>JAUIMM010000894.1:0-644454 GCA_031769625.1 Taudactylus pleione | reverse complement strand
TACATTCAGAGACTGCAGCAGACTGTCAGGAAAACAAAGTACACAGATACTTTCAGAGACTGCATCAGACTGTCAGGAAAACAAAGTACACAGATACGTTCAGAGACTGCATCAGACTGTCAGGAAAACAAAGTACACAGATACATTCAGAGACTGCAGCAGACAGTCAGGAAAACAAAGTACACCGATACATTCAGAGACTGCATCAGACTGTCAGGAAAACAAAGTACACAAATACATTCAGAGACTGCATCAGACTGTCAGGAAAACAAAGTACACCGATACATTCAGAGACTGCAGCAGACTGTCAGGAAAACAAAGTACACCGATACATTCAGAGACTGCATCAGACTGTCAGGAAAACAAAGTACACAGATACATTCAGAGACTGCAGCAGACTGTCAGGAAAACAAAGTACACAGATACATTCAGATACTGCATCAGACTGTCAGGAAAACAAAGTACACAGATACATTCACAGACTGCAGCAGACTGTCAGGAAAACAAAGTACACAGATACATTCAGCGACTGCAGCAGACTGTCAGGAAAACAAAGTACACCGATACATTCAGAGACTGCATCAGACTGTCAGGAAAACAAAGTACACAGATACATTCAGAGACTGCTGCAGACTGTGAGGAAAACAAAGTACACCGATACATTCAGAGACTGCATCAGACTGTCAGGAAAACAAAGTACACAGATACATTCAGAGACTGCAGCAGACTGTCAGGAAAACAAAGTACACAGATACATTCAGAGACTGCAGCAGACTGTCAGGAAAACAAAGTACACCGATACGTTCAGAGACTGCAGCAGACTGTCAGGAAAACAAAGTACACAGATACGTTCAGAGACTGCATCAGACTGTCAGGAAAACAAAGTACACAGATACATTCAGAGACTGCAGCAGACTGTCAGGAAAACAAAGTACACAGATACTTTCAGAGACTGCATCAGACTGTCAGGAAAACAAAGTACACAGATACGTTCAGAGACTGCATCAGACTGTCAGGAAAACAAAGTACACAGATACATTCAGAGACTGCAGCAGACTGTCAGGAAAACAAAGTACACCGATACATTCAGAGACTGCATCAGACTGTCAGGAAAACAAAGTACACAGATACATTCAGAGACTGCATCAGACTGTCAGGAAAACAAAGTACACCGATACATTCAGAGACTGCAGCAGACTGTCAGGAAAACAAAGTACACCGATACATTCAGAGACTGCATCAGACTGTCAGGAAAACAAAGTACACAGATACATTCAGAGACTGCAGCAGACTGTCAGGAAAACAAAGTACACAGATACATTCAGAGACTGCATCAGACTGTCAGGAAAACAAAGTACACAGATACATTCACAGACTGCAGCAGACTGTCAGGAAAACAAAGTACACAGATACATTCAGCGACTGCAGCAGACTGTCAGGAAAACAAAGTACACCGATACATTCAGAGACCGCATCAGACTGTCAGGAAAACAAAGTACACAGATACATTCAGAGACTGCTGCAGACTGTCAGGAAAACAAAGTACACCGATACATTCAGAGACTGCATCAGACTGTCAGGAAAACAAAGTACACAGATACATTCAGAGACTGCTGCAGACTGTCAGGAAAACAAAGTAAACCGATACGTTCAGAGACTGCATCAGACTGTCAGGAAAACAAAGTACACAGATACATTCAGAGACAGCATCAGACTGTCAGGAAAACAAAGTACACAGATACGTTCAGAGACTGCAGCAGACTGTCAGGAAAACAAAGTACACAGATACGTTCAGAGACTGCATCAGACTGTCAGGAAAACACAGTACACAGATACGTTCAGAGACTGCAGCAGACTGTCAGGAAAACAAAGTACACCGATACATTCAGAGACTGCAGCAGACTGTCAGGAAAACAAAGTACACAGATACATTCAGAGACTGCATCAGACTGTAAGGAAAACAAAGTACACAGATACATTCAGTGACTGCATCAGACTGTCAGGAAAACAAAGTACACAGATACATTCAGAGACTGCAGCAGACTGTCAGGAAAACAAATTACACCGATACATTCAGAGACTGCAGCAGACTGTCAGGAAAACAAAGTACACCGATACATTCAGAGACTGCATCAGACTGTCAGGAAAACAAAGTACACCGATACATTCAGAGACTGCAGCAGACTGTCAGGAAAACAAAGTACACCGATACATTCAGAGACTGCATCAGACTGTCAGGAAAACAAAGTACACCGATACATTCAGAGACTGCATCAGACTGTCAGGAAAACAAAGTACACCGATACGTTCAGAGACTGCATCAGACTGTCAGGAAAACAAAGTACACAGATACGTTCAGAGACTGCATCAGACTGTCAGGAAAACAAAGTACACAGATACGTTCAGAGACTGCAGCAGACTGTCAGGAAAACAAAGTACACAGATACTTTCAGAGACTGCATCAGACTGTCAGGAAAACAAAGTACACAGATACGTTCAGAGACTGCATCAGACTGTCAGGAAAACAAAGTACACAGATACATTCAGAGACTGCAGCAGACTGTCAGGAAAACAAAGTACACCGATACATTCAGAGACTGCATCAGACTGTCAGGAAAACAAAGTACACAGATACATTCAGAGACTGCATCAGACTGTCAGGAAAACAAAGTACACCGATACATTCAGAGACTGCAGCAGACTGTCAGGAAAACAAAGTACACCGATACATTCAGAGACTGCATCAGACTGTCAGGAAAACAAAGTACACAGATACATTCAGAGACTGCAGCAGACTGTCAGGAAAACAAAGTACACAGATACATTCAGAGACTGCATCAGACTGTCAGGAAAACAAAGTACACAGATACATTCACAGACTGCAGCAGACTGTCAGGAAAACAAAGTACACAGATACATTCAGAGACTTCAGCAGACTGTCTGGAAAACAAAGTACACCGATACATTCAGAGACTGCATCAGACTGTCAGGAAAACAAAGTACACCGATACATTCAGAGACTGCTGCAGACTGTCAGGAAAACAAAGTACACCGATACATTCAGAGACTGCATCAGACTGTCAGGAAAACAAAGTACACAGATACATTCAGAGACTGCAGCAGACTGTCTGGAAAACAAAGTACACAGATACATTCAGAGACTGCAGCAGACTGTCAGGAAAACAAAGTACACCGATACATTCAGAGACTGCAGCAGACTGTCAGGAAAACAAAGTACACAGATACATTCAGAGACTGCATCAGACTGTCAGGAAAACAAAGTAAACCGATACGTTCAGAGACTGCAGCAGACTGTCAGGAAAACAAAGTACACAGATACATTCAGAGACTGCAGCAGACTGTCAGGAAAACAAAGTACACAGATACTTTCAGAGACTGCATCAGACTGTCAGGAAAACAAAGTACACAGATACGTTCAGAGACTGCATCAGACTGTCAGGAAAACAAAGTACACAGATACATTCAGAGACTGCAGCAGACTGTCAGGAAAACAAAGTACACCGATACATTCAGAGACTGCATCAGACTGTCAGGAAAACAAAGTACACAGATACATTCAGAGACTGCATCAGACTGTCAGGAAAACAAAGTACACCGATACATTCAGAGACTGCAGCAGACTGTCAGGAAAACAAAGTACACCGATACATTCAGAGACTGCATCAGACTGTCAGGAAAACAAAGTACACAGATACATTCAGAGACTGCAGCAGACTGTCAGGAAAACAAAGTACACAGATACATTCAGAGACTGCATCAGACTGTCAGGAAAACAAAGTACACAGATACATTCACAGACTGCAGCAGACTGTCAGGAAAACAAAGTACACAGATACATTCAGAGACTGCAGCAGACTGTCAGGAAAACAAAGTACACCGATACATTCAGAGACTGCATCAGACTGTCAGGAAAACAAAGTACACAGATACATTCAGAGACTGCTGCAGACTGTCAGGAAAACAAAGTACACCGATACATTCAGAGACTGCATCAGACTGTCAGGAAAACAAAGTACACAGATACATTCAGAGACTGCAGCAGACTGTCAGGAAAACAAAGTACACAGATACATTCAGAGACTGCAGCAGACTGTCAGGAAAACAAAGTACACCAATACGTTCAGAGACTGCAGCAGACTGTCAGGAAAACAAAGTACACAGATACATTCAGAGACTGCAGCAGACTGTCAGGAAAACAAAGTACACAGATACATTCAGAGACTGCATCAGACTGTCAGGAAAACAAAGTACACAGATACATTCAGAGACTGCAGCAGACTGTCAGGAAAACAAAGTACACCGATACATTCAGAGACTGCAGCAGACTGTCAGGAAAACAAAGTACACCGATACATTCAGAGACTGCAGCAGACTGTCAGGAAAACAAAGTACACAGATACATTCAGAGACTGCATCAGACTGTCAGGAAAACAAAGTACACAGATACATTCAGAGACTGCATCAGACTGTCAGGAAAACAAATTAAACCGATACGTTCAGAGACTGCATCAGACTGTCAGGAAAACAAAGTACACAGATACATTCAGAGACTGCATCAGACTGTCAGGAAAACAAAGTACACAGATACGTTCAGAGACTGCAGCAGACTGTCAGGAAAACAAAGTACACCGATACATTCAGAGACTGCAGCAGACTGTCAGGAAAACAAAGTACACAGATACATTCAGAGACTGCATCAGACTGTCAGGAAAACAAAGTAAACCGATACGTTCAGAGACTGCATCAGACTGTCAGGAAAACAAAGTACACAGATACATTCAGAGACTGCATCAGACTGTCAGGAAAACAAAGTACACAGATACGTTCAGAGACTGCAGCAGACTGTCAGGAAAACAAAGTACACAGATACGTTCAGAGACTGCAGCAGACTGTCAGGAAAACAAAGTACAAAGATACATTCAGAGACTGCATCAGACTGTAAGGAAAACAAAGTACACAGATACATTCAGTGACTGCATCAGACTGTCAGGAAAACAAAGTACACAGATACATTCAGAGACTGCAGCAGACTGTCAGGAAAACAAAGTACACCGATACATTCAGAGACTGCAGCAGACTGTCAGGAAAACAAAGTACACCGATACATTCAGAGACTGCATCAGACTGTCAGGAAAACAAAGTACACCGATACATTCAGAGACTGCAGCAGACTGTCAGGAAAACAAAGTACACCGATACATTCAGAGACTGCATCAGACTGTCAGGAAAACAAAGTACACCGATACATTCAGAGACTGCATCAGACTGTCAGGAAAACAAAGTACACCGATACGTTCAGAGACTGCATCAGACTGTCAGGAAAACAAAGTACACAGATACGTTCAGAGACTGCATCAGACTGTCAGGAAAACAAAGTACACAGATACATTCAGAGACTGCAGCAGACTGTCAGGAAAACAAAGTACACAGATACTTTCAGAGACTGCATCAGACTGTCAGGAAAACAAAGTACACAGATACGTTCAGAGACTGCATCAGACTGTCAGGAAAACAAAGTACACAGATACATTCAGAGACTGCAGCAGACTGTCAGGAAAACAAAGTACACCGATACATTCAGAGACTGCATCAGACTGTCAGGAAAACAAAGTACACAGATACATTCAGAGACTGCATCAGACTGTCAGGAAAACAAAGTACACCGATACATTCAGAGACTGCAGCAGACTGTCAGGAAAACAAAGTACACCGATACATTCAGAGACTGCATCAGACTGTCAGGAAAACAAAGTACACAGATACATTCAGAGACTGCAGCAGACTGTCAGGAAAACAAAGTACACAGATACATTCAGAGACTGCATCAGACTGTCAGGAAAACAAAGTACACAGATACATTCAGAGACTTCAGCAGACTGTCAGGAAAACAAAGTACACCGATACATTCAGAGACTGCATCAGACTGTCAGGAAAACAAAGTACACAGATACATTCAGAGACTGCTGCAGACTGTCAGGAAAACTAAGTACACAGATACATTCAGAGACTGCAGCAGACTGTCAGGAAAACAAAGTACACAGATACGTTCAGAGACTGCATCAGACTGTCAGGAAAACAAAGTACACAGATACGTTCAGAGACTGCAGCAGACTGTCAGGAAAACAAAGTACACAGATACATTCAGAGACTGCATCAGACTGTCAGGAAAACAAAGTACACAGATACATTCAGAGACTGCAGCAGACTGTCAGGAAAACAAAGTACACCGATACATTCAGAGACTGCATCAGACTGTCAGGAAAACAAAGTAAACCGATACGTTCAGAGACTGCATCAGACTGTCAGGAAAACAAAGTACACAGATACATTCAGAGACAGCATCAGACTGTCAGGAAAACAAAGTACACAGATACGTTCAGAGACTGCAGCAGACTGTCAGGAAAACAAAGTACACAGATACGTTCAGAGACTGCATCAGACTGTCAGGAAAACACAGTACACAGATACGTTCAGAGACTGCAGCAGACTGTCAGGAAAACAAAGTACACCGATACATTCAGAGACTGCAGCAGACTGTCAGGAAAACAAAGTACACAGATACATTCAGAGACTGCATCAGACTGTAAGGAAAACAAAGTACACAGATACATTCAGTGACTGCATCAGACTGTCAGGAAAACAAAGTACACAGATACATTCAGAGACTGCAGCAGACTGTCAGGAAAACAAATTACACCGATACATTCAGAGACTGCAGCAGACTGTCAGGAAAACAAAGTACACCGATACATTCAGAGACTGCATCAGACTGTCAGGAAAACAAAGTACACCGATACATTCAGAGACTGCAGCAGACTGTCAGGAAAACAAAGTACACCGATACATTCAGAGACTGCATCAGACTGTCAGGAAAACAAAGTACACCGATACATTCAGAGACTGCATCAGACTGTCAGGAAAACAAAGTACACCGATACGTTCAGAGACTGCATCAGACTGTCAGGAAAACAAAGTACACAGATACGTTCAGAGACTGCATCAGACTGTCAGGAAAACAAAGTACACAGATACGTTCAGAGACTGCAGCAGACTGTCAGGAAAACAAAGTACACAGATACTTTCAGAGACTGCATCAGACTGTCAGGAAAACAAAGTACACAGATACGTTCAGAGACTGCATCAGACTGTCAGGAAAACAAAGTACACAGATACATTCAGAGACTGCAGCAGACTGTCAGGAAAACAAAGTACACCGATACATTCAGAGACTGCATCAGACTGTCAGGAAAACAAAGTACACAGATACATTCAGAGACTGCATCAGACTGTCAGGAAAACAAAGTACACCGATACATTCAGAGACTGCAGCAGACTGTCAGGAAAACAAAGTACACCGATACATTCAGAGACTGCATCAGACTGTCAGGAAAACAAAGTACACAGATACATTCAGAGACTGCAGCAGACTGTCAGGAAAACAAAGTACACAGATACATTCAGAGACTGCATCAGACTGTCAGGAAAACAAAGTACACAGATACATTCACAGACTGCAGCAGACTGTCAGGAAAACAAAGTACACAGATACATTCAGAGACTTCAGCAGACTGTCTGGAAAACAAAGTACACCGATACATTCAGAGACTGCATCAGACTGTCAGGAAAACAAAGTACACCGATACATTCAGAGACTGCTGCAGACTGTCAGGAAAACAAAGTACACCGATACATTCAGAGACTGCATCAGACTGTCAGGAAAACAAAGTACACAGATACATTCAGAGACTGCAGCAGACTGTCTGGAAAACAAAGTACACAGATACATTCAGAGACTGCAGCAGACTGTCAGGAAAACAAAGTACACCGATACATTCAGAGACTGCAGCAGACTGTCAGGAAAACAAAGTACACAGATACATTCAGAGACTGCATCAGACTGTCAGGAAAACAAAGTAAACCGATACGTTCAGAGACTGCAGCAGACTGTCAGGAAAACAAAGTACACAGATACATTCAGAGACTGCAGCAGACTGTCAGGAAAACAAAGTACACAGATACGTTCAGAGACTGCATCAGACTGTCAGGAAAACAAAGTACACAGATACGTTCAGAGACTGCAGCAGACTGTCAGGAAAACAAAGTACACCGATACATTCAGAGACTGCAGCAGACTGTCAGGAAAACAAAGTACACAGATACATTCAGAGACTGCATCAGACTGTAAGGAAAACAAAGTACACAGATACATTCAGTGACTGCATCAGACTGTCAGGAAAACAAAGTACACAGATACATTCAGAGACTGCAGCAGACTGTCAGGAAAACAAAGTACACCGATACATTCAGAGACTGCAGCAGACTGTCAGGAAAACAAAGTACACCGATACATTCAGAGACTGCATCAGACTGTCAGGAAAACAAAGTACACCGATACATTCAGAGACTGCAGCAGACTGTCAGGAAAACAAAGTACACCGATACATTCAGAGACTGCATCAGACTGTCAGGAAAACAATGTACACCGATACATTCAGAGACTGCATCAGACTGTCAGGAAAACAAAGTACACCGATACATTCAGAGACTGCATCAGACTGTCAGGAAAACAAAGTACACAGATACGTTCAGAGACTGCATCAGACTGTCAGGAAAACAAAGTACACAGATACATTCAGAGACTGCAGCAGACTGTCAGGAAAACAAAGTACACAGATACTTTCAGAGACTGCATCAGACTGTCAGGAAAACAAAGTACACAGATACGTTCAGAGACTGCATCAGACTGTCAGGAAAACAAAGTACACAGATACATTCAGAGACTGCAGCAGACAGTCAGGAAAACAAAGTACACCGATACATTCAGAGACTGCATCAGACTGTCAGGAAAACAAAGTACACAAATACATTCAGAGACTGCATCAGACTGTCAGGAAAACAAAGTACACCGATACATTCAGAGACTGCAGCAGACTGTCAGGAAAACAAAGTACACCGATACATTCAGAGACTGCATCAGACTGTCAGGAAAACAAAGTACACAGATACATTCAGAGACTGCAGCAGACTGTCAGGAAAACAAAGTACACAGATACATTCAGATACTGCATCAGACTGTCAGGAAAACAAAGTACACAGATACATTCACAGACTGCAGCAGACTGTCAGGAAAACAAAGTACACAGATACATTCAGCGACTGCAGCAGACTGTCAGGAAAACAAAGTACACCGATACATTCAGAGACTGCATCAGACTGTCAGGAAAACAAAGTACACAGATACATTCAGAGACTGCTGCAGACTGTGAGGAAAACAAAGTACACCGATACATTCAGAGACTGCATCAGACTGTCAGGAAAACAAAGTACACAGATACATTCAGAGACTGCAGCAGACTGTCAGGAAAACAAAGTACACAGATACATTCAGAGACTGCAGCAGACTGTCAGGAAAACAAAGTACACCGATACGTTCAGAGACTGCAGCAGACTGTCAGGAAAACAAAGTACACAGATACGTTCAGAGACTGCATCAGACTGTCAGGAAAACAAAGTACACAGATACATTCAGAGACTGCAGCAGACTGTCAGGAAAACAAAGTACACAGATACTTTCAGAGACTGCATCAGACTGTCAGGAAAACAAAGTACACAGATACGTTCAGAGACTGCATCAGACTGTCAGGAAAACAAAGTACACAGATACATTCAGAGACTGCAGCAGACTGTCAGGAAAACAAAGTACACCGATACATTCAGAGACTGCATCAGACTGTCAGGAAAACAAAGTACACAGATACATTCAGAGACTGCATCAGACTGTCAGGAAAACAAAGTACACCGATACATTCAGAGACTGCAGCAGACTGTCAGGAAAACAAAGTACACCGATACATTCAGAGACTGCATCAGACTGTCAGGAAAACAAAGTACACAGATACATTCAGAGACTGCAGCAGACTGTCAGGAAAACAAAGTACACAGATACATTCAGAGACTGCATCAGACTGTCAGGAAAACAAAGTACACAGATACATTCACAGACTGCAGCAGACTGTCAGGAAAACAAAGTACACAGATACATTCAGCGACTGCAGCAGACTGTCAGGAAAACAAAGTACACCGATACATTCAGAGACTGCATCAGACTGTCAGGAAAACAAAGTACACAGATACATTCAGAGACTGCTGCAGACTGTCAGGAAAACAAAGTACACCGATACATTCAGAGACTGCATCAGACTGTCAGGAAAACAAAGTACACAGATACATTCAGAGACTGCAGCAGACTGTCAGGAAAACAAAGTACACAGATACATTCAGAGACTGCAGCAGACTGTCAGGAAAACAAAGTACACCGATACGTTCAGAGACTGCAGCAGACTGTCAGGAAAACAAAGTACACAGATACATTCAGAGACTGCAGCAGACTGTCAGGAAAACAAAGTACACAGATACATTCAGAGACTGCATCAGACTGTCAGGAAAACAAAGTACACAGATACATTCAGAGACTGCAGCAGACTGTCAGGAAAACAAAGTACACAGATACATTCAGAGACTGCAGCAGACTGTCAGGAAAACAAAGTAAACCGATACGTTCAGAGACTGCATCAGACTGTCAGGAAAACAAAGTATGCCGATACATTCAGAGACTGCAGCAGACTGTCAGGAAAACAAAGTACACCGATACATTCAGAGACTGCAGCAGACTGTCAGGAAAACAAAGTACACAGATACATTCAGAGACTGCAGCAGACTGTCAGGAAAACAAAGTAAACCGATACGTTCAGAGACTGCATCAGACTGTCAGGAAAACAAAGTACACAGATACATTCAGAGACTGCAGCAGACTGTCAGGAAAACAAAGTAAACCGATACGTTCAGAGACTGCATCAGACTGTCAGGAAAACAAAGTACACTGATACATTCAGAGACTGCATCAGACTGTCAGGAAAACAAAGTACACTGATACATTCAGAGACTGCATCAGACTGTCAGGAAAACAAAGTACACAGATACGTTCAGAGACTGCATCAGACTGTCAGGAAAACAAAGTACACCGATACATTCAGAGACTGCAGCAGACTGTCAGGAAAACAAAGTACACCGATACATTCAGAGACTGCATCAGACTGTCAGGAAAACAAAGTACACAGATACGTTCAGAGACTGCATCAGACTGTCAGGAAAACAAAGTACACCGATACATTCAGAGACTGCAGCAGACTGTCAGGAAAACAAAGTACACCGATACATTCAGAGACTGCATCAGACTGTCAGGAAAACAAAGTACACAGATACATTCAGAGACTGCATCAGACTGTCAGGAAAACAAAGTACACCGATACATTCAGAGACTGCATCAGACTGTCAGGAAAACAAAGTACACAGATACATTCAGAGACTTCATCAGACTGTCAGGAAAACAAAGTACACAGATACATTCAGAGACTGCATCAGACTGTCAGGAAAACAAAGTACACCGATACATTCAGAGACTGCAGCAGACTGTCAGGAAAACAAAGTACACCGATACATTCAGAGACTGCATCAGACTGTCAGGAAAACAAAGTACACAGATACATTCAGAGACTGCAGCAGACTGTCAGGAAAACAAAGTACACAGATACATTCAGAGACTGCATCAGACTGTCAGGAAAACAAAGTACACAGATACGTTCAGAGACTGCATCAGACTGTCAGGAAAACAAAGTACACAGATACGTTCAGAGACTGCATCAGACTGTCAGGAAAACAAAGTACACAGATACATTCAGAGACTGCAGCAGACTGTCAGGAAAACAAAGTACACCGATACATTCAGAGACTGCAGCAGACTGTCAGGAAAACAAAGTACACAGATACATTCAGAGACTGCATCAGATTGTAAGGAAAACAAAGTACACAGATACATTCAGTGACTGCATCAGACTGTCAGGAAAACAAAGTACACAGATACATTCAGAGACTGCAGCAGACTGTCAGGAAAACAAAGTACACCGATACATTCAGAGACTGCAGCAGACTGTCAGGAAAACAAAGTACACCGATACATTCAGAGACTGCAGCAGACTGTCAGGAAAACAAAGTACACCGATACATTCAGAGACTGCAGCAGACTGTCAGGAAAACAAAGTACACAGATACATTCAGAGACTGCATCAGACTGTCAGGAAAACAAAGTACACAGATACATTCGAGAGACTGCATCAGACTGTCAGGAAAACAAAGTACACCGATACATTCAGAGACTGCATCAGACTGTCAGGAAAACAAAGTACACAGATACGTTCAGAGACTGCATCAGACTGTCAGGACAACAAAGTACACAGATACATTCAGAGACTGCAGCAGACTGTCAGGAAAACAAAGTACACAGATACATTCAGAGACTGCAGCAGACTGTCAGGAAAACAAAGTACACAGATACGTTCAGAGACTGCATCAGACTGTCAGGAAAACAAAGTACACCGATACGTTCAGAGACTGCATCAGACTGTCAGGAAAACAAAGTACACCGATACATTCAGAGACTGCATCAGACTGTCAGGAAAACAAAGTACACAGATACATTCAGAGACTGCATCAGACTGTCAGGAAAACAAAGTACACAGATACGTTCAGAGACTGCATCAGACTGTCAGGAAAACAAAGTACACAGATACGTTCAGAGACTGCATCAGACTGTCAGGAAAACAAAGTACACAGATACATTCAGAGACTGCATCAGACTGTCAGGAAAACAAAGTACACCGATACTTTCAGAGACTGCAGCAGACTGTCAGGAAAACAAAGTACACAGATACATTCAGAGACTGCATCAGACTGTCAGGAAAACAAAGTACACAGATACATTCAGAGACTGCATCAGACTGTCAGGAAAACAAAGTACACAGATACATTCAGAGACTGCATCAGACTGTCAGGAAAACAAAGTACACAGATACGTTCAGAGACTGCATCAGACTGTCAGGAAAACAAAGTACACAGATACGTTCAGAGACTGCATCAGACTGTCAGGAAAACAAAGTACACAGATACATTCAGAGACTGCATCAGACTGTCAGGAAAACAAAGTACACCGATACATTCAGAGACTGCATCAGACTGTCAGGAAAACAAAGTACACAGATACATTCAGAGACTGCTGCAGACTGTCAGGAAAACAAAGTACACCGATACATTCAGAGACTGCATCAGACTGTCAGGAAAACAAAGTACACAGATACATTCAGAGACTGCATCAGACTGTCAGGAAAACAAAGTACACAGATACATTCAGAGACTGCAGCAGACTGTCAGGAAAACAAAGTACACAGATACATTCAGAGACTGCAGCAGACTGTCAGGAAAACAAAGTACACCGATACGTTCAGAGACTGCAGCAGACTGTCAGGAAAACAAAGTACACAGATACGTTCAGAGACTGCATCAGACTGTCAGGAAAACAAAGTACACAGATACATTCAGAGACTGCAGCAGACTGTCAGGAAAACAAAGTACACAGATACTTTCAGAGACTGCATCAGACTGTCAGGAAAACAAAGTACACAGATACGTTCAGAGACTGCATCAGACTGTCAGGAAAACAAAGTACACAGATACATTCAGAGACTGCAGCAGACTGTCAGGAAAACAAAGTACACCGATACATTCAGAGACTGCATCAGACTGTCAGGAAAACAAAGTACACAGATACATTCAGAGACTGCATCAGACTGTCAGGAAAACAAAGTACACCGATACATTCAGAGACTGCAGCAGACTGTCAGGAAAACAAAGTACACCGATACATTCAGAGACTGCATCAGACTGTCAGGAAAACAAAGTACACAGATACATTCAGAGACTGCAGCAGACTGTCAGGAAAACAAAGTACACAGATACATTCAGAGACTGCATCAGACTGTCAGGAAAACAAAGTACACAGATACATTCACAGACTGCAGCAGACTGTCAGGAAAACAAAGTACACAGATACATTCAGCGACTGCAGCAGACTGTCAGGAAAACAAAGTACACCGATACATTCAGAGACTGCATCAGACTGTCAGGAAAACAAAGTACACAGATACATTCAGAGACTGCTGCAGACTGTCAGGAAAACAAAGTACACCGATACATTCAGAGACTGCATCAGACTGTCAGGAAAACAAACTACACAGATACATTCAGAGACTGCAGCAGACTGTCAGGAAAACAAAGTACACAGATACATTCAGAGACTGCAGCAGACTGTCAGGAAAACAAAGTACACCGATACGTTCAGAGACTGCAGCAGACTGTCAGGAAAACAAAGTACACAGATACATTCAGAGACTGCAGCAGACTGTCAGGAAAACAAAGTACACAGATACATTCAGAGACTGCATCAGACTGTCAGGAAAACAAAGTACACAGATACATTCAGAGACTGCAGCAGACTGTCAGGAAAACAAAGTACACAGATACATTCAGAGACTGCAGCAGACTGTCAGGAAAACAAAGTAAACCGATACGTTCAGAGACTGCAGCAGACTGTCAGGAAAACAAAGTACACAGATACATTCAGAGACTGCAGCAGACTGTCAGGAAAACAAAGTAAACCGATACGTTCAGAGACTGCATCAGACTGTCAGGAAAACAAAGTACACCGATACATTCAGAGACTGCAGCAGACTGTCAGGAAAACAAAGTACACCGATACATTCAGAGACTGCAGCAGACTGTCAGGAAAACAAAGTACACAGATACATTCAGAGACTGCAGCAGACTGTCAGGAAAACAAAGTAAACCGATACGTTCAGAGACTGCATCAGACTGTCAGGAAAACAAAGTACACAGATACATTCAGAGACTGCAGCAGACTGTCAGGAAAACAAAGTAAACCGATACGTTCAGAGACTGCATCAGACTGTCAGGAAAACAAAGTACACTGATACATTCAGAGACTGCATCAGACTGTCAGGAAAACAAAGTACACTGATACATTCAGAGACTGCATCAGACTGTCAGGAAAACAAAGTACACAGATACGTTCAGAGACTGCATCAGACTGTCAGGAAAACAAAGTACACCGATACATTCAGAGACTGCAGCAGACTGTCAGGAAAACAAAGTACACCGATACATTCAGAGACTGCATCAGACTGTCAGGAAAACAAAGTACACAGATACGTTCAGAGACTGCATCAGACTGTCAGGAAAACAAAGTACACCGATACATTCAGAGACTGCAGCAGACTGTCAGGAAAACAAAGTACACCGATACATTCAGAGACTGCATCAGACTGTCAGGAAAACAAAGTACACAGATACATTCAGAGACTGCATCAGACTGTCAGGAAAACAAAGTACACCGATACATTCAGAGACTGCATCAGACTGTCAGGAAAACAAAGTACACAGATACATTCAGAGACTGCAGCAGACTGTCAGGAAAACAAAGTACACCGATACATTCAGAGACTGCAGCAGACTGTCAGGAAAACAAAGTACACCGATACATTCAGAGACTGCAGCAGACTGTCAGGAAAACAAAGTACACCGATACATTCAGAGACTGCATCAGACTGTCAGGAAAACAAAGTACACCGATACATTCAGAGACTGCATCAGACTGTCAGGAAAACAAAGTACACCGATACATTCAGAGACTGCATCAGACTGTCAGGAAAACAAAGTACACAGATACGTTCAGAGACTGCATCAGACTGTCAGGAAAACAAAGTACACAGATACGTTCAGAGACTGCATCAGACTGTCAGGAAAACAAAGTACACAGATACATTCAGAGACTGCAGCAGACTGTCAGGAAAACAAAGTACACCGATACATTCAGAGACTGCAGCAGACTGTCAGGAAAACAAAGTACACAGATACATTCAGAGACTGCATCAGATTGTAAGGAAAACAAAGTACACAGATACATTCAGTGACTGCATCAGACTGTCAGGAAAACAAAGTACACAGATACATTCAGAGACTGCAGCAGACTGTCAGGAAAACAAAGTACACCGATACATTCAGAGACTGCAGCAGACTGTCAGGAAAACAAAGTACACCGATACATTCAGAGACTGCAGCAGACTGTCAGGAAAACAAAGTACACCGATACATTCAGAGACTGCAGCAGACTGTCAGGAAAACAAAGTACACAGATACATTCAGAGACTGCATCAGACTGTCAGGAAAACAAAGTACACAGATACATTCGAGAGACTGCATCAGACTGTCAGGAAAACAAAGTACACCGATACATTCAGAGACTGCATCAGACTGTCAGGAAAACAAAGTACACAGATACGTTCAGAGACTGCATCAGACTGTCAGGAAAACAAAGTACACAGATACATTCAGAGACTGCAGCAGACTGTCAGGAAAACAAAGTACACAGATACATTCAGAGACTGCAGCAGACTGTCAGGAAAACAAAGTACACAGATACGTTCAGAGACTGCATCAGACTGTCAGGAAAACAAAGTACACCGATACGTTCAGAGACTGCATCAGACTGTCAGGAAAACAAAGTACACCGATACATTCAGAGACTGCATCAGACTGTCAGGAAAACAAAGTACACAGATACATTCAGAGACTGCATCAGACTGTCAGGAAAACAAAGTACACAGATACGTTCAGAGACTGCATCAGACTGTCAGGAAAACAAAGTACACAGATACGTTCAGAGACTGCATCAGACTGTCAGGAAAACAAAGTACACAGATACATTCAGAGACTGCATCAGACTGTCAGGAAAACAAAGTACACCGATACTTTCAGAGACTGCAGCAGACTGTCAGGAAAACAAAGTACACAGATACATTCAGAGACTGCATCAGACTGTCAGGAAAACAAAGTACACAGATACATTCAGAGACTGCATCAGACTGTCAGGAAAACAAAGTACACAGATACATTCAGAGACTGCATCAGACTGTCAGGAAAACAAAGTACACAGATACGTTCAGAGACTGCATCAGACTGTCAGGAAAACAAAGTACACAGATACGTTCAGAGACTGCATCAGACTGTCAGGAAAACAAAGTACACAGATACATTCAGAGACTGCATCAGACTGTCAGGAAAACAAAGTACACCGATACATTCAGAGACTGCATCAGACTGTCAGGAAAACAAAGTACACAGATACATTCAGAGACTGCTGCAGACTGTCAGGAAAACAAAGTACACCGATACATTCAGAGACTGCATCAGACTGTCAGGAAAACAAAGTACACAGATACATTCACAGACTGCAGCAGACTGTCTGGAAAACAAAGTACACAGATACATTCAGAGACTGCAGCAGACTGTCAGGAAAACAAAGTACACCGATACATTCAGAGACTGCATCAGACTGTCAGGAAAACAAAGTACACAGATACATTCAGAGACTGCTGCAGACTGTCAGGAAAACAAAGTACACCGATACATTCAGAGACTGCATCAGACTGTCAGGAAAACAAAGTACACAGATACATTCAGAGACTGCTGCAGACTGTCAGGAAAACAAAGTACACCGATACATTCAGAGACTGCATCAGACTGTCACGAAAACAAAGTACACAGATACATTCAGAGACTGCAGCAGACTGTCAGGAAAACAAAGTACACAGATACATTCAGAGACTGCAGCAGACTGTCAGGAAAACAAAGTACACCGATACGTTCAGAGACTGCAGCAGACTGTCAGGAAAACAAAGTACACAGATACATTCAGAGACTGCAGCAGACTGTCAGGAAAACAAAGTACACAGATACGTTCAGAGACTGCATCAGACTGTCAGGAAAACAAAGTACACAGATACGTTCAGAGACTGCATCAGACTGTCAGGAAAACAAAGTACACAGATACATTCAGAGACTGCATCAGACTGTCAGGAAAACAAAGTACACAGATACGTTCAGAGACTGCATCAGACTGTCAGGAAAACAAAGTACACAGATACGTTCAGAGACTGCATCAGACTGTCAGGAAAACAAAGTACACAGATACGTTCAGAGACTGCATCAGACTGTCAGGAAAACAAAGTACACCGATACATTCAGAGACTGCATCAGACTGTCAGGAAAACAAAGTACACCGATACGTTCAGAGACTGCATCAGACTGTCAGGAAAACAAAGTACACCGATACGTTCAGAGACTGCATCAGACTGTCAGGAAAACAAAGTACACCGATACATTCAGAGACTGCATCAGACTGTCAGGAAAACAAAGTACACCGATACATTCAGAGACTGCAGCAGACTGTCAGGAAAACAAAGTACACAGATACGTTCAGAGACTGCATCAGACTGTCAGGAAAACAAAGTACACCGATACATTCAGAGACTGCAGCAGACTGTCAGGAAAACAAAGTACACAGATACATTCAGAGACTGCAGCAGACTGTCAGGAAAACAAAGTGCACAGATACATTCAGAGACTGCATCAGACTGTAAGGAAAACAAAGTACACCGATACATTCAGAGACTGCATCAGACTGTAAGGAAAACAAAGTACACCGATACATTCAGAAACTGCAGCAGACTGTCAGGAAAACAAAGTACACCGATACATTCAGAGACTGCAGCAGACTGTCAGGAAAACAAAGTACACAGATACATTCAGAGACTGCATCAGACTGTCAGGAAAACAAAGTACACAGATACATTCAGAGACTGCAGCAGACTGTCAGGAAAACAAAGTACACCGATACATTCAGAGACTGCATCAGACTGTCAGGAAAACAAAGTACACAGATACGTTCAGAGACTGCATCAGACTGTCAGGAATACAAAGTACACCGATACGTTCAGAGACTGCATCAGACTGTCAGGAAAACAAAGTACACAGATACATTCAGAGACTGCATCAGACTGTCAGGAAAACAAAGTACACCGATACATTCAGAGACTGCATCAGACTGTCAGGAAAACAAACTACACAGATACGTTCAGAGACTGCATCAGACTGTCAGGAAAACAAAATACACCGATACATTCAGAGACTGCAGCAGACTGTCAGGAAAAGAAAGTACACCGATACGTTCAGAGACTGCATCAGACTGTCAGGAAAACAAAGTACACCGATACATTCAGAGACTGCAGCAGACTGTCAGGAAAACAAAGTACACCGATACATTCAGAGACTGCAGCAGACTGTCAGGAAAACAAAGTACACCGATACATTCAGAGACTGCATCAGACTGTCAGGAAAACAAAGTACACCGATACATTCAGAGACTGCATCAGACTGTCAGGAAAACAAAGTACACCGATACGTTCAGAGACTGCATCAGACTGTCAGGAAAACAAAGTACACAGATACGTTCAGAGACTGCATCAGACTGTCAGGAAAACAAAGTACACAGATACATTCAGAGACTGCAGCAGACTGTCAGGAAAACAAAGTACACAGATACTTTCAGAGACTGCATCAGACTGTCAGGAAAACAAAGTACACAGATACGTTCAGAGACTGCATCAGACTGTCAGGAAAACAAAGTACACAGATACATTCAGAGACTGCAGCAGACTGTCAGGAAAACAAAGTACACCGATACATTCAGAGACTGCATCAGACTGTCAGGAAAACAAAGTACACAGATACATTCAGAGACTGCATCAGACTGTCAGGAAAACAAAATACACCGATACATTCAGAGACTGCAGCAGACTGTCAGGAAAACAAAGTACACCGATACGTTCAGAGACTGCATCAGACTGTCAGGAAAACAAAGTACACCGATACATTCAGAGACTGCAGCAGACTGTCAGGAAAACAAAGTACACAGATACATTCAGAGACTGCAGCAGACTGTCAGGAAAACAAAGTACACAGATACGTTCAGAGACTGCATCAGACTGTCAGGAAACAAAGTACACAGATACATTCAGAGACTGCATCAGACTGTCAGGAAAACAAAGTACACCGATACTTTCAGAGACTGCAGCAGACTGTCAGGAAAACAAAGTACACAGATACATTCAGAGACTGCATCAGACTGTCAGGAAAACAAAGTACACAGATACGTTCAGAGACTGCATCAGACTGTCAGGAAAACAAAGTACACAGATACATTCAGAGACTGCAGCAGACTGTCAGGAAAACAAAGTACACAGATACATTCAGAGACTGCAGCAGACTGTCAGGAAAACAAAGTACACAGATACGTTCAGAGACTGCATCAGACTGTCAGGAAAACAAAGTACACAGATACATTCAGAGACTGCATCAGACTGTCAGGAAAACAAAGTACACCGATACATTCAGAGACTGCAGCAGACTTATAGGCAGGGCGACAGGGGCGGTCGTCCTGGGGCCCCCTCAAATAGGGGCCCCCCACACACTGTCCCCGACCACCGGCCATATTCCCCAGATCAGGCCATGCCAAAAGGTTGATCGCAATCTACTGGTAGCTCGCGGGGCTCCCGCCAGTAGATCGCACCCAACTTACTTAAAGCGACTATGAACGCTGGCCTCTGAATCCTCTGATCGGTTCACAGGCCAGCGCTCGCAGTGATGCAGTGCACGGGTGATATCATGACATCACCCACGATGAGAGGAGCCTGCGCACCTGCTGGATCCGGTTAGATCCAGCAGGCAGTGGAAGTGGCAGCAGCAGCAGCGACGCCCGTACTAGGGAGCCCTGGCATGGTGGAGCGAAGACATGTCAGTTTCTTCACAGGGCTGTGGGCGGGGAGGGGGAGCTAGTACTGGGGGCATTGAAGAAGGGGTATAACTACTGGGGCCACAATTACAGGGGGCATTGGCGAAGAGGCACAACTACTGGGGGCATTGGAGAAGGGGCACAACTACTGGGGCCACAATTACAGGGGGCATTGCAGAAGGGGCACAACTACAGGGGGCATTGCAGAAGGGGCACAACTACAGGAGGCATTGGACATCAGGCAGGTAGCCCGGTGTGTGTGTATGTGTGTATATGTATGCGTGTGTATATATATATATGTATATATAAAACTTTTATTGATAGGGGCCCCCACACGTTTGTTGCCCAGGGGCCCCACAGATCTTAATCTGGCCCTGGACAGCATGGTCCCCATGAAACTCTCCCTGGCAGCAGTATAGGGGAAAAGGAAATACTCGTCCACCAAGGAAACCCTTCCCTCAGTTGTTTCTCCAGCACTGACCTGTAGGACCCTCTCCCGCCTATATTTGTTGGCTTCCTACACCCTACGTCTAAATGACTCTGATGGACCTACTGAACCAAAACATGGAATTGTTCCTTGACAGGTCTAATGTGGGGGGCTGTGTAGCTTGAAGGATAATTGCACTATGGGGCAGGTTTGGAAATACAGTCACTAAATCTAAGATTACAGTATACAGAGGATAAGTAACATTACAGTATACTAATAAATTACATTTTATGGAGAGGGCTCAGGAGATTATTAGAACTGAAGCATTCCACAATGTGTCCTTATTGTCGGCTATGGGACAGGTTGCGGAGACTGGAAGCTCAGTCATTGGATGGGAAGCCAAGTGCTGCTTACGCCCTCTGGGGCCTGCAGACTTACGGTGGATAATCTCATCCTCCTGTCTTGTCTCTTTATAATGATAAAATTATAAACTGTAAGTGACAGATAAATACTAACGAGTACATTTATTTATTCCCTTTAAATCAGTTACAGTATTATGCAAAGGGTAGACCTGTGGTTATACTAACAGCCTACTTGACAACCATCATTTACAAAGTGTAAAAAAGTTAAGATTGTAACAATTTGTGTAAATAAATCAGAAATATCACTAAAACAATGTGCACTATCCTGGCTTCCGTATGGAAGATCTATAATATCTACATAGACAGCCAATAGGTCGACACCAGATGGTTAACAGGCAATAGGTTGACAGGGACCAAAGGTCGACAAGATCAAATAATCAACAGTTAAATAGTTTACACGGATTCAGGTAAACAGGGTCAAATGGACGACATGGCCAAAATGTCACCACATGAATGGTCGGCACAGAAGAGGTCGACACATGTTTTTCATGATTTTTAGGGTTAGGATGAGGCTTAAGGTTAGGCTGCAGATTGGGATGGTTAGGGTTGAGCACCAGGGAGAGGGTTAGGCACTAGGGAAAGAGTTAGGGTTAGGCACCAAGGGGAGGGTTAGGCACTTAGGTACCAGGGAGAGGGTCAGGATTAGGCATCAGGGAGAGGGCAGGGGTTAGACACTAGGGGAAGGGTTAGGCAACAGGGAGAGGGTTAGGGTTAGACACCAGGGGAAGGGTTAGGCACCAGGGAGAGGGTCAGGATTAGGCATCAGGGAGAAGGCAGGGGTTAGAAACTAGGAAAAGGGTTAGGTACCAGGGGTAGAATAAGGCAACAGGGAGAGGGTTAGGGTTAGACACTTGGGCAGGGGTTAGGGCTAGGCACCAGGGAGAGGATTAGGGTTAGACACCAGGGGAAGGGTTAGGCACCAGGGCGAGGGTTAGGCACCAGGGAGAGGGTCAGGATTAGGCATCAGGGAGAGGGCAGGGGTTAGACACTAGGAAAAGGGTTAGGTACCAGGGGTAGGATTAGGCAACAGGGAGAGGGTTAGGGTTAGACACTAGGGGAAGGGTTAGGGCTAGGCACCAGGGAGAGGGTTAGGGTTAGACACTAGGGGAAGGGTTAGGTACCAGGAATAGGATTAGGCAACAGGGAGAGGGTTAGGGTTAGACACTAAGGGAAGGGTTAGGGCTAGGCACCAGGGAGAGGGTTAGGGTTAGGCACCAGTTCGAGGGTTAAAGTTAGGCACTAGGGGGTGGGTTAGGCACCAGGGAGAGGGTTAGGGTTAGACACTAGGGGGTGGGTAGGCACCAGGGTTAGGCTTCAGGGGGATGGTTTGGGTTAGGCACTAGGGGGAGGGTTAGGGTTAGACACTAGGGGGTGGGTTAGGCACAGGGTTAGGGTTAGGCACCAGGGAGATGGTTTGGGTATTAGGGGGAGGGTTAGGGTTAGGCACTAGGGAGAGGGTTAGGCACTAGGGAGAGAGTTAGGGTTAGGCACCAGGGGGAGGGTTAGGCACCAGGCAGAGGGTTAGGGTTAGGCACCACGGAGAGGGCAGGGGTTAGATACTAGGGGAAGGGTTAGGCAACAGGGAGATGGTTTGGGTTAGACACCAGGGAAAGGGTTAGGGTTAGGCACCAGGGTGAGGGTTAGGCACTTAGGCACCAGGGAGAGGGTTAGGATTAGGCACCAGGGAGAGGGCAGGGGTTAGACACTAGGAAAAGGGTTAGGTACCAGGGATAGGGTTAGGCAACAGGAAGAGGGTTAGGGTTAGACACTAGGGGAAGGGTTAGGTACCAGGAATAGGGTTAGGCAACAGGGAGAGGGTTAGGGCTAGACACTAAGGGAAGGGTTAGGGCTCGGCACCAGGGAGAGGGTTAGGGTTAGACACTAGGGGAAGGGTTAGGGTTAGGCACCAGGGAGAGGGTTAGGGTTAGGCAACAGTTCAAGGGTTAAAGTTAGGCACTAGGGGGTGGGTTAGGCACCAGGGAGAGAGTTAGGGTTAGACACTAGGGGGTGGGTTAGGCATCAGGGGGATGGTTTGGGTTAGGCACTAGGGGGAGGGTTAGGGTTAGACACTATGGGGTGGGTTAGACACAGAGAAAGGGTAACGTTAGGCACCAGGGAGAGGGTTAAGGTTTAGCATCAGGGGATCATTTGGATTAGGTAATAGGGGGAGGGTTAGGTTAGGCACCAGGGAGAGGGTTAGGGAGAGACACTATGGGGGGGGGGTAGCGTTAGGCACCAGGGAGAGCGTTACGGTTAGGGACCATGGAGAGGGTTAGGCATCAGGGGGTTTAGTTTGGATTAGGCAGTAGGGGGAGGGTTAGGGTTAGACACTAGCAGGAGGGTTAGGGTTAGGCACCAGGGAGGGGGCTTGGGTCAGGGTGAGGATTAGGGATAAAATAACAAAACAAAATGTGTTGATCTTTTCAGTGTTGATCATTTTTGTGTCGATCTTTTGACCCTGTTGACCATCTAGTGTTGACCTATTAACTGTTTATCTATACACTGTCAATCTTTAATACTAAACCCCTTGTTTCCAGTCTGTGAGACCATTTGTCCTCTAGATCGCTGTCCATGACCTTGGTTGATACATTTTCATATGATATATTAGATGTAAGTAAAATAGTTGTTTTTTTTGCCAGTAAGTTATCATCAGATTGTCAGAATTATCGCATATCTGGCGAGCGAACAGCCATACACAGTATGGCTGTTATCAGGCAGCAGCAGGGGTGCTGATACCCGATAATATTGTGTCTGAATAACACAGGAAATTAGTTTTGAGTTAGGGGTTAATAGAAAATGGAATATCCAAGTCAGGACTGGCTGAACAAACATCACACCCTCAGCAGGAGAATAATCCTATTTTAATCCACTTCCTGCGCTGATGTATAGCAGCTCCTTGTAAGTAGCGCGATTGGAACTTTTCCTGGAGGTTTCCAGCTTGTAATAAAAACAATTAGCTGGATTCAAAGACAAGTGCAAATGTCAAATAAGCAGAAATGGAAAAGTAAATACACAAGGTATTGTGTGCTGGATATACATCCACCTCGCTGGCCCCGGTACACTGTCACAGTAATATGTCAGTATACTCAGCGCTTCGCCTCACAGGATTGGAAGCTACAGAAGCATAAATCGGAGGCCCCGCACAGAATGGCCGACTGACCGCGCAGCATATATATACGGAGGGGGCTTGTGGCGTCACAGGGCCCCATCCTCAGTAGGATCCAATCGCGACCGCGTCTTGTTGCTAATGCCGGCTGCGATTATCAAACATCTTGCAGCGTCTTAGAACGGCGGATTTCTGTCACTGTGCGTCTTTAGAAGTCACCAACGGTTGCACCATCAAAACTTGCACAAACCATGTAACAGGTGCGAATACGGCCTCCTTGTATGCCAGCACTTGGGATCCCGGTGGTCAGAATCCTGATGCCGGCATACAGGGTTGGTATACCCAGGGCCGGCTCCTGTAGGAGCCACTCCCTGTGCCGTCCAAGACGTAGGCGTCTGTTTTCCGGGCACGCGGCGAAGCCATGCGCGACCAGAGAGGGGAGGTGACCTAATTAACATAGACCACACCCCCTAAATGACGTTATTTGAGGGCGTGCCCGCGTGATACACCTCCCGTGTAACGTCAGGCTGGGGGCAAGCCTGGCACTCCGTCACTAGCTGGGCTTCCTCCTGCCCTCTCCCTGCTCTGAATGGATGCCGCACGCATGCGCGCAGCATTGATTCAGCTACTCCGGGGTCCGGCACCGCCGCACAGCTCTGGCAGTGGGGGGGTGCACAACCTCCCGAATACCCGCGGGACACTTCAGCCCATTGGTGGAACAGCAGGACAGTGTCCGAAAAACGGGACTGTCCTGCTGAAATCGGGATGTTGAGAGGGGTGCGCCCTCTATGGGGTGGCGACACTTGACAGTCAGTTTCCTCCCCCTAACCTTCCCTGCTG
This sequence comes from Taudactylus pleione, assembly GCA_031769625.1. Taxonomy (NCBI): domain Eukaryota; kingdom Metazoa; phylum Chordata; class Amphibia; order Anura; family Myobatrachidae; genus Taudactylus; species Taudactylus pleione. Next base: position 619,042 of record JAUIMM010000894.1, on the reverse strand, counting down.
CCTAAACTTAACCTCCCCCCTGTCACCCTAAATGTAACCCTCCTCCCCTAGTGCCTAACCCTCCCCCCCAACTCCAATACTTGCCGTTGTCCGGCGCCAAGATTCTGACAGGTGTCGGTATTCCGGCGCTGGCAATCTAAGCGCCAGGATCCCGACTGTCGGTATTATAACCGCATCCCTTGAACGTAGCGCTTTCAGCATCGCACCCGCAACACGCCCACGTCAGCTTTGTCACCCCCCTATTGCCCCCCAGAAACATCCACTAAAATGATCAGGCCGTGCATTCGATTCTGTGCTGCGTGTCTGTGCGCAATCAGGGCGCACGCTCTGTGCAACTCGGGCGTATGACATCACCACTGCGCTACAGTATGATGTTGTTTTATACTTTAACCTCACCTTTAAGGGGAGATGTACTTTGCTGTGGAAAGTGATAAATTGGAGAGAGATAAAGTACCAACCACTCAGCTCCTAACTGTCATGTTACCGGCTGTGTTTGAAAAATGACCGTGAGGAGCTGATTGGCTGATAGATTATCACCTTACTTACCGACATTTGTTTTTACCCTATCGGTAGTGGCCTGGAAATAACTTTCAAGTCGGTAGTGATGGGGGCAGGGCCAGAGTATTTGCGCCATTAGGCCCCGCCCCCATGCAGAGAAATCCCTCGAATCGCGGATTGCCGGTAAGATGATCCCCATTCCTGCCCACTTCACTAGTAATAGATAGGGCAGGATGCGGGAGAAGTGCCTACTTTTCCAGGGGTGCGGGGGCTACCCCAAAAATCGAGAGAATTTTGGTCCCAGGAGAATAGGCAGGTATGATTATCACTCTCCAATTTATTACTTTCCAGAGCTTAGGGCCTGATTCAGAGCCACTCGTAAGCGGCCGCTCGTTCGCTCAGAGCGATGTTTGCCCAACTGCGCATGCGTACGGATTGTTATACGCATGCGCGAACCAGTCAGTGCGGTCGAAATTCATGTGCTCGCAAAATAGCAAATGCCTGATAATTTGAGTGACAGGAGGAGGCGTATGTGGGTGGTAACAGGTGAAGGTGTTTGAAAACGGGGAGTGGAGATCCGAACGCAGGCGTGCTTAAAGGTCAAAACGGGCGTTTTATGGGTGTGCATAATTAAAACAGCAGCGTCATTAACCACGTCACTGGGTTATTTTATAGCCAGAACTGCTCGCAAGATTGTGGTAGCAAAAACCAACCACAAGAATAGCGAGCAGTTCATACGCTGGTCGATGTACTCGATTAATCTAATAAATAGCAGACATGACGTAGGATGCGAGCGGCCAGGGGGCGTATTTTTTCAAAAAACGACCGCAAGTTTTGTTCGCTTGTTCAGACCTAGAGGCGTGAACAGACCGCAAAGAGCGAACGGTTGATTTGAATAGCCACCCCTATTTTCTGGACGAACGACCGCAAATAGCGACCGGCTCTGAATCAGGCCCTTAGTACATCTGCCCCATGTGACGCGGAGTCATTTTCCTTCACACGTTTGCATCAGAGAGCAGACGCATGTTACTAGCTTGTGCTGGGTAATATAATTAATCCACGTTTATTACAGAAAGCTAGATGCAGGTTGCCGTCTGGATGAAGCCATTTTCCTGCGTGAGGCAGCGTTTGGAAGGGTCCTCTCCATGTATTGTGCACAATACGCTATATACAGTTGCGCACAGGTAACATACACTATTAAAGCATTCTGAGACTTACCGATGCACCTGAACTGATACAGCCCAGGATATAAGACAAGGATCGGGCCTACGTCACACAGTCAGCCAGGGACTAAATTTCATCATGTGAAAAACGCCATAACAATCCCGCAGCAGCGTTGCCGACAATCTGGCTGTCTCTTCCAGGAGGAGGCAGCCAGATTGTCAGAGCAGCGGGAGGTGATGTAAATTTTGGGGCAGGATTGCGCAATCGCATAATCGCGGCCACGCCCCCGCTAAAAATACAGAGATTACAGGAATTTTTTATCTGGGGGCCACGATGACGCGATTCAGCGCAATTCGCGCCATCAGCTCTCCCAGATGACCAATCACAGGGCAAAGGAAACGCCGGAGGGCAGCGAATGGAAAGGGGATGTGGGTGGATGGGTGGCACCGGCCGGGAGACTTGCCCACAGTTCTGGGGGGCCGGGATTGTCACATGATTTTTGGGAGGCTCCCAACCATCCTAGGAGAGTAGGCAAGTATGGGTATAAGGCACAATGGGCCTGATTCAGAGCCGCTCGTAAGCGGGCGCTCGTTCGCTCCGAGCGATGTTCGCACATCTGCGCATGCGTATGGGTTTTAGTACGCATGTGCGAACCAGTCAGTGCGGCTGAAAATCGTGTGCTCGCAAAATAGCGAATGCCTGCTAATTTGAGTGACAGGATGAGGCGTTTGTGGGTGGTAACAGGGGAAGGTGCTTGAAAACGGGGAGTGGAGATCCGAACGCAGGCCTGCCAAAAGGTCAATACGGGCGTTTTAAGGGTGTGCATAATTAACAAATCAGCGTCATCGACCACGTCATTTGGGTGTCTTTTAGCCAGAACTGCTCGCATGATTGCAGTAGGAAAATGCAACCACATGAATAGCGAGCATTTCATTCGTCTTTCGATGTCCTCGATTAATATAATAAATAGCGGAGGTGATGTATGATGCGAGCGGCCAGGGGGCATTTTTTACAAAAAAAGTCTGCATGTTTTGTTCGCTCGTTCAGACATAGAGGCGCCAACAGACCGCAAAGAGCGAACGGTCAATTTAAATAGCCAGCCCCTTTTTCTGGACGAGCGAGCGCAAAAAGCGTCCGGTTCTGAATCAGGCCCTATGATCCTTATGGCTACAGGCATTGGGTATAAGGCACAATGATCCCTATGGCTACATGTATTTTCTGATAAGTATAAGTGTGTTTTCATCAACAAATAGATCTTACTATCTGCTTTGGGGCTTATTTACATTTGGATGTAAATCAATTTTATGACTCGCCTTTCAGATGTAGCAGTACACGCCTATCACATGTATGACACGCTTCTCAGATGTAGCAGTACACGCCTATCACATGTATGACACACCTCTCAGATGTAGCAGTACACGCCTATCACATGTATGACACGCCTCTCAGATGTAGCAGTACACGCCTATCACATGTATGACACACCTCACAGATGTAGCAGTACACACCTATCACATGTATGACATGCCTCTACGATGTTGCAGTACACGTCTATAACATGTATGACACACCTCTCAGATGTAGCAGTACATGCCTATCACTTGTATGACATGCCTCTCAGATGTAGCAGTACATGCCTATCACATGTATGACACACCTCTCAGATGTAGCAGTACACACATATCACATGCATGACACGCCTCTCAGATGTAGCAGTACACGCCTATCACATGTATGACACACCTCACAGATGTAGCAGTACACACCTATCACATGTATGACATGCCTCTACGATGTTGCAGTACACGTCTATAACATGTATGACACACCTCTCAGATGTAGCAGTACATGCCTATCACTTGTATGACACGCCTCTCAGAAGTAGCAGTACACGCCTATCACATGTATGACACACCTCTCAGATGTAGCAGTACACACATATCACATGCATGACACGCCTCTCAGATGTAGCAGTACACGCCTATCACATGTATGACACACCTCACAGATGTAGCAGTACACGCCTATCACATGTATGACACACCTCTCAGATGTAGCAGTACATGCCTATCACATGTATGACACACCTCTCAGATGTAGCAGTACACGTCTATCACATGTATGACACACCTCTCAGATGTAGCAGTACATGCCTATCACATGTATGACACGCCTCTCAGATGTAGCAGTACACGCCTATCACATGTATGACACACCTCTCAGATGTAGCAGGACACGCCTATCACATGTATAACACGCCTCTCAGATGTAGCAGTACACGCCCACTTTACCGCTGCGCTCATAGGTGTTGCTTTCACAATCTCCTTGAATTGCTTTTTCAAAAGTAGGCAAGTATGACTATAACCAATGCAGGGAAATTAAACTAATGGTCCCATTTGAATGTATATATCTCTGGGGGGTTTTTATATGTCAGCTACATACTGGAGGTAAGGGGCAATCAGGGAGGATGCCAGAGTCTTCAGGGAGTCAGGGAGATTGCTACTATTTCAGGGAGTCTCGCTGACAATCAGGGAGTGTAGACAAGTATGGTCCCCACACACTGGGGGTTCCTCACACGTGGCTCCATCACCAGCGTGGCACTGTGGTATAATGCGAACTTGGGCTCCTGTGTGGCATAATTTGGGGAGGAAGTTGGGGGGGGCACAGATGCCGTGCGCATGGCATCTGTTCATTAGTGGAGGGAGAGCCAGGGGGCTGCCCAGTGTCTTGGAGAGTGCTGGGCATGCCCCCACAGGGACGTAACGGGGGTGACGTGAGGCTCCTCTGAGTTTCCTATCAAACTCCACCCCCTTTTCATGAGACCCACCCCTTTAATGTGAAGCCCCGCCCCCTCTTCGGACGAGCGTCCCCTTTTATTATTTTTTTAAGTTGGGAGGTATGCACAATGTGATTTAAGGGGTTCAGTGTCTGTAACATTATACTTTGCAACGACGTCCCCAGCTTATCTAATTGATGATTTTATTGTTAGGGGCCCCACAACTTAGCTGCCCTAGGGCCCCCACAACTGCCCTGGGGCCTTACAAACCTTAATCTTGCCCTGTTTATCAGTCTCTACAGGGGCATCCTATGTGCTGGCATGTATGGGCATTATTGGCAATGTGAGGGGCACTGGGAGTGTGTACAATGTACAGTTTTTGCTGGCATGTATGGGCAATATTGGCAATGTGAGGGGCACTGGGAGTGTGTACGTTGTACAGTTTTTGCTGGCATGTATGGGCATTATTGGCAATGTGAGGGGCACTGGGAGTGTGTACGATGTACAGTATGTGCTGGCATGTATGGGCACTATTGGCAATGTGAGGGGCACTGGGAGTGTGTACGATGTACAGTATGTGCTGGCATGTATGGGCATTATTGGCAATGTGAGGAGCACTGGGAGTGTGTATGATGTACAGTATGTGCTGGCATGTATGGGCATTATTGGCAATGTGAGGGGCACTGGGAGTGTGTATGATGTACAGTATGTGCTGGCATGTATGGGCATTATTGGCAATGTGAGGGGCACTGGGAGTGTGTATGATGTACAGTATGTGCTGGCATGTATGGGCATTATTGGCAATGTGAGGGGCACTGGGAGTGTGTATGATGTACAGTATGTGCTGGCATGTATGGGCATTATTGGCAATGTGAGGGGCACTGGGAGTGTGTATGATGTACAGTATGTGCTGGCATGTATGGGCATTATTGGCAATGTGAGGGGCACTGGGAGTGTGTATGATGTACAGTATGTGCTGGCATGTATGGGCATTATTGGCAATGTGAGGGGCACTGGGAGTGTGTACGATGTACAGTATGTGCTGGCATGTATGGGCACTATTGGCAATGTGAGGGGCACTGGGAGTGTGTACGATGTACAGTATGTGCTGGCATGTATGGGCACTATTGGCAATGTGAGGGGCACTGGGAGTGTGTACGATGTACAGTATGTGCTGGCATGTATGGGCATTATTGGCAATGTGAGGGGCACTGGGAGTGTGTATGATGTACAGTATGTGCTGGCATGTATGGGCATTATTGGCAATGTGAGGGGCACTGGGAGTGTGTATGATGTACAGTATGTGCTGGCATGTATGGGCATTATTGGCAATGTGAGGGGCACTGGGAGTGTGTATGATGTACAGTATGTGCTGGCATGTATGGGCATTATTGGCAATGTGAGGGGCACTGGGAGTGTGTATGTTGTACAGTATGTGCTGGCATGTATGGGCATTATTGGCAATGTGAGGGGCACTGGGAGTGTGTATGATGTACAGTATGTGCTGGCATGTATGGGCATTATTGGCAATGTGAGGGGCACTGGGAGTGTGTATGATGTACAGTATGTGCTGGCATGTATGGGCATTATTGGCAATGTGAGGGGCACTGGGAGTGTGTATGTTGTACAGTATGTGCTGGCATGTATGGGCATTATTGGCAATGTGAGGGGCACTGGGAGTGTGTATGTTGAACAGTATGTGCTGGCATGTATGGGCATTATTGGCAATGTGAGGGGCACTGGGAGAGTGTATGATGTACAGTATGTGCTGACATGTATGGGCATTATTGGCAATGTGAGGGGCACTGGGAGTGTGTATGATGTACAGTATGTGCTGGCATGTATGGGCACTATTGGCAATGTGAGGGGCACTGGGAGTGTGTACGATGTACAGTATGTGCTGGCATGTATGGGCACTATTGGCAATGTGAGGGGCACTGGAAGTGTGTATGTTGTACATTATGTGCTGGCATGTATGGGCATTATTGGCAATGTGAGGGGCACTGGGAGTGTGTACGATGTACAGTATGTGCTGGCATGTATGGGCACTATTGGCAATGTGAGGGGCACTGGAAGTGTGTATGATGTACAGTATGTGCTGGCATGTATGGGCACTATTGGCATTGTGAGGGGCATTGGGAGTGTGTATGATGTACAGTATGTGCTGGCATGTATGGGCATTATTGGCAATGTGAGGGGCACTGGGAGTGTGTACGATGTACAGTATGTGCTGGCATGTATGGGCACTATTGGCAATGTGAGGGGCACTGGGAGTGTGTATGATGTACAGTATGTGCTGGCATGTATGGGCACTATTGGCAATGTGAGGGGCACTGGGAGTGTGTACGATGTACAGTATGTGCTGGCATGTATGGGCACTATTGGCAATGTGAGGGGCACTGGGAGTGTGTATGATGTACAGTATGTGCTGGCATGTATGGGCATTATTGGCAATGTGAGGGGCACTGGGAGTGTGTATGATGTACAGTATGTGCTGGCATGTATGGGCATTATTGGCAATGTGAGGGGCACTGGGAGTGTGTATGATGTACAGTATGTGCTGGCATGTATGGGCACTATTGGCAATGTGAGGGGCACTGGGAGTGTGTATGATGTACAGTATGTGCTGGCATGTATGGGCACTATTGGCAATGTGAGGGGCACTGGGAGTGTGTATGATGTACAGTATGTGCTGGCATGTATGGGCATTATTGGCAATGTGAGGGGCACTGGGAGTGTGTATGATGTACAGTATGTGCTGGCATGTATGGGCATTATTGGCAATGTGAGGGGCACTGGGAGTGTGTATGATGTACAGTATGTGCTGGCATGTATGGGCACTATTGGCAATGTGAGGGGCACTGGGAGTGTGTATGATGTACAGTATGTGCTGGCATGTATGGGCACTATTAGCAATGTGAGGGGCACTGGAAGTGTGTATGTTGTACATTATGTGCTGGCATGTATGGGCACTATTGGCAATGTGAGGGGCACTGGAAGTGTGTATGATGTACAGTATGTGCTGGCATGTATGGGCACTATTGGCATTGTGAGGGGCATTGGGAGTGTGTATGATGTACAGTATGTGCTGGCATGTATGGGCATTATTGGCAATGTGAGGGGCACTGGGAGTGTGTACGATGTACAGTATGTGCTGGCATGTATGGGCACTATTGGCAATGTGAGGGGCACTGGGAGTGTGTATGATGTACAGTATGTGCTGGCATGTATGGGCACTATTGGCAATGTGAGGGGCACTGGGAGTGTGTACGATGTACAGTATGTGCTGGCATGTATGGGCACTATTGGCAATGTGAGGGGCACTGGGAGTGTGTATGATGTACAGTATGTGCTGGCATGTATGGGCATTATTGGCAATGTGAGGGGCACTGGGAGTGTGTATGATGTACAGTATGTGCTGGCATGTATGGGCATTATTGGCAATGTGAGGGGCACTGGGAGTGTGTACGATGTACAGTATGTGCTGGCATGTATGGGCACTATTGGCAATGTGAGGGGCACTGGGAGTGTGTATGATGTACAGTATGTGCTGGCATGTATGGGCACTATTGGCAATGTGAGGGGCACTGGGAGTGTGTACGATGTACAGTATGTGCTGGCATGTATGGGCGTTATTGGCAATGTGAGGGGCACTGGGAGTGTGTACGATGTACAGTATGTGCTGGCATGTATGGGCACTATTGGCAATGTGAGGGGCACTGGGAGTGTGTACGATGTACAGTATGTGCTGGCATGTATGGGCACTATTGGCAATGTGAGGGGCACTGGGAGTGTGTATGATGTACAGTATGTGCTGGCATGTATGGGCATTATTGGCAATGTGAGGGGCACTGGGAGTGTGTACGATGTACAGTATGTGCTGGCATGTATGGGCACTATTGGCAATGTGAGGGGCACTGGGAGTGTGTATGATGTACAGTATGTGCTGGCATGTATGGGCACTATTGGCAATGTGAGGGGCACTGGGAGTGTGTATGATGTACAGTATGTGCTGGCATGTATGGGCACTATTGGCAATGTGAGGGGCACTGGGAGTGTGTATGATGTACAGTATGTGCTGGCATGTATGGGCACTATTGGCAATGTGAGGGGCACTGGGAGTGTGTATGATGTACAGTATGTGCTGGCATGTATGGGCAATATTATTATTATTAGGTCGGATCTGCACAGTATTTGCTTTTTTTCAATACTTTATATGCTAAATATTTGTTCGCTTTACCATGTGCAATTCTGCGCTCAGTAGAGCAAGTTATTTTACACGTAGATCATATTATGCTTCCCAGTCACTGAGAGGAGCACTGCTAAACACTTTAGTGATATGGGGGAGGGGGGGGTCAGGTGGAAATTATAAGGATAATTTCTTTCTGCAGTATACTGGTATTTACCAGATGATGTTCCAAATTATGGGAAGTTCCTTCTCCGGAACTCTGAGCCATAAGCAAGATGGTTAATATATAATAGACCACTTACATTAGTTTTGCAAAGAGACAGATGAGGGAGTAGGCTGATTTAGGGCCTGATTCAGCGCAGATCTCAATTGCGATCACAGCTGCATAATCGCACACAATTAGGCTGCGAGAAAATGCTAATATCTGCTGCAGCACAGCCAGCATAGAGACGGTCACTACTGCTATCTCACATCTGTAATACCTCACAGTCCTGTGTATACATCTGTAACATCAGCCACAGCTCAGCCAGCATAGAGACACCCACTACTGCTATCTCACATCTGTAATACCTCACAGTCCTGTGTATACATCTGTAACATCAGACACAGCTCAGCCAGCATAGAGACGCCCACTACTGCTATCTCACATCTGTAATACCTCACAGTCCTGTGTATACATCTGTAACATCAGCCACAGCACAGCCAGCATAGAGACACCCACTACTGCTATCTCACATCTGTAATACTTCACAGTCCTGTGTATACATCTGTAACATCAGCCACATCTCAGCCAGCATAGAGACGCCCACTACTGCTATCTCACATCTGTAATACCTCACAGTCCTGTGTATACATCTGTAACATCAGCCACAGCTCAGCCAGCATAGAGACGCCCACTACTGCTATCTCACATCTGTAATACCTCACAGTCCTGTGTATACATCTGTAACATCAGCCACAGCACAGCCAGCATAGAGACACCCACTACTGCTATCTCACATCTGTAATACCTCACAGTCCTGTGTATACATCTGTAACATCAGCCACAGCACAGCCAGCATAGAGACACCCACTACTGCTATCTCACATCTGTAATACCTCACAGTCCTGTGTATACATCTGTAACATCAGCCACAGCTCAGCCAGCATAGAGACGCCCACTACTGCTATCTCACATCTGTAATACCTCACAGTCCTGTGTATACATCTGTAACATCAGCCACAGCACAGCCAGCATAGAGACACCCACTACTGCTATCTCACATCTGTAATACCTCACAGTCCTGTGTATACATCTGTAACATCAGCCACAGCTCAGCCAGCATAGAGACGCCCACTACTGCTATCTCACATCTGTAATACCTCACAGTCCTGTGTATACATCTGTAACATCAGCCACAGCTCAGCCAGCATAGAGACACCCACTACTGCTATCTCACATCTGTAATACCTCACAGTCCTGTGTATACATCAGTAACATCAGCCACAGCACAGCCAGCACAGAGACACTCACTACTGCTTTCTCACATCTGTAATACCTCACAGTCCTGTGTATACATCTGTAACATCAGCCACAGCTCAGCCAGCATAGAGACGCCCACTACTGCTTTCTCACATCTGTAATACCTCACAGTCCTGTGTATACATCAGTAACATCAGCCACAGCACAGCCAGCATAGAGACACTCACTACTGCTTTCTCACATCTGTAATACCTCACAGTCCTGTGTATACATCTGTAACATCAGCCACAGCACAGCCAGCATAGAGACACCCACTACTGCTATCTCACATCTGTAATACCTCACAGTCCTGTGTATACATCAGTAACATCAGCCACAGCACAACCAGCATAGAGACACTCACTACTGCTTTCTCACATCTGTAATACCTCACAGTCCTGTGTATACATCTGTAACATCAGCCACAGCACAGCAAACATAGAGACACCCACTACTGCTATCTCACATCTGTAATACCTCACAGTCCTGTGTATACATCAGTAACATCAGCCACAGCACAACCAGCACAGAGACACTCACTACTGCTTTCTCACATCTGTAATACCTCACAGTCCTGTGTATACATCAGTAACATCAGCCACAGCACAGCCAGCACAGAGACACTCACTACTGCTATCTCACATCTGTAATACCTCACAGTCCTGTGTATACATCTGTAACATCAGCCACAGCACAGCCAGCACAGAGACACTCAGTACTGCTTTCTCACATCTGTAATACCTCACAGTCCTGTGTATACATCTGTAACATCAGCCACAGCTCAGCCAGCATAGAGACGCTCACTACTGCTATCTCACATCTGTAATACCTCACAGTCCTGTGTATACATCTGTAACATCAGCCACAGCTCAGCCAGCATAGAGACGCCCACTACTGCTATCTCACATCTGTAATACCTCACAGTCCTGTGTACACATGTGTAACATCAGCCACAGCACAGCCAGCATAGAGACACCCACTACTGCTATCTCACGTCTGTAATACCTCACAGTCCTGTGTATACATCTGTAACATCAGCCACAGCACAGCCAGCATAGAGACACCCACTACTGCTATGTCACATCTGTAATACCTCACAGTCCTGTGTATACATCAGTAACATCAGCCACAGCACAGCCAGCACAGAAACACTCACTACTGCTTTTTCACATCTGTAATACCTCTCAGTCCTGTGTATACATCTGTAACATCAGCCACAGCTCAGCCAGCATAGAGACACCCACTACTGCTATCTCACATCTGTAATACCTCACAGTCCTGTGTATACATCAGTAACATCAGCCACAGCACAACCAGCACAGAGACACTCACTACTGCTTTCTCACATCTGTAATACCTCACAGTCCTATGTATACATATGTAACATCAGCCACAGCTCAGCCAGCATAGAGACGCCCACTACTACTATCTCACATCTGTAATACCTCACAGTACTGTGTACACATCTGTAACAGTAGCCACAGCTCAGCCAGCATAGAGACACCCACTACTGCTATCTCACATCCATAATACCTCACAGTCCTGTGTATACATCTGTAACATCAGCCACAGCACAACCAGCATAGAGACACCCACTACTGCTATCTCACATCTGAAATACCTCACAGTCCTGTGTATACATCTGCAACATCAGCCACAGCACAGCTAGCATAGAGACACCCACTACTGCTATCTCACATCTGTAATACCTCACAGTCTTGTGTATACATCTGTAACATCAGCCACAGCACAGCCAGCACAGAGACACTCACTACTGCTTTCTCACATCTGTAATACCTCAAAGTCCTGTGTATACATCTGTAACATCAGCCACAGCACAGCCAGCATAGAGCCACCCACCACTGCTATCTCACATCTGTAATACCTCACAGTCCTGTGTATACATCTGTAACATCAGCCACAGCTCAGGCAGCATAGAGACACCCACTACTGCTATCTCACATCTGTAATACCTCACAGTCCTGTGTATACATCTGTAACATCAGCCACAGCACAGCCAGCATAGAGACACCCACTACTGCTATCTCACGTCTGTAATACCTCACAGTCCTGTGTATACATCTGTAACATCAGCCACAGCACAGCCAGCATAGAGACACCCACTACTGCTATCTCACATCTGTAATACCTCACAGTCCTGTGTATATATCAGTAACATCAGCCACAGCACAGCCAGCACAGAGACACTCACTCCTGCTTTCTCACATCTGTAATACCTCACAGTCCTATGTATACATCTGTAACATCAGCCACAGCTCAGCCAGCATAGAGGCGCCCACTACTGCTATGTCACATCTGTAATACCTCACAGTACTGTGTACACATCTGTAACATCAGCCACAGCTCAGCCAGCATAGAGACACCCACTACTGCTATCTAACATCTGTAATACCTCACAGTCCTGTGTATACATCAGTAACATCAGCCACAGCTCAGCCAGCATAGAGACGCCCACTACTGCTATCTCATATCTGTAATACCTCACAGTCCTGTGTATACATCTGTAACATCAGCCACAGCACAGCCAGTATAGAGACACCCACTACTGCTATCTCACATCCATAATACCTCACAGTCCTGTGTATACATCTGTAACATCAGCCACAGCACAGCCAGCATAGAGACACCCACTACTGCTATCTCACATCTGTAATACCTCACAGTCCTGTGTATACATCTGTAACATCAGCCACAGTACAGCTAGCATAGAGACACCCACTACTGCTATCTCACATCTGTAATACCTCACAGTCCTGTGTATACATCTGTAACATCAGCCACAGCACAGCCAGCACAGAGACACTCACTACTGCTTTCTCACATCTGTAATACCTCACAGTCCTGTGTATACATCTGTAACATCAGCCACAGCTCAGCCAGCATCGAGACACCCACTACTGCTATCTCACATCTGTAATACCTCACAGTCCTGTGTATATATCTGTAACACCAGCCACAGCACAGCCAGCATAGAGACACCCACTACTGCTATCTCACATCTGTAATACCTCACAGTCCTGTGTATACATCTGTAACATCAGCCACAGCACAGCCAGCATAGAGACACCCACTACTGTTATCTCACATCTGTAATACCTCACAGTCCTGTGTATACATCTGTAACATCAGCCACAGCACAGCCAGCATAGAGACACCCACTACTGCTATCTCACATATGTAATACCTCACAGTCCTGTGTGTACATCTGTAACATCAGCCACAGCACAGCCAGCATAGAGACACCCACTACTGCTATCACACATCTGTAATACCTCACAGTCCTGTGTATACATCTGTAACATGAGCCACAGCACAGCCAGCATAGAGACACCCACTACTGCTATCTCACATCCGTAATAGCTCACAGTCCTGTGTATACATCTGTAACATTAGCCACAGCACAACCAGCATAGAGACACCCACTACTGCTATCTCACATCTGTAATACCTCACAGTCCTGTGTATACATCAGTAACATCAACCACAGCACAGCCAGCATACACACCCACTACTGCTATCTCACATCCGTAATACCTCACAGTCCTGTGTATACATCTGTAACATCAGCAACAGCTCAGCCAGCATAGAGACACCCACTACTGCTATCTCACATCTGTAATACCTCACAGTCCTGTGTTTACATCTGTAACATCAGCCACAGCACAGCCAGCATAGAGACACCCACTACTGCTATCTCACATCTGTAATACCACACAGTCCTGTGTATACATCAGTAACATCAACCACAGCACAGCCAGCATAGAGACACCGACTTCTGCTATCTCACATCTGTAATACCTCACAGTCCTGTGTATACATCTGTAACATCAGCCACAGCTCAGGCAGCATAGTGACACCCACTACTGCTATCTCACATCTGTAATACCTCACAGTCCTGTGTGTACATCTGTAACATAAGCCACAGCACAGCCAGCATAGAGACACCCACTACTGTTATCTCACATCTGTAATACCTCACAGTCCTGTGTATACATCTGTAACATCAGCCACAGCTCAGCCAGCATAGAGACACCCACTACTGCTATCTCACGTCTGTAATACCTCACAGTCCTGTGTATACATCTGTAACATCAGCCACAGCACAGCCAGCATAGAGACACCCACTACTGCTATCTCACATCTGTAATACCTCACAGTCCTGTGTATATATCAGTAACATCAGCCACAGCACAGCCAGCACAGAGACACTCACTACTGCTTTCTCACATCTGTAATACCTCACAGTCCTGTGTATACATCTGTAACATCAGCCACAGCTCAGCCAGCATAGAGACACCCACTACTGCTATCTCACATCTGTAATACCTCACAGTCCTATGTATACATCAGTAACATCAGCCACAGCACAGCCAGCACAGAGACACTCACTCCTGCTTTCTCACATCTGTAATACCTCACAGTCCTATGTATACATCTGTAACATCAGCCACAGCTCAGCCAGCATAGAGGCGCCCACTACTGCTATGTCACATCTGTAATACCTCACAGTACTGTGTACACATCTGTAACATCAGCCACAGCTCAGCCAGCATAGAGACACCCACTACTGCTATCTAACATCTGTAATACCTCACAGTCCTGTGTATACATCAGTAACATCAGCCACAGCTCAGCCAGCATAGAGACGCCCACTACTGCTATCTCATATCTGTAATACCTCACAGTCCTGTGTATACATCTGTAACATCAGCCACAGCACAGCCAGTATAGAGACACCCACTACTGCTATCTCACATCCATAATACCTCACAGTCCTGTGTATACATCTGTAACATCAGCCACAGCACAGCCAGCATAGAGACACCCACTACTGCTATCTCACATCTGTAATACCTCACAGTCCTGTGTATACATCTGTAACATCAGCCACAGTACAGCTAGCATAGAGACACCCACTACTGCTATCTCACATCTGTAATACCTCACAGTCCTGTGTATACATCTGTAACATCAGCCACAGCACAGCCAGCACAGAGACACTCACTACTGCTTTCTCACATCTGTAATACCTCACAGTCCTGTGTATACATCTGTAACATCAGCCACAGCTCAGCCAGCATCGAGACACCCACTACTGCTATCTCACATCTGTAATACCTCACAGTCCTGTGTATATATCTGTAACACCAGCCACAGCACAGCCAGCATAGAGACACCCACTACTGCTATCTCACATCTGTAATACCTCACAGTCCTGTGTATACATCTGTAACATCAGCCACAGCACAGCCAGCATAGAGACACCCACTACTGTTATCTCACATCTGTAATACCTCACAGTCCTGTGTATACATCTGTAACATCAGCCACAGCACAGCCAGCATAGAGACACCCACTACTGCTATCTCACATATGTAATACCTCACAGTCCTGTGTGTACATCTGTAACATCAGCCACAGCACAGCCAGCATAGAGACACCCACTACTGCTATCACACATCTGTAATACCTCACAGTCCTGTGTATACATCTGTAACATGAGCCACAGCACAGCCAGCATAGAGACACCCACTACTGCTATCTCACATCCGTAATAGCTCACAGTCCTGTGTATACATCTGTAACATTAGCCACAGCACAACCAGCATAGAGACACCCACTACTGCTATCTCACATCTGTAATACCTCACAGTCCTGTGTATACATCAGTAACATCAACCACAGCACAGCCAGCATACACACCCACTACTGCTATCTCACATCCGTAATACCTCACAGTCCTGTGTATACATCTGTAACATCAGCAACAGCTCAGCCAGCATAGAGACACCCACTACTGCTATCTCACATCTGTAATACCTCACAGTCCTGTGTTTACATCTGTAACATCAGCCACAGCACAGCCAGCATAGAGACACCCACTACTGCTATCTCACATCTGTAATACCACACAGTCCTGTGTATACATCAGTAACATCAACCACAGCACAGCCAGCATAGAGACACCGACTTCTGCTATCTCACATCTGTAATACCTCACAGTCCTGTGTATACATCTGTAACATCAGCCACAGCTCAGGCAGCATAGTGACACCCACTACTGCTATCTCACATCTGTAATACCTCACAGTCCTGTGTGTACATCTGTAACATAAGCCACAGCACAGCCAGCATAGAGACACCCACTACTGTTATCTCACATCTGTAATACCTCACAGTCCTGTGTATACATCTGTAACATCAGCCACAGCTCAGCCAGCATAGAGACACCCACTACTGCTATCTCACATCTGTAATACCTCACAGTCCTGTGTATACATCTGTAACATCAGCCACTGCACAGCCAGCATAGAGACACCCACTACTGTTATCTCACATCTGTAATACCTCACAGTCCTGTGTATACATCTGTAACATGAGCCACAGCACAGCCAGCATAGAGACACCCACTACTGCTATCTCACATTCGTAATACCTCACAGTCCTGTGTATACATCTGTAACATTAGCCACAGCACAACCAGCATAGAGACACCCACTACTACTATCTCACATCTGTAATACCTCACACTCCTGTGTATACATCTGTAACATCAACCACAGCACAGCCAGCATAGACACCACTACTGCTATCTCACATCCGTAATACCTCACAGTCCTGTGTATACATCTGTAACATCAGCAACAGCTCAGCCAGCATAGAGACACCCTCTACTGCTATCTCACATCTGTAATACCTCACAGTCCTGAGTTTACATCTGTAACATCAGCCACAGCACAGCCAGCATAGAGACACCCACTACTGCTATCTCACATCTGTAATACCACACAGTCCTGTGTATACATCAGTAACATCAATCACAGCACATCCAGCATAGAGACACCGACTACTGCTATCTCACATCTGTAATACCTCACAGTCCTGTGTATACATCTGTAACATAAGCCACAGCTCAGCCAGCATAGTGACACCCACTACTGCTATCTCACATCTGTAATACCTCACAGTCTTGTGTGTACATCTGTAACATAAGCCACAGCACAGCCAGCATAGAGACACCGACTACTGGTATCTCACATCTGTAATACCTCACAGTCCTGTGTATACATCTGTAACATCAGCCACAGCACAGCCAGCATAGAGACACCCACTACTGCTATCTCACATCAGTAATACTTCACAGTCCTGTGTATACATCTGTAACATCAGCCACAGCACAGCCAGCATAGAGACACCCACTACTGCTATGTCACATCTGTAATACCTCACAGTCCTGTGTATACATCAGTAACATCAGCCACAGCACAGCCAGCACAGAAACACTCACTACTGCTTTTTCACATCTGTAATACCTCTCAGTCCTGTGTATACATCTGTAACATCAGCCACAGCTCAGCCAGCATAGAGACACCCACTACTGCTATCTCACATCTGTAATACCTCACAGTCCTGTGTATACATCAGTAACATCAGCCACAGCACAACCAGCACAGAGACACTCACTACTGCTTTCTCACATCTGTAATACCTCACAGTCCTATGTATACATATGTAACATCAGCCACAGCTCAGCCAGCATAGAGACGCCCACTACTACTATCTCACATCTGTAATACTTCACAGTACTGTGTACACATCTGTAACAGTAGCCACAGCTCAGCCAGCATAGAGACACCCACTACTGCTATCTCACATCCATAATACCTCACAGTCCTGTGTATACATCTGTAACATCAGCCACAGCACAACCAGCATAGAGACACCCACTACTGCTATCTCACATCTGTAATACCTCACAGTCCTGTGTATACATCTGTAACATCAGCCACAGCACAGCTAGCATAGAGACACCCACTACTGCTATCTCACATCTGTAATACCTCACAGTCCTGTGTATACATCTGTAACATCAGCCACAGCACAGCCAGCACAGAGACACTCACTACTGCTTTCTCACATCTGTAATACCTCAAAGTCCTGTGTATACATCTGTAACATCAGCCACAGCACAGCCAGCATAGAGCCACCCACCACTGCTATCTCACATCTGTAATACCTCACAGTCCTGTGTATACATCTGTAACATCAGCCACAGCTCAGGCAGCATAGAGACGCCCACTACTGCTATCTCACATCTGTAATACCTCACAGTCCTGTGTATACATCTGTAACATCAGCCACAGCACAGCCAGCATAGAGACACCCACTACTGCTATCTCACGTCTGTAATACCTCACAGTCCTGTGTATACATCTGTAACATCAGCCACAGCACAGCCAGCATAGAGACACCCACTACTGCTATCTCACATCTGTAATACCTCACAGTCCTATGTATACATCAGTAACATCAGCCACAGCACAGCCAGCACAGAGACACTCACTCCTGCTTTCTCACATCTGTAATACCTCACAGTCCTATGTATACATCTGTAACATCAGCCACAGCTCAGCCAGCATAGAGGCGCCCACTACTGCTATGTCACATCTGTAATACCTCACAGTACTGTGTACACATCTGTAACATCAGCCACAGCTCAGCCAGCATAGAGACACCCACTACTGCTATCTAACATCTGTAATACCTCACAGTCCTGTGTATACATCAGTAACATCAGCCACAGCTCAGCCAGCATAGAGACGCCCACTACTGCTATCTCATATCTGTAATACCTCACAGTCCTGTGTATACATCTGTAACATCAGCCACAGCACAGCCAGTATAGAGACACCCACTACTGCTATCTCACATCCATAATACCTCACAGTCCTGTGTATACATCTGTAACATCAGCCACAGCACAGCCAGCATAGAGACACCCACTACTGCTATCTCACATCTGTAATACCTCACAGTCCTGTGTATACATCTGTAACATCAGCCACAGTACAGCTAGCATAGAGACACCCACTACTGCTATCTCACATCTGTAATACCTCACAGTCCTGTGTATACATCTGTAACATCAGCCACAGCACAGCCAGCACAGAGACACTCACTACTGCTTTCTCACATCTGTAATACCTCACAGTCCTGTGTATACATCTGTAACATCAGCCACAGCTCAGCCAGCATCGAGACACCCACTACTGCTATCTCACATCTGTAATACCTCACAGTCCTGTGTATATATCTGTAACACCAGCCACAGCACAGCCAGCATAGAGACACCCACTACTGCTATCTCACATCTGTAATACCTCACAGTCCTGTGTATACATCTGTAACATCAGCCACAGCACAGCCAGCATAGAGACACCCACTACTGTTATCTCACATCTGTAATACCTCACAGTCCTGTGTATACATCTGTAACATCAGCCACAGCACAGCCAGCATAGAGACACCCACTACTGCTATCTCACATATGTAATACCTCACAGTCCTGTGTGTACATCTGTAACATCAGCCACAGCACAGCCAGCATAGAGACACCCACTACTGCTATCACACATCTGTAATACCTCACAGTCCTGTGTATACATCTGTAACATGAGCCACAGCACAGCCAGCATAGAGACACCCACTACTGCTATCTCACATCCGTAATAGCTCACAGTCCTGTGTATACATCTGTAACATTAGCCACAGCACAACCAGCATAGAGACACCCACTACTGCTATCTCACATCTGTAATACCTCACAGTCCTGTGTATACATCAGTAACATCAACCACAGCACAGCCAGCATACACACCCACTACTGCTATCTCACATCCGTAATACCTCACAGTCCTGTGTATACATCTGTAACATCAGCAACAGCTCAGCCAGCATAGAGACACCCACTACTGCTATCTCACATCTGTAATACCTCACAGTCCTGTGTTTACATCTGTAACATCAGCCACAGCACAGCCAGCATAGAGACACCCACTACTGCTATCTCACATCTGTAATACCACACAGTCCTGTGTATACATCAGTAACATCAACCACAGCACAGCCAGCATAGAGACACCGACTTCTGCTATCTCACATCTGTAATACCTCACAGTCCTGTGTATACATCTGTAACATCAGCCACAGCTCAGGCAGCATAGTGATACCCACTACTGCTATCTCACATCTGTAATACCTCACAGTCCTGTGTGTACATCTGTAACATAAGCCACAGCACAGCCAGCATAGAGACACCCACTACTGTTATCTCACATCTGTAATACCTCACAGTCCTGTGTATACATCTGTAACATCAGCCACAGCTCAGCCAGCATAGAGACACCCACTACTGCTATCTCACATCTGTAATACCTCACAGTCCTGTGTATACATCTGTAACATCAGCCACAGCACAGCCAGCATAGAGACACCCACTACTGTTATCTCACATCTGTAATACCTCACAGTCCTGTGTATACATCTGTAACATGAGCCACAGCACAGCCAGCATAGAGACACCCACTACTGCTATCTCACATTCGTAATACCTCACAGTCCTGTGTATACATCTGTAACATTAGCCACAGCACAACCAGCATAGAGACACCCACTACTACTATCTCACATCTGTAATACCTCACACTCCTGTGTATACATCTGTAACATCAACCACAGCACAGCCAGCATAGACACCACTACTGCTATCTCACATCCGTAATACCTCACAGTCCTGTGTATACATCTGTAACATCAGCAACAGCTCAGCCAGCATAGAGACACCCTCTACTGCTATCTCACATCTGTAATACCTCACAGTCCTGAGTTTACATCTGTAACATCAGCCACAGCACAGCCAGCATAGAGACACCCACTACTGCTATCTCACATCTGTAATACCACACAGTCCTGTGTATACATCAGTAACATCAATCACAGCACAGCCAGCATAGAGACACCGACTACTGCTATCTCACATCTGTAATACCTCACAGTCCTGTGTATACATCTGTAACATAAGCCACAGCTCAGCCAGCATAGTGACACCCACTACTGCTATCTCACATCTGTAATACCTCACAGTCTTGTGTGTACATCTGTAACATAAGCCACAGCACAGCCAGCATAGAGACACCGACTACTGCTATCTCACATCTGTAATACCTCACAGTCCTGTGTATACATCTGTAACATCAGCCACAGCACAGCCAGCATAGAGACACCCACTACTGCTATCTCACATCAGTAATACTTCACAGTCCTGTGTATACATCTGTAACATCAGCCACAGCACAGCCAGCATAGAGACACCCACTACTGCTATCTCACATCTGTAATACCTCACAGTCCTGTGTATACATCTGTAACATCAGCTACAGCACAGCCAGCATAGAGACACCCACTACTGTTATCTCACATCTGTAATACCTCACAGTCCTGTGTATACATCTGTAACATCAGCCACAGCACAGCCAGCATAGAGACACCCACTACTGCTATCTCACATCTGTAATACCTCACAGTCCTGTGTGTACATCTGTAACATCAGCCACAGCACAGCCAGCATAGAGACACCCACTACTGTTATCTCACATCTGTAATACCTCACAGTCCTGTGTATACATCTGTAACATCAACCACAGCTCAGCCAGCATAGAGACAACCACTACTGCTATCTCACATCTGTAATAACTCACAGTCCTGTGTATACATCTGTAACATCAGCCACAGCACAGCCAGCATAGAGACACCCACTACTGTTATCTCACATCTGTAATACCTCACAGTCCTGTGTATACATCTGTAACATGAGCCACAGCACAGCCAGCATAGAGACACCCACTACTGCTATCTCACATCCGTAATAGCTCACAGTCCTGTGTATACATCTGTAACATTAGCCACAGCACAACCAGCATAGAGACACCCACTACTGCTATCTCACATCTGTAATACCTCACAGTCCTGTGTATACATCAGTAACATCAACCACAGCACAGCCAGCATACACACCCACTACTGCTATCTCACATCCGTAATACCTCACAGTCCTGTGTATACATCTGTAACATCAGCAACAGCTCAGCCAGCATAGAGACACCCACTACTGCTATCTCACATCTGCAATACCTCACAGTCCTGTGTTTACATCTGTAACATCAGCCACAGCACAGCCAGCATAGAGACACCCACTACTGCTATCTCACATCTGTAATACCACACAGTCCTGTGTATACATCAGTAACATCAACCACAGCACAGCCAGCATAGAGACACCGACTTCTGCTATCTCACATCTGTAATACCTCACAGTCCTGTGTATACATCTGTAACATCAGCCACAGCTCAGGCAGCATAGTGACACCCACTACTGCTATCTCACATCTGTAATACCTCACAGTCCTGTGTGTACATCTGTAACATAAGCCACAGCACAGCCAGCATAGAGACACCCACTACTGTTATCTCACATCTGTAATACCTCACAGTCCTGTGTATACATCTGTAACATCAGCCACAGCTCAGCCAGCATAGAGACACCCACTACTGCTATCTCACATCTGTAAAACCTCACAGTCCTGTGTATACATCTGTAACATCAGCCACAGCACAGCCAGCATAGAGACACCCACTACTGTTATCTCACATCTGTAATACCTCACAGTCCTGTGTATACATCTGTAACATGAGCCACAGCACAGCCAGCATAGAGACACCCACTACTGCTATCTCACATCCGTAATACCTCACAGTCCTGTGTATACATCTGTAACATTAGCCACAGCACAACCAGCATAGAGACACCCACTACTACTATCTCACATCTGTAATACCTCACACTCCTGTGTATACATCTGTAACATCAACCACAGCACAGCCAGCATAGACACCCACTACTGCTATCTCACATCTGTAATACCTCACAGTCCTGTGTATACATCTGTAACATCAGCAACAGCTCAGCCAGCATAGAGACACCCTCTACTGCTATCTCACATCTGTAATACCTCACAGTCCTGAGTTTACATCTGTAACATCAGCCACAGCACAGCCAGCATAGAGACACCCACTACTGCTATCTCACATCAGTAATACCACACAGTCCTGTGTATACATCAGTAACATCAATCACAGCACAGCCAGCATAGAGACACCGACTACTGCTATCTCACATCTGTAATACCTCACAGTCCTGTGTATACATCTGTAACATCAGCCACAGCTCAGCCAGCATAGTGACACCCACTACTGCTATCTCACATCTGTAATACCTCACAGTCCTGTGTGTACATCTGTAACATAAGCCACAGCACAGCCAGCATAGGGACACCGACTACTGCTATCTCACATCTGTAATACCTCACAGTCCTGTGTATACATCTGTAACATCAGCCACAGCACAGCCAGCATAGAGACACCCACTACTGCTATCTCACATCAGTAATACTTCACAGTCCTGTGTATACATCTGTAACATCAGCCACAGCACAGCCAGCATAGAGACACCCACTACTGCTATCTCACATCTGTAATACCTCACAGTCCTGTGTATACATCTGTAACATCAGCCACAGCACAGCCAGCATAGAGACACCCACTACTGCTATGTCACATCTGTAATACCTCACAGTCCTGTGTATACATCTGTAACATGAGCCACAGCACAGCCAGCATAGAGACACCCACTACTGCTATCTCACATTTGTAATACCTCACAGTCCTGTGTATACATCTGTAACAATAGCCACAGCACAACCAGCATAGAGACACCCACTACTACTATCTCACATCTGTAATACCTCACAGTCCTGTGTATACATCAGTAACATCAACCACAGCACAGCCAGCATAGAGACACCCACTACTGCTATCTCACATCCATAATACCTCACAGTCCTGTGTATACATCTGTAACATCAGCAACAGCTCAGCCAGCATAGAGACACCCACTACTGCTATCTCACATCTGTAATACCTCACAGTCCTGTCTATACATCTGTAACATCAGCCACAGCACAGCCTGCAAGAGACACCCACTACTGCTATCTCACATCTGTAATACCACACAGTCCTGTGTATACATCAGTAACATCAGCCACAGCACAGCCAGCATTGAGACACCGACTACTGCTATCTCACATCTGTAATTCCTCACAGTCCTGTGTATACATCTGTAACATCAGCCACAGCTCAGCCAGCATAGTGACACCCACTACTGCTATCTCACATCTGTAATACCTCACAGTCCTGTGTGTACATCTGTAACATCAGCCACAGCTCAGCCAGCATAGAGACACCCACTACTACTTTCTCACATCTGTAATACCTCACAGTCCTGTGTATACATCAGTAACATCTGCCACAGCACAGCCAGCATAGAGACACCCACTACTGCTATCTCACATCTGTAATACGTCACAGTCCTTTGTATACATCAGTAACATCAGCCACAGCACAGCCAGCATAGAGACACCCACTACTGCTATCTCACATCTGTAATACTTCACAGTCCTGTGTATACATCTGTAACATCAGCCACAGCACAGCCAGCATAGAGACACCCACAACTGCTATCTCACATCTGTAATACCTCACAGTCCTGTGTATACATCTGTAACATCAGCCACAGCACAGCCAGCATAGAGACACCCACTACTGCTATGTCACATCTGTAATACCTCACAGTCCTGTGTATACATCTGTAACATCAGCCACAGCACAGCCAGCATAGAGACACCCACTACTGCTATCTCACATCCATAATATCTCACAGTCCTGTGTATACATCTGTAACATCAGCCACAGCTCAGCCAGCATAGAGACACCCACTACTACTTTCTCACAACTGTAATACCTCACAGTCCTGTGTATACATCAGTAACATCTGCCACAGCACAGCCAGCATAGAGACACCCACTACTGTTATCTCACATCTGTAATACCTCACAGTCCTGTGTATACATCTGTAACATCAGCCACAGCTCAGCCAGCATAGAGACACCCACTACTGCTATCTCACATCTGTAATACCTCACAGTCCTGTGTATACATCTGTAACATCAGCCACAGCACAGCCAGCATAGAGACACCCACTACTGTTATCTCACATCTGTAATACCTCACAGTCCTGTGTATACATCTGTAACATGAGCCACAGCACAGCCAGCATAGAGACACCCACTACTGCTATCTCACATTCGTAATACCTCACAGTCCTGTGTATACATCTGTAACATTAGCCACAGCACAACCAGCATAGAGACACCCACTACTACTATCTCACATCTGTAATACCTCACACTCCTGTGTATACATCTGTAACATCAACCACAGCACAGCCAGCATAGACACCACTACTGCTATCTCACATCCGTAATACCTCACAGTCCTGTGTATACATCTGTAACATCAGCAACAGCTCAGCCAGCATAGAGACACCCACTACTGCTATCTCAAATCTGTAATACCACACAGTCCTGTGTATACATCAGTAACATCAATCACAGCACAGCCAGCATAGAGACACCGACTACTGCTATCTCACATCTGTAATACCTCACAGTCCCTGTGTATACATCTGTAACATAAGCCACAGCTCAGCCAGCATAGTGACACCCACTACTGCTATCTCACATCTGTAATACCTCACAGTCTTGTGTGTACATCTGTAACATAAGCCGCAGCACAGCCAGCATAGAGACACCGACTACTGCTATCTCACATCTGTAATACCTCACAGTCCTGTGTATACATCTGTAACATCAGCCACAGCACAGCCAGCATAGAGACACCCACTACTGCTATCTCACATCAGTAATACTTCACAGTCCTGTGTATACATCTGTAACATCAGCCACAGCACAGCCAGCATAGAGACACCCACTACTGCTATCTCACATCTGTAATACCTCACAGTCCTGTGTATACATCTGTAACATCAGCTACAGCACAGCCAGCATAGAGACACCCACTACTGTTATCTCACATCTGTAATACCTCACAGTCCTGTGTATACATCTGTAACATCAGCCACAGCACAGCCAGCATAGAGACACCCACTACTGCTATCTCACATCTGTAATACCTCACAGTCCTGTGTGTACATCTGTAACATCAGCCACAGCACAGCCAGCATAGAAACACCCACTACTGTTATCTCACATCTGTAATACCTCACAGTCCTGTGTATACATCTGTAACATCAACCACAGCTCAGCCAGCATAGAGACAACCACTACTGCTATCTCACATCTGTAATAACTCACAGTCCTGTGTATACATCTGTAACATCAGCCACAGCACAGCCAGCATAGAGACACCCACTACTGTTATCTCACATCTGTAATACCTCACAGTCCTGTGTATTGTAACATCAGCCACAGCACAGCCAGCATAGAGACACCCACTACTGCTATCTCACATCTGTAATACCTCCCAGTCCTGTGTGTACATCTGTAACATCAGCCACAGCTCAGCCAGCATAGAGACACCCACTACTACTTTCTCACATCTGTAATACCTCACAGTCCTGTGTATACGTCAGTAACATCTGCCACAGCACAGCCAGCATAGAGACACCCACTACTGCTATCTCACATCTGTAATACGTCACAGTCCTTTGTATACATCAGTAACATCAGCCACAGCACAGCCAGCATAGAGACACCCACTACTGCTATCTCACATCTGTAATACTTCACAGTCCTGTGTATACATCTGTAACATCAGCCACAGCACAGCCAGCATAGAGACACCCACTACTGCTATCTCACATCTGTAATACCTCACAGTCCTGTGTATACATCTGTAACATCAGCCACAGCACAGCCAGCATAGAGACACCCACTACTGCTATGTCACATCTGTAATACCTCACAGTCCTGTGTATACATCTGTAACATCAGCCACAGCACAGCCAGCATAGAGACACCCACTACTGCTATCTCACATCCATAATATCTCACAGTCCTGTGTATACATCTGTAACATCAGCCACAGCTCAGCCAGCATAGAGACACCCACTACTACTTTCTCACATCTCTAATACCTCACAGTCCTGTGTATACATCAGTAACATCTGCCACAGCTCAGGCAGCATAGAGACGCCCACTACTGCTATCTCACATCTGTAATACCTCACAGTCCTGTGTATACATCTGTAACATCAGCCACAGCAGAGCCAGCATAGAGACACCCACTACTGCTATCTCACGTCTGTAATACCTCACAGTCCTGTGTATACATCTGTAACATCAGCCACAGCACAGCCAGCATAGAGACACCCACTACTGCTATCTCACATCTGTAATACCTCACAGTCCTGTGTATATATCAGTAACATCAGCCACAGCACAGCCAGCACAATGACACTCACTACTGCTTTCTCACATCTGTAATACCTCACAGTCCTGTGTATACATCTGTAACATCAGCCACAGCTCAGCCAGCATAGAGACACCCACTACTGCTATCTCACATCAGTAATACTTCACAGTCCTGTGTATACATCTGTAACATCAGCCACAGCACAGCCAGCATAGAGACACACACTACTGCTATCTCACATCTGTAATACCTCACAGTCCTGTGTATACATCTGTAACATCAGCCACAGCTCAGCCAGCATAGAGAAACCCACTACTGCTATGTCACATCTGTAGTACCTCACAGTCCTGTGTATACATCTGTAACATCAGCCACAGCACAGAGAGCATAGAGACACCCACTACTGCTATCTCACATCTGTAATACCTCACAGTCCTGTGTATACATCTGTAACATCAGCCACAGCTCAGCCAGCATAGAGACACCCACTACTGCTATGACACATCTGTAATCCCTCACAGTCCTGTGTATACATCTGTAACATCAGCCACAGCACAGCCAGCATAGAGACGCCCACTACTGCTTTCTCACATCTGTACTACCTCACAGTCCTGTGTGTACATCTGTAACTTCAACCACAGCACAGCCAGCATAGAGACTCCCACTACTGCTATCTCACATCTGTAATACCTCACAGTCCTGTGTATACATCTGTAACATCAGCCACAGCTCAGCCAGCATAGAGACACCCACTACTGCTATCTCACATCTGTAATACCTCACAGTCCTGTGTATACATCTGTAACATCAGCCACAGCTCCGCCAGCAAAGAGACACCCACTACTGCTATCTCACATCTGTAACACCTCTCAGTCCTGTGTATACATCTGTAATATCAGCCACAGCTCAGCCAGCATAGAGACACCACTACTGCTATCTCACATCTGTAATACCTCAGTCCTGTGTATACATCTGTAATATCAGCCTTAGCACAGCCAGCATAGACACCCACTACTGCTATCTCACATCTGTAATACCTCACAGTCCTGTGTGTACATCTGTAACATCAGCCACAGCACAGCCAGCATAGAGACACCGACTACTGCTATCTCACATCTGTAATACCTCACAGTCCTGTGTATACATCTGTAACATCAGCCACAGCACAGCCAGCATAGAGACACCCACTACTGCTATCTCACATCTGTAATACCTCCCAGTCCTGTGTGTACATCTGTAACATCAGCCACAGCTCAGCCAGCATAGAGACACCCACTACTACTTTCTCACATCTGTAATACCTCACAGTCCTGTGTATACGTCAGTAACATCTGCCACAGCACAGCCAGCATAGAGACACCCACTACTGCTATCTCACATCTGTAATACGTCACAGTCCTTTGTATACATCAGTAACATCAGCCACAGCACAGCCAGCATAGAGACACCCACTACTGCTATCTCACATCTGTAATACTTCACAGTCCTGTGTATACATCTGTAACATCAGCCACAGCACAGCCAGCATAGAGACACCCACTACTGCTATCTCACATCTGTAATACCTCACAGTCCTGTGTATACATCTGTAACATCAGCCACAGCACAGCCAGCATAGAGACACCCACTACTGCTATCTCACATCCATAATATCTCACAGTCCTGTGTATACATCTGTAACATCAGCCACAGCTCAGCCAGCATAGAGACACCCACTACTACTTTCTCACATCTCTAATACCTCACAGTCCTGTGTATACATCAGTAACATCTGCCACAGCTCAGGCAGCATAGAGACGCCCACTACTGCTATCTCACATCTGTAATACCTCACAGTCCTGTGTATACATCTGTAACATCAGCCACAGCACAGCCAGCATAGAGACACCCACTACTGCTATCTCACGTCTGTAATACCTCACAGTCCTGTGTATACATCTGTAACATCAGCCACAGCACAGCCAGCATAGAGACACCCACTACTGCTATCTCACATCTGTAATACCTCACAGTCCTGTGTATATATCAGTAACATCAGCCACAGCACAGCCAGCACAATGACACTCACTACTGCTTTCTCACATCTGTAATACCTCACAGTCCTGTGTATACATCTGTAACATCAGCCACAGCTCAGCCAGCATAGAGACACCCACTACTGCTATCTCACATCAGTAATACTTCACAGTCCTGTGTATACATCTGTAACATCAGCCACAGCACAGCCAGCATAGAGACACACACTACTGCTATCTCACATCTGTAATACCTCACAGTCCTGTGTATACATCTGTAACATCAGCCACAGCTCAGCCAGCATAGGGAAACCCACTACTGCTATCTCACATCTGTAGTACCTCACAGTCCTGTGTATACATCTGTAACATCAGCCACAGCACAGAGAGCATAGAGACACCCACTACTGCTATCTCACATCTGTAATACCTCACAGTCCTGTGTATACATTTGTAACATCAGCCACAGCTCAGCCAGCATAGAGACACCCACTACTGCTATGACACATCTGTAATCCCTCACAGTCCTGTGTATACATCTGTAACATCAGCCACAGCACAGCCAGCATAGAGACGCCCACTACTGCTTTCTCACATCTGTACTACCTCACAGTCCTGTGTGTACATCTGTAACTTCAACCACAGCACAGCCAGCATAGAGACTCCCACTACTTCTATCTCACATCTGTAATACCTCACAGTCCTGTGTATACATCTGTAACATCAGCCACAGCTCAGCCAGCATAGAGACACCCACTACTGCTATCTCACATCTGTAATACCTCACAGTCCTGTGTATACATCTGTAACATCAGCCACAGCTCCGCCAGCAAAGAGACACCCACTACTGCTATCTCACATCTGTAATACCTCTCAGTCCTGTGTATACATCTGTAATATCAGCCACAACTCAGCCAGCATAGAGACACCACTACTGCTATCTCACATCTGTAATACCTCAGTCCTGTGTATACATCTGTAATATCAGCCTTAGCACAGCCAGCATAGACACCCACTACTGCTATCTCACATCTGTAATACCTCACAGTCCTGTGTGTACATCTGTAACATCAGCCACAGCTCAGCCAGCATAGAGACACCCACTACTACTTTCTCACATCTGTAATACCTCACAGTCCTGTGTATACATCAGTAACATCTGCCACAGCACAGCCAGCATAGAGACACCCACTACTGCTATCTCACATCTGTAATACGTCACAGTCCTTTGTATACATCTGTAACATCAGCCACAGCACAGCCAGCATAGAGACACCCACTACTGCTATCTCACATCTGTAATACTTCACAGTCCTGTGTATACATCTGTAACATCAGCCACAGCACAGCCAGCATAGAGACACCCACTACTGCTATCTCACATCTGTAATACCTCACAGTCCTGTGTATACATCTGTAACATCAGCCACAGCACAGCCAGCATAGAGACACCCACTACTGCTATGTCACATCTGTAATACCTCACAGTCCTGTGTATACATCTGTAACATCAGCCACAGCACAGCCAGCATAGAGACACCCACTACTGCTATCTCACATCCATAATATCTCACAGTCCTGTGTATACATCTGTAACATCAGCCACAGCTCAGCCAGCATAGAGACACCCACTACTACTTTCTCACATCTGTAATACCTCACAGTCCTGTGTATACATCAGTAACATCTGCCACAGCACAGCCAGCATTGAGACACCCACTACTGCTATCTCACATCTGTAATACCTCACAGTCCTGTGTCTACATCTGTAACATCAGCCACAGCTCAGCCAGCATAGAGACACCTACTACTGCTATCACACATCTGTAGTACCTCACAGTCTTGTGTATACATCTGTAACATCAGCCACAGCACAGCCAACATAGAGACACCCACTACTGCTATCTCACATCTGTAATACCTCACAGTCCTGTGTATACATCTGTAACATCAGCCACAGCTCAGCCAGCATAGAGACACCCACTACTGCTATCTCACATCTGTAATACCTCACAGTCCTGTATATACATCTGTAACATCAGCCACAGCTCAGCCAGCATAGAGACACCCACTACTGCTATCTCACATCAGTAATACTTCACAGTCCTGTGTATACATCTGTAACATCAGCCACAGCACAGCCAGCATAGAGACACCCACTACTGCTATCTCACATCTGTAATACCTCACAGTCCTGTGTATACATCTGTAACATCAGCCACAGCTCAGCCAGCATAGAGAAACCCACTACTGCTATCTCACATCTGTAGTACCTCACAGTCCTGTGTATACATCTGTAACATCAGCCACAGCACAGCCAGCATAGAGACACCCACTACTGCTATCTCACATCTGTAATACCTCACAGTCCTGTGTATACATCTGTAACATCAGCCACAGCTCAGCCAGCATAGAGACACCCACTACTGCTATGACACATCTGTAATCCCTCACAGTCCTGTGTATACATCTGTAACATCAGCCACAGCACAGCCAGCATAGAGACTCCCACTACTGCTATCTCACATCTGTAATACCTCACAGTCCTGTGTATACATCTGTAACATCAGCCACAGCTCAGCCAGCATAGAGACACCCACTACTGCTATCTCACATCTGTAATACCTCACAGTCCTGTGTATACATCTGTAACATCAGCCACAGCTCCGCCAGCAAAGAGACACCCACTACTGCTATCTCACATCTGTAATACCTCTCAGTCCTGTGTATACATCTGTAACATCAGCCAGAGCTCAGCCAGCATAGAGACACCACTACTGCTATCTCACATCTGTAATACCTCAGTCCTGTGTATACATCTGTAATATCAGCCTTAGCACAGCCAGCATAGACACCCACTACTGCTATCTCACATCTGTAATACCTCACAGTCCTGTGTATAAACCTGTAACATCAACCACAGCACAGCCAGCATAGAGACGCCCACTACTGCTATCTCACATCTGTAATACCTCACAGTCCTGTGTATACATCTGTAACATCAGCCACAGCTCAGCCAGCATAGAGACACCCACTACTGCTATCTCACATCTGTAATACCTCACAGTCCTGTGTATACATCTGTAACATCAGCCACAGCTTAGCCAGCATAGAGACTCCCACTACTGCTATCTCACATCTGTAATACCTCACAGTCCTGTGTATACAGCTATAACATCAGCCACAGCTCAGCCAGCATAGAGACACCGCTACTGCTATCTCACATCTCTAATACCTCAGTCCTGTGTATACATCTGTAATATCAGCCACAGCACAGCCATCATAGACACCCACTACTGCTATCTCACATCTGTAATACCTCACAGTCCTGTGTATGCATCTGTAACATCAGCCACAGCACAGCCAGCATAGAGACGCCCACTACTGCTATCTCACATCTGTAATACCTCACAGTCCTGTGTATACATCTGTAACATCAGCCACAGCTCAGCCAGCATAGAGACGCCCACTACTGCTATCTCACATCTGTAATACCTCACAGTCCTGTGTACACATCTGTAACATCAGCAACAGCTCAGCCAGCATAGAGACACCCACTAATGCTATCTCACTTCTGTAATTCCTCACAGTCCTGTGTATACATCTGTAACATCAGCCACAGCACAGCCAGCATAGAGACACCCACTACTGCTATCTCACATCTGTAACACCTCACTGTCCTGTGTATACATCTGTAACATCAGCCACAGCTCAGCCAGCATAGAGACACCCACTACTGCTATCTCACATCTGTAATACCTCACAGTCCTGTATATACATCTGTAACATCAGCCACAGCACAGCCAGCATAGAGACACCCACTACTGCTATCTCACATCTGTAATACCTCACAGTCCTGTATATACATCTGTAACATCAGCAACAGCACAGCCAGCATAGAGACGCCCACTACTGTTATCTCACATCTGTAATACCTCACAGTCCTGTGTATACATCAGTAATGTCAGCCACAGCTCAGCCAGCATAGACACCTACTACTGCTATCTCACATCTGTAATACCTCACAGTCCTGTGTATACATCTGTAACATCAGCCACAGCACTGCCAGCATAGAGACGCCCACTACTGCTATCTCACATCTGTAATACCTCACATTCCTGTGTATACATCTGTAACATCAACCACAGCTCAGTCAGCACAGAGACGCCCATACCGCAAAATCACATCCGTAATACCTCACAGTCCTGTGTATACATCTGTAACATCAGCCACAGCTCAATCAGCACAGAGACGCCCATACCGCAAAATCACATCGGTAATACCTCACAGTCCTGTGTATACATCTGTAACATCAGCCACAGCTCAGCCAGCTTAGAGACGCCCACTACTGCTATCTCACATCTGTAATACCTCACAATCCTGTGTATACATCTGTAACATCAGCTACAGCTCAGCCAGCATAGAGACACCCACTACGGCTTATTCACATCTGTAATACCTCACAGTCCTGTGTATACACCAGTAACATCAGCCACAGCACAGCCAGCATAGAGACGCCCACTACTGCTATCTCACATCTATAGAACCACACAGTCCTGTGTATACATCAGTAACATCAGCCACAGCTCTGCCAGCATAGAGACACGCACTACTGCTTTCTCACATCTGTAATACCTCACAGTCCTGTGTACACATCTGTAACATCAGCCACAGCACAGCCAGCATAGAGACACCCACTACTGCTTTCTCACATCCGTAATACGTAACAGTCCTGTGTATACATCTGTAACATCAGCCACAAATCAGCCAGCATAGAGGCGCCCACTACTGCTTTCTCACATCTGTAATACCTCACAGTCCTGTGTATACATCTGTAACATCAGCCACAGCACAGCCAGCATAGAGACACCCACTACTGCTTTCTCACATCCGTAATACGTAACAGTCCTGTGTATACATCTGTAACATCAGACACAGCACAGCCAGCATAGAGAAGCCCACTACTGCTTTCTCACATCTGTAATACGTCACAGTCCTGTGTATACATCTGTAACATCAGCCACCACTCAGCCAGCATAGAGACGCCCACTACTGCTATCTCAGATCTGTAATACCTCACATTCCTGTGTATACATTTGTAACATCAGCCACAGCTCAGCCAGCATAGAGATGCCCACTGCTGCTTGCTCATATCTGTAATACCTCACACTCCTGTGTATACATCTGTAACATCAGCCACAGCTCAGCCAGCATAGAGATGCCCACTACTGCTATCTTACATCTGTAATACCTCACGGTCCTGTGTATACATCAGCCACAGCTCAGCCAGCATAGAGACGCCCACTACTGTTTTCTCACATCCGTAATACCTCACAGTACTGTGTATAATCAGTAACATCAGCCACAGCTCAGCCAGCATAGAGACCACCACTACTGCTATCTCACATCTGTAATTCCTAACAGTCCTGTGTATACATCTGTAACTTCAACCACAGCACAGCCAGCATAGAGACTCCCACTACTGCTATCTCACATCTGTAATACCTCACAGTCCTGTGTATACATCTGTAACATCAGCCACAGCTCAGCCAGCATAGAGACACCCACTACTGCTATCTCACATCTGTAATACCTCACAGTCCTGTGTATACATCTGTAACATCAGCCACAGCTCAGCCAGCATAGAGACACCCACTACTGCTATCTCACATCTGTAATACCTCACAGTCCTGTGTATACATCTGTAACATCAGCCACAGCTTAGCCAGCATAGAGACTCCCACTACTGCTATCTCACATCTGTAATACCTCACAGTCCTGTGTATACAGCTATAACATCAGCCACAGCTCAGCCAGCATAGAGACACCGCTACTGCTATCTCACATCTCTAATACCTCAGTCCTGTGTATACATCTGTAATATCAGCCACAGCACAGCCATCATAGACACCCACTACTGCTATCTCACATCTGTAATACCTCACAGTCCTGTGTATGCATCTGTAACATCAGCCACAGCACAGCCAGCATAGAGACGCCCACTACTGCTATCTCACATCTGTAATACCTCACAGTCCTGTGTATACATCTGTAACATCAGCCACAGCTCAGCCAGCATAGAGACGCCCACTACTGCTATCTCACATCTGTAATACCTCACAGTCCTGTGTACACATCTGTAACATCAGCAACAGCTCAGCCAGCATAGAGACACCCACTAATGCTATCTCACTTCTGTAATTCCTCACAGTCCTGTGTATACATCTGTAACATCAGCCACAGCACAGCCAGCATAGAGACACCCACTACTGCTATCTCACATCTGTAACACCTCACTGTCCTGTGTATACATCTGTAACATCAGCCACAGCTCAGCCAGCATAGAGACACCCACTACTGCTATCTCACATCTGTAATACCTCACAGTCCTGTATATACATCTGTAACATCAGCCACAGCACAGCCAGCATAGAGACACCCACTACTGCTATCTCACATCTGTAATACCTCACAGTCCTGTATATACATCTGTAACATCAGCCACAGCACAGCCAGCATAGAGACGCCCACTACTGTTATCTCACATCTGTAATACCTCACAGTCCTGTGTATACATCAGTAATGTCAGCCACAGCTCAGCCAGCATAGACACCTACTACTGCTATCTCACATCTGTAATACCTCACAGTCCTGTGTATACATCTGTAACATCAGCCACAGCACTGCCAGCATAGAGACGCCCACTACTGCTATCTCACATCTGTAATACCTCACATTCCTGTGTATACATCTGTAACATCAACCACAGCTCAGTCAGCACAGAGACGCCCATACCGCAAAATCACATCCGTAATACCTCACAGTCCTGTGTATACATCTGTAACATCAGCCACAGCTCAATCAGCACAGAGACGCCCATACCGCAAAATCACATCGGTAATACCTCACAGTCCTGTGTATACATCTGTAACATCAGCCACAGCTCAGCCAGCTTAGAGACGCCCACTACTGCTATCTCACATCTGTAATACCTCACAATCCTGTGTATACATCTGTAACATCAGCTACAGCTCAGCCAGCATAGAGACACCCACTACGGCTTATTCACATCTGTAATACCTCACAGTCCTGTGTATACACCAGTAACATCAGCCACAGCACAGCCAGCATAGAGACGCCCACTACTGCTATCTCACATCTATAGAACCACACAGTCCTGTGTATACATCAGTAACATCAGCCACAGCTCTGCCAGCATAGAGACACGCACTACTGCTTTCTCACATCTGTAATACCTCACAGTCCTGTGTACACATCTGTAACATCAGCCACAGCACAGCCAGCATAGAGACACCCACTACTGCTTTCTCACATCCGTAATACGTAACAGTCCTGTGTATACATCTGTAACATCAGCCACAAATCAGCCAGCATAGAGGCGCCCACTACTGCTTTCTCACATCTGTAATACCTCACAGTCCTGTGTATACATCTGTAACATCAGCCACAGCACAGCCAGCATAGAGACACCCACTACTGCTTTCTCACATCCGTAATACGTAACAGTCCTGTGTATACATCTGTAACATCAGACACAGCACAGCCAGCATAGAGAAGCCCACTACTGCTTTCTCACATCTGTAATACGTCACAGTCCTGTGTATACATCTGTAACATCAGCCACCACTCAGCCAGCATAGAGACGCCCACTACTGCTATCTCAGATCTGTAATACCTCACATTCCTGTGTATACATTTGTAACATCAGCCACAGCTCAGCCAGCATAGAGATGCCCACTGCTGCTTGCTCATATCTGTAATACCTCACACTCCTGTGTATACATCTGTAACATCAGCCACAGCTCAGCCAGCATAGAGATGCCCACTACTGCTATCTTACATCTGTAATACCTCACGGTCCTGTGTATACATCAGCCACAGCTCAGCCAGCATAGAGACGCCCACTACTGTTTTCTCACATCCGTAATACCTCACAGTACTGTGTATAATCAGTAACATCAGCCACAGCTCAGCCAGCATAGAGACCACCACTACTGCTATCTCACATCTGTAATTCCTAACAGTCCTGTGTATACATCTGTAACTTCAACCACAGCACAGCCAGCATAGAGACTCCCACTACTGCTATCTCACATCTGTAATACCTCACAGTCCTGTGTATACATCTGTAACATCAGCCACAGCTCAGCCAGCATAGAGACACCCACTACTGCTATCTCACATCTGTAATACCTCACAGTCCTGTGTATACATCTGTAACATCAGCCACAGCTCAGCCAGCAAAGAGACACCCACTACTGCTATCTCACATCTGTAATACCTCTCAGTCCTGTGTATACATCTGTAACATCAGCCACAGCTCAGCCAGCATAGAGACACCACTACTGCTATCTCACATCTGTAATACCTCAGTCCTGTGTATACATCTGTAATATCAGCCTTAGCACAGCCAGCATAGACACCCACTACTGCTATCTCACATCTGTAATACCTCACAGTCCTGTGTATAAATCTGTAACATCAACCACAGCACAGCCAGCATAGAGACGCCCACTACTGCTATCTCACATCTGTAATACCTCACAGTCCGGTGTATACATCTGTAACATCAGCCACAGCTCAGCCAGCATAGAGACACCCACTACTGCTATCTCACATCTGTAATACCTCACAGTCCTGTGTATACATCTGTAACATCAGCCACAGCTCAGCCAGCATAGAGACTCCCACTACTGCTATCTCACATCTGTAATACCTCACAGTCCTGTGTATACAGCTATAACATCAGCCACAGCTCAGCCAGCATAGATACACCGCTACTGCTATCTCACATCTGTAATACCTCAGTCCTGTGTATACATCTGTAATATCAGCCACAGCACAGCCAGCATAGACACCCACTACTGCTATCTCACATCTGTAATACCTCACAGTCCTGTGTATGCATCTGTAACATCAGCCACAGCACAGCCAGCATAGAGACGCCCACTACTGCTATCTCACATCTGTAATACCTCACAGTCCTGTGTATACATCTGTAACATCAGCCACAGCTCAGCCAGCATAGAGACGCCCACTACTGCTATCTCACATCTGTAATACCTCACAGTCCTGTGTACACATCTGTAACATCAGCAACAGCTCAGCCAGCATAGAGACACCCTCTAATGCTATCTCACATCTGAAATTCCTCACAGTCCTGTGTATACATCTGTAACATCAGCCACAGCTCAGCCAGCATAGAGACACCCACTACTGATATCTCACATCTGTAACACCTCACTGTCCTGTGTATACATCTGTAACATCAGCCACAGCTCAGCCAGCATAGAGACACCCACTACTGCTATCTCACATCTGTAATACCTCACAGTCCTGTATATACATCTGTAACATCAGCCACAGCACAGCCAGCATAGAGACACCCACTACTGCTATCTCACATCTGTAATACCTCACAGTCCTGTATATACATCTGTAACATCAGCCACAGCACAGCCAGCATAGAGACGCCCACTACTGTTATCTCACATCTGTAATACCTCACAGTCCTGTGTATACATCAGTAATGTCAGCCACAGCTCAGCCAGCTTAGAGACGCCCACTACTGATATACTGATATCTCACATCTGTAACACCTCACAATCCTCTGTATACATCAGTAACATCAGCCACAGCTCAGCCAGCATAGAGACACCCACTACTGATATCTCACATCTGTAATACCTCACAGTCCTGTTTATACATCTGTAACATCAGCCACAGCACTGCCAGCATAGAGACGCCCACTACTGCTATCTCACATCTGTAATACCTCACAGTCCTGTGTATACATCTGTAACATCAACCACAGCTCAGTCAGCACAGAGACGCCCATACCGCAAAATCACATCCGTAATACCTCACAGTCCTGTGTATACATCTGTAACATCAGCCACAGCTCAGCCAGCTTAGAGACGCCCACTACTGCTATCTCACATCTGTAATACCTCACAATCCTGTGTATACATCTGTAACATCAGCTACAGCTCATCCAGCATAGAGACACCCACTACGGCTTATTCACATCTGTAATACCTCACAGTCCTGTGTATACACCAGTAACATCAGCCACAGCACAGCCAGCATAGAGACGCCCACTACTGCTATCTCACATCTATAGAACCACACAGTCCTGTGTATACATCAGTAACATCAGCCACAGCTCTGCCAGCATAGAGACACCCACTACTGCTTTCTCACATCTGTAATACCTCACAGTCCTGTGTACACATCTGTAACATCAGCCACAGCACAGCCAGCATAGAGACACCCACTACTGCTTTCTCACATCCGTAATACGTAACAGTCCTGTGTATACATCTGTAACATCAGCCACAAATCAGCCAGCATAGAGGCGCCCACTACTGCTTTCTCACATCTGTAATACCTCACAGTCCTGTGTATACATCTGTAACATCAGCCACAGCACAGCCAGCATAGAAACACCCACTACTGCTTTCTCACATCCGTAATACATAACAGTCCTGTGTATACATCTGTAACATCAGACACAGCACAGCCAGCATAGAGAAGCCCACTACTGCTTTCTCACATCTGTAATACGTCACAGTCCTGTGTATACATCTTTAACATCAGCCACCACTCAGCCAGCATAGAGACGCCCACTACTGCTATCTCAGATCTGTAATACCTCACAGTCCTGTGTATACATTTGTAACATCAGCCACAGCTCAGCCAGCATAGAGACACCCACTACTGCTATCTCACATCTGTAATACCTCACAGTGCTGTGTATACATCTGTTACATCAGCCACAGCTCAGCCAGCATAGAGATGCCCACTGCTGCTTGCTCATATCTGTAATACCTCACACTCCTGTGTATACATCTGTAACATCAGCCACAGCTCAGCCAGCATAGAGATGCCCACTACTGCTATCTTACATCTGTAATACCTCACGGTCCTGTGTATACATCAGCCACAGCTCAGCCAGCATAGAGACGCCCACTACTGTTTTCTCACATCC
This sequence comes from Taudactylus pleione, assembly GCA_031769625.1. NCBI lineage: Eukaryota > Metazoa > Chordata > Amphibia > Anura > Myobatrachidae > Taudactylus > Taudactylus pleione. Next base: position 578,701 of record JAUIMM010000894.1, on the reverse strand, counting down.
GTAATACCTCACAGTCCTGTGTATAATCAGTAACATCAGCCACAGCTCAGCCAGCATAGAGACACCCACTACTGCTATCTCACATCCGTAATTCCTAACAGTCCTGTGTATACATCAGTTACATTAGCCACAGCTCAGCCAGCATAGAGACGCCCACTACTACTTTCTCACATCCGTAATACCTCACTGTCCTGTGTATACATCAGTTACATCAGCCACAGATCATGCAGCATAGAGACACTCCCTGCTGCTATCTCACATCTGTAATACCTCACAGTCCTGTGTATACATCAGTAACATCAGTCACAGCTCAGCCAGCATAGAGATGCCCACTACTGCTTTCTCACATCTGTAATACCTCACAGTCCTGTGTATATATCTGTAACATCAGCCACAGCTCAGCCAGTATGGAAATGCCCACTACTGCTATCTCATATCTGTAATACCTCACAGTCCTGTGTATACATCAGTAACATCAATCACAGCTCAGCCAGCATAGAGATGCCCACTACTGCTAACTCACATCTGTAATACCTCACAGTCCTGTGTATATATCTGTAACATCAGCCACAGCTCAGCCAGCATAGAGATGCCCACTACTGCTTTCTCACATCTGTAATACCTCACAGTCCTGTGTATATATCTGTAACATCAGCCACAGCTCAGCCAGCATAGAGATGCCCACTACTGCTTTCTCACATCTGTAATACCTCACAGTCCTGTGTATATATCTGTAACATCAGTCACAGCTCAGCCAGCTTAGAGATGCCCACTACTGCTTTCTCACATCTGTAATACCTCACAGTCCTGTGTATATATCTGTAACATCAGCCACAGCTCAGCCAGCATGGAAATGCCCACTACTGCTATCTCATATCTGTAATACCTCACAGTCCTGTGTATACATCAGTAACATCAGTCACAGCTCAGCCACCATAGAGATGTCCACTGCTGCTATCTCACATCTGTATTACTTCACAGTCCTGTGTATACATCTGTAACATCAGCCACAGCTCAGCCAGCATAGAGACGCCCACCACTGCTATCTCATATCTGTAATACCTCACTGTCCTGTTTATACATCAGTAACATCAGCCACAGCACAGCCAGCATAGAGATGCCCACTACTGCTAACTCACATCTGTAATACCTCACATTCCTGTGTATACATCTGTAACATCAGCCACAGCTCAGCCAGCATAGAGATGCCCACTACTGCTTTCTCACATCTTTAATACGTAACAGTCCTGTGTATACATCTGTAACATCAGACACAGCACAGCCAGCATAGAGACACCCACTACTGCTTTCTCACATCTGTAATACATCACAGTCCTGTGTATACATCTGTAACATCAGCCACCACTCAGCCAGCATAGAGACGCCCACTACTGTTATCTCAGATCTGTAATACCTCACAGTCCTGTGTATACATTTGTAACATCAACCACAGCTCAGCCAGCATAGAGAAACCCAATACTGCTATCTCACATCTGTAATACCTCACAGTCCTGTGTATACATCTGTTACATCAGCCACAGCTCAGCCAGCATAGAGATGCCCACTGCTGCTTGCTCCCATCTGTAATACCTCACACTCCTGTGTATACATCTGTAACATCAGCCACAGCTCAGCCAGCATAGAGATGCCCACTACTGCTATCTTACATCTGTAATACCTCACGGTCCTGTGTATACATCATCCACAGCTCAGCCAGCATAGAGACTCCCACTACTGTTTTCTCACATCCGTAATACCTCACAGTACTGTGTATAATCAGTAACATCAGCCACAGCTCAGCCAGCATAGAGACGCCCACTACTGCTATCTCACTTCCGTAATTCCTAACAGTCCTGTGTATACATCAGTAATATCAGCCACAGATCATGCAGCATAGAGACACTCCCTGCTGCTATCTCACATCTGTAATACCTCACAGTCCTGTGTATACCTCAGTAACATCAGTCACAGCTCAGCCAGCATAGAGACGCCCACTACTGCTTTCTCACATCTGTAATACCTCACAGTCCTGTGTATATATCTGTAACATCAGCCACAGCTCAGCCAGCATGGAAATGCCCACTACTGCTATCTCACATCTGTAATACCTCACAGTCCTGTGTATACATCTGTAACATTAGTCACAGCTCAGCCAGCATAGAGATGTCCACTGCTGCTATCTCACATCTGTATTACTTCACAGTCCTGTGTATACATCTGTAACATCAGCCACAGCTCAGCCAGCATAGAGACGCCCACCACTGCTATCTCATATCTGTAATACCTCACTGTCCTGTTTATACATCAGTAACATCAGCCACAGCACAGCCTGCATAGAGATGCCCACTACTGCTAACTCACATCTGTAATACCTCACATTCCTGTGTATACATCTGTAACATCAGCCACAGCTCAGCCAGCATAGAGATGCCCACTACTGCTTTCTCACATCTTTAATACGCAACAGTCCTGTGTATACATCTGTAACATCACACACAGCACAGCCAGCATAGAGACGCCCACTACTGCTTTCTCACATCTGTAATACATCACAGTCCTGTGTATACATCTGTAACATCAGCCACCACTCAGCCAGCATAGAGACGCCCACTACTTCTATCTCAGATCTGTAATACCTCACAGTCCTCTGTATACATCTGTAACATCAGCCACAGCACAGCCAGCATAGAGACGCCCACTGCTGCTATCTCACATCTGTAATACCTCACAGTCCTGTTTATACATCTGTTTCATCAGCCACAGCTCAGCCAGAATAGAGACGCCCACTACTGCTTTCTCACATCCGTAATACCTCACAGTATTGTGTATAATCAGTAACATCAGCCACAGCTCATCCAGCATAGAGACGCCCACTACTGCTATCTCACATCCATAATACCTCACAGTCCTGTGTATACCTCAGTAACATTAGCCACAGCTCAACCAGCATAGAGACGCCTATTACTGCTATCTCACATCTATAAACCTCACAGTCCTGTGTATACATCTGTAACATCAGCCACAGCTCAGCCAGCACAGAGATGCCCACTACTGCTTTCTCATATCTGTAATACCTCACTGTCCTATGTATACATCTGTTACATCAGCCACATCTCAGCCAGCAAAGAGACACCCACTACCGCTATCTCACATCTCTAATACCTCACAGTCCTGGAAATACATCTGTAACATCAGCCACAGCTCAGCCAGCATAGAGACACCCACTGCTGCTATCTCACATCTGTAATACCTCACAGTCCTGTGTATACATCAGTAACATCAGCCACAGCACAGCCAGCATAGAGACACCCACTACTGCTATCTCACATCTGTAATACCTCACAGTCCTGTGTATACATCAGTAACATCAGCCACAGCACAGCCAGCATAGAGACACCCACTACTGCTATCTCACATCTGTAATACCTCACTGTCCTGTGTATACATCTGTAACATCAGCCACAGCACAGCCAGCATAGAGACGCCCACTACTGCTATCTCACAACCGTAATACCTCACAGTCTTGTGTATACCTCAGTAACATTAGCCACAGCTCAACCAGCATAGAGATGCCTAATACTGCTATCTCACATCTATAATACCTCACAGTCCTGTGTATACATCTGTAACATCAGACACAGCTCATCCAGCACAGAGATGCCCACTACTGCTTTCTCATATCTGTAATACCTCACTGTCCTATGTATACATCTGTAACATCAGCCACAGCTCAGCCAGCATAGAGACACCCACTACCGCTATCTCAGATCTCTAATACCTCACAGTCCTGGAAATACATCTGTAACATCAGCCACAGCTCAGCCAGCATAGAGACACCCACTGCTGCTATCTCACATCTGTAATACCTCACAGTCCTGTGTATACATCAGTAACATCTGCCACAGCACAGCCAGCATAGAGACACCCACTACTGCAATCTCGCATCTGTAAAACCTCACAGTCCTGTGTATACATCAGTAACATCAGCCACAGCACAGCCAGCATAGAGACACCCACTACTGCTATCTCACATCTGTAATACCTCACTGTCCTGTGTATACATCTGTAACATCAGCCACAGCACAGCCAGCATAGAGACGCCCACTACTGCTATCTCATATCTAGAATACCTCACTGTCCTGTGTAGAAATCTTTAACATCAGCCACAGCTCAGCCAGCATAGAGACACCCACTACTGCTTTCTCACATCTGCAATACCTCACAGTACTGTGTATACATCTGTAACATCAGCCACAGCTCAGCCAGCATAGAGACGCCCACTACTGCTATCTTATATCTATAATACCACACTGTCCTGTGTATACATCAATAACATCAGCCACAGCTCAGCCAGCATAGAGACACCCACTACTGCTTTCTCACATCTGTAATACCTCACAGCCATGTGTATACATCTGTAACATCAGCCACAGGTCAGCCAGCATAGAGACACCCACTACTGCTTTCTCACATCTGTAATACCTCACAGTCCTGTGTATACATCAGTAACATCAGCCACAGCTCAGCCAGCATAGAGACGCCCACTACTGCTATCTCACATCTGTAATATCTCACAGTCCTGTGTATACATTTGTTACATCAGCCACAGCTCAGCCAGCATAGACATAGCCACTACTGCTATCTCACATCTGTAATATCTCACAGTCCTGTGTATAGATCTGTAACATCAGCCACAGCTCAACCAGCATAGAGACACCCACTACTGCTATCTCACATCTGTAATACCTCACAGTCCTGTGTATACATCTGTAACATCATTCACAGCTCAGCCAGCATAGAGACGCCCACTACTGCTATCTCACATCTGTAATACCTCACAGTGCTGTGTATACATCAGTAACATCAGCCACAGCTCAGCCAGCATAGACACCCACTACTGCTATCTCACATCCGTAATATCTCACAGTCCTGTGTATACATCAGTAACATCAGCCACAGCTCAGCCAGCATAGAGACACCCACTACTGCTATCTCACATCTGTAATACCTCACAGTCCTGTGTATACATCTGTAACATCAGTCACAGCTCAGCCAGCATAGAGATGCCCACTACTGCTGTCTCACATCTGTAATACCTCACAGTCCAGTGTATACATCAGTAACATCAGCCACAGCTCAGCCAGCATAGACACCCACTACTGCTATCTCACATCCGTAATATCTCACAGTTCTGTGTATACATCTGTAACATCAGCCACAGCTCAGCCAGCATAGAGACACCCACTACTGCTTTCTCACATCTGTAATTCCTCACAGTCCTGTGTATACATCTGTAACATCAGCCACAGCTCAGCCAGCATAGAGACACCCACTACTACTATCTCACATCTGTAATACCTCACAGTCCTGTGTATACATCTGTAACATCAGCCACAGCTCAGCCAGCATAGAGACACCCACTACTGCTATCTCACATCTGTAATACCTCACTGTCCTGTGTATACATCTGTAACATCATCCACAGCACAGCCAGCATAGAGACGCCCACTACTGCTATCTCACATCTGTAATACCTCACAGTCCTGTGTATACATTTGTAACATCAGCCACAGCTCAGCCAGCATAGACATACCCACTACTACTATCTCACATCTGTAATACCTCACAGTCCTGTGTATACATCTGTAACATCAGCCACAGCTCAGCCAGCATAGAGACACCCACTACTACTATCTCACATCTGTAATACCTCACAGTCCTGTGTATACATCTGTAACATCAGCCACAGCTCAGCCAGCATAGAAACACCCACTACTGCTATCTCACATCTGTAATACCTCACAGTCCTGTGTATACATCTGTAACATCAGCCACAGCTCAGCCAACATAGAGACACCCATTACTGCTATCTCACATCTGTAATACCTCACAGTGCTGTGTCTACATCAGTAACATCAGCCACAGCTCAGCCAGCATAGACACCCACTACTGCTATCTCACATCTGTAATACCTCACAGTGCTGTGTATACATCAGTAACATCAGCCACAGCTCAGCCAGCATAGACATACCCACTACTGCTATCTCACATCCGTAATATCTCACAGTCCTGTGTATTCATCAGTAACATCAGCCACAGCTCAGCCAGCATAGAGACGCCCACTACTGCTATCTCACATCTGTAATACCTCACAGTCCTGTGTATACATCTGTAACATCAGCCACAGCTCAGCCAGCATAGAGACACCCACTACTGCTATCCCACATCTGTATTACCTCACAGTCATGTGGATACATCTGTAACATCAGCCACAGCTCAGCCAGCATAGAAACCTACTACTGCTATCTCACATCTGTAATACCTCACAGTCCTGTGTATACATCTGTAACATCAGCCACAGCTCAGGCAGCATAGAGACACCCACTACTGCTATCTCACATCCGTAATATCTCACAGTCCTGTGTATATATCTGTAACATCGAAGCACACCGGCCCGTCACGCTCAATTTCTGCAAGTATGAACCATCGCAGAAACTGCAAGTCTCGTCGCACGCAGTGAGTACGCAAGCTGCGTAGGCATCCGCAGTGGCTAATTTATGTACGACCATACAACGGTGTTCTAACGGACAGACTCGCCTGTATTTGTTTGACCACCTCCCCCCAGTCACCATCCCCCAAACGCTCACATCCTGTCACTCACTCTTCGATGGATTCCTATGTGTATCCGTAATCGTAGTTCAGTTGCCGTGCACGCACAGTGTGGCACGCACAGTGTGGCTCACCGCTCGCGAGCGGTGAGCGCTCGCAAGCGGGTCGATGGTGCCCTGATGCGCATGCGCACGAAGGAGGGAGCTCCGTCGTGTGCATGCGCGAGACCCGCATAGCGACAGCCAAGCTGTCGCTATCGGTCTCGCACCAAAGGGGGCATGCTGTCCATGGTGACTGACAGCACGCCCCCTTTGGTGGGCGTGCCAGGTGCGTTGCTGCCCAGACCGAGGCATTTCCATGGGAACGCCTTCCGTCTGGAGCCGGCTCCACTGACATCACTACTGATGTCAGTGGGAGTGCTTTTGGCTCCGATAGACCCAAAAGCACTCCTGGGCTTGCTGCAGCGAGACCCTACCGCAGGATCTCGTCGCAAGCCCGATGGTCGCGATGGTCTTGACCATCACGACCATCTTTTTGGCCGCTCACCCACAGCTCCATTTTTGGGTAGAGGGCCCTGATTCAGAGCGAGCGCTCTGGTCAGAGCGTCCGGCACTGAATCAGGCCCTGTGTGCGTAATTGCAATTGTGATCCATGCTGAATCAGGCCCTTAGTTCTGTAATAATATACAGCATAAGTGCCAGCCTGCTGCCAGAATACTGAGCATTTTCCATGTAAATGCACAGTACAGCCATTAACCTAACTTCAAAGTATGGCATGTAAAAACCAGGTGGAACTTCAGGCATAAATGGCCGGCACCGTAGCAGCCTGCCCTTGTTTGTGTTCCTTTCCCATGAGCAGATGAGTGGTACCCTCAGTCATACACCAGCTCTCTCCTTGGAGAATGCTTGGAAGGTCCTAAGAGGCTGCGTCCTGTCTCCATTCAGACACTAAACGGAACCGAGCAATCAATTGTAAAAACTGATTCTTAGAAGTTATGCGAGAACCTCAGACCAGAGCAATTTATGACGGTGCCTGTATGTCATCCCCATTTCTCCTATTCCGTTTAAGTGTTTGCCTGGTGGAAAAGGAAGGACCCCCTTCTCCTCCTGTCCCTTTGCAAGCTCCCTTTACAAACAGCCAATTGTCGCTGCCAATTAGTGCATTGTTAGCCCACACAATGGCGTTACTGTAGCCAGTGCATGGTCCTGCCTTTGTGCTACTCCAGCCAGCCGGGGGGGCAGTCAAGTTTCCTTTAGGGCCGAGCATAACATGGACAGAAAATGCCACCAGAAAACTTGGAGGACATAAAGAGGAGAGGGAAGGAGGTAGATGGGCGTTTGAGCAGGACCAGGGCAGGCGTATGAATGCTATTCAAGTGTTAGCTCCACTTTGGTGAATGGCCCAATATGCAGGTCTTGCATTGAGGACTCCTCTCTGCAGCACAAAGACAAGCCAGGCCTTAGCAGTAATTAGTGCTCTAACTGTGCTATGACCACTGTGCCTGCACTAGCAATTGTCCCCATGTTTACGCTCTTTCCCGCCAATCCGATAATGAGAATCTGGGCGCTTTTCTTCATCCTCAGCAGTCAGCGGCCTTTCATTCTGATTGCTACACAATACTAGATCTTAACCCCTGGCCGCCTGGATATATGATCGAAGAAAAGAAGCAGCAACGCTTAATCATTTTAACTTTTTGTATGCTACAGGGGAGAAGGCGCATTTACAAATAATTTGCAGATACACTTGAGGCATCTCAGTGCCTCATGCTCTGTACTCTCTAGATCAGTGATTCCCAACCTCAGTTCTTAAGGCAGACTACAGTCCCGGTTTTAGTGATAGCCATGGTTGAGCAAATCAAGAAAACAGAGGTACTAATTAAGTCACCTGTGCTCAAGTATGGCTATCCTTAAAACCTGGACTGTTAGTGTGCCTTGAGGACCGTGGTTGGGAACCCCTGGTCTAGATGGACCTTGGTAACATTGGGGATCACTCCCTCTCCATTCCCGATGTGGCCCATCACTACTGGGGGGGTCTCCGGGAGGTTGTTGATCTATTTATCAGCATTTTCTCTGCCCGCGGTCAGCTGGACCCTCTGCTCCCCTCTCTTTGGTCGTGATTGTGGCATCAAACACGAAGGCTTCCCCTGGTTTTGCCAAGAGCTCCACAACTACCATTCTTATTTACTATGTGACCCTTCACATTAACACCACAGCCTGCACAGCTCATTGTGTCTTCTTCTGGGCACTAAATTGCCTAGCACGCCCTCCCTGGTGGTAGGGATGTCCCCAGCCTCTCATTCGTGTGGAACCTGGAGACACGCCGCTGTGTGTAACACCTGTGCCTTCAAAGTGCCAGTACCACCTCCAAAAGGCAAGTGAATGGATCAAATTATCATAAGCATCCACCTGTTATAATGTAATGATGTAAGTACTTATGTCTTGAGCCACTGCGTCACTTCACATTTAAAGAGTCCCTTTTTACCCCCAGAACCACGCCCCCATCCTCGAACCACCACCCCACCCCCGAACCACGCCCCCATCCCCCAACCACACCCCCATCCCCCAAACACGCCCCCACCTAACTGAAACCAGCATATAGCCTGGGCTGATAACAATGAAAGTGCGATGTCTCATGGAAAAAAGCGATGCCAGGCCGGAATGGTAACACACAGTGTATTGTCGCCCTGTCGAAATGGGACACATAATAAAGTAATGTATATAATAATCTGCTATGGTCTGTGTCGTGTCAGACATGAACATTGGTAGCCAGAAGGGACAAGACGCGGCAAGCTCAGGAGCCGGATGGCAGGTTCCTGTGTTGGAGGGAGGGGTATAAAAAAGACCTATCAACCAGGCAAATGGCAGGTCAAATATGCTAGTGGTAAAACACTTCGGGCCAGTTGTATTAGGGTGAGAGGTTAGATAATGTGGGAGTTTAGCAGTAAAGTCTGACACTTTTTACAACTCGGCCAATGTAATATAGTCAGAGAACATGGAAACTCTCCTTATGTAATAGTCTGAGAAGAGGGAAACTCTCCTTATGTAATAGAGTGAGAGAACAGGAAAACTCTCCTTATGTAAAAGAGACCGAGAACATGGAAACTCTCCTTATGTAATAGAGTCAGAGAACAGGGAAACTCTCCTTATGTAATAGAGTCAGAGAACAGGGAAACTCTCCTTATGTAATAGAGACAGAGAACAGGGAAACTCTCCTTATGTAATAGAGTCACAGAACAGGGAAACTCTCCTTATGTAATAGAGTCAGAGAACAGGGAAACTCTCCTTATGTAATAGAGTCAGAGAACAGGGAAACTCTCCTTATGTAATAGAGACAGAGAACAGGGGAACTCTCCTTATGTAATAGAGCTGAGAACAGGGAAACTCTCCTTATGTAATAGAGTCAGAGAACAGGGAAACTCTCCATATGTAATAGAGTCAGAGAACAGGGAAACTCTCCTTATGTAATAGAGTCAGAGAACAGGGAAACTCTCCTTATGTAATAGAGCTGAGAACAGGGAAACTCTCCTTATGTAATAGAGTCAGAGAACAGGGAAACTCTCCTTATGTAATAGAGTCAGAGAACAGGGAAACTCTCCTTATGTAATAGAATCAGATAACAGGGAAACTATCCTTATGTAATAGAGACCGAGAACAGGGAAACTCTCCTTATGTAATAGAGCCCGAGAACAGGGAATCTCTCATTATGTAATAGAGTCAGAGAACAGGGAAACTATCCTTATGTAATAGTGTCAGAGAACAGGGAAACTCTCCATATGTAATAGAGCCCGAGAACAGGGAAACTCTTCTTATGTAATAGAGCCGAGAACAGGGTAAATCTCCTTATGTAATAGAGCCGAGAACAGGGAAACTCTCCTTATGTAATAGAGTCTCAGAACAGGTAAACTTTCCTTATGTAATAGAGTCAGAGAACAGGTAAACTCTCCTTATGTAATAGAGCCCTAGAGCATTCAAACTCTCCTTATGTAATAGAGTCAGAGAACAGGGAAACTCTCCTTATGTAATAGAGTCAGAAAACAAGGAAACTCTCCTTATGTAATAGAGTCTGAGAACAGGGAAACTCTCCATATGTAATAGAGTCAGAGAACAGGGAAACTCTCCTTATGTAATATAGCCCGAGAACAGGGAAACTCTCCTTATGTAATAGAGTCAGAGAACATGGAAACTCTCCTTATGTAATAGAGACCGAGAACATTGAAACTCTCCTTATGTAATAGTCTGAGAACAGGGAAACTGTACTTATGTAATAGAGACAGAGAACAGGGAAACTATCCTTATGTAATAGAGTCAGAGAACAGGGAAACGCTCCTTATGTAATAGAGCCCGAGAACAGGGAACCTCTCCTTATGTAAAAGAGCCCGAGAACAGGGAAACTCTTCTTATGTAATAGAACTGAGAACAGGGACACTCTCCTTATGTAATAGAGCCGAGAACAGGGAAACTCTCCTTATGTAATAGTGTCAGAGAACAGGGAAACGATCCTTATGTAATAGAGTCTGAGAACAGGTAAACTCTCCTTATGTAATAGAGTCTGAGAACAGGGAAACTCTCCTTATGTAATAGAGCCCGAGAACATGAAAACTCTCCTTATGTAATAGAGTCTGAGAACAGGGAAACTCTCCATATGTAATAGAGTCAGAGAACAGGGAAACTTTCCTTATGTAATATTGCCAGACAACATGGAAAAATCTCCTTAAGTAATAGAGTATGAGAAAAGGTAAACTCTCATTATGTAATAGAGTCCGAGTACAGGAAAACTCTCCTTATGTAACACAGTCAGAAAACATGGAAAATCGCCTTCTGTAATAGAGTCTGAGAAAATGGAAACTCTCCTTATGTAATAGAGTCAGAAAACATGGAAACTCGCCTTATTTAATAGAGCCCGAGAACAGGGAAACTCTCCTTATGTAATAAAGCCCGAGAACATGGAAACTCTCCTTATGTAATAGAGCCGAGAACAGGGAAACTCTCCTTATGTAATAGAGCCCGAGAACATGGAAACTCTCCTTATGTAATAGAGCTGAGAACAAGGAAACTCTCCTTATGTAATAGAGCCGAGAACAGGGAAACTCATCTTATATAATAGTGTCAGAGAACAGGGAAACTCTCCTTATGTAATAGAGTCAGAGAACAGGGAAAATCTCCTTATATAATAGAGTCAGAGAACATGGAAACTCTCCTTATGTAATAGAATCAGAGAACAGGGAAAATCTCCTTATGTAATAGAGCCCGAGAACATGGAAACTCTCCTTATGTAATAGAGTCAGAGAACAGGGAAACTCTCCTTATGTAATAGAGTGAGAAAACATGGAAACTCTCCTTATGTAATAGAGCCGAGAACAGGGAAACTCTCCTTATGTAATAGAGTCAGAGAACAGGGAAACTCTCCTTATGTCATAGAGTCAGAAAACAGGGAAACTCACCTTATGTAATAGAGTCTGAGAACAGGGAAACTCTCCTTATATAATAGAGTCAGAGAACAGGGAAACTTTCCTTATGTAATAGAGTCTGAGAACAGGAAAACTCTCCTTATGTAATAGAGTCAGAAAACATGGAAAATCGCCTTCTGTAATAGAGTCTGAGAAAATGGAAACTCTCCTTATGTAATAGAGTCAGAGAACAGGGAAACTCTCCTTATATCATAAAGTCAGAAAACATGGAAACTCGCCTTATTTAATAGAGCCCGAGAACAGGGAAACTCTCCTTATGTAATAAAGCCCGAGAACATGGAAACTCTCCTTATGTAATAGAGCCCGAGACCAGGGATATTCTTCTTATGTAATAGAGCCGAGAACAGGGAAACTCTCCTTATGTAATAGAGCTGAGAACAAGGAAACTCTCCTTATGTAATAGAGCCGATAACAGGGAAACTCATCTTATATAATAGTGTCAGAGAACAGGGAAACTCTCCTTATGTAATAGAGTCAGAGAACAGGGAAAATCTCCTTATATAATAGAGTCAGAGAACATGGAAACTCTCCTTATGTAATAGAGTCAGAGAACAGGGAAAATCTCCTTATGTAATAGTGCCCGAGAACATGGAAACTCTCCTTATGTAATAGAGTCAGAGAACAGGGAAACTCTCCTTATGTAATAGAGTGAGAAAACATGGAAACTCTCCTTATGTAATAGAGCCGAGAACAGGGAAACTCTCCTTATGTAATAGAGTCAGAGAACAGGGAAACTCTCCTTATGTCATAGAGTCAGAAAACATGGAAACTCACCTTATGTAATAGAGTCTGAGAACAGGGAAACTCTCCTTATATAATAGAGTCAGAGAACAGGGAAACTTTCCTTATGTAATAGAGTCTGAGAACAGGAAAACTCTCCTTATGTAATAGAGTCAGAAAACATGGAAAATCGCCTTCTGTAATAGAGTCTGAGAAAATGGAAACTCTCCTTATGTAAAAGAGTCAGAGAACAGGGAAACTCACCTTATGTCATAGAGTCAGAAAACATGGAAACTCACCTTATGTAATAGAGTCTGACAACAGGGAAACTCTCCTTTTATAATAGAGTCAGAGAACAGGGAAACTTTCCTTATGTAATAGAGTCTAAGAACAGGAAAACTCTCCTTATGTAATAGAGTCAGAAAACATGGAAAATCGCCTTCTGTAATAGAGTCTGAGAAAATGGAAACTCTCCTTATGTAATAGAGTCAGAGAACAGGCAAACTCTCCTTATGTAATAGAGCCAAAGAACATAGAAACTCTCCTTATATAATAGAGTTTGAGAAAAGGTAAACTCTCATTATGTAATAGAGTCAGAAAACATGGAAACTCGCCTTATGTAATAGAGCCCGAGAACAGGGAAACTTGCCTTATGTAATAGAGCCAGAGAACATGGAAACTCTCCTTATCTAATAGAGCCTGAGAACAGGGAAACTCTCCTTATGTAATAGAGTCAGAGAACATGGAAACTCTCCTTATCTAATAGAGTCTGAGAACAGGGAATCTCTCCTTATGTAATAGAGCCTGAGAACAGGGAAACTCTCCTTATTTAATAGAGCCTGAGAACAGGTAAACTTTCCTTATGTAATAGAGTCACAGAACAGGTAAACTCTCCTTATGTAATAGAGCCCTAGAGCATTCAAACTCTCCTTATGTAATAGAGTCAGAGAACAGGGAAACTCTCTTTATGTAATAGAGTCAGAAAACAAGGAAACTCTCCTTATGTAATAGAGTCTGAGAACAGGGAAACTCTCCATATGTAATAGAGTCAGAGAACAGGGAAACTTTCCTTATGTAATATTTATAGACAACATGGAAAAATCAACTTATGAAATAGAGTCTGAGAAAAGGTAAATTCTCATTATGTAATAGAGTCAGAAAACATGGAAAATCGCCTTCTGTAATAGAGTCTGAGAAAATGGAAACTTTCCTTATGTAATAGAGTCTGAGAACATGGAAACTCTCCTTATGTAATAGAGTCAGAGAGCAGGGAAACTCTCCTTATGTAATAGAGCCCGAGAACAGGGAAACTCTCCTTATATAATAGAGTCAGAGAACATGGAAACTCTCCTTATGTAATAGAGTCAGAGAACAGGAAAACTCTCCTTATGTAATAGAGACCGAGAACATTGAAACTCTCCTTATGTAATAGTCTGAGAACAGGGAAACTGTACTTATGCAATAGAGACAGAGAACAGGGAAACTATCCTTATGTAATAGAGTCAGAGAACAGGGAAACTCTCCTTATGTAATAGTGCCCGAGAACAGGGAACCTCTCCTTATGTAAAAGAGCCCGAGAACAGGGAAACTCTTCTTATGTAATAGAGCTGAGAACAGGGAAACTCTCCTTATGTAATAGACCCGAGAACAGGGAAACTCTCCTTATGTAATAGTGTCAGAGAACAGGGAAACGATCCTTATGTAATAGAGTCTGAGAACAGGTAAACTCTCCTTATGTAATAGAGTCTGAGAACAGGGAAACTCTCCTTATGTAATAGAGCCCGAGAACATGAAAACTCTCCTTATGTAATAGAGTCTGAGAACAGGGAAACTCTCCTTATGTAATAGAGTCTGAGAACAGGGAAACTCTCCATATGTAATAGAGTCAGAGAATTGGGAAACTTTCCTTATGTAATATTGCCAGACAACATGGAAAAATCTCCTTATGTAATAGAGTAGGAGAAAAGGTAAACTCTCATTATGTAATAGAGTCCGAGTACTGGAAAACTCTCCTTATGTAATACAGTCAGAAAACAGGGAAAATCGCCTTCTGTAATAGAGTCTGAGAAAATGGAAACTCTCCTTATGTAATAGAGTCAGAAAACATGGAAACTCGCCTTATTTAATAGAGCCCGAGAACAGGGAAACTCTCGTTATGTAATAAAGCCCGAGAACATGGAAACTCTCCTTATGTAATAGAGCCCGAGAACAGGGATATTCTTCTTATGTAATAGAGCCGAGAACAGGGAAACTCTCCTTATGTAATAGAGCCCGAGAACATGGAAACTCTCCTTATGTAAAAGAGCTGAGAACAAGGAAACTCTCCTTATGTAATAGAGCCGAGAACAGGGAAACTCATCTTATATAATAGTGTCAGAGAACAGGGAAACTCTCCTTATGTAATAGAGTCAGAGAACAGGGAAAATCTCCTTATATAATAGAGTCAGAGAACATGGATACTCTCCTTATGTAATAGAGTCAGAGAACAGGGAAAATCTCCTTATGTAATAGAGCCCGAGAACATGGAAACTCTCCTTATGTAATAGAGTCAGAGAACAGGGAAACTCTCCTTATGTAATAGAGTGAGAAAACATGGAAACTCTCCTTATGTAATAGAGCCGAGAACAGGGAAACTCTCCTTCTGTAATAGAGTCAGAGAACATGAAAACTCTCCTTATGTAATAGAGTCTGAGAACAGGGAAACTCTCCTTATGTAATAGAGTCTGAGAACAGGGAAACTCTCCATATGTAATAGAGTCAGAGAATTGGGAAACTTTCCTTATGTAATATTGCCAGACAACATGGAAAAATCTCCTTATGTAATAGAGTAGGAGAAAAGGTAAACTCTCATTATGTAATAGAGTCCGAGTACTGGAAAACTCTCCTTATGTAATACAGTCAGAAAACAGGGAAAATCGCCTTCTGTAATAGAGTCTGAGAAAATGGAAACTCTCCTTATGTAATAGAGTCAGAAAACATGGAAACTCGCCTTATTTAATAGAGCCCGAGAACAGGGAAACTCTCGTTATGTAATAGAGCCCGAGAACATGGAAACTCTCCTTATGTAATAGAGCCCGAGAACAGGGATATTCTTCTTATGTAATAGAGCCGAGAACAGGGAAACTCTCCTTATGTAATAGAGCCCGAGAACATGGAAACTCTCCTTATGTAATAGAGCTGAGAACAAGGAAACTCTCCTTATGTAATAGAGCCGAGAACAGGGAAACTCATCTTATATAATAGTGTCAGAGAACAGGGAAACTCTCCTTATGTAATAGAGTCAGAGAACAGGGAAAATCTCCTTATATAATAGAGTCAGAGAACATGGATACTCTCCTTATGTAATAGAGTCAGAGAACAGGGAAAATCTCCTTATGTAATAGAGCCCGAGAACATGGAAACTCTCCTTATGTAATAGAGTCAGAGAACAGGGAAACTCTCCTTATGTAATAGAGTGAGAAAACATGGAAACTCTCCTTATGTAATAGAGCCGAGAACAGGGAAACTCTCCTTCTGTAATAGAGTCAGAGAAAATGGAAACTCTCCTTATGTCATAGAGTCAGAAAACATGGAAACTCACCTTATGTAATAGATTCTGAGAACAGGGAAATTCTCCTTATATAATAGAGTCAGAGAACAGGGAAACTTTCCTTATGTAATAGAGTCTAAGAACAGGAAAACTCTCCTTATGTAATAGAGTCAGAAAACATGGAAAATCGCCTTCTGTAATAGAGTCTGAGAAAATGGAAACTCTCCTTATGTAATAGAGTCAGAGAACAGGGAAACTCTCCTTATCTAATAGAGTCTGAGAACAGGGAATCTCTCCTTATGTAATAGAGCCTGAGAACAGGGAAACTCTCCTTATGTAATAGAGCCTGAGAACAGATAAACTTTCCTTATGTAATAGAGTCAGAGAACAGGTAAACTCTCCTTATGTAATAGAGCCCTAGAGCATTCAAACTCTCCTTATGTAATAGAGTCAGAGAACAGGGAAACTCTCCTTATGTAATAGAGTCAGAAAACAAGGAAACTCTCCTTATATAATAGAGTCTGAGAACAGGGAAACTCTCCATATGTAATAGAGTCAGAGAACAGGGAAACTCTCCTTATGTAATATTGCCAGACAACATGGAAAAATCAACTTATGAAATAGAGTCTGAGAAAAGGTAAATTCTCATTATGTAATAGAGTCAGAAAACATGGAAAATCGCCTTCTGTAATAGAGTCTGAGAAAATGGAAACTTTCCTTATGTAATAGAGTCTGAGAACATGGAAACTCTCCTTATGTAATAGAGTCAGAGAGCAGGGAAACTCTCCTTATGTAATATAGCCCGAGAACAGGGAAACTCTCCTTATGTAATAGAGTCAGAGAACATGGAAACTCTCCTTATGTAATAGAGTCAGAGAACAGGAAAACTCTCCTTATGTAATAGAGACCGAGAACATTGAAACTCTCCTTATGTAATAGTCTGAGAACAGGGAAACTGTACTTATGTAATAGAGACAGAGAACAGGGAAACTATCCTTATGTAATAGAGCCCGAGAACAGGGAATCTCTCATTATGTAATAGAGTCAGAGAACAGGGAAACTATCCTTATGTAATAGTGTCAGAGAACAGGGAAACTCTCCATATGTAATAGAGCCCGAGAACAGGGAAACTCTTCTTATGTAATAGAGCCGAGAACAGGGTAAATCTCCTTATGTAATAGAGCCGAGAACAGGGAAACTCTCCTTATGTAATAGAGTCTCAGAACAGGTAAACTTTCCTTATGTAATAGAGTCAGAGAACAGGTAAACTCTCCTTATGTAATAGAGCCCTAGAGCATTCAAACTCTCCTTATGTAATAGAGTCAGAGAACAGGGAAACTCTCCTTATGTAATAGAGTCAGAAAACAAGGAAACTCTCCTTATGTAATAGAGTCTGAGAACAGGGAAACTCTCCATATGTAATAGAGTCAGAGAACAGGGAAACTCTCCTTATGTAATATAGCCCGAGAACAGGGAAACTCTCCTTATGTAATAGAGTCAGAGAACATGGAAACTCTCCTTATGTAATAGAGACCGAGAACATTGAAACTCTCCTTATGTAATAGTCTGAGAACAGGGAAACTGTACTTATGTAATAGAGACAGAGAACAGGGAAACTATCCTTATGTAATAGAGTCAGAGAACAGGGAAACGCTCCTTATGTAATAGAGCCCGAGAACAGGGAACCTCTCCTTATGTAAAAGAGCCCGAGAACAGGGAAACTCTTCTTATGTAATAGAACTGAGAACAGGGACACTCTCCTTATGTAATAGAGCCGAGAACAGGGAAACTCTCCTTATGTAATAGTGTCAGAGAACAGGGAAACGATCCTTATGTAATAGAGTCTGAGAACAGGTAAACTCTCCTTATGTAATAGAGTCTGAGAACAGGGAAACTCTCCTTATGTAATAGAGCCCGAGAACATGAAAACTCTCCTTATGTAATAGAGTCTGAGAACAGGGAAACTCTCCATATGTAATAGAGTCAGAGAACAGGGAAACTTTCCTTATGTAATATTGCCAGACAACATGGAAAAATCTCCTTAAGTAATAGAGTATGAGAAAAGGTAAACTCTCATTATGTAATAGAGTCCGAGTACAGGAAAACTCTCCTTATGTAACACAGTCAGAAAACATGGAAAATCGCCTTCTGTAATAGAGTCTGAGAAAATGGAAACTCTCCTTATGTAATAGAGTCAGAAAACATGGAAACTCGCCTTATTTAATAGAGCCCGAGAACAGGGAAACTCTCCTTATGTAATAAAGCCCGAGAACATGGAAACTCTCCTTATGTAATAGAGCCCGAGAACAGGGATATTCTTCTTATGTAATAGAGCCGAGAACAGGGAAACTCTCCTTATGTAATAGAGCCCGAGAACATGGAAACTCTCCTTATGTAATAGAGCTGAGAACAAGGAAACTCTCCTTATGTAATAGAGCCGAGAACAGGAAAACTCATCTTATATAATAGTGTCAGAGAACAGGGAAACTCTCCTTATGTAATAGAGTCAGAGAACAGGGAAAATCTCCTTATATAATAGAGTCAGAGAACATGGAAACTCTCCTTATGTAATAGAGTCAGAGAACAGGGAAAATCTCCTTATGTAATAGAGCCCGAGAACATGGAAACTCTCCTTATGTAATAGAGTCAGAGAACAGGGAAACTCTCCTTATGTAATAGAGTGAGAAAACATGGAAACTCTCCTTATGTAATAGAGCCGAGAACAGGGGAACTCTCCTTATGTAATAGAGTCAGAGAACAGGGAAACTCTCCTTATGTCATAGAGTCAGAAAACATGGAAACTCACCTTATGTAATAGAGTCTGAGAACAGGGAAACTCTCCTTATATAATAGAGTCAGAGAACAGGGAAACTTTCCTTATGTAATAGAGTCTGAGAACAGGAAAACTCTCCTTATGTAATAGAGTCAGAAAACATGGAAAATCGCCTTCTGTAATAGAGTCTGAGAAAATGGAAACTCTCCTTATGTAATAGAGCCCGAGAACATGGAAACTCTCCTTATGTAATAGAGCTGAGAACAAGGAAACTCTCCTTATGTAATAGAGCCGAGAACAGGGAAACTCATCTTATATAATAGTGTCAGAGAACAGGGAAACTCTCCTTATGTAATAGAGTCAGAGAACAGGGAAAATCTCCTTATATAATAGAGTCAGAGAACATGGAAACTCTCCTTATGTAATAGAGTCAGAGAACAGGGAAAATCTCCTTATGTAATAGAGCCCGAGAACATGGAAACTCTCCTTATGTAATAGAGTCAGAGAACAGGGAAACTCTCCTTATGTAATAGAGTGAGAAAACATGGAAACTCTCCTTATGTAATAGAGCCGAGAACAGGGAAACTCTCCTTATGTAATAGAGTCAGAGAACAGGGAAACTCTCCTTATGTCATAGAGTCAGAAAACATGGAAACTCACCTTATGTAATAGAGTCTGAGAACAGGGAAACTCTCCTTATATAATAGAGTCAGAGAACAGGGAATCTTTCCTTATGTAATAGAGTCTGAGAACAGGAAAACTCTCCTTATGTAATAGAGTCAGAAAACATGGAAAATCGCCTTCTGTAATAGAGTCTGAGAAAATGGAAACTCTCCTTATGTAATAGAGTCAGAGAACAGGGAAACTCTCCTTATATCATAAAGTCAGAAAACATGGAAACTCGCCTTATTTAATAGAGCCCGAGAACAGGGAAACTCTCCTTATGTAATAAAGCCCGAGAACATGGAAACTCTCCTTATGTAATAGAGCCCGAGAACAGGGATATTCTTCTTATGTAATAGAGCCGAGAACAGGGAAACTCTCCTTATGTAATAGAGCTGAGAACAAGGAAACTCTCCTTATGTAATAGAGCCGATAACAGGGAAACTCATCTTATATAATAGTGTCAGAGAACAGGGAAACTCTCCTTATGTAATAGAGTCAGAGAACAGGGAAAATCTCCTTATATAATAGAGTCAGAGAACATGGAAACTCTCCTTATGTAATAGAGTCAGAGAACAGGGAAAATCTCCTTATGTAATAGTGCCCGAGAACATGGAAACTCTCCTTATGTAATAGAGTCAGAGAACAGGGAAACTCTCCTTATGTAATAGAGTGAGAAAACATGGAAACTCTCCTTATGTAATAGAGCCGAGAACAGGGAAACTCTCCTTATGTAATAGAGTCAGAGAACAGGGAAACTCTCCTTATGTCATAGAGTCAGAAAACATGGAAACTCACCTTATGTAATAAAGTCTGAGAACAGGGAAACTCTCCTTATATAATAGAGTCAGAGAACAGGGAAACTTTCCTTATGTAATAGAGTCTGAGAACAGGAAAACTCTCCTTATGTAATAGAGTCAGAAAACATGGAAAATCGCCTTCTGTAATAGAGTCTGAGAAAATGGAAACTCTCCTTATGTAAAAGAGTCAGAGAACAGGGAAACTCTCCTTATGTCATAGAGTCAGAAAACATGGAAACTCACCTTATGTAATAGAGTCTGACAACAGGGAAACTCTCCTTTTATAATAGAGTCAGAGAACAGGGAAACTTTCCTTATGTAATAGAGTCTAAGAACAGGAAAACTCTCCTTATGTAATAGAGTCAGAAAACATGGAAAATCGCCTTCTGTAATAGAGTCTGAGAAAATGGAAACTCTCCTTATGTAATAGAGTCAGAGAACAGGCAAACTCTCCTTATGTAATAGAGCCAAAGAACATAGAAACTCTCCTTATATAATAGAGTTTGAGAAAAGGTAAACTCTCATTATGTAATAGAGTCAGAAAACATGGAAACTCGCCTTATGTAATAGAGCCCGAGAACAGGGAAACTTGCCTTATGTAATAGAGCCAGAGAACATGGAAACTCTCCTTATCTAATAGAGCCTGAGAACAGGGAAACTCTCCTTATGTAATAGAGTCAGAGAACATGGAAACTCTCCTTATCTAATAGAGTCTGAGAACAGGGAATCTCTCCTTATGTAATAGAGCCTGAGAACAGGGAAACTCTCCTTATTTAATAGAGCCTGAGAACAGGTAAACTTTCCTTATGTAATAGAGTCACAGAACAGGAAAACTCTCCTTATGTAATAGAGCCCTAGAGCATTCAAACTCTCCTTATGTAATAGAGTCAGAGAACAGGGAAACTCTCTTTATGTAATAGAGTCAGAAAACAAGGAAACTCTCCTTATGTAATAGAGTCTGAGAACAGGGAAACTCTCCATATGTAATAGAGTCAGAGAACAGGGAAACTTTCCTTATGTAATATTTATAGACAACATGGAAAAATCAACTTATGAAATAGAGTCTGAGAAAAGGTAAATTCTCATTATGTAATAGAGTCAGAAAACATGGAAAATCGCCTTCTGTAATAGAGTCTGAGAAAATGGAAACTTTCCTTATGTAATAGAGTCTGAGAACATGGAAACTCTCCTTATGTAATAGAGTCAGAGAGCAGGGAAACTCTCCTTATGTAATAGAGCCCGAGAACAGGGAAACTCTCCTTATATAATAGAGTCAGAGAACATGGAAACTCTCCTTATGTAATAGAGTCAGAGAACAGGAAAACTCTCCTTATGTAATAGAGACCGAGAACATTGAAACTCTCCTTATGTAATAGTCTGAGAACAGGGAAACTGTACTTATGCAATAGAGACAGAGAACAGGGAAACTATCCTTATGTAATAGAGTCAGAGAACAGGGAAACTCTCCTTATGTAATAGTGCCCGAGAACAGGGAACCTCTCCTTATGTAAAAGAGCCCGAGAACAGGGAAACTCTTCTTATGTAATAGAGCTGAGAACAGGGAAACTCTCCTTATGTAATAGACCCGAGAACAGGGAAACTCTCCTTATGTAATAGTGTCAGAGAACAGGGAAACGATCCTTATGTAATAGAGTCTGAGAACAGGTAAACTCTCCTTATGTAATAGAGTCTGAGAACAGGGAAACTCTCCTTATGTAATAGAGCCTGAGAACATGAAAACTCTCCTTATGTAATAGAGTCTGAGAACAGGGAAACTCTCCTTATGTAATAGAGTCTGAGAACAGGGAAACTCTCCATATGTAATAGAGTCAGAGAACTGGGAAACTTTCCTTATGTAATATTGCCAGACAACATGGAAAAATCTCCTTATGTAATAGAGTAGGAGAAAAGGTAAACTCTCATTATGTAATAGAGTCCGAGTACTGGAAAACTCTCCTTATGTAATACAGTCAGAAAACAGGGAAAATCGCCTTCTGTAATAGAGTCTGAGAAAATGGAAACTCTCCTTATGTAATAGAGTCAGAAAACATGGAAACTCGCCTTATTTGATAGAGCCCGAGAACAGGGAAACTCTCGTTATGTAATAAAGCCCGAGAACATGGAAACTCTCCTTATGTAATAGAGCCCGAGAACAGGGATATTCTTCTTATGTAATAGAGCCGAGAACAGGGAAACTCTCCTTATGTAATAGAGCCCGAGAACATGGAAACTCTCCTTATGTAATAGAGCTGAGAACAAGGAAACTCTCCTTATGTAATAGAGCCGAGAACAGGGAAACTCATCTTATATAATAGTGTCAGAGAACAGGGAAACTCTCCTTATGTAATAGAGTCAGAGAACAGGGAAAATCTCATTATATAATAGAGTCAGAGAACATGGATACTCTCCTTATGTAATAGAGTCAGAGAACAGGGAAAATCTCCTTATGTAATAGAGCCCGAGAACATGGAAACTCTCCTTATGTAATAGAGTCAGAGAACAGGGAAACTCTCCTTATGTAATAGAGCCCGAGAACAGGGAAACTCTCCTTATATAATAGAGTCAGAGAACATGGAAACTCTCCTTATGTAATAGAGTCAGAGAACAGGAAAACTCTCCTTATGTAATAGAGACCGAGAACATTGAAACTCTCCTTATGTAATAGTCTGAGAACAGGGAAACTGTACTTATGCAATAGAGACAGAGAACAGGGAAACTATCCTTATGTAATAGAGTCAGAGAACAGGGAAACTCTCCTTATGTAATAGTGCCCGAGAACAGGGAACCTCTCCTTATGTAAAAGAGCCCGAGAACAGGGAAACTCTTCTTATGTAATAGAGCTGAGAACAGGGAAACTCTCCTTATGTAATAGACCCGAGAACAGGGAAACTCTCCTTATGTAATAGTGTCAGAGAACAGGGAAACGATCCTTATGTAATAGAGTCTGAGAACAGGTAAACTCTCCTTATGTAATAGAGTCTGAGAACAGGGAAACTCTCCTTATGTAATAGAGCCCGAGAACATGAAAACTCTCCTTATGTAATAGAGTCTGAGAACAGGGAAACTCTCCTTATGTAATAGAGTCTGAGAACAGGGAAACTCTCCATATGTAATAGAGTCAGAGAACTGGGAAACTTTCCTTATGTAATATTGCCAGACAACATGGAAAAATCTCCTTATGTAATAGAGTAGGAGAAAAGGTAAACTCTCATTATGTAATAGAGTCCGAGTACTGGAAAACTCTCCTTATGTAATACAGTCAGAAAACAGGGAAAATCGCCTTCTGTAATAGAGTCTGAGAAAATGGAAACTCTCCTTATGTAATAGAGTCAGAAAACATGGAAACTCGCCTTATTTGATAGAGCCCGAGAACAGGGAAACTCTCGTTATGTAATAAAGCCCGAGAACATGGAAACTCTCCTTATGTAATAGAGCCCGAGAACAGGGATATTCTTCTTATGTAATAGAGCCGAGAACAGGGAAACTCTCCTTATGTAATAGAGCCCGAGAACATGGAAACTCTCCTTATGTAATAGAGCTGAGAACAAGGAAACTCTCCTTATGTAATAGAGCCGAGAACAGGGAAACTCATCTTATATAATAGTGTCAGAGAACAGGGAAACTCTCCTTATGTAATAGAGTCAGAGAACAGGGAAAATCTCCTTATATAATAGAGTCAGAGAACATGGATACTCTCCTTATGTAATAGAGTCAGAGAACAGGGAAAATCTCCTTATGTAATAGAGCCCGAGAACATGGAAACTCTCCTTATGTAATAGAGTCAGAGAACAGGGAAACTCTCCTTATGTAATAGAGTGAGAAAACATGGAAACTCTCCTTATGTAATAGAGCCGAGAACAGGGAAACTCTCCTTCTGTAATAGAGTCAGAGAAAATGGAAACTCTCCTTATGTCATAGAGTCAGAAAACATGGAAACTCACCTTATGTAATAGATTCTGAGAACAGGGAAATTCTCCTTATATAATAGAGTCAGAGAACAGGGAAACTTTCCTTATGTAATAGAGTCTAAGAACAGGAAAACTCTCCTTATGTAATAGAGTCAGAAAACATGGAAAATCGCCTTCTGTAATAGAGTCTGAGAAAATGGAAACTCTCCTTATGTAATAGAGTCAGAGAACAGGGAAACTCTCCTTATCTAATAGAGTCTGAGAACAGGGAATCTCTCCTTATGTAATAGAGCCTGAGAACAGGGAAACTCTCCTTATGTAATAGAGCCTGAGAACAGATAAACTTTCCTTATGTAATAGAGTCAGAGAACAGGTAAACTCTCCTTATGTAATAGAGCCCTAGAGCATTCAAACTCTCCTTATGTAATAGAGTCAGAGAACAGGGAAACTCTCCTTATGTAATAGAGTCAGAAAACAAGGAAACTCTCCTTATATAATAGAGTCTGAGAACAGGGAAACTCTCCATATGTAATAGAGTTAGAGAACAGGGAAACTCTCCTTATGTAATATTGCCAGACAACATGGAAAAATCAACTTATGAAATAGAGTCTGAGAAAAGGTAAATTCTCATTATGTAATAGAGTCAGAAAACATGGAAAATCGCCTTCTGTAATAGAGTCTGAGAAAATGGAAACTTTCCTTATGTAATAGAGTCTGAGAACATGGAAACTCTCCTTATGTAATAGAGTCAGAGAGCAGGGAAACTCTCCTTATGTAATATAGCCCGAGAACAGGGAAACTCTCCTTATGTAATAGAGTCAGAGAACATGGAAACTCTCCTTATGTAATAGAGTCAGAGAACAGGAAAACTCTCCTTATGTAATAGAGACCGAGAACATTGAAACTCTCCTTATGTAATAGTCTGAGAACAGGGAAACTGAACTTATGTAATAGAGACAGAGAACAGGGAAACTATCCTTATGTAATAGAGTCAGAGAGCAGGGAAACTCTCCTTATGTAATAGTACCCGAGAACAGGGAACCTCTCCTTATGTAAAAGAGCCAGAGAACAGGGGAATTCTTCTTATGTAATAGAGCTGAGAACAGGGAAACTCTCTTTATGTAATAGAGCCGAGAACAGGGAAACTCTCCTTATGTAATAGTGTCAGAGAACAGGGAAATGATCCTTATGTAATAGAGTCTGAGAACAGGTAAACTCTCCTTATGTAATAGAGTCTGAGAACAGGGAAACTCTCCTTATGTAATAGAGCCCGAGAACATGAAAACACTCCTTATGTAATAGAGTCTGAGAACAGGGAAACTCTCCTTATGTAATAGAGTCAGAAAACATGGAAACTCGCCTTATTTAATAGAGCCCGAGAACAGGGAAACTCTCCTTATGTAATAAAGCCCGAGAACATGGAAACTCTCCTTATGTAATAGAGCCCGAGAACAGGGCTATTCTTCTTATGTAATAGAGCCGAGAACAGGGAAACTCTCCTTATGTAATAGAGCCCGAGAACATGGAAATTCTCCTTCTGTAATAGAGCTGAGAACAAGGAAACTCTCCTTATGTAATAGAGCCGAGAACAGGGAAACTCATCTTATATAATAGTGTCAGAGAACAGGGAAACTCTCCTTATGTAATAGAGTCAGAGAACAGGGAAAATCTCCTTATATAATAGAGTCAGAGAACATGGAAACTCTCCTTATGTAATAGAGTCAGAGAACAGGGAAAATCTCCTTATGTAATAGAGCCCGAGAACATGGAAACTCTCCTTATGTAATAGAGTCAGAGAACAGAGAAACTCTCCTTATGTAATAGAGTGAGAGAACATGGAAACTCTCCTTATGTAATAGAGCCGAGAACAGGGAAACTCTCCTTATGTAATAGAGTCAGAGAACAGGGAAACTCTCCTTATGTCATAGAGTCAGAAAACATGGAAACTCACCTTATGTAATAGAGTCTGAGAACAGGGAAACTCTCCTTATATAATAGAGTCAGAGAAAAGGGAAACTTTCCTTATGTAATAGAGTCTGAGAACAGGAAAACTCTCCTTATGTAATAGAGTCAGAAAACATGGAAAATCGCCTTCTGTGATAGAGTCTGAGAAAATGGAAACTCTCCTTATGTAATAGATTCAGAGAACAGGGAAACTCTCCTTATGTCATAGAGTCAGAAAACATGGAAACTCACCTTATGTAATAGAGTCTGACAACAGGGAAACTCTCCATTTATAATAGAGTCAGAGAACAGGGAAACTTTCCTTATGTAATAGAGTCTAAGAACAGGAAAACTCTCCTTATGTAATAGAGTCAGAAAACATGGAAAATCGCCTTCTGTAATAGAGTATGAGAAAATGGAAACTCTCCTTATGTAATAGAGTCAGAGAACAGGGAAACTCTCCTTATGTAATAGAGCCAAAGAACATAGAAACTCTCCTTATATAATAGAGTCTGAGAAAAGGTAAACTCTCATTATGTAATAGAGTCAGAAAACATGGAAACTCGCCTTATGTAATAGAGCCCGAGAACAGGGAAACTAGCCTTATGTAATAGAGCCCGAGAACATGGAAACTCTCCTTATCTAATAGAGCCTGAGAACAGGGAAGCTCTCCATATGTAATAGAGTCAGAGAACATGGAAACTCTCCTTATGTAATAGAGCCTGAGAACAGGTAAACTTTCCTTATGTAATAGAGTCAGAGAACAGGTAAACTCTCCTTATGTAATAGAGCCCTAGAGCATTCAAACTCTCCTTATGTAATAGAGTCAGAGAACAGGGAAACTCTCCTTATGTAATAGAGTCAGAAAACAAGGAAACTCTCCTTATGTAATAGAGTCTGAGAACAGGGAAAATCTCCATATGTAATAGAGTCAGAGAACAGGGAAACTCTCCTTATGTAATATTGCCATACAACATGGAAAAATCAACTTATGAAATAGAGTATGAGAAAAGGTAAATTCTCATTATGTAATAGAGTCAGAAAACATGGAAAATCGCCTTCTGTAACAGAGTCTGAGAAAATGGAAACTTTCCTTATGTAATAGAGTCTGAGAACATGGAAACTCTCCTTATGTAATAGAGTCAGAGAGCAGGGAAACTCTCCTTATGTAATATAGCCCGAGAACAGGGAAACTCTCCTTATGTAATAGAGTCAGAGAACATGGAAACTCTCCTTATGTAATAGAGTCAGAGAACAGGAAAACTCTCCTTATGTAATAGAGACCGAGAGCATTGAAACTCTCCTTATGTAATAGTCTGAGAACAGGGAAACTGTACTTATGTAATAGAGACAGAGAACAGGGAAACTATCAATATGTAATAGAGTCAGAGAACAGGGAAACTCTCCTTATGTAATAGAGCCCGAGAACTGGGAACCTCTCCTTATGTAAAAGAGCCAGAGAACAGGGAAACTCTTCTTATGTAATAGAGCTGAGAACAGGGAAACTTTCCTTATGTAATAGAGCCGAGAACATGGAAACTCTCCTTATGTAATAGTGTCAGAGAAGATGGAAACGATCCTTATGTAATAGAGTCTGAGAACAGGTAAACTCTCCTTATGTAATAGAGTCTGAGAACAGGGAAACTCTCCTTATGTAATAGAGCCCGAGAACATGAAAACTCTCCTTATGTAATAGAGCTGAGAACAAGGAAACTCTCTTTATGTAATAGAGCCGAGAACAGGGAAACTCATCTTATATAATAGTGTCAGAGAACAGGGAAACTCTCCTTATGTAATAGAGTCAGAGAACAGGGAAAATCTCCTTATATAATAGAGTCAGAGAACATGGAAACTCTCCTTATGTAATAGAGTCAGAGAACAGGGAAAATCTCCTTATGTAATAGAACCCGAGAACATGGAAACTCTCCTTATGTAATAGAGTCAGAGAACAGGGAAACTCTCCTTATGTAATAGAGTGAGAAAACATGGAAACTCTCTTTATGTAATAGAGCCGAGAACAGGGAAACTCTCCTTATGTAATAGAGTCAGAGAACAGGGAAACTCTCCTTATGTCATAGAGTCAGAAAACATGGAAACTCACCTTATGTAATAGAGTCTGAGAACAGGGAAACTCTCCTTATATAATAGAGTCAGAGAACAGGGAAACTTTCCTTATGTAATAGAGTCTGAGAACAGGAAAACTCTCCTTATGTAATAGAGTCAGAAAACATGGAAAATCGCCTTCTGTAATAGAGTCTGAGAAAATGGAAACTCTCCTTATGTAATAGAGTCAGAGAACAGGGAAACTCTCCTTATATCATAAAGTCAGAAAAATGGAAACTCACCTTATTTAATAGAGCCCGAGAACAGGGAAACTCTCCTTATGTAATAAAGCCCGAGAACATGGAAACTCTCCTTATGTAATAGAGCCCGAGAACAGGGATATTCTTCTTATGTAATAGAGCCGAGAACAGGGAAACTCTCCTTATGTAATAGAGCCCGAGAACATGGAAACGCTCCTTATGTAATAGAGCTGAGAACAAGGAAACTCTCCTTATGTAATAGAGCCGAGAACAGGGAAACTCATCTTATATAATAGTGTCAGAGAACAGGGAAACTCTCCTTATGTAATAGAGTCAGAGAACAGGGAAAATCTCCTTATATAATAGAGTCAGAGAACATGGAAACTCTCCTTATGTAATAGAGTCAGAGAACAGGGAAAATCTCCTTATGTAATAGAGCCCGAGAACATGGAAACTCTCCTTATGTAATAGAGTCAGAGAACAGGGAAACTCTCCTTATGTAATAGAGTGAGAAAACATGGAAACTCTCCTTATGTAATAGAGCCGAGAACAGGGAAACTCTCCTTATGTAATAGAGTCAGAGAACAGGGAAACTCTCCTTATGTCATAGAGTCAGAAAACATGGAAACTCACCTTATGTAATAGAGTCTGAGAACAGGGAAACTCTCCTTATATAATAGAGTCAGAGAACAGGGAAACTTTCCTTATGTAATAGAGTCTGAGAACAGGAAAACTCTCCTTATGTAATAGAGTCAGAAAACATGGAAAATCGCCTTCTGTAATAGAGTCTGAGAAAATGGAATCTCTCCTTATGTAATAGAGTCAGAGAACAGGGAAACTCTCCTTATATCATAAAGTCAGAAAACATGGAAACTCGCCTTATTTAATAGAGCCCGAGAACAGGGAAACTCTCCTTATGTAATAAAGCCCGGGAACATGGAAACTCTCCTTATGTAATAGAGCCCGAGAACAGGGATATTCTTCTTATGTAATAGTGCTGAGAACAGGGAAACTCTCCTTATGTAATAGAGCCCGAGAACATGGAAACTCTCCTTATGTAATAGAGCTGAGAACAAGGAAACTCTCCTTATGTAATAGAGCCGAGAACAGGGAAACTCATCTTATATAATAGTGTCAGAGAACAGGGAAACTCTCCTTATGTAATAGAGTCAGAGAACAGGGAAAATCTCCTTATATAATAGTGTCAGAGAACATGGAAACTCTCCTTATGTAATAGAGTCAGAGAACAGGGAAAATCTCCTTATGTAATAGTGCCCGAGAACATGGAAACTCTCCTTATGTAATAGAGTCAGAGAACAGGGAAACTCTCCTTATGTAATAGAGTGAGAAAACATGGAAACTCTCCTTATGTAATAGAGCCGAGAACAGGGAAACTCTCCTTATGTAATAGAGTCAGAGAACAGGGAAACTCACCTTATGTAATAGAGTCTGACAACAGGGAAACTCTCCTTTTATAATAGAGTCAGAGAACAGGAAAACTTTCCTTATGTAATAGAGTCTAAGAACAGGAAAACTCTCCTTATGTAATAGAGTCAGAAAACATGGAAAATCGCCTTCTGTAATAGAGTCTGAGAAAATGGAAACTCTCCTTATGTAATAGAGTCAGAGAACAGGCAAACTCTCCTTATGTAATAGAGCCAAAGAACATAGAAACTCTCCTTATATAATAGAGTTTGAGAAAAGGTAAACTCTCATTATGTAATAGAGTCAGAAAACATGGAAACTCGCCTTATGTAATAGAGCCCGAGAACAGGGAAACTTGCCTTATGTAATAGAGCCAGAGAACATGGAAACTCTCCTTATCTAATAGAGCCTGAGAACAGGGAAACTCTCCTTATGTAATAGAGTCAGAGAACATGGAAACTCTCCTTATCTAATAGAGTCTGAGAACAGGGAATCTCTCCTTATGTAATAGAGCCTGAGAACAGGGAAACTCTCCTTATTTAATAGAGCCTGAGAACAGGTAAACTTTCCTTATGTAATAGAGTCACAGAACAGGTAAACTCTCCTTATGTAATAGAGCCCTAGAGCATTCAAACTCTCCTTATGTAATAGAGTCAGAGAACAGGGAAACTCTCTTTATGTAATAGAGTCAGAAAACAAGGAAACTCTCCTTATGTAATAGAGTCTGAGAACAGGGAAACTCTCCATATGTAATAGAGTCAGAGAACAGGGAAACTTTCCTTATGTAATATTTATAGACAACATGGAAAAATCAACTTATGAAATAGAGTCTGAGAAAAGGTAAATTCTCATTATGTAATAGAGTCAGAAAACATGGAAAATCGCCTTCTGTAATAGAGTCTGAGAAAATGGAAACTTTCCTTATGTAATAGAGTCTGAGAACATGGAAACTCTCCTTATGTAATAGAGTCAGAGAGCAGGGAAACTCTCCTTATGTAATAGAGCCCGAGAACAGGGAAACTCTCCTTATATAATAGAGTCAGAGAACATGGAAACTCTCCTTATGTAATAGAGTCAGAGAACAGGAAAACTCTCCTTATGTAATAGAGACCGAGAACATTGAAACTCTCCTTATGTAATAGTCTGAGAACAGGGAAACTGTACTTATGCAATAGAGACAGAGAACAGGGAAACTATCCTTATGTAATAGAGTCAGAGAACAGGGAAACTCTCCTTATGTAATAGTGCCCGAGAACAGGGAACCTCTCCTTATGTAAAAGAGCCCGAGAACAGGGAAACTCTTCTTATGTAATAGAGCTGAGAACAGGGAAACTCTCCTTATGTAATAGACCCGAGAACAGGGAAACTCTCCTTATGTAATAGTGTCAGAGAACAGGGAAACGATCCTTATGTAATAGAGTCTGAGAACAGGTAAACTCTCCTTATGTAATAGAGTCTGAGAACAGGGAAACTCTCCTTATGTAATAGAGCCCGAGAACATGAAAACTCTCCTTATGTAATAGAGTCTGAGAACAGGGAAACTCTCCTTATGTAATAGAGTCTGAGAACAGGGAAACTCTCCATATGTAATAGAGTCAGAGAACTGGGAAACTTTCCTTATGTAATATTGCCAGACAACATGGAAAAATCTCCTTATGTAATAGAGTAGGAGAAAAGGTAAACTCTCATTATGTAATAGAGTCCGAGTACTGGAAAACTCTCCTTATGTAATACAGTCAGAAAACAGGGAAAATCGCCTTCTGTAATAGAGTCTGAGAAAATGGAAACTCTCCTTATGTAATAGAGTCAGAAAACATGGAAACTCGCCTTATTTAATAGAGCCCGAGAACAGGGAAACTCTCGTTATGTAATAAAGCCCGAGAACATGGAAACTCTCCTTATGTAATAGAGCCCGAGAACAGGGATATTCTTCTTATGTAATAGAGCCGAGAACAGGGAAACTCTCCTTATGTAATAGAGCCCGAGAACATGGAAACTCTCCTTATGTAATAGAGCTGAGAACAAGGAAACTCTCCTTATGTAATAGAGCCGAGAACAGGGAAACTCATCTTATATAATAGTGTCAGAGAACAGGGAAACTCTCCTTATGTAATAGAGTCAGAGAACAGGGAAAATCTCCTTATATAATAGAGTCAGAGAACATGGATACTCTCCTTATGTAATAGAGTCAGAGAACAGGGAAAATCTCCTTATGTAATAGAGCCCGAGAACATGGAAACTCTCCTTATGTAATAGAGTCAGAGAACAGGGAAACTCTCCTTATGTAATAGAGTGAGAAAACATGGAAACTCTCCTAATGTAATAGAGCCGAGAACAGGGAAACTCTCCTTCTGTAATAGAGTCAGAGAAAATGGAAACTCTCCTTATGTCATAGAGTCAGAAAACATGGAAACTCACCTTATGTAATAGATTCTGAGAACAGGGAAATTCTCCTTATATAATAGAGTCAGAGAAAAGGGAAACTTTCCTTATGTAATAGAGTCTAAGAACAGGAAAACTCTCCTTATGTAATAGAGTCAGAAAACATGGAAAATCGCCTTCTGTAATAGAGTCTGAGAAAATGGAAACTCTCCTTATGTAATAGAGTCAGAGAACAGGGAAACTCTCCTTATCTAATAGAGTCTGAGAACAGGGAATCTCTCCTTATGTAATAGAGCCTGAGAACAGGGAAACTCTCCTTATGTAATAGAGCCTGAGAACAGATAAACTTTCCTTATGTAATAGAGTCAGAGAACAGGTAAACTCTCCTTATGTAATAGAGCCCTAGAGCATTCAAACTCTCCTTATGTAATAGAGTCAGAGAACAGGGAAACTCTCCTTATGTAATAGAGTCAGAAAACAAGGAAACTCTCCTTATATAATAGAGTCTGAGAACAGGGAAACTCTCCATATGTAATAGAGTCAGAGAACAGGGAAACTCTCCTTATGTAATATTGCCAGACAACATGGAAAAATCAACTTATGAAATAGAGTCTGAGAAAAGGTAAACTCTCCTTATGTAATAGAGCCCTAGAGCATTCAAACTCTCCTTATGTAATAGAGTCAGAGAACAGGGAAACTCTCCTTATGTAATAGAGTCTGAGAACATGGAAACTCTCCTTATGTAATAGAGTCAGAGAGCAGGGAAACTCTCCTTATGTAATATAGCCCGAGAACAGGGAAACTCTCCTTATGTAATAGAGTCAGAGAACATGGAAACTCTCCTTATGTAATAGAGTCAGAGAACAGGAAAACTCTCCTTATGTAATAGAGACCGAGAACATTGAAACTCTCCTTATGTAATAGTCTGAGAACAGGGAAACTGTACTTATGTAATAGAGACAGAGAACAGGGAAACTATCCTTATGTAATAGAGTCAGAGAGCAGGGAAACTCTCCTTATGTAATAGTACCCGAGAACAGGGAACCTCTCCTTATGTAAAAGAGCCAGAGAACAGGGGAATTCTTCTTATGTAATAGAGCTGAGAACAGGGAAACTCTCTTTATGTAATAGAGCCGAGAACAGGGAAACTCTCCTTATGTAATAGTGTCAGAGAACAGGGAAATGATCCTTATGTAATAGAGTCTGAGAACAGGTAAACTCTCCTTATGTAATAGAGTCTGAGAACAGGGAAACTCTCCTTATGTAATAGAGCCCGAGAACATGAAAACACTCCTTATGTAATAGAGTCTGAGAACAGGGAAACTCTCCTTATGTAATAGAGTCAGAAAACATGGAAACTCGCCTTATTTAATAGAGCCCGAGAACAGGGAAACTCTCCTTATGTAATAAAGCCCGAGAACATGGAAACTCTCCTTATGTAATAGAGCCCGAGAACAGGGCTATTCTTCTTATGTAATAGAGCCGAGAACAGGGAAACTCTCCTTATGTAATAGAGCCCGAGAACATGGAAATTCTCCTTCTGTAATAGAGCTGAGAACAAGGAAACTCTCCTTATGTAATAGAGCCGAGAACAGGGAAACTCATCTTATATAATAGTGTCAGAGAACAGGGAAACTCTCCTTATGTAATAGAGTCAGAGAACAGGGAAAATCTCCTTATATAATAGAGTCAGAGAACATGGAAACTCTCCTTATGTAATAGAGTCAGAGAACAGGGAAAATCTCCTTATGTAATAGAGCCCGAGAACATGGAAACTCTCCTTATGTAATAGAGTCAGAGAACAGAGAAACTCTCCTTATGTAATAGAGTGAGAGAACATGGAAACTCTCCTTATGTAATAGAGCCGAGAACAGGGAAACTCTCCTTATGTAATAGAGTCAGAGAACAGGGAAACTCTCCTTATGTCATAGAGTCAGAAAACATGGAAACTCACCTTATGTAATAGAGTCTGAGAACAGGGAAACTCTCCTTATATAATAGAGTCAGAGAAAAGGGAAACTTTCCTTATGTAATAGAGTCTGAGAACAGGAAAACTCTCCTTATGTAATAGAGTCAGAAAACATGGAAAATCGCCTTCTGTGATAGAGACTGAGAAAATGGAAACTCTCCTTATGTAATAGAGTCAGAGAACAGGGAAACTCTCCTTATGTCATATAGTCAGAAAACATGGAAACTCACCTTATGTAATAGAGTCTGACAACAGGGAAACTCTCCATTTATAATAGAGTCAGAGAACAGGGAAACTTTCCTTATGTAATAGAGTCTAAGAACAGGAAAACTCTCCTTATGTAATAGAGTCAGAAAACATGGAAAATCGCCTTCTGTAATAGAGTATGAGAAAATGGAAACTCTCCTTATGTAATAGAGTCAGAGAACAGGGAAACTCTCCTTATGTAATAGAGCCAAAGAACATAGAAACTCTCCTTATATAATAGAGTCTGAGAAAAGGTAAACTCTCATTATGTAATAGAGTCAGAAAACATGGAAACTCGCCTTATGTAATAGAGCCCGAGAACAGGGAAACTAGCCTTATGTAATAGAGCCCGAGAACATGGAAACTCTCCTTATCTAATAGAGCCTGAGAACAGGGAAGCTCTCCATATGTAATAGAGTCAGAGAACATGGAAACTCTCCTTATCTAATAGAGTCTGAGAACAGGGAATCTCTCCTTATGTAGTAGAGCCTGAGAACAGGTAAACTTTCCTTATGTAATAGAGTCAGAGAACAGGTA
Source organism: Taudactylus pleione (assembly GCA_031769625.1). Taxonomy (NCBI): domain Eukaryota; kingdom Metazoa; phylum Chordata; class Amphibia; order Anura; family Myobatrachidae; genus Taudactylus; species Taudactylus pleione. The sequence goes on along the minus strand of JAUIMM010000894.1, from coordinate 543,426 downwards.
AACTCTCCTTATGTAATAGAGCCCTAGAGCATTCAAACTCTCCTTATGTAATAGAGTCAGAGAACAGGGAAACTCTCCTTATGTAATAGAGTCAGAAAACAAGGAAACTCTCCTTATGTAATAGAGTCTGAGAACAGGGAAAATCTCCATATGTAATAGAGTCAGAGAACAGGGAAACTCTCCTTATGTAATATTGCCATACAACATGGAAAAATCAACTTATGAAATAGAGTATGAGAAAAGGTAAATTCTCATTATGTAATAGAGTGAGAAAACATGGAAAATCGCCTTCTGTAACAGAGTCTGAGAAAATGGAAACTTTCCTTATGTAATAGAGTCTGAGAACATGGAAACTCTCCTTATGTAATAGAGTCAGAGAGCAGGGAAACTCTCCTTATGTAATATAGCCCGAGAACAGGGAAACTCTCCTTATGTAATAGAGTCAGAGAACATGGAAACTCTCCTTATGTAATAGAGTCAGAGAACAGGAAAACTCTCCTTATGTAATAGAGACCGAGAGCATTGAAACTCTCCTTATGTAATAGTCTGAGAACAGGGAAACTGTACTTATGTAATAGAGACAGAGAACAGGGAAACTATCCTTATGTAATAGAGTCAGAGAACAGGGAAACTCTCCTTATGTAATAGAGCCCGAGAACTGGGAACCTCTCCTTATGTAAAAGAGCCAGAGAACAGGGAAACTCTTCTTATGTAATAGAGCTGAGAACAGGGAAACTTTCCTTATGTAATAGAGCCGAGAACATGGAAACTCTCCTTATGTAATAGTGTCAGAGAAGATGGAAACGATCCTTATGTAATAGAGTCTGAGAACAGGTAAACTCTCCTTATGTAATAGAGTCTGAGAACAGGGAAACTCTCCTTATGTAATAGAGCCCGAGAACATGAAAACTCTCCTTATGTAATAGAGCTGAGAACAAGGAAACTCTCTTTATGTAATAGAGCCGAGAACAGGGAAACTCATCTTATATAATAGTGTCAGAGAACAGGGAAACTCTCCTTATGTAATAGAGTCAGAGAACAGGGAAAATCTCCTTATATAATAGAGTCAGAGAACATGGAAACTCTCCTTATGTAATAGAGTCAGAGAACAGGGAAAATCTCCTTATGTAATAGAGCCCGAGAACATGGAAACTCTCCTTATGTAATAGAGTCAGAGAACAGGGAAACTCTCCTTATGTAATAGAGTGAGAAAACATGGAAACTCTCCTTATGTAATAGAGCCGAGAACAGGGAAACTCTCCTTATGTAATAGAGTCAGAGAACAGGGAAACTCTCCTTATGTCATAGAGTCAGAAAACATGGAAACTCACCTTATGTAATAGAGTCTGAGAACAGGGAAACTCTCCTTATATAATAGAGTCAGAGAACAGGGAAACTTTCCTTATGTAATAGAGTCTGAGAACAGGAAAACTCTCCTTATGTAATAGAGTCAGAAAACATGGAAAATCGCCTTCTGTAATAGAGTCTGAGAAAATGGAAACTCTCCTTATGTAATAGAGTCAGAGAACAGGGAAACTCTCCTTATATCATAAAGTCAGAAAAATGGAAACTCACCTTATTTAATAGAGCCCGAGAACAGGGAAACTCTCCTTATGTAATAAAGCCCGAGAACATGGAAACTCTCCTTATGTAATAGAGCCCGAGAACAGGGATATTCTTCTTATGTAATAGAGCCGAGAACAGGGAAACTCTCCTTATGTAATAGAGATCGAGAACATGGAAACGCTCCTTATGTAATAGAGCTGAGAACAAGGAAACTCTCCTTATGTAATAGAGCCGAGAACAGGGAAACTCATCTTATATAATAGTGTCAGAGAACAGGGAAACTCTCCTTATGTAATAGAGTCAGAGAACATGGAAACTCTCCTTATGTAATAGAGTCAGAGAACAGGGAAAATCTCCTTATGTAATAGAGCCCGAGAACATGAAAACTCTCCTTATGTAATAGAGCTGAGAACAAGGAAACTCTCTTTATGTAATAGAGCCGAGAACAGGGAAACTCATCTTATTTAATAGAGCCCGAGAACAGGGAAACTCTCCTTATGTAATAAAGCCCGGGAACATGGAAACTCTCCTTATGTAATAGAGCCCGAGAACAGGGATATTCTTCTTATGTAATAGAGCTGAGAACAGGGAAACTCTCCTTATGTAATAGAGCCCGAGAACATGGAAACTCTCCTTATGTAATAGAGCTGAGAACAAGGAAACTCTCCTTATGTAATAGAGCCGAGAACAGGGAAACTCATCTTATATAATAGTGTCAGAGAACAGGGAAACTCTCCTTATGTAATAGAGTCAGAGAACAGGGAAAATCTCCTTATATAATAGTGTCAGAGAACATGGAAACTCTCCTTATGTAATAGAGTCAGAGAACAGGGAAAATCTCCTTATGTAATAGTGCCCGAGAACATGGAAACTCTCCTTATGTAATAGAGTCAGAGAACAGGGAAACTCTCCTTATGTAATAGAGTCAGAAAACATGGAAAATCGCCTTCTGTAATAGATTCTGAGAAAATGGAAACTCTCCTTATGTAATAGAGTCAGAGAACAGGCAAACTCTCCTTATGTAATAGAGCCAAAGAACATAGAAACTCTCGTTATATAATAGAGTTTGAGAAAAGGTAAACTCTCATTATGTAATAGAGTCAGAAAACATGGAAACTCGCCTTATGTAATAGAGCCCGAGAACAGGGAAACTTGCCTTATGTAATAGAGCCAGAGAACATGGAAACTCCCCTTATCTAATAGAGCCTGAGAACAGGGAAACTCTCCTTATGTAATAGAGTCAGAGAACATGGAAACTCTCCTTATCTAATAGAGTCTGAGAACAGGGAATCTCTCCTTGTGTAATAGAGCCTGAGAACAGGGAAACTCTCCTTATTTAATAGAGCCTGAGAACAGGTAAACTTTCCTTATGTAATAGAGTCACAGAACAGGTAAACTCTCCTTATGTAATAGAGCCCTAGAGCATTCAAACTCTCCTTATGTAATAGAGTCAGAGAACAGGGAAACTCTCTTTATGTAATAGAGTCAGAAAACAAGGAAACTCTCCTTATGTAATAGAGTCTGAGAACAGGGAAACTCTCCATATGTAATAGAGTCAGAGAACAGGGAAACTTTCCTTATGTAATATTTATAGACAACATGGAAAAATCAACTTATGAAATAGAGTCTGAGAAAAGGTAAATTCTCATTATGTAATAGAGTCAGAAAACATGGAAAATCGCCTTCTGTAATAGAGTCTGAGAAAATGGAAAACTTCCTTATGTAATAGAGTCTGAGAACATGGAAACTCTCCTTATGTAATAGAGTCAGAGAGCAGGGAAACTCTCCTTATGTAATAGAGCCCGAGAACAGGGAAACTCTCCTTATATAATAGAGTCAGAGAACATGGAAACTCTCCTTATGTAATAGAGTCAGAGAACAGGAAAACTCTCCTTATGTAATAGAGACCGAGAACATTGAAACTCTCCTTATGTAATAGTCTGAGAACAGGGAAACTGTACTTATGCAATAGAGACAGAGAACAGGGAAACTATCCTTATGTAATAGAGTCAGAGAACAGGGAAACTCTCCTTATGTAATAGTGCCCGAGAACAGGGAACCTCTCCTTATGTAAAAGAGCCCGAGAACAGGGAAACTCTTCTTATGTAATAGAGCTGAGAACAGGGAAACTCTCCTTATGTAATAGACCCGAGAACAGGGAAACTCTCCTTATGTAATAGTGTCAGAGAACAGGGAAACGATCCTTATGTAATAGAGTCTGAGAACAGGTAAACTCTCCTTATGTAATAGAGTCTGAGAACAGGGAAACTCTCCTTATGTAATAGAGCCCGAGAACATGAAAACTCTCCTTATGTAATAGAGTCTGAGAACAGGGAAACTCTCCTTATGTAATAGAGTCTGAGAACAGGGAAACTCTCCATATGTAATAGAGTCAGAGAACTGGGAAACTTTCCTTATGTAATATTGCCAGACAACATGGAAAAATCTCCTTATGTAATAGAGTAGGAGAAAAGGTAAACTCTCATTATGTAATAGAGTCCGAGTACTGGAAAACTCTCCTTATGTAATACAGTCAGAAAACATGGAAAATCGCCTTCTGTAATAGAGTCTGAGAAAATGGAAACTCTCCTTATGTAATAGAGTCAGAAAACATGGAAACTCGCCTTATTTAATAGAGCCCGAGAACAGGGAAACTCTCGTTATGTAATAAAGCCCGAGAACATGGAAACTCTCCTTATGTAATAGAGCCCGAGAACAGGGATATTCTTCTTATGTAATAGAGCCGAGAACAGGGAAACTCTCCTTATGTAATAGAGCCCGAGAACATGGAAACTCTCCTTATGTAATAGAGCTGAGAACAAGGAAACTCTCCTTATGTAATAGAGCCGAGAACAGGGAAACTCATCTTATATAATAGTGTCAGAGAACAGGGAAACTCTCCTTATGTAATAGAGTCAGAGAACAGGGAAAATCTCCTTATATAATAGAGTCAGAGAACATGGATACTCTCCTTATGTAATAGAGTCAGAGAACAGGGAAAATCTCCTTATGTAATAGAGCCCGAGAACATGGAAACTCTCCTTATGTAATAGAGTCAGAGAACAGGGAAACTCTCCTTATGTAATAGAGTGAGAAAACATGGAAACTCTCCTTATGTAATAGAGCCGAGAACAGGGAAACTCTCCTTCTGTAATAGAGTCAGAGAAAATGGAAACTCTCCTTATGTCATAGAGTCAGAAAACATGGAAACTCAACTTATGTAATAGATTCTGAGAACAGGGAAATTCTCCTTATATAATAGAGTCAGAGAACAGGGAAACTTTCCTTATGTAATAGAGTCTAAGAACAGGAAAACTCTCCTTATGTAATAGAGTCAGAAAACATGGAAAATCGCCTTCTGTAATAGAGTCTGAGAAAATGGAAACTCTCCTTATGTAATAGAGTCAGAGAACAGGGAAACTCTCCTTATCTAATAGAGTCTGAGAACAGGGAATCTCTCCTTATGTAATAGAGCCTGAGAACAGGGAAACTCTCCTTATGTAATAGAGCCTGAGAACAGATAAACTTTCCTTATGTAATAGAGTCAGAGAACAGGTAAACTCTCCTTATGTAATAGAGCCCTAGAGCATTCAAACTCTCCTTATGTAATAGAGTCAGAGAACAGGGAAACTCTCCTTATGTAATAGAGTCAGAAAACAAGGAAACTCTCCTTATATAATAGAGTCTGAGAACAGGGAAACTCTCCATATGTAATAGAGTCAGAGAACAGGGAAACTCTCCTTATGTAATATTGCCAGACAACATGGAATAATCAACTTATGAAATAGAGTCTGAGAAAAGGTAAATTCTCATTATGTAATAGAGTCAGAAAACATGGAAAATCGCCTTCTGTAATAGAGTCTGAGAAAATGGAAACTTTCCTTATGTAATAGAGTCTGAGAACATGGAAACTCTCCTTATGTAATAGAGTCAGAGAGCAGGGAAACTCTCCTTATGTAATATAGCCCGAGAACAGGGAAACTCTCCTTATGTAATAGAGTCAGAGAACATGGAAACTCTCCTTATGTAATAGAGTCAGAGAACAGGAAAACTCTCCTTATGTAATAGAGACCGAGAACATTGAAACTCTCCTTATGTAATAGTCTGAGAACAGGGAAACTGTACTTATGTAATAGAGACAGAGAACAGGGAAACTATCCTTATGTAATAGAGTCAGAGAGCAGGGAAACTCTCCTTATGTAATAGTACCCGAGAACAGGGAACCTCTCCTTATGTAAAAGAGCCAGAGAACAGGGGAATTCTTCTTATGTAATAGAGCTGAGAACAGGGAAACTCTCTTTATGTAATAGAGCCGAGAACAGGGAAACTCTCCTTATGTAATAGTGTCAGAAAACATGGAAACTCACCTTATGTAATAGAGTCTGAGAACAGGGAAACTCTCCTTATATAATAGAGTCAGAGAACAGGGAAACTTTCCTTATGTAATAGAGTCTGAGAACAGGAAAACTCTCCTTATGTAATAGAGTCAGAAAACATGGAAAATCGCCTTCTGTAATAGAGTCTGAGAAAATGGAAACTCTCCTTATGTAATAGAGTCAGAGAACAGGGAAACTCTCCTTATATCATAAAGTCAGAAAAATGGAAACTCACCTTATTTAATAGAGCCCGAGAACAGGGAAACTCTCCTTATGTAATAAAGCCCGAGAACATGGAAACTCTCCTTATGTAATAGAGCCTGAGAACAGGGATATTCTTCTTATGTAATAGAGCCGAGAACAGGGAAACTCTCCTTATGTAATAGAGATCGAGAACATGGAAACGCTCCTTATGTAATAGAGCTGAGAACAAGGAAACTCTCCTTATGTAATAGAGCCGAGAACAGGGAAACTCATCTTATATAATAGTGTCAGAGAACAGGGAAACTCTCCTTATGTAATAGAGTCAGAGAAAAGGGAAAATCTCCTTATATAATAGAGTCAGAGAACATGGAAACTCTCCTTATGTAATAGAGTCAGAGAACAGGGAAAATCTCCTTATGTAATAGAGCCCGAGAACATGAAAACTCTCCTTATGTAATAGAGCTGAGAACAAGGAAACTCTCTTTATGTAATAGAGCCGAGAACAGGGAAACTCATCTTATTTAATAGAGCCCAAGAACAGGGAAACTCTCCTTATGTAATAAAGCCCGGGAACATGGAAACTCTCCTTATGTAATAGAGCCCGAGAACAGGGATATTCTTCTTATGTAATAGAGCTGAGAACAGGGAAACTCTCCTTATGTAATAGAGCCCGAGAACATGGAAACTCTCCTTATGTAATAGAGCTGAGAACAAGGAAACTCTCCTTATGTAATAGAGCCGAGAACAGGGAAACTCATCTTATATAATAGTGTCAGAGAACAGGGAAACTCTCCTTATGTAATAGAGTCAGAGAACAGGGAAAATCTCCTTATATAATAGTATCAGAGAACATGGAAACTCTCCTTATGTAATAGAGTCAGAGAACAGGGAAAATCTTCTTATGTAATAGTGCCCGAGAACATGGAAACTCTCCTTATGTAATAGAGTCAGAGAACAGGGAAACTCTCCTTATGTAATAGAGTGAGAAAACATGGAAACTCTCCTTATGTAATAGAGCCGAGAACAGGGAAACTCTCCTTATGTAATAGAGTCAGAGAACAGGGAAACTCTCCTTATGTCATAGAGTCAGAAAACATGGAAACTCACCTTATGTAATAGAGTCTGACAACAGGGAAACTCTCCTTTTATAATAAAGTCAGAGAACAGGGAAACTTTCCTTATGTAATAGAGTCTAAGAACAGGAAAACTCTCCTTATGTAATAGAGTCAGAAAACATGGAAAATCGCCTTCTGTAATAGAGTCTGAGAAAATGGAAACTCTCCTTATGTAATAGAGTCAGAGAACAGGCAAACTCTCCTTATGTAATAGAGCCAAAGAACATAGAAACTCTCCTTATATAATAGAGTTTGAGAAAAGGTAAACTCTCATTATGTAATAGAGTCAGAAAACATGGAAACTCGCCTTATGTAATAGAGCCCGAGAACAGGGAAACTTGCCTTATGTAATAGAGCCAGAGAACATGGAAACTCTCCTTATCTAATAGAGCCTGAGAACAGGGAAACTCTCCTTATCTAATAGAGTCAGAGAACATGGAAACTCTCCTTATCTAATAGAGTCTGAGAACAGGGAATCTCTCCTTATGTAATAGAGCCTGAGAACAGGGAAACTCTCCTTATTTAATAGAGCCTGAGAACAGGTAAACTTTCCTTATGTAATAGAGTCACAGAACACATAAACTCTCCTTATGTAATAGAGCCCTAGAGCATTCAAACTCTCCTTATGTAATAGAGTCAGAGAACAGGGAAACTCTCTTTATGTAATAGAGTCAGAAAACAAGGAAACTCTCCTTATGTAATAGAGTCTGAGAACAGGGAAACTCTCCATATGTAATAGAGTCAGAGAACAGGGAAACTTTCCTTATGTAATATTTATAGACAACATGGAAAAATCAACTTATGAAATAGAGTCTGAGAAAAGGTAAATTCTCATTATGTAATAGAGTCAGAAAACATGGAAAATCGCCTTCTGTAATAGAGTCTGAGAAAATGGAAACTTTCCTTATGTAATAGAGTCTGAGAACATGGAAACTCTCCTTATGTAATAGAGTCAGAGAGCAGGGAAACTCTCCTTATGTAATAGAGCCCGAGAAGAGGGAAACTCTCCTTATATAATAGAGTCAGAGAACATGGAAACTCTCCTTATGTAATAGAGTCAGAGAACAGGAAAACTCTCCTTATGTAATAGAGCCCGAGAACATGGAAACTCTCCTTATGTAATAGAGCTGAGAACAAGGAAACTCTCCTTATGTAATAGAGCCGAGAACAGGGAAACTCATCTTATATAATAGTGTCAGAGAACAGGGAAACTCTCCTTATGTAATAGAGTCAGAGAACAGGGAAAATCTCCTTATATAATAGTGTCAGAGAACATGGAAACTCTCCTTATGTAATAGAGTCAGAGAACAGGGAAAATCTTCTTATGTAATAGTGCCCGAGAACATGGAAACTCTCCTTATGTAATAGAGTCAGAGAACAGGGAAACTCTCCTTATGTAATAGAGTGAGAAAACATGGAAACTCTCCTTATGTAATAGAGCCGAGAACAGGGAAACTCTCCTTATGTAATAGAGTCAGAGAACAGGGAAACTCTCCTTATGTCATAGAGTCAGAAAACATGGAAACTCACCTTATGTAATAGAGTCTGACAACAGGGAAACTCTCCTTTTATAATAAAGTCAGAGAACAGGGAAACTTTCCTTATGTAATAGAGTCTAAGAACAGGAAAACTCTCCTTATGTAATAGAGTCAGAAAACATGGAAAATCGCCTTCTGTAATAGAGTCTGAGAAAATGGAAACTCTCCTTATGTAATAGAGTCAGAGAACAGGCAAACTCTCCTTATGTAATAGAGCCAAAGAACATAGAAACTCTCCTTATATAATAGAGTTTGAGAAAAGGTAAACTCTCATTATGTAATAGAGTCAGAAAACATGGAAACTCGCCTTATGTAATAGAGCCCGAGAACAGGGAAACTTGCCTTATGTAATAGAGCCAGAGAACATGGAAACTCTCCTTATCTAATAGAGCCTGAGAACAGGGAAACTCTCCTTATCTAATAGAGTCAGAGAACATGGAAACTCTCCTTATCTAATAGAGTCTGAGAACAGGGAATCTCTCCTTATGTAATAGAGCCTGAGAACAGGGAAACTCTCCTTATTTAATAGAGCCTGAGAACAGGTAAACTTTCCTTATGTAATAGAGTCACAGAACACATAAACTCTCCTTATGTAATAGAGCCCTAGAGCATTCAAACTCTCCTTATGTAATAGAGTCAGAGAACAGGGAAACTCTCTTTATGTAATAGAGTCAGAAAACAAGGAAACTCTCCTTATGTAATAGAGTCTGAGAACAGGGAAACTCTCCATATGTAATAGAGTCAGAGAACAGGGAAACTTTCCTTATGTAATATTTATAGACAACATGGAAAAATCAACTTATGAAATAGAGTCTGAGAAAAGGTAAATTCTCATTATGTAATAGAGTCAGAAAACATGGAAAATCGCCTTCTGTAATAGAGTCTGAGAAAATGGAAACTTTCCTTATGTAATAGAGTCTGAGAACATGGAAACTCTCCTTATGTAATAGAGTCAGAGAGCAGGGAAACTCTCCTTATGTAATAGAGCCCGAGAAGAGGGAAACTCTCCTTATATAATAGAGTCAGAGAACATGGAAACTCTCCTTATGTAATAGAGTCAGAGAACAGGAAAACTCTCCTTATGTAATAAAGACCGAGAACATTGAAACTCTCCTTATGTAATAGTCTGAGAACAGGGAAACTGTACTTATGCAATAGAGACAGAGAACAGGGAAACTATCCTTATGTAATAGAGTCAGAGAACAGGGAAACTCTCCTTATGTAATAGTGCCCGAGAACAGGGAACCTCTCCTTATGTAAAAGAGCCCGAGAACAGGGAAACTCTTCTTATGTAATAGAGCTGAGAACAGGGAAACTCTCCTTATGTAATAGACCCGAGAACAGGGAAACTCTCCTTATGTAATAGTGTCAGAGAACAGGGAAACGATCCTTATGTAATAGAGTCTGAGAACAGGTAAACTCTCCTTATGTAATAGAGTCTGAGAACAGGGAAACTCTCCTTATGTAATAGAGCCCGAGAACATGAAAACTCTCCTTATGTAATAGAGTCTGAGAACAGGGAAACTCTCCTTATGTAATAGAGTCTGAGAACAGGGAAACTCTCCATATGTAATAGAGTCAGAGAACTGGGAAACTTTCCTTATGTAATATTGCCAGACAACATGGAAAAATCTCCTTATGTAATAGAGTAGGAGAAAAGGTAAACTCTCATTATGTAATAGAGTCCGAGTACTGGAAAACTCTCCTTATGTAATACAGTCAGAAAACATGGAAAATCGCCTTCTGTAATAGAGTCTGAGAAAATGGAAACTCTCCTTATGTAATAGAGTCAGAAAACATGGAAACTCGCCTTATTTAATAGAGCCCGAGAACAGGGTAACTCTCCTTATGTAATAAAGCCCGAGAACATGGAAACTCTCCTTATGTAATAGAGCCCGAGAACAGGGATATTCTTCTTATGTAATAGAGCCGAGAACAGGGAAACTCTCCTTATGTAATAGAGCCCGAGAACATGGAAACTCTCCTTATGTAATAGAGCTGAGAACAAGGAAACTCTCCTTATGTAATAGAGCCGAGAACAGGGAAACTCATTTTATATATTAGTGTCAGAGAACAGGGAACTCTCCTTATGTAATAGAGTCAGAGAACAGGGAAAATCTCCTTATATAATAGAGTCAGAGAACATGGATACTCTCCTTATGTAATAGAGTCAGAGAACAGGGAAAATCTCCTTATGTAATAGAGCCCGAGAACATGGAAACTCTCCTTATGTAATAGAGTCAGAGAACAGGGAAACTCTCCTTATGTAATAGAGTGAGAAAACATGGAAACTCGCCTTATGTAATAGAGCCGAGAACAGGGAAACTCTCCTTATGTAATAGAGTCAGAGAACATGGAAACTCTCCTTATGTCATAGAGTCAGAAAACATGGAAACTCACCTTATGTAATAGATTCTGAGAACAGTGAAATTCTCCTTATATAATAGAGTCAGAGAACAGGGAAACTTTCCTTATGTAATAGAGTCTAAGAACAGGAAAACTCTCCTTATGTAATAGAGTCAGAAAACATGGAAAATCGCCTTCTGTAATAGAGTCTGAGAAAATGGAAACTCTCCTTATGTAATAGAGTCAGAGAACAGGGAAACTCTCCTTATCTAATAGAGTCTGAGAACAGGGAATCTCTCCTTATGTAATAGAGCCTGAGAACAGGGAAACTCTCCTTATGTAATAGAGCCTGAGAACAGATAAACTTTCCTTATGTAATAGAGTCAGAGAACAGGTAAACTCTCCTTATGTAATAGAGCCCTAGAGCATTCAAACTCTCCTTATGTAATAGAGTCAGAGAACAGGGAAACTCTCCTTATGTAATAGAGTCAGAAAACAAGGAAACTCTCCTTATATAATAGAGTCTGAGAACAGGGAAACTCTCCATATGTAATAGAGTCAGAGAACAGGGAAACTCTCCTTATGTAATATTGCCAGACAACATGGAAAAATCAACTTATGAAATAGAGTCTGAGAAAAGGTAAATTCTCATTATGTAATAGAGTCAGAAAACATGGAAAATCGCCTTCTGTAATAGAGTCTGAGAAAATGGAAACTTTCCTTATGTAATAGATTCTGAGAACATGGAAACTCTCCTTATGTAATAGAGTCAGAGAGCAGGGAAACTCTCCTTATGTAATATAGCCAGAGAACAGGGAAACTCTCCTTATGTAATAGAGTCAGAGAACATGGAAACTCTCCTTATGTAATAGAGTCAGAGAACAGGAAAACTCTCCTTATGTAATAGAGACCGATAACATTGAAACTCTCCTTATGTAATAGTCTGAGAACAGGGCAGTTGTACTTATGTAATAGAGACAGAGAACAGGGAAACTATCCTTATATAATAGAGTCAGAGAGCAGGGAAACTCTCCTTATGTAATAGTACCCGAGAACAGGGAACCTCTCCTTATGTAAAAGAGCCAGAGAACAGGGAAATTCTTCTTATGTAATAGAGCTGAGAACAGGGAAACTCTCCTTATGTAATAGAGCCGAGAACAGGGAAACTCTCCTTATGTAATAGTGTCAGAGAACAGGGAAATGATCCTTATGTAATAGAGTCTTAGAACAGGTAAACTCTCCTTATGTAATAGAGTCTGAGAACAGGGAAACTCTCCTTATGTAATAGAGCCCGAGAACATGAAAACTCTCCTTATGTAATAGAGTCTGAGAACAGGGAAACTCTCCTTATGTAATAGAGTCTGAGAACAGGGAAACTCTCCATATGTAATAGAGTCAGAGAACAGGGAAACTTTCCTTATGTAATATTGCCAGACAACATGGAAAAATCTCCTTATGTAATAGAGTATGAGAAAAGGTAAACTCTCATTATGTAATAGAGTCCGAGTACAGGAAAACTCTCCTTATGTAATACAGTCAGAAAACATGGAAAATCGCCTTCTGTAATAGAGTCTGAGAAAATGGAAACTCTCCTTATGTAATAGAGTCAGAAAACATGGAAACTCGCCTTATTTAATAGAGCCCGAGAACAGGGAAACTCTCCTTATGTAATAAAGCCCGAGAACATGGAAACTCTCCTTATGTAATAGAGCCCGAGAACAGGGCTATTCTTCTTATGTAATAGAGCCGAGAACAGGGAAACTCTCCTTATGTAATAGAGCCCGAGAACATGGAAACTCTAATTTTGTAATAGAGCTGAGAACAAGGAAACTCTCCTTATGTAATAGAGCCGAGAACAGGGAAACTCATCTTATATAATAGTGTCAGAGAACAGGGAAACTCTCCTTATGTAATAGAGTCAGAGAACAGGGAAAATCTCCTTATATAATAGAGTCAGAGAACATGGAAACTCTCCTTATGTAATAGAGTCAGAGAACAGGGAAAATCTCCTTATGTAATAGAGCCCGAGAACATGGAAACTCTCCTTATGTAATAGAGTCAGAGAACAGAGAAACTCTCCTTATGTAATAGAGTGAGAGAACATGGAAACTCTCCTTATGTAATAGAGCCGAGAACAGGGAAACTCTCCTTATGTAATAGAGTCAGAGAACAGGGAAACTCTCCTTATGTCATAGAGTCAGAAAACATGGAAACTCACCTTATGTCATAGAGTCTGAGAACAGGGAAACTCTCCTTATATAATAGAGTCAGAGAAAAGGGAAACTTTCCTTATGTAATAGAGTCTGAGAACAGGAAAACTCTCCTTATGTAATAGAGTCAGAAAACGTGGAAAATCGCCTTCTGTAATAGAGTCTGAGAAAATGGAAACTCTCCTTATGTAATAGAGTCAGAGAACAGGGAAACTCTCCTTATGTCATAGAGTCAGAAAACATGGAAACTCACCTTATGTAATAGAGTCTGACAACAGGGAAACTCTCCATTTATAATAGAGTCAGAGAACAGGGAAACTTTCCTTATGTAATAGAGTCTAAGAAGAGGAAAACTCTCCTTATGTAATAGAGTCAGAAAACATGGAAAATCGCCTTCTGTAATAGAGTATGAGAAAATGGAAACTCTCCTTATGTAATAGAGTCAGAGAACAGGGAAACTCTCCTTATGTAATAGAGCCAAAGAACATAGAAACTCTCCTTATATAATAGAGTCTGAGAAAAGGTAAACTCTCATTATGTAATAGAGTCAGAAAACATGGAAACTCGCCTTATGTAATAGAGCCTGAGAACAGGGAAACTAGCCTTATGTAATAGAGCCCGAGAACATGGAAACTCTCCTTATCTAATAGAGCCTGAGAACAGGGAAACTCTCCATATGAAATAGAGTCAGAGAACATGGAAACTCTCCTTATCTAATAGAGTCTGAGAACAGGGAATCTCTCCTTATGTAATAGTACCCGAGAACAGGGAACCTCTCCTTATGTAAAAGAGCCAGAGAACAGGGAAATTCTTCTTATGTAATAGAGCTGAGAACAGGGAAAATCTCCTTATGTAATAGAGCCGAGAACAGGGAAACTCTCCTTATGTAATAGTGTCAGAGAACAGGGAAATGATCCTTATGTAATAGAATCTGAGAACAGGTAAACTCTCCTTATGTAATAGAGTCTGAGAACAGGGAAACTCTCCTTATGTAATAGAGCCCGAGAACATGAAAACTCTCCTTATGTAATAGAGTCTGAGAACAGGGAAACTCTCCTTATGTAATAGAGTCTGAGAACAGGGAAACTCTCCATATGTAATAGAGTCAGAGAACAGGGAAACTTTCCTTATGTAATATTGCCAGACAACATGGAAAAATCTCCTTATGTAATAGAGTATGAGAAAAGGTAAACTCTCATTATGTAATAGAGTCCGAGTACAGGAAAACTCTCCTTATGTAATACAGTCAGAAAACATGGAAAATCGCCTTCTGTAATAGAGTCTGAGAAAATGGAAACTCTCCTTATGTAATAGAGTCAGAAAACATGGAAACTCGCCTTATTTAATAGAGCCCGAGAACAGGGAAACTCTCCTTATGTAATAAAGCCCGAGAACATGGAAACTCCCCTTATGTAATAGAGCCCTAGAACAGGGCTATTCTTCTTATGTAATAGAGCCGAGAACAGGGAAACTCTGTTTATGTAATAGAGCCCGAGAACATGGAAACTCTCCTTTTGTAATAGAGCTGAGAACAAGGAAACTCTCCTTATGTAATAGAGCCGAGAACAGGGAAACTCATCTTATATAATAGTGTCAGAGAACAGGGAAACTCTCCTTATGTAATAGAGTCAGAGAACAGGGAAAATCTCCTTATATAATAGAGTCAGAGAACATGGAAACTCTCCTTATGTAATAGAGTCAGATAACAGGGAAAATCTCCTTATGTAATAGAGCCCGAGAACATGGAAACTCTCCTTATGTAATAGAGTCAGAGAACAGAGAAACTCTCCTTATGTAATAGAGTGAGAGAACATGGAAACTCTCCTTATGTAATAGAGCCGAGAACAGGGAAACTCTCCTTATGTAATAGAGTCAGAGAACAGGGAAACTCTCCTTATGTCATAGAGTCAGAAAATATGGAAACTCACCTTATGTAATAGAGTCTGAGAACAGGGAAACTCTCCTTATATAATAGAGTCAGAGAAAAGGGAAACTTTCCTTATGTAATAGAGTCTGAGAACAGGAAAACTCTCCTTATGTAATAGAGTCAGAAAACATGGAAAATCGACTTCTGTAATAGAGTCTGAGAAAATGGAAACTCTCCTTATGTAATAGAGTCTGAGAACAGGAAAACTCTCCTTATGAAATAGAGTCAGAAAACATGGAAAATCGCCTTCTGTAATAGAGTCTGAGAAAATGGAAACTCTCCTTATGTAATAGAGTCAGAGAACAGGGAAACTCTCCTTATGTCATAGAGTCAGAAAACATGGAAACTCACCTTATGTAATAGAGTCTGACAACAGGGAAACTCTCCATTTATAATAGAGTCAGAGAACAGGGAAACTTTCCTTATGTAATAGAGTCTAAGAACAGGAAAACTCTCCTTATGTAATAGAGTCAGAAAACATGGAAAATCGCCTTCTGTAATAGAGTATGAGAAAATGGAAACTCTCCTTATGTAATAGAGTCAGAGAACAGGGAAACTCTCCTTATGTAATAGAGCCAAAGAACATAGAAACTCTCCTTATATAATAGAGTCTGAGAAAAGGTAAACTCTCATTATGTAATAGAGTCAGAAAACATGGAAACTCGCCTTGTGTAATAGAGCCCGAGAACAGGGAAACTAGCCTTATGTAATAGAGCCCGAGAACATGGAAACTCTCCTTATCTAATAGAGCCTGAGAACAGGGAAACTCTCCATATGTAATAGAGTCAGAGAACATGGAAACTCTCCTTATCTAATAGAGTCTGAGAACAGGGAATCTCTCCTTATGTAATAGAGCCTGAGAACAGGGAAACTCTCCTTATGTAATAGAGCCTGAGAACAGGTAAACTTTCCTTATGTAATAGAGTCAGAGAACAGGTAAACTCTCCTTATGTAATAGAGCCCTAGAGCATTCAAACTCTCCTTATGTAATAGAGTCAGAGAACAGGGAAACTCTCCTTATGTAATAGAGTCAGAAAACAAGGAAACTCTCCTTATGTAATAGAGTCTGAGAACAGGGAAAATCTCCATATGTAATAGAGTCAGAGAACAGGGAAACTCTCCTTATGTAATATTGCCATACAACATGGAAAAATCAACTTATGAAATAGAGTATGAGAAAAGGTAAATTCTCATTATGTAATAGAGTCAGAAAACATGGAAAATCGCCTTCTGTAACAGAGTCTGAGAAAATGGAAACTTTCCTTATGTAATAGAGTCTGAGAACATGGAAACTCTCCTTATGTAATAGAGTCAGAGAGCAGGGAAACTCTCCTTATGTAATATAGCCCGAGAACAGGGAAACTCTCCTTATGTAATAGAGTCAGAGAACATGGAAACTCTCCTTATGTAATAGAGTCAGAGAACAGGAAAACTCTCCTTATGTAATAGAGACCGAGAGCATTGAAACTCTCCTTATGTAATAGTCTGAGAACAGGGAAACTGTACTTATGTAATAGAGACAGAGAACAGGGAAACTATCCTTATGTAATAGAGTCAGAGAACAGGGAAACTCTCCTTATGTAATAGAGCCCGAGAACTGGGAACCTCTCCTTATGTAAAAGAGCCAGAGAACAGGGAAACTCTTCTTATGTAATAGAGCTGAGAACAGGGAAACTCTCCTTATGTAATAGAGCCGAGAACATGGAAACTCTCCTTATGTAATAGTGTCAGAGAACAGGGAAACGATCCTTATGTAATAGAGTCTGAGAACAGGTAAACTCTCCTTATGTAATAGAGTCTGAGAACAGGGAAACTCTCCTTATGTAATAGAGCCCGAGAACATGAAAACTCTCCTTATGTAATAGAGCTGAGAACAAGGAAACTCTCTTTATGTAATAGAGCCGAGAACAGGGAAACTCATCTTATATAATAGTGTCAGAGAACAGGGAAACTCTCCTTATGTAATAGAGTCAGAGAACAGGGAAAATCTCCTTATATAATAGAGTCAGAGAACATGGAAACTCTCCTTATGTAATAGAGTCAGAGAACAGGGAAAATCTCCTTATGTAATAGAGCCCGAGAACATGGAAACTCTCCTTATGTAATAGAGTCAGAGAACAGGGAAACTCTCCTTATGTAATAGAGTGAGAAAACATGGAAACTCTCCTTATGTAATAGAGCCGAGAACAGGGAAACTCTCCTTATGTAATAGAGTCAGAGAACAGGGAAACTCTCCTTATGTCATAGAGTCAGAAAACATGGAAACTCACCTTATGTAATAGAGTCTTAGAACAGGGAAACTCTCCTTATATAATAGAGTTAGAGAACAGGGAAACTTTCCTTATGTAATAGAGTCTGAGAACAGGAAAACTCTCCTTATGTAATAGAGTCAGAAAACATGGAAAATCGCCTTCTGTAATAGAGTCTGAGAAAATGGAAACTCTCCTTATGTAATAGAGTCAGAGAACAGGGAGACTCTCCTTATGTCATAGAGTCAGAAAACATGGAAACTCACCTTATGTAATAGAGTCTGACAACAGGGAAACTCTCCTTTTATAATAGAGTCAGAGAACAGGGAAACTTTCCTTATGTAATAGAGTCTAAGAAGAGGAAAACTCTCCTTATGTAATAGAGTCAGAAGACTTGGAAAATCGCCTTCTGTAATAGAGTCTGAGAAAATGGAAACTCTCCTTATGTAATAGAGTCAGAGAACAGGGAAACTCTCCTTATGTAATAGAGCCAAAGAACATAGAAACTCTCCTTATATAATAGAGCCTGAGAAAAGGTAAACTCTCATTATGTAATAGAGTCAGAAAACATGGAAACTCGCCTTATGTAATAGAGCCCGAGAACAGGGAAACTTGCCTTATGTAATAGAGCCCGAGAACATGGAAACTCTCCTTATCTAATAGAGCCTGAGAACAGGGAAATTCTCCTTATGTAATAGAGTCAGAGAACATGGAAACTCTCCTTATCTAATAGAGTCTGAGAACAGGGAATCTCTCCATATGTAATAGAGCCTGAGAACAGGGAAACTCTCCTTATGTAATAGAGCCTGAGAACAGGTAAACTTTCCTTATGTAATAGAGTCAGAGAACAGGTAAACTCTCCTTATGTAATAGAGCCCTAGAGCATTCAAACTCTCCTTATGTAATAGAGTCAGAGAACAGGGAAACTCTCCTTATGTAATAGAGTCAGAAAACAAGGAAACTCTCCTTATGTAATAGAGTCTGAGAACAGGGAACTCTCCATATGTAATAGAGCCAGAGAACAGGGAAACTCTCCTTATGTAATATTGCCAGACAACATGGAAAAATCAACTTATGAAATAGAGTCTGAGAAAAGGTAAATTCTCATTATGTAATAGAGTCAGAAAACATGGAAAATCGCCTTCTGTAATAGAGTCTGAGAAAATGGAAACTTTCCTTATGTAATAGAGTCTGAGAAAATGGAAACTTTCCTTATGTAATAGAGTCAGAGAGCAGGGAAACTCTCCTTATGTAATATAGCCCGAGAACAGGGAAACTCTCCTTATGTAATAGAGTCAGAGAACATGGAAACTCTCCTTACGTAATAGAGTCAGAGAAGAGGAAAACTCTCCTTATGTAATAGAGACCGAGAGCATTGAAACTCTCCTTATGTAATAGTCTGAGAACAGGGAAACTGTACTTATGTAATAGAGACAGAGAACATGGAAACTATCCTTATGTAATAGAGTCAGAGAACAGGGAAACTCTCCTTATGTAATAGAGCCCGAGAACAGGGAACCTCTCCTTATGTAAAAGAGCCCGAGAACAGGGAAACTCTTCTTATGTAATAGAGCTGAGAACAGGGAAACTCTCCTTATGTAATAGAGCCGAGAGCAGGGAAACTCTCCTTATGTAATAGTGTCAGAGAACAGGGAAACAATCCTTATGTAATAGAGTCTGAGAACAGATAAACTCTCCTTATGTAATAGAGTCTGAGAACAGGGAAACTCTCCTTATGTAATAGAGCCCGAGAACATGAAAACTCTCCTTATGTAATAGAGTCTGAGAACAGGGAAACTCTCCTTATGTAATAGAGTCTGAGAACAGGGAAACTCTCCATATGTAATAGAGTCAGAGAACATGGAAACTCGCCTTATGTAATCGAGCCCGAGAACAGGGAAACTTGCCTTATGTAATAGAGCCCGAGAACATGGAAACTCTCCTTATCTAATAGAGCCTGAGAACAGGCAAACTCTCCTTATGTAATAGAGTCAGAGAACATGGAAACTCTCCTTATCTAATAGAGTCTGATAACAGGGAATCCCTCCTTATGTAATAGAGCCTGAGAACAGGGAAACTCTCCTTATGTAATAGAGCCTGAGAACAGGTAAACTTTCCTTATGTAATAGAGTCAGAGAACAGGTAAACTCTCCTTATGTAATAGAGCCCTAGAGCATTCAAACTTTCCTTATGTAATAGAGTCAGAGAACAGGGAAACTGTCCTTATGTAATAGAGTCAGAAAACAAGGAAACTCTCCTTATGTAATAGAGTCTGAGAACAGGGAATCTCTCCATATGTAATAGAGTCAGAGAACAAGGAAACTCTCCTTATGTAATATTGCCAGACAACATGGAAAAATCAACTTATGAAATAGAGTCTGAGAAAAGGTAAATTCTCATTATGTAATAGAGTCAGAAAACATGGAAAATCGCCTTCTGTAATAGAGTCTGAGAAAATGGAAACTTTCCTTATGTAATAGAGTCTGAGAACATGGAAACTCTCCGTATGTAATAGAGTCAGAGAGCAGGGAAACTCTCCTTATGTAATATAGCCCGAGAAAAGGGAAACTCTCCTTATGTAATAGAGTCAGAGAACATGGAAACTCTCCTTACGTAATAGAGTCAGAGAACAGGAAAACTCTCCTTATGTAATAGAGACCGAGAGCATTGAAACTCTCCTTATGTAATAGTCTGAGAACAGGGAAACTGTACTTAGTAATAGAGACAGAGAACATGGAAACTATCCTTATGTAATAGAGTCAGAGAACAGGGAAACTCTCCTTATGTAATATAGCCCGAGAACAGGGAAACTCTCCTTATGTAATAGAGTCAGAGAACATGGAAACTCACCTTACGTAATAGTGTCAGAGAACAGGAAAACTCTCCTTATGTAATAGAGACCGAGAGCATTGAAACTCTCCTTATGTAATAGTCTGAGAACAGGGAAACTGTACTTATGTAATAGAGACAGAGAACAGGGAACCTCTCCTTATGTAAAAGAGCCCGAGAACAAGGAAACTCTTCTTATGTAATAGAGCTGAGAACAGGGAAACTCTCCTTATGTAATAGAGCCGAGAACAGGGAAACTCTCCTTATGTAATAGTGTCAGAGAACAGGGAAACTCTCCTTATGTAATAGAGCCCGAGAACATGAAAACTCTCCTTATGTAATAGAGTCTGAGAACAGGGAAACTCTCCTTATGTAATAGAGTCTGAGAACAGGGAAACTCTCCATATGTAATAGAGTCAGAGAACATGGAAACTCGCCTTATGTAATAGAGCCCGAGAACAGGGAAACTCTCCTTATGTAATAGAGCCCGAGAACATGGAAACTCTCCTTATCTAATAGAGCCTGAGAACAGGGAAACTCTCCTTATGTAATAGAGTCAGAGAACATGGAAACTCTCCTTATTTAATAGAGTCTGAGAACAGGGAATCTCTCCTTATGTAATAGAGCCTGAGAACAGGGAAACTCTCCTTATGTAATAGAGCCTGAGAACAGGTAAACTTTCCTTATGTAATAGAGTCAGAGAACAGGTAAACTCTCCTTATGTAATAGAGCCCTAGAGCATTCAAACTCTCCTTATGTAATAGAGTCAGAAAACAGGGAAACTCTCCTTATGTAATAGAGTCAGAAAACAAGGAAACTCTCCTTATGTAATAGAGTCTGAGAACAGGGAAACTCTCCATATGTAATAGAGTCAGAGAACAGGGAAACTCTCCTTATGTAATATTGCCAGACAACATGGAAAAATCAACTTATGAAATAGAGTATGAGAAAAGGTAAATTTTCATTATGTAATAGAGTCAGAAAACATGGAAAATCGCCTTCTGTAATAGAGTCTGAGAAAATGGAAACTTTCCTTATGTAATAGAGTCTGAGAACATGGAAACTCTCCTTATGTAATAGAGTCAGAGAGCAGGGAAACTCTCCTTATGTAATATAGCCCGAGAACAGGGAAACTCTCCTTATGTAATAGAGTCAGAGAACATGGAAACTCTCCTTACGTAATAGAGTCGGAGAACAGGAAAACTCTCCTTATGTAATAGAGACCGAGAGCATTGAAACTCTCCTTATGTAATAGTCTGAGAACAGGGAAACTGTACTTATGTAATAGAGACTGAGAACATGGAAACTATCCTTATGTAATAGAGTCAGAGAACAGGGAAACTCTCCTTATGTAATAGAGCCCGAGAACAGGGAACCTCTCCTTATGTAAAAGAGCCCGAGAACAGGGAAACTCTTCTTATGTAATAGAGCTGAGAACAGGGAAACTCTCCTTATGTAATAGAGCCGAGAACAGGGAAACTCTTCTTATGTAATAGTGTCAGAGAACAGGGAAACGATCCTTATGTAACAGAGTCTGAGAACAGGTAAACTCTCCTTATGTAATAGAGTCTGAGAACAGGGAAACTCTCCTTATGTAATAGAGCCCGAGAACATGAAAACTCTCCTTATGTAATAGAGTCTGAGAACAGGGAAACTCTCCTTATGTAATAGAGTCTGAGAACAGGGAAACTCTCCATATGTTATAGAGTCAGAGAACATGGAAACTCGCCTTATGTAATAGAGCCCGAGAACAGGGAAACTTGCCTTATGTAATAGAGCCCGAGAACATGGAAACTCTCCTTATCTAATAGAGCCAGAGAACAGGGAAACTCTCCTTATGTAATAGAGTCAGAGAACATGGAAACTCTCCTTATCTAATAGAGTCTGAGAACAGGGAATCTCTCCTTATGTAATAGAGCCCTAGAGCATTCAAACTCTCCTTATGTAATAGAGTCAGAGAACAGGGAAACTCTCCTTATGTAATAGAGTCAGAAAACAAGGAAACTCTCCTTATGTAATAGAGTCTGAGAACAGGGAAACTCTCCATATGTAATAGAGTCAGAGAACAGGGAAACTCTCCTTATGTAATATTGCCAGACAACATGGAAAAATCAACTTATGAAATAGAGTCTGAGAAAAGGAAAATTCTCATTATGTAATAGAGTCAGAAAACATGGAAAATCGCCTTCTGTAATAGAGTCTGAGAAAATGGAAACTTTCCTTATGTAATAGAGTCTGAGAACATGGAAACTCTCCTTATGTAATAGAGTCAGAGAGCAGGGAAACTCTCCTTATGTAATATAGGCCGAGAACAGGGAAACTCTCCTTATGTAATAGAGTCAGAGAACATGGAAACTCTCCTTACGTAATAGAGACCGAGAGCATTGAAACTCTCCTTATGTAATAGTCTGAGAACAGGGAAACTGTACTTATGTAATAGAGACAGAGAACAGGGAAACTATCCTTATGTAATAGAGTCAGAGAACAGGGAAACTCTCCTTATGTAATAGAGCCCGAGAACTGGGAACTTCTCCTTATGTAAAAGAGCCAGAGAACAGGGAAACTCTTCTTATGTAATAGAGCTGAGAACAGGGAAACTCTCCTTATGTAATAGAGCCGAGAACATGGAAACTCTCCTTATGTAATAGTGTCAGAGAACAGGGAAACGATCCTTATGTAATAGAGTCTGAGAACAGGTAAACTCTCCTTATGTAATAGAGTCTGAGAACAGGGAAACTCTCCTTATGTAATAGAGCCCGAGAACATGAAAACTCTCCTTATGTAATAGAGCTGAGAACAAGGAAACTCTCTTTATGTAATAGAGCCGAGAACAGGGAAACTCATCTTATATAATAGTGTCAGAGAACAGGGAAACTCTCCTTATGTAATAGAGTCAGAGAACAGGGAAAATCTCCTTATATAATAGAGTCAGAGAACATGGAAACTCTCCTTATGTAATAGAGTCAGAGAACAGGGAAAATCTCCTTATGTAATAGAGCCCGAGAACATGGAAACTCTCCTTATGTAATAGAGTCAGAGAACAGGGAAACTCTCCTTATGTAATAGAGTGAGAAAACATGGAAACTCTCCTTATGTAATAGAGCCGAGAACAGGGAAACTCTCCTTATGTAATAGAGTCAGAGAACAGGGAAACTCTCCTTATGTCATAGAGTCAGAAAACATGGAAACTCACCTTATGTAATAGAGTCTTAGAACAGGGAAACTCTCCTTATATAATAGAGTTAGAGAACAGGGAAACTTTCCTTATGTAATAGAGTCTGAGAACAGGAAAACTCTCCTTATGTAATAGAGTCAGAAAACATGGAAAATCGCCTTCTGTAATAGAGTCTGAGAAAATGGAAACTCTCCTTATGTAATAGAGTCAGAGAACAGGGAGACTCTCCTTATGTCATAGAGTCAGAAAACATGGAAACTCACCTTATGTAATAGAGTCTGACAACAGGGAAACTCTCCTTTTATAATAGAGTCAGAGAACAGGGAAACTTTCCTTATGTAATAGAGTCTAAGAAGAGGAAAACTCTCCTTATGTAATAGAGTCAGAAGACTTGGAAAATCGCCTTCTGTAATAGAGTCTGAGAAAATGGAAACTCTCCTTATGTAATAGAGTCAGAGAACAGGGAAACTCTCCTTATGTAATAGAGCCAAAGAACATAGAAACTCTCCTTATATAATAGAGCCTGAGAAAAGGTAAACTCTCATTATGTAATAGAGTCAGAAAACATGGAAACTCGCCTTATGTAATAGAGCCCGAGAACAGGGAAACTTGCCTTATGTAATAGAGCCCGAGAACATGGAAACTCTCCTTATCTAATAGAGCCTGAGAACAGGGAAATTCTCCTTATGTAATAGAGTCAGAGAACATGGAAACTCTCCTTATCTAATAGAGTCTGAGAACAGGGAATCTCTCCATATGTAATAGAGCCTGAGAACAGGGAAACTCTCCTTATGTAATAGAGCCTGAGAACAGGTCAACTTTCCTTATTTAATAGAGTCAGAGAACAGGTAAACTCTCCTTATGTAATAGAGCCCTAGAGCATTCAAACTCTCCTTATGTAATAGAGTCAGAGAACAGGGAAACTCTCCTTATGTAATAGAGTCAGAAAACAAGGAAACTCTCCTTATGTAATAGAGTCTGAGAACAGGGAACTCTCCATATGTAATAGAGCCAGAGAACAGGGAAACTCTCCTTATGTAATATTCCCAGACAACATGGAAAAATCAACTTATGAAATAGAGTCTGAGAAAAGGTAAATTCTCATTATGTAATAGAGTCAGAAAACATGGAAAATCGCCTTCTGTAATAGAGTCTGAGAAAATGGAAACTTTCCTTATGTAATAGAGTCTGAGAAAATGGAAACTTTCCTTATGTAATAGAGTCAGAGAGCAGGGAAACTCTCCTTATGTAATATAGCCCGAGAACAGGGAAACTCTCCTTATGTAATAGAGTCAGAGAACATGGAAACTCTCCTTACGTAATAGAGTCAGAGAAGAGGAAAACTCTCCTTATGTAATAGAGACCGAGAGCATTGAAACTCTCCTTATGTAATAGTCTGAGAACAGGGAAACTGTACTTATGTAATAGAGACAGAGAACATGGAAACTATCCTTATGTAATAGAGTCATGGAACAGGGAAACTCTCCTTATGTAATAGAGCCCGAGAACAGGGAACCTCTCCTTATGTAAAAGAGCCCGAGAACAGGGAAACTCTTCTTATGTAATAGAGCTGAGAACAGGGAAACTCTCCTTATGTAATAGAGCCGAGAACAGGGAAACTCTCCTTATGTAATAGTGTCAGAGAACAGGGAAACAATCCTTATGTAATAGAGTCTGAGAACAGATAAACTCTCCTTATGTAATAGAGTCTGAGAACAGGGAAACTCTCCTTATGTAATAGAGCCCGAGAACATGAAAACTCTCCTTATGTAATAGAGTCTGAGAACAGGGAAACTCTCCTTATGTAATAGAGTCTGAGAACAGGGAAACTCTCCATATGTAATAGAGTCAGAGAACATGGAAACTCGCCTTATGTAATCGAGCCCGAGAACAGGGAAACTTGCCTTATGTAATAGAGCCCGAGAACATGGAAACTCTCCTTATCTAATAGAGCCTGAGAACAGGCAAACTCTCCTTATGTAATAGAGTCAGAGAACATGGAAACTCTCCTTATCTAATAGAGTCTGATAACAGGGAATCCCTCCTTATGTAATAGAGCCTGAGAACAGGGAAACTCTCCTTATGTAATAGAGCCTGAGAACAGGTAAACTTTCCTTATGTAATCGAGTCAGAGAACAGGTAAACTCTCCTTATGTAATAGAGCCCTAGAGCATTCAAACTTTCCTTATGTAATAGAGTCAGAGAACAGGGAAACTGTCCTTATGTAATAGAGTCAGAAAACAAGGAAACTCTCCTTATGTAATAGAGTCTGAGAACAGGGAATCTCTCCATATGTAATAGAGTCAGAGAACAAGGAAACTCTCCTTATGTAATATTGCCAGACAACATGGAAAAATCAACTTATGAAATAGAGTCTGAGAAAAGGTAAATTCTCATTATGTAATAGAGTCAGAAAACATGGAAAATCGCCTTCTGTAATAGAGTCTGAGAAAATGGAAACTTTCCTTATGTAATAGAGTCTGAGAACATGGAAACTCTCCGTATGTAATAGAGTCAGAGAGCAGGGAAACTCTCCTTATGTAATATAGCCCGAGAAAAGGGAAACTCTCCTTATGTAATAGAGTCAGAGAACATGGAAACTCTCCTTACGTAATAGAGTCAGAGAACAGGAAAACTCTCCTTATGTAATAGAGACCGAGAGCATTGAAACTCTCCTTATGTAATAGTCTGAGAACAGGGAAACTGTACTTAGTAATAGAGACAGTGAACATGGAAACTATCCTTATGTAATAGAGTCAGAGAACAGGGAAACTCTCCTTATGTAATATAGCCCGAGAACAGGGAAACTCTCCTTATGTAATAGAGTCAGAGAACATGGAAACTCACCTTACGTAATAGTGTCAGAGAACAGGAAAACTCTCCTTATGTAATAGAGACCGAGAGCATTGAAACTCTCCTTATGTAATAGTCTGAGAACAGGGAAACTGTACTTATGTAATAGAGACAGAGAACAGGGAACCTCTCCTTATGTAAAAGAGCCCGAGAACAAGGAAACTCTTCTTATGTAATAGAGCTGAGAACAGGGAAACTCTCCTTATGTAATAGAGCCGAGAACAGGGAAACTCTCCTTATGTAATAGTGTCAGAGAACAGGGAAACTCTCCTTATGTAATAGAGCCCGAGAACATGAAAACTCTCCTTATGTAATAGAGTCTGAGAACAGGGAAACTCTCCTTATGTAATAGAGTCTGAGAACAGGGAAACTCTCCATATGTAATAGAGTCAGAGAACATGGAAACTCGCCTTATGTAATAGAGCCCGAGAACAGGGAAACTCTCCTTATGTAATAGAGCCCGAGAACATGGAAACTCTCCTTATCTAATAGAGCCTGAGAACAGGGAAACTCTCCTTATGTAATAGAGTCAGAGAACATGGAAACTCTCCTTATTTAATAGAGTCTGAGAACAGGGAATCTCTCCTTATGTAATAGAGCCTGAGAACAGGGAAACTCTCCTTATGTAATAGAGCCTGAGAACAGGTAAACTTTCCTTATGTAATAGAGTCAGAGAACAGGTAAACTCTCCTTATGTAATAGAGCCCTAGAGCATTCAAACTCTCCTTATGTAATAGAGTCAGAAAACAGGGAAACTCTCCTTATCTAATAGAGTCTGAAAACAAGGAAACTCTCCTTATGTAATAGAGTCTGAGAACAGGGAAACTCTCCATATGTAATAGAGTCAGAGAACAGGGAAACTCTCCTTATGTAATATTGCCAGACAACATGGAAAAATCAACTTATGAAATAGAGTATGAGAAAAGGTAAATTTTCATTATGTAATAGAGTCAGAAAACATGGAAAATCGCCTTCTGTAATAGAGTCTGAGAAAATGGAAACTTTCCTTATGTAATAGAGTCTGAGAACATGGAAACTCTCCTTATGTAATAGAGTCAGAGAGCAGGGAAACTCTCCTTATGTAATATAGCCCGAGAACAGGGAAACTCTCCTTATGTAATAGAGTCAGAGAACATGGAAACTCTCCTTACGTAATAGAGTCGGAGAACAGGAAAACTCTCCTTATGTAATAGAGACCGAGAGCATTGAAACTCTCCTTATGTAATAGTCTGAGAACAGGGAAACTGTACTTATGTAATAGAGACTGAGAACATGGAAACTATCCTTATGTAATAGAGTCAGAGAACAGGGAAACTCTCCTTATGTAATAGAGCCCGAGAACAGGGAACCTCTCCTTATGTAAAAGAGCCCGAGAACAGGGAAACTCTTCTTATGTAATAGAGCTGAGAACAGGGAAACTCTCCTTATGTAATAGAGCCGAGAACAGGGAAACTCTTCTTATGTAATAGTGTCAGAGAACAGGGAAACGATCCTTATGTAATAGAGTCTGAGAACAGGTAAACTCTCCTTATGTAATAGAGTCTGAGAACAGGGAAACTCTCCTTATGTAATAGAGCCCGAGAACATGAAAACTCTCCTTATGTAATAGAGTCTGAGAACAGGGAAACTCTCCTTATGTAATAGAGTCTGAGAACAGGGAAACTCTCCATATGTTATAGAGTCAGAGAACATGGAAACTCGCCTTATGTAATAGAGCCCGAGAACAGGGAAACTTGCCTTATGTAATAGAGCCCGAGAACATGGAAACTCTCCTTATCTAATAGAGCCAGAGAACAGGGAAACTCTCCTTATGTAATAGAGTCAGAGAACATGGAAACTCTCCTTATCTAATAGAGTCTGAGAACAGGGAATCTCTCCTTATGTAATAGAGCCCTAGAGCATTCAAACTCTCCTTATGTAATAGAGTCAGAGAACAGGGAAACTCTCCTTATGTAATAGAGTCAGAAAACAAGGAAACTCTCCTTATGTAATAGAGTCTGAGAACAGGGAAACTCTCCATATGTAATAGAGTCAGAGAACAGGGAAACTCTCCTTATGTAATATTGCCAGACAACATGGAAAAATCAACTTATGAAATAGAGTCTGAGAAAAGGAAAATTCTCATTATGTAATAGAGTCAGAAAACATGGAAAATCGCCTTCTGTAATAGAGTCTGAGAAAATGGAAACTTTCCTTATGTAATAGAGTCTGAGAACATGGAAACTCTCCTTATGTAATAGAGTCAGAGAGCAGGGAAACTCTCCTTATGTAATATAGGCCGAGAACAGGGAAACTCTCCTTATGTAATAGAGTCAGAGAACATGGAAACTCTCCTTACGTAATAGAGACCGAGAGCATTGAAACTCTCCTTATGTAATAGTCTGAGAACATGGAAACTGTACTTATGTAATAGAGACAGAGAACATGGAAACTATCCTTATGTAATAGATTCAGAGAACAGGGAAACTCTCCTTATGTAATAGAGCCCGAGAACAGGGAACCTCTCCTTATGTAAAAGAGCCCGAGAACAGGGAAACTCTTCTTATGTAATAGAGCTGAGAACAGGGAAACTCTCCTTATGTAATAGAGCCGAGAACAGGGAAACTCTCCTTATGTAATAGTGTCAGAGAACAGGGAAATGATCCTTATGTAATAGAGTCTGAGAACAGGTAAACTCTCCTTATGTAATAGAGTCTGAGAACAGGGAAACTCTCCTTATGTAATAGAGCCAGAGAACATGAAAACTCTCCTTATGTAATAGAGTCTGAGAACAGGGAAACTCTCCTTATGTAATAGAGTCTGAGAACAGGGAAACTCTCCATATGTAATAGAGTCAGAGAACATGGAAACTTTCCTTATGTAATATTGCCAGACAACATGGAAAAATCTCCTTATGTAATAGAGTATGAGAAAAGGTAAACTCTCATTATGTAATAGAGTCCGAGTACAGGAAAACTCTCCTTATGTAATACAGTCAGAAAACATGGAAACTCGCCTTATTTAATAGAGCCCGAGAACAGGGAAACTCTCCTTATGTAATAAAGCCCGAGAACATGGAAACTCTCCTTATGTAATAGAGCCCGAGAACAGAGATATTCTTCTTATGTAATAGAGCCGAGAACAGGGAAACTCTCCTTATGTAATAGAGCCCGAGAACATGGAAACTCTCCTTATGTAATAGAGCTGAGAACAAGGAAACTCTCCTTATGTAATAGAGCCGAGAACAGGGAAACTCATCTTATATAATAGTGTCAGAGAACAGGGAAACTCTCCTTATGTAATAGAGTCAGAGAACAGGGAAAATCTCCATATATATTGTAGAGTCAGAGAACATGGAAACTCTCCTTATGTAATAGAGTCAGAGAACAGGGAAAATCTCCTTATGTAATAGAGCCCGAGAACATGGAAACTCTCCTTATGTAATAGAGTCAGAAAACATGGAAACTCTCCTTATGTAATAGAGCCGAGAACAGGGAAACTCTCCTTATGTAATAGAGTCAGAGAACAGGGAAACTCTCCTTATGTCATAGAGTCAGAAAACAGGGAAACTCACCTTATGTAATAGAGTCTGAGAACAGGGAAACTCTCCTTATATAATAGAGTCAGAGAACAGGGAAACTTTCCTTATGTAATAGAGTCTGAGAACAGGAAAACTCTCCTTATGTAATAGAGTCAGAAAACATGGAAAATCGCCTTCTGTAATAGAGTCTGAGAAAATGGAAACTCTCCTTATGTAATAGAGTCAGAGAACAGGGAAACTCTCCTTATGTCATAGAGTCAGAAAACATGGAAACTCACCTTATGTAATACAGTCTGACAACAGGGAAACTCTCCTTTTATAATAGAGTCAGAGAACAGGGAAACTTTCCTTATGTAATAGAGTCTAAGAACAGGAAAACTCTCCTTATGTAATAGAGTCAGAAAACATGGAAAATCGCCTTCTGTAATAGTGTCTGAGAAAATGGAAACTCTCCTTATGTAATAGAGTCAGAGAACAGGGAAACTCTCCTTATGTAATAGAGCCAAAGAACATAGAAACTCTCCATATATAATAGAGTCTGAGAAAAGGTAAACTCTCATTATGTAATAGAGTCAGAAAACATGGAAACTCGCCTTATGTAATAGAGCCCGAGAACAGGGAAACTTGCCTTATGTAATAGAGCCCGAGAACATGGAAACTCTCCTTATCTAATAGAGCCTGAGAACAGGGAAACTCTCCTTATGTAATAGAGTCAGAGAACATGGAAACTCTCCTTATCTAATAGAGTCTGAGAACAGGGAATCTCTCCTTATGTAATAGAGCCTGAGAACAGGGAAACTCTCCTTATGTAATAGAGCCTGAGAACAGGTAAACTCTCCTTATATAATAGAGCCTGAGAACAGGGAAACTCTTCTTATGTAATAGAGCCTGAGAACAGGGAAAATCTCCTTATGTAATAGAGCCAGAGAACAGGGAAACTCTCCTTATGTAATAGAGTCTGAGAACAGGGAAACTCTCCTTATGTAATAGAGCCAGAGAACAGGGAGACTCTCCTTATGTAATAGAGTCAGAGAACAGGGAAATTCTCCTTATGTAATAGAGTCCGAGAACAGGGAAACTCTCCTTATGTAATAGATACCGAGAACAGGGAAGCTCTCCTTATGTAATAGAGCCCGAAAACAGGGAAACTCTCCTTACGTAATAGAGCCCAAAAACAGGGAAGCTCTCCTTATGCAAAAGAGTCAGGGAACAGGGAAGCTCTCCTTATGTAATAGAGCCCGAGAACAGGGAAGCTCTCCTTATATAATAGAGCCCTAGAACAGGGAAGCTCTCCTTATGTAATAGAGTCATAGAACAGGGAAACTCTCCTTATGTAATAGAGCCCGAAAACAGGGAAGCTCTCCTTATGTAATAGAGTCAGAGAACAGGGAAGCTCCCCTTATGTAATAGAGTCAGAGATCAGGGAAACTCTCCTTATGTAATAGAGCCCGAGAACAGGGAAGCTCTCCTTATGTAATAGAGCCCGAGAACAGGGAAACTCTCCTTATGTAATAGAGTCAGAGATCAGGGAAACTCTCCTTATGTAATAGAGCCCGAGAACAGGGAAGCTCTCCTTATGTAATAGAGCCCGAAAACAGGGAAAATGTCCTTATGTAATAGAGCCCGAGAACAGGGAAGCTCTCCTTATGTAATAGAGTCAGAGATCAGGGAAAGTCTCCTTATGTAATAGAGCCCGAGAACAGGGAAGCTCTCCTTATGTAATAGAGCCCGAAAACAGGGTTAATGTCCTTATGTAATAGAGCCCGAGAACAGGGAAGCTCTCCTTATGTAATAGAGTCAGAGAACAGGGAAGCTCTCCTTATGTAATAGAGTCAGAGAACAGGGAAGCTCTCCTTATGTAATAGAGCCCGAGAACAGGGAAGCTCTTCTTATGTAATAGTGCCCGAGAACAGGGAAACTGTCCTTATGTAATAGAGTCAGAGAACAGGGAAACTCTCCTTATGCAATAGAGACCGAGAACAGGGAAGCTCTGCTTATGTAATAGAGCCTGAGAACAGGGAAACTCTCCTTATGTAATAGAGTCAGAGAACATGGAACTCTTCTTATGTAATAGAGTCAGAGAACAGGGAAACTCTCCTTATGTAATAGAGTCTGAGAACAGGGAAACTCTCCTTATGTAATAGAGTCAGAGAACAGGGAAACTCTCCTTATGTAATAGAGTCAGAGAACAGGGAAACTCTCCTTATATAATAGAGTCAGAGAACAGGGAAACTCTCCTTATATAATAGAGTCAGAGAACAGGGAAACTCTCCTTATGTAATAGAGTCAGAAAATAGGGAAACTCTCCTTATGTAATAGAGTCAGAGAACAGGGAAACTCTCCTTATGTAATAGTGTCAGAGAACAGGGAAACTCGCCTAATGTAATACAGCCCGAGAACAGGGAAACTCGCCTAATGTAATACAGCCCGAGAACATGGAAACTCTCCTTATGTAATAGAGTCAGAAAACAGGGAAACTCTCCTTATGTAATTGAGTCAGAGAACGGGGAAACTCTCCTTATGTAATAGAGTCAGAGAACAGGGAAACTCTCCTTATGTAATAGAGTCAGAAAACAGGGAAACTCTCCTTATGTAATAGAGTCAGAGAACATGGAAACTCTCCTTTTTTCATAGAGTCAGAGATCAGGGAAACTCTCCTGTTTTTCAAAATTCTCATGATTTAAACTCTCATCCAGATGTTTTCCCCATTTTAAGATACAACTCGACCAATGTGAGAGGTTACTGCTAACTGTCACATAGGGCCTGATTCAGAGCTGAACGTTCTGACAGAACGCTCGCACTGAATCAGGGCCCTCCTACCTTTTTTTGGTGCGTCCTCATGGACGCTCACATAGCTGTGGGTTACCACCCACAGCTATAGCGAGCGTCCATGATCGGGCTTGCGACAGAGACCCTGCGGTAGGGTCTCGCTGCCGCAAGCCCTGGAGTGATTTTGGCTCTATCAGAGCCAAAATCACTCCCACTGACATCACTAGTGATGTCAGTGGGGCCGGCTTCAGACGGTAGACATTCCCATGGGAACGCCTCCATCTGGCAGGCACGCCCCCGGCACGCCCACCAAAGGGAGCGTGCTGTCAATCAACATCGACAGCACGTCCCCTTTGGTGCGAGACACGGAGCGATGGTGAGCCCGTCGCTCGCCAGGTCCCGCACATGCGCAGTGGGGAACATCGATCCGCTTGCGAGCTGGTCTGAATGACCCCCATACTCCAACTCTCACCTTTTTACATTTGCCCTTGTTCTTACCCAAATATCATCTATATATATAGATCCAATACAAATGTGATTGAAAGTGCAGCCTATAAAGCTTTGCTTTTACTCAACTTTGCATTTCTACCAGTGAAGCATAAAGTACTACCGAAGACATACAATAATAATAATACTAATAATAATAATAATAAAAAAGAATAAAGAGTAAAGAACATTAAATATGTACATATGAATCTGTCAACGGCAAAGTATCCCTGAAAATTAGGTTAGCAATTATGTATTTTATTCCATCTTAAACAGTGCACAAAGGTAACTATATATATAGACGCTTCGCTGCTTCATCACTGTGACAGACGCAAAAATTGTGGCCGCAGTGGGCCTGAGTCATTGCGCATCGCAACTGCAACATTGTACACAGTGGGCCTATTGTTGCGTACTGCGCATGCGTATGTATCACAGTGCGCGTGCATGACGGCTACACTGCGACAATCACACAGCACGGAAAGCCATCGCAGAGTAAGTGACAGGAGGTCAGCGTTTGGGGGTGGTGACTGGGGAGTGGTCAGATCAGCCACTGCGACGCACGAGGTTAGCAATTCCTGAGGACGGTAATTGTGCATGAGGGACCAATGTTACTCCATGTTCCAAATGTATACACAGGACTGTGAGGTAATACAGATGTGAGTTAGCAGTAGTGGGTGTCTCTATGCTGGCTGTGTTGTGGCTGATGTTACAGATGTATACACAGGACTGTGAGGTATTACAGATGTGAGATAGCAGAAGTGGGTGTCTCTATGCTGGCTGTGCTGTGGCTGATGTTACAGATGTATACACAGGACTGTGAGGTATTACAGATGTGAGATAGCAGTAGTGGGTGTCTCTATGCTGGCTGAGCTGTGGCTGATGTTACAGATCTATACACAGGACTGTGAGGTATTACAGATGTGAGATAGCAGTAGTGGGCGTCTCTATGCTGGCTGTGCTGTGGCTGATGTTACAGATGTATACACAGGACTGAGAGGTATTACAGATGTGAGATAGCAGAAGTGGGTGTCTCTATGCTGGCTGTGTTGTGGCTGATGTTACAGATGTATACACAGGACTGTGAGGTATTACAGATGTGAGATAGCAGAAGTGGGTGTCTCTATGCTGGCTGAGCTGTGACTGATGTTACAGATGTATACACAGGACTGTGAGGTTACAGATATGAGATAGCAGTAGTGGGTGTCTCTATGCTGGCTGAGCTGTGGCTGATGTTACAGATGTATACACAGTACTGTGAGGTATTACAGATGTAAGATAGCAGTGGTGGGCGTCTCTATGCTGGCTGAGCTGTGGCTGATGTTACAGATGTATACACAGGACTGTGAGCTATTACAGATGTGAGATAGCAGTAGTGGGCGTATCTATGCTGGCTGAGCTGTGGCTGATGTTACAGATGTATACACAGGACTGTGAGGTATTATGGATGTGAGATAGCAG
The DNA here is from genome assembly GCA_031769625.1 of Taudactylus pleione. NCBI lineage: Eukaryota > Metazoa > Chordata > Amphibia > Anura > Myobatrachidae > Taudactylus > Taudactylus pleione. The sequence continues at coordinate 508,805 of JAUIMM010000894.1, read as the reverse complement.
TAGTGGGCGTCTCTATGCTGGCTGTGCTGTGGCTGATGTTACAGATGTATACACAGGACTGTGAGGTATTACAGATGTGAGATAGCAGTAGTGGGCGTCTCTATGCTGGCTGTGCTGTGGCTGATGTTACAGATGTATACACAGGACTGTGAGGTATTACAGATGTGAGATAGCAGTAGTGGGTGTCTCTATGCTGGCTGAGCTGTGGCTGATGTTACAGATGTATCCACAGGACTGTGAGGTATTACAGATGTGAGATAGCAGTAGTGGATGTCTCTATGCTGGCTGTGCTGTGGCTGATGTTACAGATGTATACACAGGACTGTGAGGTATTACAGATGTGAGATAGTAGTAGTGGGCGTCGCTATGCTGGCTGAGTTGTGGCTGATGTTACAGATGTATACACAGTACTGTGAGGTATTACAGATGTGAGATAGCAGTAGTGGGTGTCTCTATGCTGGCTGAGCTGTGGCTGATGTTACAGATGTATACACAGGACTGTGAGGTATTACAGATGTGAGATAGCAGTAGTGGGCGTCTCTATGCTGGCTGAGCTGTGGCTGATGTTACAGATGTATACACAGGACTGTGAGGTATTACAGATGTAAGATAGCAGTAGTGGGTGTCTCTATGCTGGCTGAGCTGTGGCTGATATTACAGATGTATCCACAGGACTGTGAGGTATTACAGATGTGAGATAGCAGTAGTGGATGTCTCTATGCTGGCTGTGCTGTGGCTGATGTTACAGATGTATACACAGGACTGTGAGGTATTACAGATGTGAGAAAGCAGTAGTGGGCATCTCTATGCTGGCTGAGCTGTGGCTGATGTTACAGATATATACACAGGACTGTGAGGTATTACAGATGTGAGTTAGCAGTAGTGGGCATCTCTATGCTGGCTGAGCTGTGACTGATGTTACTGATGTATGCACAGGACTGTGAGGTATTACAGATGTGAGATAGTAGTAGTGGGCGTCGCTATGCTGGCTGAGTTGTGGCTGATGTTACAGATGTATACACAGTACTGTGAGGTATTACAGATGTGAGATAGCAGTAGTGGGTGTCTCTATGCTGGCTGAGCTGTGGCTGATGTTACAGATGTATACACAGGACTGTGAGGTATTACAGATGTGAGATAGCAGTAGTGGGCGTCTCTATGCTGGCTGAGCTGTGGCTGATGTTACAGATGTATACACAGGACTGTGAGGTATTACAGATGTAAGATAGCAGTAGTGGGTGTCTCTATGCTGGCTGAGCTGTGGCTGATATTACAGATGTATCCACAGGACTGTGAGGTATTACAGATGTGAGATAGCAGTAGTGGATGTCTCTATGCTGGCTGTGCTGTGGCTGATGTTACAGATGTATACACAGGACTGTGAGGTATTACAGATGTGAGAAAGCAGTAGGGGGCATCTCTATGCTGGCTGTGCTGTGGCTGATGTTACTGATGTATACACAGGACTGTGAGGTATTACAGTTGTGAGAAAGCAGTAGTGGGTGTCTCTATGCTGGCTAAGCTGTGGCTGATGTTACAGATGTATACACAGGACTGTGAGGTATTACAGATGTGAGATAGCAGTAGTGGGCGTCTCTATGCTGGCTGAGCTGTGGCTGATGTTACAGATGTATACACAGGACTGTGAGGTATTACAGATGTGAGATAGCAGTAGTGGGCGTCTCTATGCTGGCTGTGCTGTGGCTGATGTTACAGATGTATACACAGGACTGTGAGGTATTACAGATGTGAGATAGCAGCAGTGGGTGTCTCTATGCTGGCTGTGCTGTGGCTGATGTTACAGATGTATACACAGGACTGTGAGGTATTACAGATGTGAGATAGCAGTAGTGGGTGTCTCTATGCTGGCTGAGCGGTGGCTGATGTTACAGATGTATACACAGGTCTGTGAGGTATTACAGATGTGAGATAGCAGTAGTGGGTATCTCTATGCTGGATGTGCTGTGCCTGATGGTAGGATGTATACACAGGACTGCAAGATATTACCAATGTGAGATAGCAGTAGTGGGTGTCCCTATGCTGGCTGTGCTGTGGCTGACGTTACAGATGTATACACAGGACTGTGAGGTATTACAGATGTGAGATAGTAGTACTGGGTGTCTCTATGCTGGCTGAGCTGTGGCTGATGTTACAGATGTATACACAGGACTGTGAGGTATTACAGATGTGAGATAGCAGTAGTGGATGTCTCTATGCTGGCTGTGCTGTGGCTGATGTTACAGATGTATACACAGGACTGTGAGATATTACAGATGTGAGATAGTAGTAGTGGGTGTCTCTATGCTGGCTGAGTTGTGGCTGATGTTACAGATGTATACACAGTACTGTGAGGTATTACAGATGTGAGATAGCAGTAGTGGGTGTCTCTATGCTGACTGTGCTGTGGCTGATGTTACAGATGTATATACAGGACTGTGAGGTACTACAGATGTGAGATAGCAGTAGTGGGCGTCTCTATGCTGGCTGAGCTGTGGCTGATGTTACTGATATATACACAGGACTGTGAGGTATTACAGATGTGAGAAAGCAGTAGTGGGTGTCTCTATGCTGGCTGAGCTGTGGCTGATGTTACAGATGTATACACAGGACTGTGAGGTATTACAGATGTGAGATAGCAGTAGTGGGCGTCTCTATGCTGGCTGAGCTGTGGCTGATGTTACAGATGTATACACAGGACTGTGAGATATTACAGATGTGAGAAAGCAGTAGGGGGCGTCTCTATGCTGGCTGTGCTGTGGCTGATGTTACTGATGTATACACAGGACTGTGAGGTATTACAGATGTGAGAAAGCAGTAGTGGGTGTCTCTATGCTGGCTGAGCTGTGGCTGATGTTACAGATGTATACACAGGACTGTGAGGTATTACAGATGTGAGATAGCAGTAGTGGGCGTCTCTATGCTGGCTGAGCTGTGGCTGATGTTACAGATGTATACACAGGACTGTGAGGTATTACAAATGTGAGATAGCAGTAGTAGGCGTCTCTATGCTGGCTGTGCTGTGGCTGATGTTACTGATGTATACACAGGACTGTGAGGTAATACAGATGTGAGATAGCAGCAGTGGGTGTCTCTATGCTCGCTGTGCTGTGGCTGATATTACAGATGTATACACAGGACTGTGAGGTATTACAGATGTGAGATAGCAGTAGTGGGTGTCTCTATGCTGGCTGAGCGGTGGCTGATGTTACAGACGTATACACAGGTCTGTGAGGCATTGCAGATGTGAGATAGCAGTAGTGGGTATCTCTATGCTGGATGTGCTATGCCTGATGGTACGATGTATACACAGGACTGCGAGATATTACCAATGTGAGATAGCAGTAGTGGGTGTCCCTATGCTGGCTGTGCTGTGGCTGATGTTACAGATGTATACACAGGACTGTGAGGTATTACAGATGTGAGATAGCAGTAGTGGGTGTCTCTATGCTGGCTGAGCGGTGGCTGATGTTACAGATGTATACACAGGTCTGTGAGGTATTACAGATGTGAGATAGCAGTAGTGGGTGTCTCTATGCTGGCTGTGCTGTGGCTGATGTTACAGATGTATACACAGGACTGTGAGGTATTACAGATGTGAGATAGTAGTAGTGGGTATCTCTATGCTGGATGTGCTGTGCCTGATGGTACGATGTATACACAGGACTGTGAGGTATTACAGATGTGAGATAGCAGTAGTGGGTGTCTCTGTGCTGGCTGAGCTGTGGCTGATGTTAAAGATGTATACAGGACTGTGAGGTATCACAGATGTAAGATAGCAGTAGTGGGCGTCTCTATGCTGGCTGAGCTGTGGCTGATGTTACTGATTTATACACAGGACTGTGAGGTATTACGGATGTGAGATAGCAGTAGTGGGTGTCTCTATGCTGGCTGTGCTGTGGCTGATGTTACAGATGTATACACAGGACTGTGAGGTATTACAGATGTGAGATAGCAGTAGTGTATGTCTCTATGCTGGCTGTGCTATGGCTGATGTTACAGATGTATACACAGGACTGTGAGGTATTCCAGATGTGAGATAGCAGTAGTGAGTGTCTCTATGCTGGCTGTGCTGTGGCTGATGTTACAGATGTATGCACAGGTCTGTGAGGTATTACAGATGTGAGATAGCAGTAGTGGGCGTCTCTATGCTGGCTTTGCTGTGACTGATGTTACAGATGTATACACAGGACTGTGAGGTATTACAGATGTGAGATAGCAGTAGTGGGCGTCTCTATGCTAGCTGTGCTGTGGCTGATGTTACAGATGTATACACAGGACTGTGAGGTATTACAGATGTGAGATAGCAGTAGTGGGCGTCTCTATGCTGGCTGTGCTGTGGCTGATGTTACAGATGTATACAAAGGACTGTGAGGTATTACAGATGTGAGATAGCAGTAGTGGGCGTCTCTATGCTGGCTGTGCTGTGGCTGATGTTACAGATGTATACACAGGACTGTGAGGTATTACAGATGTGAGATAGCAGTAGTGTGTGTCTCTATGCTGGCTGTGCTGTGGCTGATGTTACAGATGTATACACAGGACTGTGAGGTATTACAGATGTGAGATAGCAGTAGTGGGTGTCTATATGCTGGCTGTGCTGTGGCTGATGTTACAGATGTATACACAGGACTGTGAGGTATTACAGATGTGAGATAGCAGTAGTGGGCGTCTCTATGCTGGCTGTGCTGTGGCTCATGTTACAGATGTATACACAGGACTGTGAGGTATTACAGATGTGAGATAGCAGTAGTGGGCGTCTCTATGCTGGCTGTGCTGTGGCTGATGTTACAGATGTATACACAGGACTGTGAGGTATTACAGATGTGAGATAGCTGTAGTGGGCGTCTCTATGCTGGCTGTGCTGTGGCTGATGTTACAGATGTATACACAGGACTGTGAGGTATTACAGATGTAAGATAGCAGTAGTGGGCGTCTCTATGCTGGATGAGCTGTGGCTGATGTTACAGATGTATACACAGGACTGTGAGGTATTACAGATGTGAGATAGCAGTAGTGGGCGTCTCTATGCTGGCTGTGCTGTTGCTGATGTTACAGATGTATACACAGGACTGTGAGGTATTACAGATGTGAGAAAGCAGTAGTGGGCGTCTCTATGCTGGCTGAGCTGTGGGTGATGTTACAGATGTATACACAGGACTGTGAGGTATTACAGATGTGAGATAGCAGTAGTGGGCGTCTCTATGCTGGCTGAGCTGTGGCTGATGTTACAGATGTATACACAGGACTGTGAGGTATTACAGATGTGAGATAGTAGTAGTGGGTGTCTCTATGCTGGCTGAGCTGTGGCTGATGTTACAGATGTATACACAGGACTGTAAGGTATTACAGATGTGAGATAGTAGTAGTGGGTGTCTCTATGCTGGCTGTGCTGTGGCTGCTGTTACAGATGTATACACAGTACTGTGAGGTACTACAGATGTGAGATAGCAGTAGTGGGTGTCTCTATGCTGGCTGTGCTGTGGCTGATGTTGCAGATGTATACACAGGACTGTGAGGTATTACAGATGTGAGATAGCAGTAGTGGGCGTCTCTATGCTGGCTGTGCTGTGGCTGATGTTACTGATGTATACACAGGACTGTGAGGTATTACAGATGTGAGATAGTAGTAGTGGGTGTCTCTATGCTGGCTGAGCTGTGGCTGATGTTACAGATGTATACACAGGACTGTGAGGTATTACAGATGTGTGATAGCAGTAGTGGGCGTCTCTATGCTGGCTGTGCTGTGGCTGATGTTACAGATGTATACTCACTGGACTGTGAGGTATTACAGATGTGAGATAGCAGTAGGGGGTGTCTCTATGCTGGCTGTGCTGTGGCTGATGTTACAGATGTATACACAGGACTGTGAGGTATTACAGATGTGAGATAGTAGTAGTGGGGATCTCTATGCTGGATGTGCTGTGCCTGATGGTACGATGTATACACAGGACTGTGAGGTATTACAGATGTGAGATAGCAGTAGTGGGTGTCTCTATGCTGGCTGAGCTGTGGCTGATGTTAAAGATGTATACACAGGACTGTGAGGTATCACAGATGTAAGATAGCAGTAGTGGGCGTCTCTATGCTGGCTGAGCTGTGGCTGATGTTACTGATGTATACACAGGACTGTGAGGTATTACGGATGTGAGATAGCAGTAATGGGTGTCTCTATGCTGGCTGTGCTGTGGCTGATGTTACAGATGTATACACAGGACTGTGAGGTATTACAGATGTGAGATAGCAGTAGTGGGCGTCTCTATGCTGGCTGAGCTGTGGCTGATGTTACAGATGTATACACAGGACTGTGAGTTATTACAGATGTGAGATAGCAGTAGTAGGCGTCTCTATGCTGGCTGTGCTGTGGCTGATGTTACTGATGTATACACAGGACTGTGAGGTATTACAGATGTGAGATAGCAGCAGTGGGTGTCTCTATGCTCGCTGTGCTGTGGCTGATATTACAGATGTATACACAGGACTGTGAGGTATTACAGATGTGAGATAGCAGTAGTGGGTGTCTCTATGCTGGCTGAGCGGTGGCTGATGTTACAGACATATACACAGGTCTGTGAGGTATTGCAGATGTGAGATAGCAGTAGTGGGTATCTCTATGCTGGATGTGCTATGCCTGATGGTACGATGTATACACAGGACTGCGAGATATTACCAATGTGAGATAGCAGTAGTGGGTGTCCCTATGCTGGCTGTGCTGTGGCTGATGTTACAGATGTATACACAGGACTGTGAGGTAGTACAGATGTGAGATAGCAGTAGTGGGTGTCTCTATGCTGGCTGAGCGGTGGCTGATGTTACAGATGTATACACAGGTCTGTGAGGTATTACAGATGTGAGATAGCAGTAGTGGGTGTCTCTATGCTGGCTGTGCTGTGGCTGATGTTACAGATGTATACACAGGACTGTGAGGTATTACAGATGTGAGGTAGTAGTAGTGGGTATCTCTATGCTGGATGTGCTGTGCCTGATGGTACGATGTATACACAGGACTGTGAGGTATTACAGATGTGAGATAGCAGTAGTGGGTGTCTCTATGCTGGCTGAGCTGTGGCTGATGTTAAAGATGTATACAGGACTGTGAGGTACCACAGATGTAAGATAGCAGTAGTGGGCGTCTCTATGCTGGCTGAGCTGTGGCTGATGTTACTGATGTATAGACAGGACTGTGAGTTAATACGGATGTGAGATAGCAGTAGTGGGTGTCTCTATGCTGGCTGTGCTGTGGCTGATGTTACAGATGTATACACAGGACTATGAGGTATTACAGATGTGAGATAGCAGTAGTGTAAGTCTCTATGCTGGCTGTGCTATGGCTGATGTTACAGATGTATACACAGGACTGTGAGGTATTCCAGATGTGAGATAGCAGAAGTGAGTGTCTCTATGCTGGCTGTGCTGTGGCTGATGTTACAGATGTATGCACAGGTCTGTGAGGTATTACAGATGTGAGATAGCAGTAGTGGGCGTCTCTATGCTGGCTGAGCTGTGGCTGATGTTACAGATGTATACACAGGACTGTGAGGTATTACAGATGTGAGATAGTAGTAGTGGGTGTCTCTATGCTGGCTGTGCTGTGGCTGATGTTACAGATGTATACACAGGACTGTGAGGTATTACAGATGTGAGATAGCAGTAGTGGGCGTCTCTATGCTGGCTGAGCTGTGGCTGATGTTACAGATGTATACACAGGACTGTGAGGTATTACAGATGTGAAATAGCAGTATTGGGTGTCTCTATGCTGGCTGAGCTGTGGCTGATGTTACAGATGTATACACAGGACTGTGAGGTATTACAGATGTGAGAAAGCAGTAGTGGGTGTCTCTATGCTGGCTGAGCTGTGGCTGATGTTACAGATGTATACACAGTACTGTGAGGTACTACAGATGTGAGATAGCAGTAGTGGGTGTCTCTATGCTGGCTGTGCTGTGGCTGATGTTGCAGATGTATACACAGGACTGTGAGGTATTACAGATGTGAGATAGCAGTAGTGGGCGTCTCTATGCTGGCTGTGCTGTGGCTGATGTTACTGATGTATACACAGGACTGTGAGGTATTACAGATGTGAGATAGTAGTAGTGGGTGTCTCTATGCTGGCTGAGCTGTGGCTGATGTTACAGATGTATACACAGGACTGTGAGGTATTACAGATGTGTGATAGCAGTAGTGGGCGTCTCTATGCTGGCTGTGCTGTGGCTGATGTTACAGATGTATACACAGGACTGTGAGGTATTACAGATGTGAGATAGTAGTAGTGGGTATCTCTATGCTGGATGTGCTGTGCCTGATGGTACGATGTATACACAGGACTGTGAGGTATTACAGATGTGAGATAGCAGTAGTGGGTGTCTCTATGCTGGCTGAGCTGTGGCTGATGTTAAAGATGTATACACAGGACTGTGAGGTATCACAGATGTAAGATAGCAGTAGTGGGCGTCTCTATGCTGGCTGAGCTGTGGCTGATGTTACTGATGTATACACAGGACTGTGAGGTATTAAGGATGTGAGATAGCAGTAGTGGGTGTCTCTATGCTGGCTGTGCTGTGGCTGATGTTACAGATGTATACACAGGACTGTGAGGTATTACAGATGTGAGATAGCAGTAGTGTATGTCTCTATGCTGGCTGTGCTATGGCTGATGTTACAGATGTAAATACAGGACTGTGAGGTATTCCAGATGTGAGATAGCAGTAGTGAGTGTCTCTATGCTGGCTGTGCTGTGGCTGATGTTACAGATGTATGCACAGGTCTGTGAGGTATTACAAATGTGAGATAGCAGTAGTGGGCGTCTCTATGCTGGCTGTGCTGTGACTGATGTTACAGATGTATACACAGGACTGTGAGGTATTACAGATGTGAGATAGCAGTAGTGGGCCTCTCTATGCTAGCTGTGCTGTGGCTGATGATACAGATGTATACACAGGACTGTGAGGTATTACAGATGTGAGATAGCAGTAGTGGGCGTCTCTATGCTGGCTGTGCTGTGGCTGATGTTACATATGTATACACAGGACTGTGAGGTATTACAAATGTGAGATAGCAGTAGTGGGAGTCTCTATGCTGGCTGTGCTGTGGCTCATGTTACAGATGTATACACAGGACTGTGAGGTATTACAGATGTGAGATAGCAGTAGTGGGCGTCTCTATGCTGGCTGTGCTGTGGCTGATGTTACAGATGTATACACAGGACTGTGAGGTATTACAGATGTGAGAAAGCAGTAGTGGGCGTCTCTATGCTGGCTGAGCTGTGGGTGATGTTACAGATGTATACACAGGACTGTGAGGTATTACAGATGTGAGATAGCAGTAGTGGGCGTCTCTATGCTGGCTGAGCTGTGGCTGATGTTACAGATGTATACACAGGACTGTGAGGTATTACAGATGTGAGATAGCAGTAGTGGGCGTCTCTATGCTGGCTGAGCTGTGGCTGATGTTACAGATGTATACACAGGACTATGAGGTATTACAGATGTGAGATAGCAGTAGTGGGCGTCTCTATGCTGCCTGAGCTGTGGCTGATGTTACACATGTATACACAGGACTGTGAGAAATTACAGATGTGAGAAAGCAGTAGGGGGCGTCTCTATGCTGGCTGTGCTGCGGCTGATGTTACTAATGTATACACAGGACTGTGAGGTATTACAGATGTGAGAAAGCAGTAGTGGGTGTCTCTATGCTGGCTGTGCTGTGGCTGATGTTACAGATGTATACACAGGACTGTGAGGTATTACAGATGTGAGAATGCAGTAGTGGGTGTCCCTATGCTGGTTGAGCTGTGGCTGATGTTACAGATGTATACACAGGACTGTGAGGTATTACAGATGTGAGATAGCAGTAGTGGGTGTCTCTATGCTGGCTGAGCTGTGGCTGATGTTACAGATGTATACACAGGACTGTGAGGTATTACAGATGTGAGATAGCAGTAGTGGACGTCTCTATGCTGGCTGTGCTGTGGCTGATGTTACAGATGTATACACAGGACTGTGAGGTATTACAGATGTGAGATAGTAATAGTGGGTGTCTCTATGCTGGCTGTGCTGTGGCTGATGTTACAGATGTATACACAGGACTGTGAGGTATTACAGATGTGAGATAGTAATAGTGGGTGTCTCTATGCTGGCTGTGCTGTGGCTGATGTTACAGATGTATACACAGGACTGTGAGGTATTACAGATGTGAGATAGCAGTAGTGGGCGTCTCTATGCTGGCTGAGCTGTGGCTGATGTTACAGATGTATACACAGGACTGTGAGGTATTACAGATGTGAGATAGCAGTAGTGGGTGTCTCTATGCTGGCTGAGCTGTGGCTGATGTTACAGATGTATACACAGGACTGTGAGGTATTACAGATGTGAGATAGCAGTAGTGGGTGTCTCTATGCTGGCTGAGCTGTGGCTGATGTTACAGATGTATACACAGTACTGTGAGGTACTACAGATGTGAGATAGCAGTAGTGGGTGTCTCTATGCTGGTTGTGCTGTGGCTGATGTTGCAGATGTATACACAGGACTGTGAGGTATTACAGATGTGAGATAGCAGTAGTGGGCGTCTCTATGCTGGCTGTGCTGTGGCTGATGTTACTGATGTATACACAGGACTGTGAGGTATTACAGATGTGAGATAGTAGTAGTGGGTGTCTCTATGCTGGCTGAGCTGTGGCTGATGTTACAGATGTATACACAGGACTGTGAGGTATTACAGATGTGAGATAGCAGTAGTGGGCGTCTCTATGCTGGCTGTGCTGTGGCTGATGTTACAGATGTATACACAGGACTGTGAGGTATTACAGATGTGAGATAGTAGTAGTGGGTATCTCTATGCTGGATGTGCTGTGCCTGATGGTACGATGTATACACAGGACTGTGAGGTATTACAGATGTGAGATAGCAGTAGTGGGTGTCTCTATGCTGGCTGAGCTGTGGCTGATGTTAAAGATGTATACAGGACTGTGAGGTATCACAGATGTAAGATAGCCATAGTGGGCGTCTCTATGCTGGCTGAGCTGTGGCTGATGTTACTGATGTATACACAGGACTGTGAGGTATTACGGATGTGAGATAGCAGTAGTGGGTGTCTCTATGCTTGCTGTGCTGTGGCTGATGTTACAGATGTATACACAGGACTGTGAGGTATTACAGATGTGAGATAGCAGTAGTGTATGTCTCTATGCTGGTTGTGCTGTGGCTGATGTTGCAGATGTATACACAGGACTGTGAGGTATTACAGATGTGAGATAGCAGTAGTGGGCGTCTCTATGCTGGCTGTGCTGTGGCTGATGTTACAGATGTATACACAGGACTGTGAGGTATTACAGATGTGAGAAAGCAGTAGTGGGCGTCTCTATGCTGGCTGAGCTGTGGGTGATGTTACAGATGTATACACAGGACTGTGAGGTATTACAGATGTGAGATAGCAGTAGTGGGCGTCTCTATGCTGGCTGAGCTGTGGCTGATGTTACAGATGTATACACAGGACTGTGAGGTATTACAGATGTGAGATAGCAGTAGTGGGCGTCTCTATGCTGGCTGAGCTGTGGCTGATGTTACAGATGTATACACAGGACTATGAGGTATTACAGATGTGAGATAGCAGTAGTGGGCGTCTCTATGCTGCCTGAGCTGTGGCTGATGTTACACATGTATACACAGGACTGTGAGAAATTACAGATGTGAGAAAGCAGTAGGGGGCGTCTCTATGCTGGCTGTGCTGCGGCTGATGTTACTAATGTATACACAGGACTGTGAGGTATTACAGATGTGAGAAAGCAGTAGTGGGTGTCTCTATGCTGGCTGTGCTGTGGCTGATGTTACAGATGTATACACAGGACTGTGAGGTATTACAGATGTGAGAATGCAGTAGTGGGTGTCCCTATGCTGGTTGAGCTGTGGCTGATGTTACAGATGTATACACAGGACTGTGAGGTATTACAGATGTGAGATAGCAGTAGTGGGTGTCTCTATGCTGGCTGAGCTGTGGCAGATGTTACAGATGTATACACAGGACTGTGAGGTATTACAGATGTGAGATAGCAGTAGTGGACGTCTCTATGCTGGCTGTGCTGTGGCTGATGTTACAGATGTATACACAGGACTGTGAGGTATTACAGATGTGAGATAGTAATAGTGGGTGTCTCTATGCTGGCTGTGCTGTGGCTGATGTTACAGATGTATACACAGGACTGTGAGGTATTACAGATGTGAGATAGTAATAGTGGGTGTCTCTATGCTGGCTGTGCTGTGGCTGATGTTACAGATGTATACACAGGACTGTGAGGTATTACAGATGTGAGATAGCAGTAGTGGGCGTCTCTATGCTGGCTGAGCTGTGGCTGATGTTACAGATGTATACACAGGACTGTGAGGTATTACAGATGTGAGATAGCAGTAGTGGGTGTCTCTATGCTGGCTGAGCTGTGGCTGATGTTACAGATGTATACACAGGACTGTGAGGTATTACAGATGTGAGATAGCAGTAGTGGGTGTCTCTATGCTGGCTGAGCTGTGGCTGATGTTACAGATGTATACACAGTACTGTGAGGTACTACAGATGTGAGATAGCAGTAGTGGGTGTCTCTATGCTGGTTGTGCTGTGGCTGATGTTGCAGATGTATACACAGGACTGTGAGGTATTACAGATGTGAGATAGCAGTAGTGGGCGTCTCTATGCTGGCTGTGCTGTGGCTGATGTTACTGATGTATACACAGGACTGTGAGGTATTACAGATGTGAGATAGTAGTAGTGGGTGTCTCTATGCTGGCTGAGCTGTGGCTGATGTTACAGATGTATACACAGGACTGTGAGGTATTACAGATGTGAGATAGCAGTAGTGGGCGTCTCTATGCTGGCTGTGCTGTGGCTGATGTTACAGATGTATACACAGGACTGTGAGGTATTACAGATGTGAGATAGTAGTAGTGGGTATCTCTATGCTGGATGTGCTGTGCCTGATGGTACGATGTATACACAGGACTGTGAGGTATTACAGATGTGAGATAGCAGTAGTGGGTGTCTCTATGCTGGCTGAGCTGTGGCTGATGTTAAAGATGTATACAGGACTGTGAGGTATCACAGATGTAAGATAGCCATAGTGGGCGTCTCTATGCTGGCTGAGCTGTGGCTGATGTTACTGATGTATACACAGGACTGTGAGGTATTACGGATGTGAGATAGCAGTAGTGGGTGTCTCTATGCTTGCTGTGCTGTGGCTGATGTTACAGATGTATACACAGGACTGTGAGGTATTACAGATGTGAGATAGCAGTAGTGTATGTCTCTATGCTGGCTGTGCTGTGGCTGATGTTACAGATGTATGCACAGGTCTGTGAGGTATTACAGATGTGAGATAGCAGTAGTGGGCGTCTCTATGCTGGCTGTGCTGTGATTGATGTTACAGATGTATACACAGGACTGTGAGGTATTACAGATGTGAGATAGCATTAGTGGGCGTCTCTGTGCTAGCTGTGCTGTGGCTGATGTTACAGATGTATACACAGGACTGTGAGGTATTACAGATGTGAGATAGCAGTAGTGGGCGTCTCTATGCTGGCTGTGCTGTGGCTGATGTTACAGATGTATACACAGGACTGTGAGGTATTACAGATGTGAGATAGCAGTAGTGGGCGTCTCTATGCTGGCTGTGCTGTGGCTGATGTTACAGATGTATACACAGGACCGTGAGGTATTACAGATGTGAGATAGCAGTAGTGGGTGTCTCTATGCTGGCTGGGCTGTGGCTGATGTTACAGATGTATACACAGGACTGTGAGGTATTACAGATGTGAGATAGCAGCAGTGGGCGTCTCTATGCTGGCTGTGCTGTGGCTGATGTTACAGATGTATACACAGGACTGTGAGGTATTACAGATGTGAGATAGCAGTATTGGGTTTCTCTATGCTGGCTGAGCGGTGGCTGATGTTACAGATGTATACACAGGTCTGTGAGGTATTACAGATGTGAGATAGCAGTAGTGGGTATCTCTTTGCTGGATGTGCTGTGCATGATGGTACGATGTATACACAGGACTGCGAGATATTACCAATGTGAGATAGCAGTAGTGGGTGTCCCTATGCTGGCTGTGCTGTGGCTGATGTTACAGATGTATACACAGGACTGTGAGGTATTACAGATGTGAGATAGTAGTAGTGAGTGTCTCTATGCTGGCTGTGCTGTGGCTGATGTTACAGATGTATACACAGGACTGTGAGGTATTACAGATGTGAGATAGCAGTATTGGGTGTCTCTATGCTGGCTGAGCTGTGGCTGATGTTACAGATGTATACACAGGACTGTGAGGTATTACAGATGTGAGATAGCAGTAGTGGGCGTCTCTATGCTGGCTGAGCTGTGGCTGATGTTACAGATGTATACACAGGACTGTGAGGTATTACAGATGTGAGATAGCAGTAGTGGGCGTCTCTATGCTGGCTGTGCTGTGGCTAATGTTACAGATGTATACACAGGACTGTGAGGTATTACAGATGTGAGATAGCAGTAGTGGGTGTCTCTATGCTGGCTGAGCTGTGGCTGATGTTACAGATGTATACACAGTACTGTGAGGTACTACAGATGTGAGATAGCAGTAGTGGGTGTCTCTATGCTGGCTGTGCTGTGGCTGATGTTGCAGATGTATACACAGGACTGTGAGGTATTACAGATGTGAGATAGCAGTAGTGGGCGTCTCTATGCTGGCTGTGCTGTGGCTGATGTTACTGATGTATACACAGGACTGTGAGGTATTACAGATGTGAGATAGTAGTAGTGGGTGTCTCTATGCTGGCTGAGCTGTGGCTGATGTTACAGATGTATACACAGGACTGTGAGGTATTACAGATGTGAGATAGCAGTAGTGGGCATCTCTATGCTGGCTGTGCTGTGGCTGATGTTACAGATGTATACTCAGGACTGTGAGGTATTACAGATGTGAGATAGTAGTAGTGGGTGTCTCTATGCTGGCTGAGCTGTGGCTGATGTTACAGATGTATACACAGGACTGTGAGGTATTACAGATGTGAGATAGCAGTAGTGGGCATCTCTATGCTGGCTGTGCTGTGGCTGATGTTACAGATGTATACACAGGACTGTGAGGTATTACAGATGTGAGATAGTAGTAGTGAGTGTCTCTATGCTGGCTGTGCTGTGGCTGATGTTACAGATGTATACACAGGACTGTGAGGTATTACAGATGTGAGATAGCAGTATTGGGTGTCTCTATGCTGGCTGAGCTGTGGCTGATGTTACAGATGTATACACAGGACTGTGAGGTATTACAGATGTGAGATAGCAGTAGTGGGCGTCTCTATGCTGGCTGAGCTGTGGCTGATGTTACAGATGTATACACAGGACTGTGAGGTATTACAGATGTGAGATAGCAGTAGTGGGCGTCTCTATGCTAGCTGTGCTGTGGCTGATGTTACAGATGTATACACAGGACTGTGAGGTATTACAGATGTGAGATAGCAGTAGTGGGTGTCTCTATGCTGGCTGTGCTGTGGCTGATGTTACAGATGTATACACAGGACTGTGAGGTATTACAGATGTGAGATAGCAGTAGTGGGTGTCTCTATGCTGGCTGAGCTGTGGCTGATGTTACCGATGTATACACAGTACTGTGAGGTACTACAGATGTGAGATAGCAGTAGTGGGTGTCTCTATGCTGGCTGTGCTGTGGCTGATGTTGCAGATGTATACACAGGACTGTGAGGTATCCCAGATGTAAGATAGCAGTAGTGGGCGTCTCTATGCTGGCTGAGCTGTGGCTGATGTTACTGATGTATACACAGGACTGTGAGGTATTACGGATGTGAGATAGCAGTAGTGGGTGTCTCTATGCTGGCTGTGCTGTGGCTGATGTTACAGATGTATACACAGGACTGTGAGGTATTACAGATGTGAGATAGCAGTAGTGTATGTCTCTATGCTGGCTGTGCTATGGCTGATGTTACAGATGTAAATACAGGACTGTGAGGTATTCCAGATGTGAGATAGCAGTAGTGAGTGTCTCTATGCTGGCTGTGCTGTGGCTGATGTTACAGATGTATGCACAGGTCTGTGAGGTATTACAAATGTGAGATAGCAGTAGTGGGCGTCTCTATGCTGGCTGTGCTGTGACTGATGTTACAGATGTATACACAGGACTGTGAGGTATTACAGATGTGAGATAGCAGTAGTGGGCCTCTCTATGCTAGCTGTGCTGTGGCTGATGATACAGATGTATACACAGGACTGTGAGGTATTACAGATGTGAGATAGCAGTAGTGGGCGTCTCTATGCTGGCTGTGCTGTGGCTGATGTTACATATGTATACACAGGACTGTGAGGTATTACAAATGTGAGATAGCAGTAGTGGGAGTCTCTATGCTGGCTGTGCTGTGGCTCATGTTACAGATGTATACACAGGACAGTGAGATATTACAGATGTGAGATAGCAGTAGTGGGCGTCTCTATGCTGGCTGTGCTGTGGCTGATGTTACAGATGTATACACAGGACTGTGAGGTATTACAGATGTGAGAAAGCAGTAGTGGGCGTCTCTATGCTGGCTGAGCTGTGGGTGATGTTACAGATGTATACACAGGACTGTGAGGTATTACAGATGTGAGATAGCAGTAGTGGGCGTCTCTATGCTGGCTGAGCTGTGGCTGATGTTACAGATGTATACACAGGACTATGAGGTATTACAGATGTGAGATAGCAGTAGTGGGCGTCTCTATGCTGCCTGACCTGTGGCTGATGTTACAGATGTATACACAGAACTGTGAGAAATTACAGATGTGAGAAAGCAGTAGGGGGCGTCTCTATGCTGGCTGTGCTGTGGCTGATGTTACTGATGTATACACAGGACTGTGAGGTATTACAGATGTGAGAAAGCAGTAGTGGGTGTCTCTATGCTGGCTGTGCTGTGGCTGATGTTACAGATGTATACACAGGACTTTGAGGTATTACAGATGTGAGAATGCAGTAGTGGGTGTCTCTATGCTGGCTGAGCTGTGGCTGATGTTACAGATGTATACACAGGACTGTGAGGTATTACAGATGTGAGATAGCAGTAGTGGGTGTCTCTATGCTGGCTGAGCTGTGGCTGATGTTACAGATGTATACACAGGACTGTGAGGTATTACAGATGTGAGATAGCAGTAGTGGACGTCTCTATGCTGGCTGTGCTGTGGCTGATGTTACAGATGTATACACAGGACTGTGAGGTATTACAGATGTGAGATAGTAATAGTGGGTGTCTCTATGCTGGCTGTGCTGTGGCTGATGTTACAGATGTATACACAGGACTGTGAGGTATTACAGATGTGAGATAGTAATAGTGGGTGTCTCTATGCTGGCTGTGCTGTGGCTGATGTTAAAGGTGTATACACAGGACTGTGAGGTATTACAGATGTGAGATAGCAGTAGTGGGCGTCTCTATGCTGGCTGAGCTGTGGCTGATGTTATAGATGTATACACAGGACTGTGAGGTATTTCAGATGTGAGATAGCAGTAGTGGGTGTCTCTATGCTGGCTGAGATGTGGCTGATGTTACAGATGTATACACAGGACTGTGAGGTATTACAGATGTGAGATAGCAGTAGAGGGTGTCTCTATGCTGGCTGAGCTGTGGCTGAGGTTACAGATGTATACACAGTACTGTGAGGTACTACAGATGTGAGATAGCAGTAGTGGGTGTCTCTATGCTGGCTGTGCTGTGGCTGATGTTGCAGATGTATACACTGGACTGTGAGGTATTACAGATGTGAGATAGCAGTAGTGGGCGTCTCTATGCTGGCTGTGCTGTGGCTGATGTTACTGATGTATACACAGGACTGTGAGGTATTACAGATGTGAGATAGTAGTAGTGGGTGTCTCTATGCTGGCTGAGCTGTGGCTGATGTTACAGATGTATACACAGGACTGTGAGGTATTACAGATGTGAGATAGCAGTAGTGGGCGTCTCTATGCTGGCTGTGCTGTGGCTGATGTTACAGATGTATACACAGGACTGTGAGGTATTACAGATGTGAGGTAGTAGTAGTGGGTATCTCTATGCTGGATGTGCTGTGCCTGATGGTACGATGTATACACAGGACTGTGAGGTATTACAGATGTGAGATAGCAGTAGTGGGTGTCTCTATGCTGGCTGAGCTGTGGCTGATGTTAAAGATGTATACAGGACTGTGAGGTATCACAGATGTAAGATAGCAGTAGTGGGTGTCTCTATGCTGGCTGAGCTGTGGCTGATGTTACTGATGTATACACAGGACTGTGAGGTATTACAGATGTGAGATAGTAGTAGTGGGTATCTCTATGCTGGATGTGCTGTGCCTGATGGTACGATGTATACACAGGACTGTGAGGTATTACAGATGTGAGATAGCAGTAGTGGGTGTCTCTATGCTGGCTGAGCTGTGGCTGATGTTAAAGATGTATACACAGGACTGTGAGGTATCACAGATGTAAGATAGCAGTAGTGGGCGTCTCTATGCTGGCTGAGCTGTGGCTGATGTTACTGATGTATACACAGGACTGTGAGGTATTACGGATGTGAGATAGCAGTAGTGGGTGTCTCTATGCTGGCTGAGCTGTGGCTGATGTTACTGATGTATACACAGGACTGTGAGGTATTACAGATGTGAGATAGCAGTAGTGTATGTCTCTATGCTGGCTGTGCTATGGCTGATGTTACAGATGTAAATACAGGACTGTGAGGTATTCCAGATGTGAGATAGCAGTAGTGAGTGTCTCTATGCTGGCTGTGCTGTGGCTGATGTTACAGATGTATGCACAGGTCTGTGAGGTATTACAAATGTGAGATAGCAGTAGTGGGCGTCTCTATGCTGGCTGTGCTGTGACTGATGTTACAGATGTATACACAGGACTGTGAGGTATTACAGATGTGAGATAGCAGTAGTGGGCCTCTCTATGCTAGCTGTGCTGTGGCTGATGATACAGATGTATACACAGGACTGTGAGGTATTACAGATGTGAGATAGCAGTAGTGGGCGTCTCTATGCTGGCTGTGCTGTGGCTGATGTTACATATGTATACACAGGACTGTGAGGTATTACAAATGTGAGATAGCAGTAGTGGGAGTCTCTATGCTGGCTGTGCTGTGGCTCATGTTACAGATGTATACACAGGACTGTGAGGTATTACAGATGTGAGATAGCAGTAGTGGGCGTCTCTATGCTGGCTGTGCTGTGGCTGATGTTACAGATGTATACACAGGACTGTGAGGTATTACAGATGTGAGAAAGCAGTAGTGGGCGTCTCTATGCTGGCTGAGCTGTGGGTGATGTTACAGATGTATACACAGGACTGTGAGGTATTACAGATGTGAGATAGCAGTAGTGGGCGTCTCTATGCTGGCTGAGCTGTGGCTGATGTTACAGATGTATACACAGGACTATGAGGTATTACAGATGTGAGATAGCAGTAGTGGGCGTCTCTATGCTGCCTGAGCTGTGGCTGATGTTACACATGTATACACAGGACTGTGAGAAATTACAGATGTGAGAAAGCAGTAGGGGGCGTCTCTATGTTGGCTGTGCTGCGGCTGATGTTACTGATGTATACACAGGACTGTGAGGTATTACAGATGTGAGAAAGCAGTAGTGGGTGTCTCTATGCTGGCTGTGCTGTGGCTGATGTTACAGATGTATACACAGGACTGTGAGGTATTACAGATGTGAGAATGCAGTAGTGGGTGTCCCTATGCTGGTTGAGCTGTGGCTGATGTTACAGATGTATACACAGGACTGTGAGGTATTACAGATGTGAGATAGCAGTAGTGGGTGTCTCTATGCTGGCTGAGCTGTGGCTGATGTTACAGATGTATACACAGGACTGTGAGGTATTACAGATGTGAGATAGCAGTAGTGGACGTCTCTATGCTGGCTGTGCTGTGGCTGATGTTACAGATGTATACACAGGACTGTGAGGTATTACAGATGTGAGATAGTAATAGTGGGTGTCTCTATGCTGGCTGTGCTGTGGCTGATGTTACAGATGTATACACAGGACTGTGAGGTATTACAGATGTGAGATAGTAATAGTGGGTGTCTCTATGCTGGCTGTGCTGTGGCTGATGTTACAGATGTATACACAGGACTGTGAGGTATTACAGATGTGAGATAGCAGTAGTGGGCGTCTCTATGCTGGCTGAGCTGTGGCTGATGTTACAGATGTATACACAGGACTGTGAGGTATTACAGATGTGAGATAGCAGTAGTGGGTGTCTCTATGCTGGCTGAGCTGTGGCTGATGTTACAGATGTATACACAGGACTGTGAGGTATTACAGATGTGAGATAGCAGTAGTGGGTGTCTCTATGCTGGCTGAGCTGTGGCTGATGTTACAGATGTATACACAGTACTGTGAGGTACTACAGATGTGAGATAGCAGTAGTGGGTGTCTCTATGCTGGTTGTGCTGTGGCTGATGTTGCAGATGTATACACAGGACTGTGAGGTATTACAGATGTGAGATAGCAGTAGTGGGCGTCTCTATGCTGGCTGTGCTGTGGCTGATGTTACTGATGTATACACAGGACTGTGAGGTATTACAGATGTGAGATAGTAGTAGTGGGTGTCTCTATGCTGGCTGAGCTGTGGCTGATGTTACAGATGTATACACAGGACTGTGAGGTATTACAGATGTGAGATAGCAGTAGTGGGCGTCTCTATGCTGGCTGTGCTGTGGCTGATGTTACAGATGTATACACAGGACTGTGAGGTATTACAGATGTGAGATAGTAGTAGTGGGTATCTCTATGCTGGATGTGCTGTGCCTGATGGTACGATGTATACACAGGACTGTGAGGTATTACAGATGTGAGATAGCAGTAGTGGGTGTCTCTATGCTGGCTGAGCTGTGGCTGATGTTAAAGATGTATACAGGACTGTGAGGTATCACAGATGTAAGATAGCCATAGTGGGCGTCTCTATGCTGGCTGAGCTGTGGCTGATGTTACTGATGTATACACAGGACTGTGAGGTATTACGGATGTGAGATAGCAGTAGTGGGTGTCTCTATGCTTGCTGTGCTGTGGCTGATGTTACAGATGTATACACAGGACTGTGAGGTATTACAGATGTGAGATAGCAGTAGTGTATGTCTCTATGCTGGCTGTGCTGTGGCTGATGTTACAGATGTATGCACAGGTCTGTGAGGTATTACAGATGTGAGATAGCAGTAGTGGGCGTCTCTATGCTGGCTGTGCTGTGATTGATGTTACAGATGTATACACAGGACTGTGAGGTATTACAGATGTGAGATAGCATTAGTGGGCGTCTCTGTGCTAGCTGTGCTGTGGCTGATGTTACAGATGTATACACAGGACTGTGAGGTATTACAGATGTGAGATAGCAGTAGTGGGCGTCTCTATGCTGGCTGTGCTGTGGCTGATGTTACAGATGTATACACAGGACTGTGAGGTATTACAGATGTGAGATAGCAGTAGTGGGCGTCTCTATGCTGGCTGTGCTGTGGCTGATGTTACAGATGTATACACAGGACCGTGAGGTATTACAGATGTGAGATAGCAGTAGTGGGTGTCTCTATGCTGGCTGGGCTGTGGCTGATGTTACAGATGTATACACAGGACTGTGAGGTATTACAGATGTGAGATAGCAGCAGTGGGCGTCTCTATGCTGGCTGTGCTGTGGCTGATGTTACAGATGTATACACAGGACTGTGAGGTATTACAGATGTGAGATAGCAGTATTGGGTTTCTCTATGCTGGCTGAGCGGTGGCTGATGTTACAGATGTATACACAGGTCTGTGAGGTATTACAGATGTGAGATAGCAGTTGTGGGTATCTCTTTGCTGGATGTGCTGTGCATGATGGTACGATGTATACACAGGACTGCGAGATATTACCAATGTGAGATAGCAGTAGTGGGTGTCCCTATGCTGGCTGTGCTGTGGCTGATGTTACAGATGTATACACAGGACTGTGAGGTATTACAGATGTGAGATAGTAGTAGTGAGTGTCTCTATGCTGGCTGTGCTGTGGCTGATGTTACAGATGTATACACAGGACTGTGAGGTATTACAGATGTGAGATAGCAGTATTGGGTGTCTCTATGCTGGCTGAGCTGTGGCTGATGTTACAGATGTATACACAGGACTGTGAGGTATTACAGATGTGAGATAGCAGTAGTGGGCGTCTCTATGCTGGCTGAGCTGTGGCTGATGTTACAGATGTATACACAGGACTGTGAGGTATTACAGATGTGAGATAGCAGTAGTGGGCGTCTCTATGCTGGCTGTGCTGTGGCTAATGTTACAGATGTATACACAGGACTGTGAGGTATTACAGATGTGAGATAGCAGTAGTGGGTGTCTCTATGCTGGCTGAGCTGTGGCTGATGTTACAGATGTATACACAGTACTGTGAGGTACTACAGATGTGAGATAGCAGTAGTGGGTGTCTCTATGCTGGCTGTGCTGTGGCTGATGTTGCAGATGTATACACAGGACTGTGAGGTATTACAGATGTGAGATAGCAGTAGTGGGCGTCTCTATGCTGGCTGTGCTGTGGCTGATGTTACTGATGTATACACAGGACTGTGAGGTATTACAGATGTGAGATAGTAGTAGTGGGTGTCTCTATGCTGGCTGAGCTGTGGCTGATGTTACAGATGTATACACAGGACTGTGAGGTATTACAGATGTGAGATAGCAGTAGTGGGCATCTCTATGCTGGCTGTGCTGTGGCTGATGTTACAGATGTATACTCAGGACTGTGAGGTATTACAGATGTGAGATAGTAGTAGTGGGTGTCTCTATGCTGGCTGAGCTGTGGCTGATGTTACAGATGTATACACAGGACTGTGAGGTATTACAGATGTGAGATAGCAGTAGTGGGCATCTCTATGCTGGCTGTGCTGTGGCTGATGTTACAGATGTATACACAGGACTGTGAGGTATTACAGATGTGAGATAGTAGTAGTGAGTGTCTCTATGCTGGCTGTGCTGTGGCTGATGTTACAGATGTATACACAGGACTGTGAGGTATTACAGATGTGAGATAGCAGTATTGGGTGTCTCTATGCTGGCTGAGCTGTGGCTGATGTTACAGATGTATACACAGGACTGTGAGGTATTACAGATGTGAGATAGCAGTAGTGGGCGTCTCTATGCTGGCTGAGCTGTGGCTGATGTTACAGATGTATACACAGGACTGTGAGGTATTACAGATGTGAGATAGCAGTAGTGGGCGTCTCTATGCTAGCTGTGCTGTGGCTGATGTTACAGATGTATACACAGGACTGTGAGGTATTACAGATGTGAGATAGCAGTAGTGGGTGTCTCTATGCTGGCTGTGCTGTGGCTGATGTTACAGATGTATACACAGGACTGTGAGGTATTACAGATGTGAGATAGCAGTAGTGGGTGTCTCTATGCTGGCTGAGCTGTGGCTGATGTTACCGATGTATACACAGTACTGTGAGGTACTACAGATGTGAGATAGCAGTAGTGGGTGTCTCTATGCTGGCTGTGCTGTGGCTGATGTTGCAGATGTATACACAGGACTGTGAGGTATCCCAGATGTAAGATAGCAGTAGTGGGCGTCTCTATGCTGGCTGAGCTGTGGCTGATGTTACTGATGTATACACAGGACTGTGAGGTATTACGGATGTGAGATAGCAGTAGTGGGTGTCTCTATGCTGGCTGTGCTGTGGCTGATGTTACAGATGTATGCACAGGTCTGTGAGGTATTACAAATGTGAGATAGCAGTAGTGGGCGTCTCTATGCTGGCTGTGCTGTGACTGATGTTACAGATGTATACACAGGACTGTGAGGTATTACAGATGTGAGATAGCAGTAGTGGGCCTCTCTATGCTAGCTGTGCTGTGGCTGATGATACAGATGTATACACAGGACTGTGAGGTATTACAGATGTGAGATAGCAGTAGTGGGCGTCTCTATGCTGGCTGTGCTGTGGCTGATGTTACATATGTATACACAGGACTGTGAGGTATTACAAATGTGAGATAGCAGTAGTGGGAGTCTCTATGCTGGCTGTGCTGTGGCTCATGTTACAGATGTATACACAGGACAGTGAGATATTACAGATGTGAGATAGCAGTAGTGGGCGTCTCTATGCTGGCTGTGCTGTGGCTGATGTTACAGATGTATACACAGGACTGTGAGGTATTACAGATGTGAGAAAGCAGTAGTGGGCGTCTCTATGCTGGCTGAGCTGTGGGTGATGTTACAGATGTATACACAGGACTGTGAGGTATTACAGATGTGAGATAGCAGTAGTGGGCGTCTCTATGCTGGCTGAGCTGTGGCTGATGTTACAGATGTATACACAGGACTATGAGGTATTACAGATGTGAGATAGCAGTAGTGGGCGTCTCTATGCTGCCTGACCTGTGGCTGATGTTACAGATGTATACACAGAACTGTGAGAAATTACAGATGTGAGAAAGCAGTAGGGGGCGTCTCTATGCTGGCTGTGCTGTGGCTGATGTTACTGATGTATACACAGGACTGTGAGGTATTACAGATGTGAGAAAGCAGTAGTGGGTGTCTCTATGCTGGCTGTGCTGTGGCTGATGTTACAGATGTATACACAGGACTTTGAGGTATTACAGATGTGAGAATGCAGTAGTGGGTGTCTCTATGCTGGCTGAGCTGTGGCTGATGTTACAGATGTATACACAGGACTGTGAGGTATTACAGATGTGAGATAGCAGTAGTGGGTGTCTCTATGCTGGCTGAGCTGTGGCTGATGTTACAGATGTATACACAGGACTGTGAGGTATTACAGATGTGAGATAGCAGTAGTGGACGTCTCTATGCTGGCTGTGCTGTGGCTGATGTTACAGATGTATACACAGGACTGTGAGGTATTACAGATGTGAGATAGTAATAGTGGGTGTCTCTATGCTGGCTGTGCTGTGGCTGATGTTACAGATGTATACACAGGACTGTGAGGTATTACAGATGTGAGATAGTAATAGTGGGTGTCTCTATGCTGGCTGTGCTGTGGCTGATGTTAAAGGTGTATACACAGGACTGTGAGGTATTACAGATGTGAGATAGCAGTAGTGGGCGTCTCTATGCTGGCTGAGCTGTGGCTGATGTTATAGATGTATACACAGGACTGTGAGGTATTTCAGATGTGAGATAGCAGTAGTGGGTGTCTCTATGCTGGCTGAGATGTGGCTGATGTTACAGATGTATACACAGGACTGTGAGGTATTACAGATGTGAGATAGCAGTAGAGGGTGTCTCTATGCTGGCTGAGCTGTGGCTGAGGTTACAGATGTATACACAGTACTGTGAGGTACTACAGATGTGAGATAGCAGTAGTGGGTGTCTCTATGCTGGCTGTGCTGTGGCTGATGTTGCAGATGTATACACTGGACTGTGAGGTATTACAGATGTGAGATAGCAGTAGTGGGCGTCTCTATGCTGGCTGTGCTGTGGCTGATGTTACTGATGTATACACAGGACTGTGAGGTATTACAGATGTGAGATAGTAGTAGTGGGTGTCTCTATGCTGGCTGAGCTGTGGCTGATGTTACAGATGTATACACAGGACTGTGAGGTATTACAGATGTGAGATAGCAGTAGTGGGCGTCTCTATGCTGGCTGTGCTGTGGCTGATGTTACAGATGTATACACAGGACTGTGAGGTATTACAGATGTGAGGTAGTAGTAGTGGGTATCTCTATGCTGGATGTGCTGTGCCTGATGGTACGATGTATACACAGGACTGTGAGGTATTACAGATGTGAGATAGCAGTAGTGGGTGTCTCTATGCTGGCTGAGCTGTGGCTGATGTTAAAGATGTATACAGGACTGTGAGGTATCACAGATGTAAGATAGCAGTAGTGGGTGTCTCTATGCTGGCTGAGCTGTGGCTGATGTTACTGATGTATACACAGGACTGTGAGGTATTACAGATGTGAGATAGTAGTAGTGGGTATCTCTATGCTGGATGTGCTGTGCCTGATGGTACGATGTATACACAGGACTGTGAGGTATTACAGATGTGAGATAGCAGTAGTGGGTGTCTCTATGCTGGCTGAGCTGTGGCTGATGTTAAAGATGTATACACAGGACTGTGAGGTATCACAGATGTAAGATAGCAGTAGTGGGCGTCTCTATGCTGGCTGAGCTGTGGCTGATGTTACTGATGTATACACAGGACTGTGAGGTATTACGGATGTGAGATAGCAGTAGTGGGTGTCTCTATGCTGGCTGAGCTGTGGCTGATGTTACTGATGTATACACAGGACTGTGAGGTATTACAGATGTGAGATAGCAGTAGTGTATGTCTCTATGCTGGCTGTGCTATGGCTGATGTTACAGATGTAAATACAGGACTGTGAGGTATTCCAGATGTGAGATAGCAGTAGTGAGTGTCTCTATGCTGGCTGTGCTGTGGCTGATGTTACAGATGTATGCACAGGTCTGTGAGGTATTACAAATGTGAGATAGCAGTAGTGGGCGTCTCTATGCTGGCTGTGCTGTGACTGATGTTACAGATGTATACACAGGACTGTGAGGTATTACAGATGTGAGATAGCAGTAGTGGGCCTCTCTATGCTAGCTGTGCTGTGGCTGATGATACAGATGTATACACAGGACTGTGAGGTATTACAGATGTGAGATAGCAGTAGTGGGCGTCTCTATGCTGGCTGTGCTGTGGCTGATGTTACATATGTATACACAGGACTGTGAGGTATTACAAATGTGAGATAGCAGTAGTGGGAGTCTCTATGCTGGCTGTGCTGTGGCTCATGTTACAGATGTATACACAGGACTGTGAGGTATTACAGATGTGAGATAGCAGTAGTGGGCGTCTCTATGCTGGCTGTGCTGTGGCTGATGTTACAGATGTATACACAGGACTGTGAGGTATTACAGATGTGAGAAAGCAGTAGTGGGCGTCTCTATGCTGGCTGAGCTGTGGGTGATGTTACAGATGTATACACAGGACTGTGAGGTATTACAGATGTGAGATAGCAGTAGTGGGCGTCTCTATGCTGGCTGAGCTGTGGCTGATGTTACAGATGTATACACAGGACTATGAGGTATTACAGATGTGAGATAGCAGTAGTGGGTGTCTCTATGCTGCCTGAGCTGTGGCTGATGTTACACATGTATACACAGGACTGTGAGAAATTACAGATGTGAGAAAGCAGTAGGGGGTGTCTCTATGCTGGCTGTGCTGTGGCTGATGTTACTGATGTATACACAGGACTGTGAGGTATTACAGATGTGAGAAAGCAGTAGTGGGTGTCTCTATGCTGGCTGTGCTGTGGCTGATGTTACAGATGTATACACAGGACTGTGAGGTATTACAGATGTGAGAATGCAGTAGTGGGTGTCCCTATGCTGGCTGAGCTGTGGCTGATGTTACAGATGTATACACAGGACTGTGAGGTATTACAGATGTGAGATAGCAGTAGTGGGTGTCTCTATGCTGGCTGAGCTGTGGCTGATGTTACAGATGTATACACAGGACTGTGAGGTATTACAGATGTGAGATAGCAGTAGTGGACGTCTCTATGCTGGCTGTGCTGTGGCTGATGTTACAGATGTATACACAGGACTGTGAGGTATTACAGATGTGAGATAGTAATAGTGGGTGTCTCTATGCTGGCTGTGCTGTGGCTGATGTTACAGATGTATACACAGGACTGTGAGGTATTACAGATGTGAGATAGTAATAGTGGGTGTCTCTATACTGGCTGTGCTGTGGCTGATGTTACAGATGTATACACAGGACTGTGAGGTATTACAGATGTGAGATAGCAGTAGTGGGCGTCTCTATGCTGGCTGAGCTGTGGCTGATGTTACAGATGTATACACAGGACTGTGAGGTATTACAGATGTGAGATAGCAGTAGTGGGTGTCTCTATGCTGGCTGAGCTGTGGCTGATGTTACAGATGTATACACAGGACTGTGAGGTATTACAGATGTGAGATAGCAGTAGTGGGTGTCTCTATGCTGGCTGAGCTGTGGCTGATGTTACAGATGTATACACAGTACTGTGAGGTACTACAGATGTGAGATAGCAGTAGTGGGTGTCTCTATGCTGGTTGTGCTGTGGCTGATGTTGCAGATGTATACACAGGACTGTGAGGTATTACAGATGTGAGATAGCAGTAGTGGGCGTCTCTATGCTGGCTGTGCTGTGGCTGATGTTACTGATGTATACACAGGACTGTGAGGTATTACAGATGTGAGATAGTAGTAGTGGGTGTCTCTATGCTGGCTGAGCTGTGGCTGATGTTACAGATGTATACACAGGACTGTGAGGTATTACAGATGTGAGATAGTAGTAGTGGGTATCTCTATGCTGGATGTGCTGTGCCTGATGGTACGATGTATACACAGGACTGTGAGGTATTACAGATGTGAGATAGCAGTAGTGGGTGTCTCTATGCTGGCTGAGCTGTGGCTGATGTTAAAGATGTATACAGGACTGTGAGGTATCACAGATGTAAGATAGCCGTAGTGGGCGTCTCTATGCTGGCTGAGCTGTGGCTGATGTTACTGATGTATACACAGGACTGTGAGGTATTACGGATGTGAGATAGCAGTAGTGGGTGTCTCTATGCTTGCTGTGCTGTGGCTGATGTTACAAATGTATACACAGGACTGTGAGGTATTACAGATGTGAGATAGCAGTAGTGTATGTCTCTATGCTGGCTGTGCTGTGGCTGATGTTACAGATGTATGCACAGGACTGTGAGGTATTACAGATGTGAGATAGTAATAGTGGGTGTCTCTTTGCTGGCTGTGCTGTGGCTGATGTTAAAGGTGTATACACAGGACTGTGAGGTATTACAGATGTGAGATAGCAGTAGTGGGCGTCTCTATGCTGGCTGAGCTGTGGCTGACGTTACAGATGTATACACAGGACTGTGAGGTATTTCAGATGTGAGATAGCAGTAGTGGGTGTCTCTATGCTGGCTGAGCTGTGGCTGATGTTACAGATGTATACACAGGACTGTGAGGTATTACAGATGTGAGATAGCAGTAGTGGGTGTCTCTATGCTGGCTGAGCTGTGGCTGATGTTACAGATGTATACACAGTACTGTGAGGTACTACAGATGTGAGATAGCAGTAGTGGGTGTCTCTATGCTGGCTGTGCTGTGGCTGATGTTGCAGATGTATACACAGGACTGTGAGGTATTACAGATGTGAGATAGCAGTAGTGGGCGTCTCTATGCTGGCTGTGCTGTGGCTGATGTTACAGATGTATACACAGGACTGTGAGGTATTACAGATGTGAGAAAGCAGTAGTGGGCGTCTCTATGCTGGCTGTGCTGTGGCTGATGTTACTGATGTATACACAGGACTGTGAGATATTACAGATGTGAGATAGTAGTAGTGGGTGTCTCTATGCTGGCTGAGCTGTTGCTGATGTTACAGATGTATACACAGGACTGTGAGGTATTACAGATGTGAGATAGCAGTAGTGGGCGTCTCTATGCTGGCTGTGCTGTGGCTGATGTTACTGATGTATACACAGGACTGTGAGGTATTACAGATGTGAGGTAGTAGTAGTGGGTATCTCTATGCTGGATGTGCTGTGCCTGATGGTACGATGTATACACAGGACTGTGAGGTATTACAGATGTGAGATAGCAGTAGTGGGTGTCTCTATGCTGGCTGAGCTGTGGCTGATGTTAAAGATGTATACAGGACTGTGAGGTATCACAGATGTAAGATAGCAGTAGTGGGCGTCTCTATGCTGGCTGAGCTGTGGCTGATGTTACTGATGTATACACAGGACTGTGAGGTATTACAGATGTGAGATAGTAGTAGTGGGTATCTCTATGCTGGATGTGCTGTGCCTGATGGTACGATGTATACACAGGACTGTGAGGTATTACAGATGTGAGATAGCAGTAGTGGGTGTCTCTATGCTGGCTGAGCTGTGGCTGATGTTAAAGATGTATACACAGGACTGTGAGGTATCACAGATGTAAGATAGCAGTAGTGGGCGTCTCTATGCTGGCTGAGCTGTGGCTGATGTTACTGATGTATACACAGGACTGTGAGGTATTACGGATGTGAGATAGCAGTAGTGGGTGTCTCTATGCTGGCTGTGCTGTGGCTGATGTTACAGATGTATACACAGGACTGTGAGGTATTACAGATGTGAGATAGCAGTAGTGTATGTCTCTATGCTGGCTGTGCTATGGCTGATGTTACAGATGTAAATACAGGACTGTGAGGTATTCCAGATGTGAGATAGCAGTAGTGAGTGTCTCTATGCTGGCTGTGCTGTGGCTGATGTTACAGATGTATGCACAGGTCTGTGAGGTATTACAAATGTGAGATAGCAGTAGTGGGCGTCTCTATGCTGGCTGTGCTGTGACTGATGTTACAGATGTATACACAGGACTGTGAGGTATTACAGATGTGAGATAGCAGTAGTGGGCCTCTCTATGCTAGCTGTGCTGTGGCTGATGATACAGATGTATACACAGGACTGTGAGGTATTACAGATGTGAGATAGCAGTAGTGGGCGTCTCTATGCTGGCTGTGCTGTGGCTGATGTTACATATGTATACACAGGACTGTGAGGTATTACAAATGTGAGATAGCAGTAGTGGGAGTCTCTATGCTGGCTGTGCTGTGGCTCATGTTACAGATGTATACACAGGACTGTGAGGTATTACAGATGTGAGATAGCAGTAGTGGGCGTCTCTATGCTGGCTGTGCTGTGGCTGATGTTACAGATGTATACACAGGACTGTGAGGTATTACAGATGTGAGAAAGCAGTAGTGTGCGTCTCTATGCTGGCTGAGCTGTGGGTGATGTTACAGATGTATACACAGGACTGTGAGGTATTACAGATGTGAGATAGCAGTAGTGGGCGTCTCTATGCTGGCTGAGCTGTGGCTGATGTTACAGATGTATACACAGGACTATGAGGTATTACAGATGTGAGATAGCAGTAGTGGGCGTCTCTATGCTGCCTGAGCTGTGGCTGATGTTACACATGTATACACAGGACTGTGAGAAATTACAGATGTGAGAAAGCAGTAGGGGGCGTCTCTATGCTGGCTGTGCTGTGGCTGATGTTACTGATGTATACACAGGACTGTGAGGTATTACAGATGTGAGAAAGCAGTAGTGGGTGTCTCTATGCTGGCTGTGCTGTGGCTGATGTTACAGATGTATACACAGGACTGTGAGGTATTACAGATGTGAGAATGCAGTAGTGGGTGTCCCTATGCTGGCTGAGCTGTGGCTGATGTTACAGATGTATACACAGGACTGTGAGGTATTACAGATGTGAGATAGCAGTAGTGGGTGTCTCTATGCTGGCTGAGCTGTGGCTGATGTTACAGATGTATACACAGGACTGTGAGGTATTACAGATGTGAGATAGCAGTAGTGGACGTCTCTATGCTGGCTGTGCTGTGGCTGATGTTACAGATGTATACACAGGACTGTGAGGTATTACCGATGTGAGATAGTAATAGTGGGTGTCTCTATGCTGGCTGTGCTGTGGCTGATGTTACAGATGTATACACAGGACTGTGAGGTATTACAGATGTTAGATAGTAATAGTGGGTGTCTCTATGCTGGCTGTGCTGTGGCTGATGTTACAGATGTATACACAGGACTGTGAGGTATTACAGATGTGAGATAGCAGTAGTGGGCGTCTCTATGCTGGCTGAGCTGTGGCTGATGTTACAGATGTATACACAGGACTGTGAGGTATTACAGATGTGAGATAGCAGTAGTGGGTGTCTCTATGCTGGCTGAGCTGTGGCTGATGTTACAGATGTATACACAGGACTGTGAGGTATTACAGATGTGAGATAGCAGTAGTGGGTGTCTCTATGCTGGCTGAGCTGTGGCTGATGTTACAGATGTATACACAGTACTGTGAGGTACTACAGATGTGAGATAGCAGTAGTGGGTGTCTCTATGCTGGTTGTGCTGTGGCTGATGTTGCAGATTTATACACAGGACTGTGAGGTATTACAGATGTGAGATAGCAGTAGTGGGCGTCTCTATGCTGGCTGTGCTGTGGCTGATGTTACTGATGTATACACTGGACTGTGAGGTATTACAGATGTGAGATAGTAGTAGTGGGTGTCTCTATGCTGGCTGAGCTGTGGCTGATGTTACAGATGTATACACAGGACTGTGAGGTATTACAGATGTGAGATAGCAGTAGTGGGCGTCTCTATGCTGGTTGTGCTGTGGCTGATGTTACAGATGTATACACAGGACTGTGAGGTATTACAGATGTGAGATAGTAGTAGTGGGTATCTCTATGCTGGATGTGCTGTGCCTGATGGTACGATGTATACACAGGACTGTGAGGTATTACAGATGTGAGATAGCAGTAGTGGGTGTCTCTATGCTGGCTGAGCTGTGGCTGATGTTAAAGATGTATAAAGGACTGTGAGGTATCACAGATGTAAGATAGCCGTAGTGGGCGTCTCTATGCTGGCTGAGCTGTGGCTGATGTTACTGATGTATACACAGGACTGTGAGGTATTACGGATGTGAGATAGCAGTAGTGGGTGTCTCTATGCTTGCTGTGCTGTGGCTGATGTTACAGATGTATACACAGGACTGTGAGGTATTACAGATGTGAGATAGCAGTAGTGTATGTCTCTATGCTGGCTGTGCTGTGGCTGATGTTACAGATGTATGCACAGGTCTGTGAGGTATTACAGATGTGAGATAGCAGTAGTGGGCGTCTCTATGCTGGCTGTGCTGTGATTGATGTTACAGATGTATACACAGGACTGTGAGGTATTACAGATGTGAGATAGCAGTAGTGGGCGTCTCTGTGCTAGCTGTGCTGTGGCTGATGTTACAGATGTATACACAGGACTGTGAGGTATTACAGATGTGAGATAGCAGTAGTGGGCGTCTCTATGCTGGCTGTGCTGTGGCTGATGTTACAGATGTATACACAGGACTGTGAGGTATTACAGATGTGAGATAGCAGTAGTGGGTGTCTCTATGCTGGATGTGCTGTGGCTGATGTTACAGATGTATACACAGGACCGTGAGGTATTACAGATGTCAGATAGCAGTAGTGGGTGTCTCTATGCTGGCTGGGCTGTGGCTGATGTTACAGATGTATACACAGGACTGTGAGGTATTACAGATGTGAGATAGCAGTATTGGGTTTCTCTATGCTGGCTGAGCGGTGGCTGATGTTACAGATGTATACACAGGTCTGTGAGGTATTACAGATGTGAGATAGCAGTAGTGGGTATCTCTTTGCTGGATGTGCTGTGCCTGATGGTACGATGTATACACAGGACTGCGAGATATTACCAATGTGAGATAGCAGTAGTGGGTGTCCCTATGCTGGCTGTGCTGTGGCTGATGTTACAGATGTATACACAGGACTGTGAGGTATTACAGATGTGAGATAGTAGTACTGAGTGTCTCTATGCTGGCTGTGCTGTGGCTGATGTTACAGATGTATACACAGGACTGTGAGGTATTACAGATGTGAGATAGCAGTATTGGGTGTCTCTATGCTGGCTGAGCTGTGGCTGATGTTACAAATGTATACACAGGACTGTGAGGTATTACAGATGTGAGATAGCAGTAGTGGGCGTCTCTATGCTGGCTGAGCTGTGGCTGATGTTACAGATGTATACACAGGACTGTGAGGTATTACAGATGTGAGATAGCAGTAGTGGGCGTCTCTATGCTGGCTGTGCTGTGGCTGATGTTACAGATGTATACACAGGACTGTGAGGTATTACAGATGTGAGATAGCAGTAGTGGGTGTCTCTATGCTGGCTGAGCTGTGGCTGATGTTACAGATGTATACACAGTACTGTGAGGTACTACAGATGTGAGATAGCAGTAGTGGGTGTCTCTATGCTGGCTGTGCTGTGGCTGATGTTGCAGATGTATACACAGGACTGTGAGGTATTACAGATGTGAGATAGCAGTAGTGGGCGTCTCTATGCTGGCTGTGCTGTGGCTGATGTTACTGATGTATACACAGGACTGTGAGGTATTACAGATGTGAGATAGTAGTAGTGGGTGTCTCTATGCTGGCTGAGCTGTGGCTGATGTTACAGATGTATACACAGGACTGTGAGGTATTACAGATGTGAGATAGCAGTAGTGGGCATCTCTATGCTGGCTGTGCTGTGGCTGATGTTACAGATGTATACTCAGGACTGTGAGGTATTACAGATGTGAGACAGCAGTAGGGGGTGTCTCTATGCTGGCTGTGCTGTGGCTGATGTTTCAGATGTATACACAGGACTGTGAGGTATTACAGATGTGAGATAGTAGTAGTGGGTATCTCTATGCTGGATGTGCTGTGCCTGATGGTACGATGTATACACAGGACTGTGAGGTATTACAGATGTGAGATAGCAGTAGTGGGTGTCTCTATGCTGGCTGAGCTGTGGCTGATGTTAAAGATGTATACACAGGACTGTGAGGTATCACAGATGTAAGATTGCAGTAGTGGGCGTCTCTATGCTGGCTGAGCTGTGGCTGATGTTACTGATGTATACACAGGACTGTGAGGTATTACGGATGTGAGATAGCAGTAGTGGGTGTCTCTATGCTGGCTGTGCTGTGGCTGATGTTACAGATGTATACACAGGACTGTGAGGTATTACAGATGTGAGATAGCAGTAGTGTATGTCTCTATGCTGGCTGTGCTATGGCTGATGTTACAGATGTAAATACAGGACTGTGAGTTATTCCAGATGTGAGATAGCAGTAGTGAGTGTCTCTATGCTGGCTGTGCTGTGGCTGATGTTACAGATGTATGCACAGGTCTGTGAGGTATTACAAATGTGAGATAGCAGTAGTGGGCGTCTCTATGCTGGCTGTGCTGTGACTGATGTTACAGATGTATACACAGGACTGTGAGGTATTACAGATGTGAGATAGCAGTAGTGGGCCTCTCTATGCTAGCTGTGCTGTGGCTGATGATACAGATGTATATACAGGACTGTGAGGTATTACAGATGTGAGATAGCAGTAGTGGGCGTCTCTATGCTGGCTGTGCTGTGGCTGATGTTACATATGTATACACAGGACTGTGAGGTATTACAAATGTGAGATAGCAGTAGTGGGAGTCTCTATGCTGGCTGTGCTGTGGCTCATGTTACAGATGTATACACAGGACTGTGAGATATTACAGATGTGAGATAGCAGTAGTGGGCGTCTCTATGCTGGCTGTGCTGTGGCTGATGTTACAGATGTATACACAGGACTGTGAGGTATTACAGATGTGAGAAAGCAGTAGTGGGCGTCTCTATGCTGGCTGAGCTGTGGGTGATGTTACAGATGTATACACAGGACTGTGAGGTATTACAGATGTGAGATAGCAGTAGTGGGCGTCTCTATGCTGGCTGAGCTGTGGCTGATGTTACAGATGTATACACAGGACTATGAGGTATTACAGATGTGAGATAGCAGTAGTGGGCGTCTCTATGCTGCCTGAGCTGTGGCTGATGTTACAGATGTATACACAGGACTGTGAGAAATTACAGATGTGAGAAAGCAGTAGGGGGCGTCTCTATGCTGGCTGTGCTGTGGCTGATGTTACTGATGTATACACAGGACTGTGAGGTATTACAGATGTGAGAAAGCAGTAGTGGGTGTCTCTATGCTGGCTGTGCTGTGGCTGATGTTACAGATGTATACACAGGACTGTGAGGTATTACAGATGTGAGAATGCAGTAGTGGGTGTCTCTATGCTGGCTGAGCTGTGGCTGATGTTACAGATGTATACACAGGACTGTGAGGTATGACAGATGTGAGATAGCAGTAGTGGGTGTCTCTATGCTGGCTGAGCTGTGGCTGATGTTACAGATGTATACACAGGACTGTGAGGTATTACAGATGTGAGATAGCAGTAGTGGACGTCTCTATGCTGGCTGTGCTGTGGCTGATGTTACAGATGTATACACAGGACTGTGAGGTATTACAGATGTGAGATAGTAATAGTGGGTGTCTCTATGCTGGCTGTGCTGTGGCTGATGTTACAGATGTATACACAGGACTGTGAGGTATTACAGATGTGAGATAGTAATAGTGGGTGTCTCTATGCTGGCTGTGCTGTGGCTGATGTTACAGATGTATACACAGGACTGTGAGGTATTACAGATGTGAGATAGCAGTAGTGGGCGTCTCTATGCTGGCTGAGCTGTGGCTGATGTTACAGATGTATACACAGGACTGTGAGGTATTTCAGATGTGAGATAGCAGTAGTGGGTGTCTCTATGCTGGCTGAGCTGTGGCTGATGTTACAGATGTATACACAGGACTGTGAGGTATTACAGATGTGAGATAGCAGTAGTGGGTGTCTCTATGCTGGCTGAGCTGTGGCTGATGTTACAGATGTATACACAGTACTGTGAGGTACTACAGATGTGAGATAGCAGTAGTGGGTGTCTCTATGCTGGCTGTGCTGTGGCTGATGTTGCAGATGTATACACAGGACTGTGAGGTATTACAGATGTGAGATAGCAGTAGTGGGCGTCTCTATGCTGGCTGTGCTGTGGCTGATGTTACTGATGTATACACAGGACTGTGAGGTATTACAGATGTGAGATAGTAGTAGTGGGTGTCTCTATGCTGGCTGAGCTGTGGCTGATGTTACAGATGTATACACAGGACTGTGAGGTATTACAGATGTGAGATAGCAGTAGTGGGCGTCTCTATGCTGGCTGTGCTGTGGCTGATGTTACAGATGTATACACAGGACTGTGAGGTATTACAGATGTGAGGTAGTAGTAGTGGGTATCTCTATGCTGGATGTGCTGTGCCTGATGGTACGATGTATACACAGGACTGTGAGGTATTACAGATGTGAGATAGCAGTAGTGGGTGTCTCTATGCTGGCTGAGCTGTGGCTGATGATAAAGATGTATACAGGACTGTGAGGTATCACAGATGTAAGATAGCAGTAGTGGGCGTCTATGCTGGCTGAGCTGTGGCTGATGTTACTGATGTATACACAGGACTGTGAGGTATTACGGATGTGAGATAGCAGTAGTGGGTGTCTCTATGCTGGCTGTGCTGTGGCTGATGTTACAGATGTATACACAGGACTGTGAGGTATTACAGATGTGAGATAGCAGTAGTGTATGTCTCTATGCTGGCTGTGCTATGGCTGATGTTACAGATGTAAACACAGAACTGTGAGGTATTCCAGATGTGAGATAGCAGTAGTGAGTGTCTCTATGCTGGCTGTGCTGTGGCTGATGTTACAGATGTATGCACAGGTCTGTGAGGTATTACAGATGTGAGATAGCAGTAGTGGGCATCTCTATGCTGGCTGTGCTGTGACTGATGTTACAGATGTATACACAGGACTGTGAGGCATTACAGATGTGAGATAGCAGTAGTGGGCGTCTCTGTGCTAGCTGTGCTGTGGCTGATGTTACAGATGTATACACAGGACTGTGAGGTATTTCAGATGTGAGATAGCAGTAGTGGGCATCTCTATGCTGGCTGTGCTGTGGCTGATGTTACAGATGTATACACAGGACTGTGAGGTATTACAGATGTGAGATAGCAGTAGTGGGCGTCTCTATGCTGGCTGTGCTGTGGCTGATGTTACAGATGTATACACAGGACCGTGAGGTATTACAGATGTGAGATAGCAGTAGTGGGTGTCTCTATGCTGGCTGGGCTTTGGCTGATGTTACAGATGTATACACAGGACTGTGAGGTATTACAGATGTGAGATAGCAGCAGTGGGCGTCTCTATGCTGGCTGTGCTGTGGCTGATGTTACAGATGTATACACAGGACTGTGAGGTATTACAGATGTGAGATAGCAGTAGTGGGTTTCTCTATGCTGGCTGAGCGGTGGCTGATGTTACAGATGTATACACAGGTCTGTGAGGTATTACAGATCTGAGATAGCAGTAGTGGGTATCTCTTTGCTGGATGTGCTGTGCCTGATGGTACTATGTATACACAGGACTGCGAGATATTACCAATGTGAGATAGCAGTAGTGGGTGTCCCTATGCTGGCTGTGCTGTGGCTGATGTTACAGATGTATACACAGGACTGTGAGGTATTACAGATGTGAGATAGTAGTAGTGAGTGTCTCTATGCTGGCTGTGCTGTGGCTGATGTTACAGATGTATACACAGGACTGTGAGGTATTACAGATGTGAGATAGCAGTATTGGGTGTCTCTATGCTGGCTGAGCTGTGGCTGATGTTACAGATGTATACACAGGACTGTGAGGTATTACAGATGTGAGATAGCAGTAGTGGGCGTCTCTATGCTGGCTGAGCGATGGCTGATGTTACAGATGTATACACAGGACTGTGAGGTATTACAGATGTGAGATAGCAGTAGTGGGCGTCTCTATGCTGGCTGTGCTGTGGCTGATGTTACAGATGTATACACAGGACTGTGAGGTATTACAGATGTGAGATAGCAGCAGTGGGTGTCTCTATGCTGGCTGTGCTGTGGCTGATGTTACAGATG
Source organism: Taudactylus pleione (assembly GCA_031769625.1). Classification (NCBI taxonomy): domain Eukaryota; kingdom Metazoa; phylum Chordata; class Amphibia; order Anura; family Myobatrachidae; genus Taudactylus; species Taudactylus pleione. Next base: position 470,348 of record JAUIMM010000894.1, on the reverse strand, counting down.
TATACACAGGACTGTGAGGTATTACAGATGTGAGATAGCAGTAGTGGGTGTCTCTATGCTGGCTGTGCGGTGGCTATTGTTACAGATGTATACACAGGTCTGTGAGGTATTACAGATGTGAGATAGCAGTATTGGGTGTCTCTATGCTGGCTGGGCTGTGGCTGATGTTACAGATGTATACATAGGACTGTGAGGTATTACAGATGTGAGATAGTAGTAGTGGGTATCTCTATGCTGGATGTGCTGTGCCTGATGGTACGATGTATACACAGGACTGTGAGATATTACCAATGTGAGAAAGAAGTAGTGGGTGTCCATATGCTGGCTGTGCTGTGGCTGATGTTACAGATATATACACAGGACTGTGAGGTAATACAGATGTGAGATAGTAGTGGTGGGTGTCTCTATGCTGGCTGTGCTGTGGCTGATGTTACAGATGTATATACAGGACTGTGAGGTATTACAGATGTGAGATAGCAGTAGTGGGCGTCTCTATGCTGGCTGAGCTGTGGCTGACGTTACAGAAGTATACACAGGACTGTGAGGTATTGCAGATGTGAGATAGCAGTAGTGGGTGTCTCTATGCTGGCTGAGCTGTGGCTGATCTTACAGTTGTATACACAGGACTGTGAGGTATTACAGATGTGAGATTGCAATAGTGGGTATCTCTATGCTGGATGTGCTGTGCCTGACAGTACGATATATACACAGGACTGCGAGATATTACCAATGTGAAATAGCAGTAGTGGGTGACCCTATGCTGGCTGTGCTGTGGCTGATGTTACAGATGTATACACAGGACTGTGTGGTATTACAGATGTGAGATAGTAGTAGTGGGTGTCTCTATGCTGGCTGTGCTGTGGCTGATGTTACAGATGTATACACAGGACTGTTAGGTATTACAGATGTGAGATAGTAGTAGTGGGTGTCTCTATTCTGGCTGTGCTGTGGCTGATGTTACAGATGTATACATAGGACTGTGAGGTATTACAGATGTGAGATAGCAGTAGTGGGTGTCTCTATGCTGGCTGAGCTGTGGCTGATGTTACAGATGTATACACAGGACTGTGAGGTATTACAGATGTGAGATAGCAGTAGTGGGCGTCTCTATGCTGGCTGAGCTGTGGCTGATGTTACAGATGTATACACAGGACTGTGAGGTATTACAGATGTGAGATAGCAGTAGTGGGCGTCTCTATGCTGGCTGTGCTGTGGCTGATGTTACAGATGTATACACAGGACTGTGAGGTACTACAGATGTGAGATAGCAGCAGTGGGCGTCTCCATGCTGGCTGTGCTGTGGCTGATGTTACAGATGTATACACAGGACTGTGAGGTATTACAGATGTGAGATAGCAGTAGTGGGTGTCTCTATGCTGGCTGAGCGGTGGCTGATGTTACAGATGTATACACAGGTCTGTGAGGTATTACAGATGTGAGATAACAGTAGTGGGTGTCTCTATGCTGGATGTGCTGTGCCTGATGGTACGATGTATACACAGGACGGTGAGGTATTACAGATGTGAGATAGCAGTATTGGGTGTCTCTATGCTGGCTGTGCTGTGGCTGATGTTACAGATGTATACACAGGACTGTGAGGTACTACAGATGTGAGATAGCAGCAGTGGGTGTCTCCATGCTGGCTGTGCTGTGGCTGATGTTACAGATGTATACACAGTACTGTGAGGTATTACAGATGTGAGATAGCAGTAGTGGGTGTCTCTATGCTGGCTGTGTTGTGGCTGATGTTACATATGTATACACAGGACTGTGAGGTATTACAGATGTGAGATAGCAGTAGTGGGCGTCTCTATGCTGGCTGTGCTGTGGCTGATGTTACAGATGTATACACAGGACTGTGAGGTATTACAGATGTGAGATAGCAGTAGTGGGTGTCTCTATGCTGGCTGAGCTGTGGCTGATGTTACAGATGTATACACAGGTCTGTGAGGTATTACAGATGTGAGATAGCAGTAGTGGGTGTCTCTATGTTGGCTGTGCTGTGGCTGATGTTACAGATGTATACATAGGACTGTGAGGCATTACAGATGTGAGATAGTAGTAGTGGGTATCTCTATGCTGGATGTGCTGTGCCTGATGGTACGATGTATACACAGGACTGCGAGATATTACCAATGTGAGAGAGAAGTAGTGGGTGTCCCTCTGCTGGCTGTGCTGTGGCTGATGTTACAGATGTATACACAGGACTGTGAGGTAATACAGCTGTGAGATAGTAGTAGTGGGTGTCTCTATGCTGGCTGTGCTGTGGCTGATGTTACAGATGTATACACAGGACTGTGAGGTATTACAGATGTGAGATAGCAGTAGTGGGCGTCTCTATGCTGGCTGAGCTGTGGCAGATGTTACAGATGTATACACAGGACTGTGAGGTATTACAGATGTGAGATAGCAGTAGTGGGTGTCTCTATGCTGGCTGAGCAGTGGCTGATCTTACAGATGTATACAAACGACTGTGAGGTTTTACAGATGTGAGATTGCAGTAGTGGGTATCTCTATGCTGGATGTGCTGTGCCTGATGGTACGATGTATACACAGGACTGCGAGATATTACCAATGTGAGATAGCAGTAGTGGGTGTCCCTATGCTGGCTGTGCTGTGGCTGATGTTACAGATGTATACACAGGACTGTGAGGTATTACAGATGTGAGATAGTAGTAGTGGGTGTCTCTATGCTGGCTGTGCTGTGGCTGATGTTACAGATGTATACACAGGACTGTGAGGTATTACAGATGTGAGATAGCAGTAGTGGGTGTCTCTAAGCTGGCTGAGCTGTGGCTGATGTTACAGATGTATACACAGGACTGTGAGGTATTACAGATGTGATACAGCAGTAGTGGGCGTCTCTATGCTGGCTGAGCTGTGGCTGATGTTACAGCTGTATACACAGGACTGTGAGGTATTACAGATGTGAGATAGCAGTAGTGGGCGTCTCTATGCTGGCTGTGCTGTGGCTGATGTTACAGATGTATACACAGGACTGTGAGGTATTACAGATGTGAGATAGCAGCAGTGGGTGTCTCTATGCTGGCTGTGCTGTGGCTGATGTTACAGATGTATACACAGGACTGTGAGGTATTACAGATGTGAGATAGCAGTAGTGGGTGTCTCTATGCAGGCTGAGCGGTGGCTGATGTTACAGATGTATACACTGGTCTGTAATGTATTACAGATGTGAGATAGCAGTAGTGGGTGTCTCTATGCTGGCTGTGCTGTGGCTGATGTTACAGATGTATACACAGGACTGTGAGGTATTACAGATGTGAGATAGCAGCAGTGGGTGTCTCTATGCTGGCTGTGCTGTGGCTGATGTTACAGATGTATACACAGGACTGTGAGGTATTACAGATGTGAGATAGCAGTAGTGGGTGTCTCTATGCTGGCTGAGCTGTGGCTGATGTTACAGATGTATACACAGGTCTGTGAGGTATTACAGATGTGAGATAGCAGTAGTGGGTGTCTCTATGTTGGCTGTGCTGTGGCTGATGTTACAGATGTATACATAGGACTGTGAGGCATTACAGATGTGAGATAGTAGTAGTGGGTATCTCTATGCTGGATGTGCTGTGCCTGATGGTACGATGTATACACAGGACTGCGAGATATTACCAATGTGAGAGAGAAGTAGTGGGTGTCCCTCTGCTGGCTGTGCTGTGGCTGATGTTACAGATGTATACACAGGACTGAGGTAATACAGATGTGAGATAGTAGTAGTGGGTGTCTCTATGCTGGCTGTGCTGTGGCTGATGTTACAGATGTATACACAGGACTGTGAGGTATTACAGATGTGAGATAGCAGTAGTGGGCGTCTCTATGCTGGCTGAGCTGTGGCAGATGTTACAGATGTATACACAGGACTGTGAGGTATTACAGATGTGAGATAGCAGTAGTGGGTGTCTCTATGCTGGCTGAGCTGTGGCTGATCTTACAGATGTATACAAAGGACTGTGAGGTTTTACAGATGTGAGATTGCAGTAGTGGGTATCTCTATGCTGGATGTGCTGTGCCTGATGGTACGATGTATACACAGGACTGCGAGATATTACCAATGTGAGATAGCAGTAGTGGGTGTCCCTATGCTGGCTGTGCTGTGGCTGATGTTACAGATGTATACACAGGACTGTATACATCTGTGCCTGACGGTACGATGTGGGTGTGGGTGTCCCTATGCTGGCTGTGCTGTGGCTGATGTTACAGATGTATACACAGGACTGTATACATCTGTGCCTGACGGTACGATGTATACACAGGACTGCGAGATATTACCAATGTGAGATAGCAGTAGTGGGTGTCCCTATGCTGGCTGTGCTGTGGCTGATGTTACAGATGTATACACAGGACTGTGAGGTATTACCGAAGTGAGATAGTAGTAGTGGGTGTCTCTATGCTGGCTGTGCTGTGGCTGATGTTACAGATGTATACACAGGACTGTGAGGTATTACAGATATGAGATAGCAGTAGTGGGTGTCTCTAAGCTGGCTGAGCTGTGTCTGATGTTACAGATGTATACACAGGACTGTGAGGTATTACAGATGTGAGATAGCAGTAGTGGGCGTCTCTATGCTGGCTGAGATGTGGCTGATGTTACAGATGTATACACAGGACTGTGAGGTATTACAGATGTGAGATAGCAGTAGTGGGCGTCTCTATGCTGGCTGTGCTGTGGCTGATGTTACAGATGTATACACAGGACTGTGAGGTATTACAGATGTGAGATAGCAGCAGTGGGTGTCTGTATGCTGGCTGTGCTGTGGCTGATGTTACAGATGTATACACAGGACTGTGAGGTATTACAGATGTGAGATAGCAGTAGTGGGTGTCTCTATGCTGGCTGAGTGGTGGCTGATGTTACAGATGTATTCACTGGTCTGTAATGTATTACAGATTTGAGATAGCAGTAGTGGGTGTCTCTATGCTGGCTGTGCTGTGGCTGATGTTACAGATGTATACACAGGACTGTGAGGTATTACAGATGTGAGATAGTAGTAGTGGGTGTCTCTATGCTGGCTGTGCTGTGGCTGATGTTACAGATGTATACACAGGACTGTGAGGTATTATAGATGTGAGATAGCAGTAGTGGGTGTCTCTATGCTGGTTGAGCTGTGGCTGATGTTACAGATGTATACACAGGACTGTGAGGTATTACAGATGTGAGATAGCAGTAGTGGGCGTCTCTATGCTGGCTGAGCTGTGGCTGATGTTACAGATGTATACACAGGACTGTGAGGTATTACAGATGTGAGATAGCAGTAGTGGGCGTCTCTATGCTGGCTGTGCTGTGGCTGATGTTACAGATGTATACACAGGACTGTGAGGTATTACAGATGTGAGATAGCAGCAGTGGGTGTCTCTATGCTGGCTGTGCTGTGGCTGATGTTACAGATGTATACACAGGACTGTGAGGTATTACAGATGTGAGATAGCAGTAGTGGGTGTCTCTATGCTGGCTGAGCGGTGGCTGATGTTACAGATGTATACACAGGTCTGTGAGGTATTACAGATGTGAGATAGCAGTAGTGGGTGTCTCTATGCTGGCTGTACTGTGGCTGATGTTACAGATGTATACACAGGACTGTGAGGTATTACAGATGTGAGATAGTAGTAGTGGGTATCTCTATGCTGGATGTGCTGTGCCTGATGGTACGATGTATACACAGGACTGTGAGGTATTACAGATGTGAGATAGCAGTAGTGGGTGTCTCTATGCTGGCTGAGCTGTGGCTGATGTTACAGATGTATACACAGGACTGTGAGGTATTACAGATGTGAGATAGCAGTAGTGGGTGTCTCTATGCTGGCTGAGCTGTGGCTGATGTTACTGATGTATAGCCAGGACTGTGAGGTATTACAGATGTGAGATAGCAGTAGTGGGTGTCTCTATGCTTGCTGAGCGGTGTTTGATGTTACAGATGTATACACAGGTCTGTGAGGTATTACAGATGTGAGATAGCAGTAGTGGGTGTCTCTATGCTGGCTGTGCTGTGGCTGATGTTACAGATGTATACACAGCACTGTGAGGTATTACAGATGTGAGATTGTAGTAGTGGGTATCTCTATGCTGGATATGCTGTGCCTGATGGTACGATGTATACACAGGACTGTGAGGTATTGCAGATGTGAGATAGCAGTAGTGGGTGTTTCTATGCTGGCTGAGCTGTGGCTGATGTTACTGATGTATACACAGGACTGTGAGGTATTACGGATGTGAGATAGCAGTAGTGGGTGTCTCTATGCTGGCTGTGCTGTGGCTGATGTTACAGATGTATACACAGGACTGTGAGGTATTACAGATGTGAGATAGCAGTAGTGGGTGTCTCTATGCTGGCTGTGCTGTGGCTGATGTTACAGATGTATACACAGGACTGTGAGGTATTACAGATGTGAGATAGCAGTAGTGAGTGTCTCTATGCTGGGTGTGCTGTGGCTGATGTTACAGATGTATGCACAGGACTGTGAGGTATTACAGATGTGAGATAGCAGTAGTGGGCGTCTCTATGCTGGCTGTGCTGTGGCTGATGTTACAGATGTATGCACTGGACTGTGAGGTATTACAGATGTGAGATAGTAGTAGTGGGTATCTCTATGCTGGATGTGCTGTGCCTGATGGTACGATGTATACACAGGACTGCGAGATATTACCAATGTGAGATAGAAGTAGTGGGTGTCCCTATGCTGGCTGTGCTGTGGCTGATGTTATAGATGTATACACAGGACTGTGAGGTAATACAGATGTGAGATAGTAGTAGTGGGTGTCTCTATGCTGGCTGTGCTGTGGCTGATGTTACAGATGTATACACAGGACTGTGAGGTATTACAGATGTGAGATAGCAGTAGTGGGCGTCTCTATGCTGGCTGAGCTGTGGCAGATGTTACAGATGTATACACAGGACTGTGAGGTATTACAGATGTGAGATAGCAGTAGTGGGTGTCTCTATGCTGGCTGAGCTGTGGCTGATCTTACAGATGTATACAAAGGACTGTGAGGTTTTACAGATGTGAGATTGCAGTAGTGGGTATCTCTATGCTGGATGTGCTGTGCCTGATGGTACGATGTATACACAGGACTGCGAGATATTACCAATGTGAGATAGCAGTAGTGGGTGTCCCTATGCTGGCTGTGCTGTGGCTGATGTTACAGATGTATACACAGGACTGTATACATCTGTGCCTGACGGTACGATGTGGGTGTGGGTGTCCCTATGCTGGCTGTGCTGTGGCTGATGTTACAGATGTATACACAGGACTGTATACATCTGTGCCTGACGGTACGATGTATACACAGGACTGCGAGATATTACCAATGTGAGATAGCAGTAGTGGGTGTCCCTATGCTGGCTGTGCTGTGGCTGATGTTACAGATGTATACACAGGACTGTGAGGTATTACCGAAGTGAGATAGTAGTAGTGGGTGTCTCTATGCTGGCTGTGCTGTGGCTGATGTTACAGATGTATACACAGGACTGTGAGGTATTACAGATGTGAGAAAGCAGTAGTGGGTGTCTCTAAGCTGGCTGAGCTGTGTCTGATGTTACAGATGTATACACAGGACTGTGAGATAATACAGATGTGAGATAGCAGTAGTGGGCGTCTCTATGCTGGCTGAGATGTGGCTGATGTTACAGATGTATACACAGGACTGTGAGGTATTACAGATGTGAGATAGCAGTAGTGGGTGTCTCTATATGCTGGCTGTGCTGTGGCTGATGTTACAGATGTATACACTGGACTGTGAGGTATTACAGATGTGAGATAGCAGTAGTGGGTGTCTCTATGCTGGCTGAGTGGTGGCTGATGTTACAGATGTATTCACTGGTCTGTAATGTATTACAGATTTGAGATAGCAGTAGTGGGTGTCTCTATGCTGGCTGTGCTGTGGCTGATGTTACAGATGTATACACAGGACTGTGAGGTATTACAGATGTGAGATAGTAGTAGTGGGTGTCTCTATGCTGGCTGTGCTGTGGCTGATGTTACAGATGTATACACAGGACTGTGAGGTATTATAGATGTGAGATAGCAGTAGTGGGTGTCTCTATGCTGGTTGAGCTGTGGCTCATGTTACAGATGTATACACAGGACTGTGAGGTATTACAGATGTGAGATAGCAGTAGTGGGCGTCTCTATGCTGGCTGAGCTGTGGCTGATGTTACAGATGTATACACAGGACTGTGAGGTATTACAGATGTGAGATAGCAGTAGTGGGCGTCTCTATGCTGGCTGTGCTGTGGCTGATGTTACAGATGTATACACAGGACTGTGAGGTATTACAGATGTGAGATAGCAGCAGTGGGTGTCTCTATGCTGGCTGTGCTGTGGCTGATGTTACAGATGTATACACAGGACTGTGAGGTATTACAGATGTGAGATAGCAGTAGTGGGTGTCTCTATGCTGGCTGAGCGGTGGCTGATGTTACAGATGTATACACAGGTCTGTGAGGTATTACAGATGTGAGATAGCAGTAGTGGGTGTCTCTATGCTGGCTGTACTGTGGCTGATGTTACAGATGTATACACAGGACTGTGAGGTATTACAGATGTGAGATAGTAGTAGTGGGTATCTCTATGCTGGATGTGCTGTGCCTGATGGTACGATGTATACACAGGACTGTGAGGTATTACAGATGTGAGATAGCAGTAGTGGGTGTCTCTATGCTGGCTGAGCTGTGGCTGATGTTACAGATGTATACACAGGACTGTGAGGTATTACAGATGTGAGATAGCAGTAGTGGGTGTCTCTATGCTGGCTGAGCTGTGGCTGATGTTACTGATGTATAGCCAGGACTGTGAGGTATTACAGATGTGAGATAGCAGTAGTGGGTGTCTCTATGCTTGCTGAGCGGTGTTTGATGTTACAGATGTATACACAGGTCTGTGAGGTATTACAGATGTGAGATAGCAGTAGTGGGTGTCTCTATGCTGGCTGTGCTGTGGCTGATGTTACAGATGTATACACAGCACTGTGAGGTATTACAGATGTGAGATTGTAGTAGTGGGTATCTCTATGCTGGATATGCTGTGCCTGATGGTACGATGTATACACAGGACTGTGAGGTATTGCAGATGTGAGATAGCAGTAGTGGGTGTTTCTATGCTGGCTGAGCTGTGGCTGATGTTACTGATGTATACACAGGACTGTGAGGTATTACGGATGTGAGATAGCAGTAGTGGGTGTCTCTATGCTGGCTGTGCTGTGGCTGATGTTACAGATGTATACACAGGACTGTGAGGTATTACAGATGTGAGATAGCAGTAGTGGGTGTCTCTATGCTGGCTGTGCTGTGGCTGATGTTACAGATGTATACACAGGACTGTGAGGTATTACAGATGTGAGATAGCAGTAGTGAGTGTCTCTATGCTGGGTGTGCTGTGGCTGATGTTACAGATGTATGCACAGGACTGTGAGGTATTACAGATGTGAGATAGCAGTAGTGGGCGTCTCTATGCTGGCTGTGCTGTGGCTGATGTTACAGATGTATGCACTGGACTGTGAGGTATTACAGATGTGAGATAGTAGTAGTGGGTATCTCTATGCTGGATGTGCTGTGCCTGATGGTACGATGTATACACAGGACTGCGAGATATTACCAATGTGAGATAGAAGTAGTGGGTGTCCCTATGCTGGCTGTGCTGTGGCTGATGTTATAGATGTATACACAGGACTGTGAGGTAATACAGATGTGAGATAGTAGTAGTGGGTGTCTCTATGCTGGCTGTGCTGTGGCTGATGTTACAGATGTATACACAGGACTGTGAGGTATTACAGATGTGAGATAGCAGTAGTGGGCGTCTCTATGCTGGTTGAGCTGTGGCTGATGTTACAGATGTATACACAGGACTGTGAGGTATTACAGATGTGAGATAGCAGTAGTGGGCGTCTCTATGCTGGCTGAACTGTGGCTGATGTCACAGATGTATACACAGGACTGTGAGGTATTACAGATGTGAGATAGCAGTAGTGGGCATCTCTATGCTGGCTGTGCTGTGGCTGATGTTACAGATGTATACACAGGACTGTGAGGTATTACAGATGTGAGATAGCAGCAGTGGGTGTCTCTATGCTGGCTGTGCTGTGGCTGATGTTACAGATGTATACACAGGACTGTGAGGTATTACACATGTGAGATAGCAGTAGTGGGTGTCTCTATGCTGGCTGAGCTGTGTCTGATGTTACAGATGTATACACAGGTCTGTGAGGTATTACAGATGTGAGATAGCAGTAGTGGGTGTCTCTATGTTGGCTGTGCTGTGGCTGATGTTACAAATGTATACATAGGACTGTGAGGTATTACAGATGTGAGATAGCTGTAGTGGGTATCTCTATGCTGGATGTGCTGTGCCTGATGGTACGATGTATACACAGGACTGCGAGATATTACCAATGTGAGAGAGAAGTAGTGGGTGTCCCTCTGCTGGCTGTGCTGTGGCTGATGTTACAGATGTATACACAGGACTGTGAGGTAATACAGATGTGAGATAGTAGTAGTGGGTGTCTCTATGCTAGCTGTGCTGTGGCTGATGTTAAAGATGTATACACAGGACTGTGAGGTATTACAGATGTGAGATAGCAGTAGTGGGTGTCTCTATGCAGGCAGAGCGGTGGCTGATGTTACAGATGTATACACTGGTCTGTAATGTATTACAGATGTGAGATAGCAGTAGTGGGTGTCTCTATGCTGGCTGTGCTGTGGCTGATGTTACAGATGTATACACAGGACTGTGAGGTATTACAGATGTGAGATAGCAGTAGTGGGTGTCTCTATGCTGGCTGTGCTGTGGCTGATGTTACAGATGTATACACAGGACTGTGAGGTATTACCAATGTGAGATAGCAGTAGTGGGTGTCTCTATGCTGGCTGAGCTGTGGCTGATGTTACAGATGTATGCACAGGACTGTGAGGTATTACAGATGTGAGATAGCAATAGTGGGCGTCTCTATGCTGGCTGTGCTGTGGCTGATGTTACAGATGTATGCACTGGACTGTGAGGTATTACAGATGTGAGATCGTAGTAGTGGGTATCTCTATGCTGGATGTGCTGTGCCTGATGGTACGATGTATACACAGGACTGCGAGATATTACCAATGTGAGATAGAAGTAGTGGGTGTCCCTATGCTGGCTGTGCTGTGGCTGATGTTATAGATGTATACACAGGACTGTGAGGTAATACAGATGTGAGATAGTAGTAGTGGGTGTCTCTATGCTGGCTGTGCTGTGGCTGATGTTACAGATGTATACACAGGACTGTGAGGTATTACAGATGTGAGATAGCAGTAGTGGGCGTCTCTATGCTGGTTGAGCTGTGGCTGATGTTACAGATGTATACACAGGACTGTGAGGTATTACAGATGTGAGATAGCAGTAGTGGGCGTCTCTATGCTGGCTGAACTGTGGCTGATGTTACAGATGTATACACAGGACTGTGAGGTATTACAGATGTGAGATAGCAGTAGTGGGCGTCTCTATGCTGGCTGTGCTGTGGCTGATGTTACAGATGTATACACAGGACTGTGAGGTATTACAGATGTGAGATAGCAGCAGTGGGTGTCTCTATGCTGGCTGTGCTGTGGCTGATGTTACAGATGTATACACAGGACTGTGAGGTAATACAGATGTGAGATAGCAGTAGTGGGTGTCTCTATGCTGGCTGAGCTGTGGCTGATGTTACAGATGTATACACAGGTCTGTGAGGTATTACAGATGTGAGATAGCAGTAGTGGGTGTCTCTATGTTGGCTGTGCTGTGGCTGATGTTACAGATGTATACATAGGACTGTGAGGTATTACAGATGTGAGATAGTAGTAGTGGGTATCTCTATGCTGGATGTGCTGTGCCTGATGGTACGATGTATACACAGGACTGCGAGATATTACCAATGTGAGAGAGAAGTAGTGGGTGTCCCTCTGCTGGCTGTGCTCTGGCTGATGTTACAGATGTATACACAGGACTGTGAGGTAATACAGATGTGAGATAGTAGTAGTGGGTGTCTCTATGCTGGCTGTGCTGTGGCTGATGTTACAGATGTATACACAGGACTGTGAGGTATTACAGATGTGAGATAGCAGTAGTGGGCGTCTCTATGCTGGCTGAGCTGTGGCTGATGTTACAGATGTATACACAGGACTGTGAGGTATTACAGATGTGAGATAGCAGTAGTGGGTGTCTCTATGCTGGCTGAGCTGTGGCTGATCTTACAGATGTATACAAAGGACTGTGAGGTATTACAGATGTGAGATTGCAGTAGTGGGTGTCTCTAAGCTGGCTGAGCTGTGGCTGATGTTACAGATGTATACACAGGACTGTGAGGTATTACAGATGTGAGATAGCAGTAGTGGGCGTCTCTATGCTGGCTGAGCTGTGGCTGATGTTACAGATGTATACACAGGACTGTGAGGTATTACAGATGTGAGATAGCAGTAGTGGGTGTCTCTATGCAGGCTGAGCGGTGGCTGATGTTACAGATGTATACACTGGTCTGTAATGTATTACAGATGTGAGATAGCAGTAGTGGGTGTCTCTATGCTGGCTGTGCTGTGGCTGATGTTACAGATGTATACACAGGACTGTGAGGTATTACAGATGTGAGATAGCAGTAGTGGGCGTTTCTATGCTGGCTGTGCTGTGGCTGATGTTACAGATGTATACACAGGACTGTGAGGTATTACAGATGTGGGATAGCAGCAGTGGGTGTCTCTATGCTGGCTGTGCTGTGGCTGATGTTACAGATGTATACACAGGACTGTGAGGTATTACAGATGTGAGATAGCAGTAGTGGGTGTCTCTATGCTGGCTGAGCTGTGGCTGATGTTACAGATGTATACACAGGTCTGTGAGGTATTACAGATGTGAGATAGCAGTAGTGGGTGTCTCTATGTTGGCTGTGCTGTGGCTGATGTTACAGATGTATACATAGGACTGTGAGGTATTACAGATGTGAGATAGTAGTAGTGGGTATCTCTATGCTGGATGTGCTGTGCCTGATGGTACGATGTATACACAGGACTGCGAGATATTACCAATGTGAGATAGCAGTAGTGGGTGTCCCTCTGCTGGCTGTGCTGTGGCTGATGTTACAGATGTATACACAGGACTGTGAGGTAATACAGATGTGAGATAGTAGTAGTGGGTGTCTCTATGCTGGCTGTGCTGTGGCTGATGTTACAGATGTATACACAGGACTGTGAGGTATTACAGATGTGAGATAGCAGTAGTGGGCGTCTCTATGCTGGCTGAGCTGTGGCTGATGTTACAGATGTATACACAGGACTGTGAGGTATTACAGATGTGAGATAGCAGTAGTGGGTGTCTCTATGCTGGCTGAGCTGTGGCTGATCTTACAGATGTATACACAGGACTGTGAGGTATTACAGATGTGAGATTGCAGTAGTGGGTATCTCTATGCCGGATGTGCTGTGCCTGATGGTACGATGTATACACAGGACTGCGAGATATTACCAATGTGAGAAAGCAGTAGTGGTTGTCCCTATGCTGGCTGTGCTGTGGCTGATGTTACAGATGTATACACAGGACTGTGAGGTATTACAGATGTGAGATAGTAGTAGTGGGTGTCTCTATGCTGGCTGTGCTGTGGCTGATGTTACAGATGTATACACAGGACTGTGAGGTATTACAGATGTGAGATAGCAGTAGTGGGTGTCTCTAAGCTGGCTGAGCTGTGGCTGATGTTACAGATGTATACACAGGACTGTGAGGTATTACAGATGTGAGATAGCAGTAGTGGGCGTCTCTATGCTGGCTGAGCTGTGGCTGATGTTACAGATGTATACACAGGACTGTGAGGTATTACAGATGTGAGATAGCAGTAGTGGGCGTCTCTATGCTGGCTGTGCTGTGGCTGATGTTACAGATGTATACACAGGACTGTGAGGTATTACAGATGTGAGATAGCAGCAGTGGGTGTCTCTATGCTGACTGTGCTGTGGCTGATGTTACAGATGTATACACAGGACTGTGAGGTATTAAAGATGTGAGATAGCAGTAGTGGGTGTCTCTATGCAGGCTGAGCGGTGGCTGATGTTACAGATGTATACACTGGTCTGTAATGTATTACAGATGTGAGATAGCAGTAGTGGGTGTCTCTATGCTGGCTGTGCTGTGGCTGATGTTACAGATGTATACACAGGACTGTGAGGTATTACAGATGTGAGATAGTAGTAGTGGGTGTCTCTATGCTGGCTGTGCTGTGGCTGATGTTACAGATGTATACACAGGACTGTGAGGTATTACAGATGTGAGATAGCAGTAGTGGGTGTCTCTATGCTGGCTGAGCTGTGGCTGATGTTACAGATGTATACACAGGACTGTGAGGTATTACAGATGTGAGATAGCAGTAGTGGGCGTCTCTAGGCTGGCTGAGCTGTGGCTGATGTTACAGATGTATACACAGGACTGTGAGGTATTACAGATGTGAGATAGCAGTAGTGGGCGTCTCTATGCTGGCTGTGCTGTGGCTGATGTTACAGATGTATACACAGGACTGTGAGGTATTACAGATGTGAGATAGCAGCAGTGGGTGTCTCTATGCTGGCTGTGCTGTGGCTGATGTTACAGATGTATACACAGGACTGTGAGGTATTACAGATGTGAGATAGCAGTAGTGGGTGTCTCTATGCTGGCTGAGCGGTGGCTGATGTTACAGATGTATACACAGGTCTGTGAGGTATTACAGATGTGAGATATCAGTAGTGGGTGTCTCTATGCTGGCTGTACTGTGGCTGATGTTACAGATGTATACACAGGACTGTGAGGTATTACAGATGTGAGATAGTAGTAGTGGGTATCTCTATGCTGGATGTGCTGTGCCGGATGGTACGATGTATACACAGGACTGTGAAGTATTACAGATGTGAGATAGCAGTAGTGGGTGTCTCTATGCTGGCTGAGCTGTGGCTGATGTTCCAGATGTATACACAGGACTGTGAGGTATTACAGATGTGAGATAGCAGTAGTGGGTGTCTCTAAGCTGGCTGAGCTGTGGCTGATGTTACTGATGTATAGCCAGGACTGTAAGGTATTACAGATGTGAGATAGCAGTAGTGGGTGTCTCTATGCTGGCTGAGCGGTGGTTGATGTTACAGATGTATACACAGGTCTGTGAGGTATTACAGATGTGAGATAGCAGTAGTGGGTGTCTCTATGCTGGCTGTGCTGTGGCTGATGTTACAGATGTATACACAGGACTGTGAGGTATTACAGATGTGAGATTGTAGTAGTGGGTATCTCTATGCTGGATGTGCTGTGCCTGATGGTACGATGTATACACAGGACTGTGAGGTATTGCAGATGTGAGATAGCAGTAGTGGGTGTCTCTATGCTGGCTGAGCTGTGACTGATGTTACTGATGTATACACAGGACTGTGAGGTATTACGGATGTGAGATAGCAGTAGTGGGTGTCTCTATGCTGGCTGTGCTGTGGCTGATGTTAGAGATGTATACACAGGACTTTGAGGTATTACAGATGTGAGATAGCAGTAGTGGGTGTCTCTATGCTGGCTGTGCTGTGGCTGATGTTACAGATGTATACACAGGACTGTGAGGTATTACAGATGTGAGATAGCAGTAGTGAGTGTCTCTATGCTGGGTGTGCTGTGGCTGATGTTACAGATGTATGCACAGGACTGTGAGGTATTACAGATGTGAGATAGCAGTAGTGGGCATCTCTATGCTGGCTGTGCTGTGGCTGATGTTACAGATGTATGCACTGGACTGTGAGGTATTACAGATGTGAGATAGCAGTAGTGGGCGTCTCTATGCTGGCTGTGCTGTGACTGATGTTACAGATGTATACACAGGACTGTGAGGTATTACAGATGTGAGATAGTAGTAGTTGGTATCTCTATGCTGGATGTGCTGTGCCTGATGGTACGATGTATACACAGGACTGCGAGATATTACCAATGTGAGATAGAAGTAGTGGGTGTCCCTATGCTGGTTGTGCTGTGGCTGATGTTATAGATGTATACACAGGACTGTGAGGTAATACAGATGTGAGATAGTAGTATTGGGTGTCTCTATGCTGGCTGTGCTGTGGCTGATGTTACAGATGTATACACAGGACTGTGAGGTATTACAGATGTGAGATAGCAGTAGTGGGCGTCTCTATGCTGGTTGAGCTGTGGCTGATGTTACAGATGTATACACAGGACTGTGAGGTATTACAAATGTGAGATAGCAGTAGTGGGTGTCTCTATGCTGGCTGAGCTGTGGCTGATGTTACAGATGTATACACAGGACTGTGAGGTATTACAGATGTGAGATTGCAGTAGTGGGTATCTCTATGCTGGATGTGCTGTGCCTGACGGTACGATGTATACACAGGACTGCGAGATATTACCAATGTGAGATAGCAGTAGTGGGTGTCCCTATGCTGGCTGTGCTGTGGCTGATGTTACAGATGTATACACAGGACTGTGAGGTATTACAGATGTGAGATAGTAGTAGTGGGTGTCTCTATGCTGGCTGTGCTGTGGCTGATGTTACAGATGTATACACAGGACTGTGAGGTATTACAGATGTGAGATAGCAGTAGTGGGTGTCTCTATGCTGGCTGTGTTGTGGCTGATGTTACAGATGTATACACAGGACTTTGAGGTATTACAGATGTGAGATAGCAGTAGTGGGCGTCTCTATGCTGGCTGAGCTGTGGCTGATGTTACAGATGTATACACAGGACTGTGAGGTATTACAGATCTGAGATAGCAGTAGTGGGCGTCTCTATGCTGGCTGTGCTGTGGCTGATGTTACAGATGTATACACAGGACTGTGAGGTATTACAGACGTGAGATAGCAGCAGTGGGTGTCTCTATGCTGGCTGTGCTGTGGCTGATGTTACAGATGTATACACTGGACTGTGAGGTATTACAGATGTGAGATAGCAGTAGTGGGTGTCTCTATGCTGGCTGAGCGGTGGCTGATGTTACAGATGTATACACAGGTCTGTAAGGTATTACAGATGTGAGATAGCAGTAGTGGGCGTCTCTATGCTGGCTGTGCTGTGGCTGATGTTACAGATGTATACACAGGACTGTGAGGTATTACAGATGTGAGATAGTAGTAGTGGGTGTCTCTATGCTGGCTGTGCTGTGGCTGATGTTACAGATGTATACACAGGACTGTGAGGTATTACAGATGTGAGATAGCAGTAGTGGGTGTCTCTATGCTGGCTGAGCTGTGGCTGATGTTACAGAGGTATACACAGGACTGTGAGGTATTACAGATGTGAGATAGCAGTAGTGGGATTCTCTATGCTGGCTGAGCTGTGGCTGATGTTACAGATGTTTACACAGGACTGTGAGGTATTACAGATGTGAGATTGCAGTAGTGGGCGTCTCTATGCTGGCTGAGCTGTGGCTGATGTTACAGATGTATACACAGGACTGTGAGGTATTACAGATGTGAGATAGCAGCAGTGGGTGTCTCTATGCTGGCTGTGCTGTGGCTGATGTTACAGATGTATACACAGGACTGTGAGGTATTACAGATGTGAGATAGAAGTAGTGGGTGTCTCTATGCAGGCTGAGCGGTGGCTGATGTTACAGATGTATACACTGGTCTGTAATGTATTACAGATGTGAGATAGCAGTAGTGGGTGTCTCTATGCTGGCTGTGCTGTGGCTGATGTTACAGATGTATACACAGGACTGTGAGGTATTACAGATGTGAGATAGTAGTAGTGGGTGTCTCTATGCTGTCTGTGCTGTGGCTGATGTTACAGATGTATACACAGGACTGTGAGGTATTACAGATGTGAGATAGCAGTAGTGGGTGTCTCTATGCTGGCTGAGCTGTGGCTGATGTTACAGATGTATACACAGGACTGTGAGGTATTACAGATGTGAGATAGCAGTAGTGGGCGTCTCTATGCTGGCTGAGCTGTGGCTGATGTTACAGATGTATACACAGGACTGTGAGGTATTACAGATGTGAGATAGCAGTAGTGGGCGTCTCTATGCTGGCTGTGCTGTGGCTGATGTTACAGATGTATACACAGGACTGTGAGGTATTACAGATGTGAGATAGCAGCAGTGGGTGTCTCTATGCTGGCTGTGCTGTGGCTGATGTTACAGAAGTATACACAGGACTGTGAGGTATTACAGATGTGAGATAGCAGTAGTGGGTGTCTCTATGCTGGCTGAGCGGTGGCTGATGTTACAGATGTATACACAGGTCTGTGAGGTATTACAGATGTGAGATAGCAGTAGTGGGTGTCTCTATGCTGGCTGTACTGTGGCTGATGTTACAGATGTATACACAGGACTGTGAGGTATTACAGATGTGAGATAGTAGTAGTGGGTATCTCTATGCTGGATGTGCTGTGCCGGATGGTACGATGTATACACAGGACTGTGAGGTATTACAGATGTGAGATAGCAGTAGTGGGTGTCTCTATGCTGGCTGAGCTGTGGCTGATGTTACAGATGTATACACAGGACTGTGAGGTATTACAGATGTGAGATAGCAGTAGTGGGTGTCTCTATGCTGGCTGAGCTGTGGCTGATGTTACTGATGTATAGCCAGGACTGTGAGGTATTACAGATGTGAGATAGCAGTAGTGGGTGTCTCTATGCTGGCTGAGCGGTGGTTGATGTTACAGATGTATACACAGGTCTGTGAGGTATTACAGATGTGAGATAGCAGTAGTGGGTGTCTCTATGCTGGCTGTGCTGTGGCTGATGTTACAGATGTATACACAGGACTGTGAGGTATTACAGATGTGAGATTGTAGTAGTGGGTATCTCTATGCTGGATGTGCTGTGCCTGATGGTACGATGTATACACAGGACTGTGAGGTATTGCAGATGTGAGATAGCAGTAGTGGGTGTCTCTATGCTGGCTGAGCTGTGGCTGATGTTACTGATGTATACACAGGACTGTGAGGTATTACGGATGTGAGATAGCAGTAGTGGGTGTCTATATGCTGGCTGTGCTGTGGCTGATGTTACAGATGTATACACAGGACTGTGAGGTATTACAGATGTGAGATAGCAGTAGTGGGTGTCTCTATCCTGGCTGTGCTGTGGCTGATGTTACAGATGTATACACAGGACTGTGAGGTATTACAGATGTGAGATAGCAGTAGTGAGTGTCTCTATGCTGGGTGTGCTGTGGCTGATGTTACAGATGTATGCACAGGACTGTGAGGTATTACAGATGTGAGATAGCAGTAGTGGGCATCTCTATGCTGGCTGTGCTGTGGCTGATGTTACAGATGTATGCACTGGACTGTGAGGTATTACAGATGTGAGATAGCAGTAGTGGGCGTCTCTATGCTGGCTGTGCTGTGACTGATGTTACAGATGTATACACAGGACTGTGAGGTATTACAGATGTGAGATAGTAGTAGTGGGTATCTCTATGCTGGATGTGCTGTGCCTGATGGTACGATGTATACACAGGACTGCGAGATATTACCAATGTGAGATAGAAGTAGTGGGTGTCTCTATGCTGGCTGTACTGTGGCTGATGTTACAGATGTATACACAGGACTGTGAGGTATTACAGATGTGAGATAGTAGTAGTGGGTATCTCTATGCTGGATGTGCTGTGCCGGATGGTACGATGTATACACAGGACTGTGAGGTATTACAGATGTGAGATAGCAGTAGTGGGTGTCTCTATGCTGGCTGAGCTGTGGCTGATGTTACAGATGTATACACAGGACTGTGAGGTATTACAGATGTGAGATAGCAGTAGTGGGTGTCTCTATGCTGGCTGAGCTGTGGCTGATGTTACTGATGTATAGCCAGGACTGTGAGGTATTACAGATGTGAGATAGCAGTAGTGGGTGTCTCTATGCTGGCTGAGCGGTGGTTGATGTTACAGATGTATACACAGGTCTGTGAGGTATTACAGATGTGAGATAGCAGTAGTGGGTGTCTCTATGCTGGCTGTGCTGTGGCTGATGTTACAGATGTATACACAGGACTGTGAGGTATTACAGATGTGAGATTGTAGTAGTGGGTATCTCTATGCTGGATGTGCTGTGCCTGATGGTACGATGTATACACAGGACTGCGAGATATTACCAATGTGAGATAGCAGTAGTGGGTGTCCCTCTGCTGGCTGTGCTGTGGCTGATGTTACAGATGTATACACAGGACTGTGAGGTAAAACAGATGTGAGATAGTAGTAGTGGGTGTCTCTATGCTGGCTGTGCTGTGGCTGATGTTACAGATGTATACACAGGACTGTGAGGTATTACAGATGTGAGATAGCAGTAGTGGGCGTCTCTATGCTGGCTGAGCTGTGGCTGATGTTACAGATGTATACACAGGACTGTGAGGTATTACAGATGTGAGATAGCAGTAGTGGGTGTCTCTATGCTGGCTGAGCTGTGGCTGATCTTACAGATGTATACACAGGACTGTGAGGTATTACAGATGTGAGATTGCAGTAGTGGGTATCTCTATGCCGGATGTGCTGTGCCTGATGGTACGATGTATACACAGGACTGCGAGATATTACCAATGTGAGAAAGCAGTAGTGGGTGTCCCTATGCTGGCTGTGCTGTGGCTGATGTTACAGATGTATACACAGGACTGTGAGGTATTACAGATGTGAGATAGTAGTAGTGGGTGTCTCTATGCTGGCTGTGCTGTGGCTGATGTTACAGATGTATACACAGGACTGTGAGGTATTACAGATGTGAGATAGCAGTAGTGGGTGTCTCTAAGCTGGCTGAGCTGTGGCTGATGTTACAGATGTATACACAGGACTGTGAGGTATTACAGATGTGAGATAGCAGTAGTGGGCGTCTCTATGCTGGCTGAGCTGTGGCTGATGTTACAGATGTATACACAGGACTGTGAGGTATTACAGATGTGAGATAGCAGTAGTGGGCGTCTCTATGCTGGCTGTGCTGTGGCTGATGTTACAGATGTATACACAGGACTGTGAGGTATTACAGATGTGAGATAGCAGCAGTGGGTGTCTCTATGCTGGCTGTGCTGTGGCTGATGTTACAGATGTATACACAGGACTGTGAGGTATTAAAGATGTGAGATAGCAGTAGTGGGTGTCTCTATGCAGGCTGAGCGGTGGCTGATGTTACAGATGTATACACTGGTCTGTAATGTATTACAGATGTGAGATAGCAGTAGTGGGTGTCTCTATGCTGGCTGTGCTGTGGCTGATGTTACAGATGTATACACAGGACTGTGAGGTATTACAGATGTGAGATAGTAGTAGTGGGTGTCTCTATGCTGGCTGTGCTGTGGCTGATGTTACAGATGTATACACAGGACTGTGAGGTATTACAGATGTGAGATGGCAGTAGTGGGTGTCTCTATGCTGGCTGAGCTGTGGCTGATGTTACAGATGTATACACAGGACTGTGAGGTATTACAGATGTGAGATAGCAGTAGTGGGCGTCTCTAGGCTGGCTGAGCTGTGGCTGATGTTACAGATGTATACACAGGACTGTGAGGTATTACAGATGTGAGATAGCAGTAGTGGGCGTCTCTATGCTGGCTGTGCTGTGGCTGATGTTACAGATGTATACACAGGACTGTGAGGTATTACAGATGTGAGATAGCAGCAGTGGGTGTCTCTATGCTGGCTGTGCTGTGGCTGATGTTACAGATGTATACACAGGACTGTGAGGTATTACAGATGTGAGATAGCAGTAGTGGGTGCCTCTATGCTGGCTGAGCGGTGGCTGATGTTGCAGATGTATACACAGGTCTGTGAGGTATTACAGATGTGAGATAGCAGTAGTGGGTGTCTCTATGCTGGCTGTACTGTGGCTGATGTTACAGATGTATACACAGGACTGTGAGGTATTACAGATGTGAGATAGTAGTAGTGGGTATCTCTATGCTGGATGTGCTGTGCCGGATGGTACGATGTATACACAGGACTGTGAGGTATTACAGATGTGAGATAGCAGTAGTGGGTGTCTCTATGCTGGCTGAGCTGTGGCTGATGTTCCAGATGTATACACAGGACTGTGAGGTATTACAGATGTGAGATAGCAGTAGTGGGTGTCTCTAAGCTGGCTGAGCTGTGGCTGATGTTACTGATGTATAGCCAGGACTGTAAGGTATTACAGATGTGAGATAGCAGTAGTGGGTGTCTCTATGCTGGCTGAGCGGTGGTTGATGTTACAGATGTATACACAGGTCTGTGAGGTATTACAGATGTGAGATAGCAGTAGTGGGTGTCTCTATGCTGGCTGTGCTGTGGCTGATGTTACAGATGTATACACAGGACTGTGAGGTATTACAGATGTGAGATTGTAGTAGTGGGTATCTCTATGCTGGATGTGCTGTGCCTGATGGTACGATGTATACACAGGACTGTGAGGTATTGCAGATGTGAGATAGCAGTAGTGGGTGTCTCTATGCTGGCTGAGCTGTGACTGATGTTACTGATGTATACACAGGACTGTGAGGTATTACGGATGTGAGATAGCAGTAGTGGGTGTCTCTATGCTGGCTGTGCTGTGGCTGATGTTACAGATGTATACACAGGACTTTGAGGTATTACAGATGTGAGATAGCAGTAGTGGGTGTCTCTATGCTGGCTGTGCTGTGGCTGATGTTACAGATGTATACACAGGACTGTGAGGTATTACAGATGTGAGATAGCAGTAGTGAGTGTCTCTATGCTGGGTGTGCTGTGGCTGATGTTACAGATGTATGCACAGGACTGTGAGGTATTACAGATGTGAGATAGCAGTAGTGGGCATCTCTATGCTGGCTGTGCTGTGGCTGATGTTACAGATGTATGCACTGGACTGTGAGGTATTACAGATGTGAGATAGCAGTAGTGGGCGTCTCTATGCTGGCTGTGCTGTGACTGATGTTACAGATGTATACACAGGACTGTGAGGTATTACAGATGTGAGATAGTAGTAGTTGGTATCTCTATGCTGGATGTGCTGTGCCTGATGGTACGATGTATACACAGGACTGCGAGATATTACCAATGTGAGATAGAAGTAGTGGGTGTCCCTATGCTGGTTGTGCTGTGGCTGATGTTATAGATGTATACACAGGACTGTGAGGTAATACAGATGTGAGATAGTAGTATTGGGTGTCTCTATGCTGGCTGTGCTGTGGCTGATGTTACAGATGTATACACAGGACTGTGAGGTATTACAGATGTGAGATAGCAGTAGTGGGCGTCTCTATGCTGGTTGAGCTGTGGCTGATGTTACAGATGTATACACAGGACTGTGAGGTATTACAAATGTGAGATAGCAGTAGTGGGTGTCTCTATGCTGGCTGAGCTGTGGCTGATGTTACAGATGTATACACAGGACTGTGAGGTATTACAGATGTGAGATTGCAGTAGTGGGTATCTCTATGCTGGATGTGCTGTGCCTGACGGTACGATGTATACACAGGACTGCGAGATATTACCAATGTGAGATAGCAGTAGTGGGTGTCCCTATGCTGGCTGTGCTGTGGCTGATGTTACAGATGTATACACAGGACTGTGAGGTATTACAGATGTGAGATAGTAGTAGTGGGTGTCTCTATGCTGGCTGTGCTGTGGCTGATGTTACAGATGTATGCACAGGACTGTGAGGTATTACAGATGTGAGATAGCAGTAGTGGGCATCTCTATGCTGGCTGTGCTGTGGCTGATGTTACAGATGTATGCACTGGACTGTGAGGTATTACAGATGTGAGATAGCAGTAGTGGGCGTCTCTATGCTGGCTGTGCTGTGACTGATGTTACAGATGTATACACAGGACTGTGAGGTATTACAGATGTGAGATAGTAGTAGTGGGTATCTCTATGCTGGATGTGCTGTGCCTGATGGTACGATGTATACACAGGACTGCGAGATATTACCAATGTGAGATAGAAGTAGTGGGTGTCTCTATGCTGGCTGTACTGTGGCTGATGTTACAGATGTATACACAGGACTGTGAGGTATTACAGATGTGAGATAGTAGTAGTGGGTATCTCTATGCTGGATGTGCTGTGCCGGATGGTACGATGTATACACAGGACTGTGAGGTATTACAGATGTGAGATAGCAGTAGTGGGTGTCTCTATGCTGGCTGAGCTGTGGCTGATGTTACAGATGTATACACAGGACTGTGAGGTATTACAGATGTGAGATAGCAGTAGTGGGTGTCTCTATGCTGGCTGAGCTGTGGCTGATGTTACTGATGTATAGCCAGGACTGTGAGGTATTACAGATGTGAGATAGCAGTAGTGGGTGTCTCTATGCTGGCTGAGCGGTGGTTGATGTTACAGATGTATACACAGGTCTGTGAGGTATTACAGATGTGAGATAGCAGTAGTGGGTGTCTCTATGCTGGCTGTGCTGTGGCTGATGTTACAGATGTATACACAGGACTGTGAGGTATTACAGATGTGAGATTGTAGTAGTGGGTATCTCTATGCTGGATGTGCTGTGCCTGATGGTACGATGTATACACAGGACTGCGAGATATTACCAATGTGAGATAGCAGTAGTGGGTGTCCCTCTGCTGGCTGTGCTGTGGCTGATGTTACAGATGTATACACAGGACTGTGAGGTAAAACAGATGTGAGATAGTAGTAGTGGGTGTCTCTATGCTGGCTGTGCTGTGGCTGATGTTACAGATGTATACACAGGACTGTGAGGTATTACAGATGTGAGATAGCAGTAGTGGGCGTCTCTATGCTGGCTGAGCTGTGGCTGATGTTACAGATGTATACACAGGACTGTGAGGTATTACAGATGTGAGATAGCAGTAGTGGGTGTCTCTATGCTGGCTGAGCTGTGGCTGATCTTACAGATGTATACACAGGACTGTGAGGTATTACAGATGTGAGATTGCAGTAGTGGGTATCTCTATGCCGGATGTGCTGTGCCTGATGGTACGATGTATACACAGGACTGCGAGATATTACCAATGTGAGAAAGCAGTAGTGGGTGTCCCTATGCTGGCTGTGCTGTGGCTGATGTTACAGATGTATACACAGGACTGTGAGGTATTACAGATGTGAGATAGTAGTAGTGGGTGTCTCTATGCTGGCTGTGCTGTGGCTGATGTTACAGATGTATACACAGGACTGTGAGGTATTACAGATGTGAGATAGCAGTAGTGGGTGTCTCTAAGCTGGCTGAGCTGTGGCTGATGTTACAGATGTATACACAGGACTGTGAGGTATTACAGATGTGAGATAGCAGTAGTGGGCGTCTCTATGCTGGCTGAGCTGTGGCTGATGTTACAGATGTATACACAGGACTGTGAGGTATTACAGATGTGAGATAGCAGTAGTGGGCGTCTCTATGCTGGCTGTGCTGTGGCTGATGTTACAGATGTATACACAGGACTGTGAGGTATTACAGATGTGAGATAGCAGCAGTGGGTGTCTCTATGCTGGCTGTGCTGTGGCTGATGTTACAGATGTATACACAGGACTGTGAGGTATTAAAGATGTGAGATAGCAGTAGTGGGTGTCTCTATGCAGGCTGAGCGGTGGCTGATGTTACAGATGTATACACTGGTCTGTAATGTATTACAGATGTGAGATAGCAGTAGTGGGTGTCTCTATGCTGGCTGTGCTGTGGCTGATGTTACAGATGTATACACAGGACTGTGAGGTATTACAGATGTGAGATAGTAGTAGTGGGTGTCTCTATGCTGGCTGTGCTGTGGCTGATGTTACAGATGTATACACAGGACTGTGAGGTATTACAGATGTGAGATGGCAGTAGTGGGTGTCTCTATGCTGGCTGAGCTGTGGCTGATGTTACAGATGTATACACAGGACTGTGAGGTATTACAGATGTGAGATAGCAGTAGTGGGCGTCTCTAGGCTGGCTGAGCTGTGGCTGATGTTACAGATGTATACACAGGACTGTGAGGTATTACAGATGTGAGATAGCAGTAGTGGGCGTCTCTATGCTGGCTGTGCTGTGGCTGATGTTACAGATGTATACACAGGACTGTGAGGTATTACAGATGTGAGATAGCAGCAGTGGGTGTCTCTATGCTGGCTGTGCTGTGGCTGATGTTACAGATGTATACACAGGACTGTGAGGTATTACAGATGTGAGATAGCAGTAGTGGGTGCCTCTATGCTGGCTGAGCGGTGGCTGATGTTGCAGATGTATACACAGGTCTGTGAGGTATTACAGATGTGAGATAGCAGTAGTGGGTGTCTCTATGCTGGCTGTACTGTGGCTGATGTTACAGATGTATACACAGGACTGTGAGGTATTACAGATGTGAGATAGTAGTAGTGGGTATCTCTATGCTGGATGTGCTGTGCCGGATGGTACGATGTATACACAGGACTGTGAGGTATTACAGATGTGAGATAGCAGTAGTGGGTGTCTCTATGCTGGCTGAGCTGTGGCTGATGTTCCAGATGTATACACAGGACTGTGAGGTATTACAGATGTGAGATAGCAGTAGTGGGTGTCTCTAAGCTGGCTGAGCTGTGGCTGATGTTACTGATGTATAGCCAGGACTGTAAGGTATTACAGATGTGAGATAGCAGTAGTGGGTGTCTCTATGCTGGCTGAGCGGTGGTTGATGTTACAGATGTATACACAGGTCTGTGAGGTATTACAGATGTGAGATAGCAGTAGTGGGTGTCTCTATGCTGGCTGTGCTGTGGCTGATGTTACAGATGTATACACAGGACTGTGAGGTATTACAGATGTGAGATTGTAGTAGTGGGTATCTCTATGCTGGATGTGCTGTGCCTGATGGTACGATGTATACACAGGACTGTGAGGTATTGCAGATGTGAGATAGCAGTAGTGGGTGTCTCTATGCTGGCTGAGCTGTGACTGATGTTACTGATGTATACACAGGACTGTGAGGTATTACGGATGTGAGATAGCAGTAGTGGGTGTCTCTATGCTGGCTGTGCTGTGGCTGATGTTACAGATGTATACACAGGACTTTGAGGTATTACAGATGTGAGATAGCAGTAGTGGGTGTCTCTATGCTGGCTGTGCTGTGGCTGATGTTACAGATGTATACACAGGACTGTGAGGTATTACAGATGTGAGATAGCAGTAGTGAGTGTCTCTATGCTGGGTGTGCTGTGGCTGATGTTACAGATGTATGCACAGGACTGTGAGGTATTACAGATGTGAGATAGCAGTAGTGGGCATCTCTATGCTGGCTGTGCTGTGGCTGATGTTACAGATGTATGCACTGGACTGTGAGGTATTACAGATGTGAGATAGCAGTAGTGGGCGTCTCTATGCTGGCTGTGCTGTGACTGATGTTACAGATGTATACACAGGACTGTGAGGTATTACAGATGTGAGATAGTAGTAGTTGGTATCTCTATGCTGGATGTGCTGTGCCTGATGGTACGATGTATACACAGGACTGCGAGATATTACCAATGTGAGATAGAAGTAGTGGGTGTCCCTATGCTGGTTGTGCTGTGGCTGATGTTATAGATGTATACACAGGACTGTGAGGTAATACAGATGTGAGATAGTAGTATTGGGTGTCTCTATGCTGGCTGTGCTGTGGCTGATGTTACAGATGTATACACAGGACTGTGAGGTATTACAGATGTGAGATAGCAGTAGTGGGCGTCTCTATGCTGGTTGAGCTGTGGCTGATGTTACAGATGTATACACAGGACTGTGAGGTATTACAAATGTGAGATAGCAGTAGTGGGTGTCTCTATGCTGGCTGAGCTGTGGCTGATGTTACAGATGTATACACAGGACTGTGAGGTATTACAGATGTGAGATTGCAGTAGTGGGTATCTCTATGCTGGATGTGCTGTGCCTGACGGTACGATGTATACACAGGACTGCGAGATATTACCAATGTGAGATAGCAGTAGTGGGTGTCCCTATGCTGGCTGTGCTGTGGCTGATGTTACAGATGTATACACAGGACTGTGAGGTATTACAGATGTGAGATAGTAGTAGTGGGTGTCTCTATGCTGGCTGTGCTGTGGCTGATGTTACAGATGTATACACAGGACTGTGAGGTATTACAGATGTGAGATAGCAGTAGTGGGTGTCTCTATGCTGGCTGTGTTGTGGCTGATGTTACAGATGTATACACAGGACTTTGAGGTATTACAGATGTGAGATAGCAGTAGTGGGCGTCTCTATGCTGGCTGAGCTGTGGCTGATGTTACAGATGTATACACAGGACTGTGAGGTATTACAGATCTGAGATAGCAGTAGTGGGCGTCTCTATGCTGGCTGTGCTGTGGCTGATGTTACAGATGTATACACAGGACTGTGAGGTATTACAGACGTGAGATAGCAGCAGTGGGTGTCTCTATGCTGGCTGTGCTGTGGCTGATGTTACAGATGTATACACTGGACTGTGAGGTATTACAGATGTGAGATAGCAGTAGTGGGTGTCTCTATGCTGGCTGAGCGGTGGCTGATGTTACAGATGTATACACAGGACTGTGAGGTATTACAGATGTGAGATAGCAGTAGTGGGTGTCTCTATGCTGGCTGAGCTGTGGCTGATGTTACAGAGGTATACACAGGACTGTGAGGTATTACAGATGTGAGATAGCAGTAGTGGGATTCTCTATGCTGGCTGAGCTGTGGCTGATGTTACAGATGTTTACACAGGACTGTGAGGTATTACAGATGTGAGATTGCAGTAGTGGGCGTCTCTATGCTGGCTGTGCTGTGGCTGATGTTACAGATGTATACACAGGACTGTGAGGTATTACAGATGTGAGATAGCAGCAGTGGGTGTCTCTATGCTGGCTGTGCTGTGGCTGATGTTACAGATGTATACACAGGACTGTGAGGTATTACAGATGTGAGATAGAAGTAGTGGGTGTCTCTATGCAGGCTGAGCGGTGGCTGATGTTACAGATGTATACACTGGTCTGTAATGTATTACAGATGTGAGATAGCAGTAGTGGGTGTCTCTATGCTGGCTGTGCTGTGGCTGATGTTACAGATGTATACACAGGACTGTGAGGTATTACAGATGTGAGATAGTAGTAGTGGGTGTCTCTATGCTGTCTGTGCTGTGGCTGATGTTACAGATGTATACACAGGACTGTGAGGTATTACAGATGTGAGATAGCAGTAGTGGGTGTCTCTATGCTGGCTGAGCTGTGGCTGATGTTACAGATGTATACACAGGACTGTGAGGTATTACAGATGTGAGATAGCAGTAGTGGGCGTCTCTATGCTGGCTGAGCTGTGGCTGATGTTACAGATGTATACACAGGACTGTGAGGTATTACAGATGTGAGATAGCAGTAGTGGGCGTCTCTATGCTGGCTGTGCTGTGGCTGATGTTACAGATGTATACACAGGACTGTGAGGTATTACAGATGTGAGATAGCAGCAGTGGGTGTCTCTATACTGGCTGTGCTGTGGCTGATGTTACAGAAGTATACACAGGACTGTGAGGTATTACAGATGTGAGATAGCAGTAGTGGGAGTCTCTATGCTGGCTGAGCGGTGGCTGATGTTACAGATGTATACACAGGTCTGTGAGGTAGTACAGATGTGAGATAGCAGTAGTGGGTGTCTCTATGCTGGCTGTACTGTGGCTGATGTTACAGATGTATACACAGGACTGTGAGGTATTACAGATGTGAGATAGTAGTAGTGGGTATCTCTATGCTGGATGTGCTGTGCCGGATGGTACGATGTATACACAGGACTGTGAGGTATTACAGATGTGAGATAGCAGTAGTGGGTGTCTCTATGCTGGCTGAGCTGTGGCTGATGTTACAGATGTATACACAGGACTGTGAGGTATTACAGATGTGAGATAGCAGTAGTGGGTGTCTCTATGCTGGCTGAGCTGTGGCTGATGTTACTGATGTATAGCCAGGACTGTGAGGTATTACAGATGTGAGATAGCAGTAGTGGGTGTCTCTATGCTGGCTGAGCGGTGGTTGATGTTACAGATGTATACACAGGTCTGTGAGGTATTACAGATGTGAGATAGCAGTAGTGGGTGTCTCTATGCTGGCTGTGCTGTGGCTGATGTTACAGATGTATACACAGGACTGTGAGGTATTACAGATGTGAGATTGTAGTAGTGGGTATCTCTATGCTGGATGTGCTGTGCCTGATAGTACGATGTATACACAGGACTGTGAGGTATTGCAGATGTGAGATAGCAGTAGTGGGTGTCTCTATGCTGGCTGAGCTGTGGCTGATGTTACTGATGTATACACAGGACTGTGAGGTATTAAGGATGTGAGATAGCAGTAGTGGGTGTCTATATGCTGGCTGTGCTGTGGCTGATGTTACAGATGTATACACAGGACTGTGAGGTATTACAGATGTGAGATAGCAGTAGTGGGTGTCTCTATGCTGGCTGTGCTGTGGCTGATGTTACAGATGTATACACAGGACTGTGAGGTATTACAGATGTGAGATAGCAGTAGTGAGTGTCTCTATGCTGGGTGTGCTGTGGCTGATGTTACAGATGTATGCACAGGACTGTGAGGTATTACAGATGTGAGATAGCAGTAGTGGGCGTCTCTATGCTGGCTGTGCTGTGGCTGATGTTACAGATGTATGCACTGGACTGTGAGGTATTACAGATGTGAGATAGCAGTAGTGGGCGTCTCTATGCTGGCTGTGCTGTGACTGATGTTACAGATGTATACACAGGACTGTGAGGTATTACAGATGTGAGATAGTAGTAGTGGGTATCTCTATGCTGGATGTGCTGTGCCTGATGGTACGATGTATACACAGGACTGCGAGATATTACCAATGTGAGATAGAAGTAGTGGGTGTCTCTATGCTGGCTGTACTGTGGCTGATGTTACAGATGTATACACAGGACTGTGAGGTATTACAGATGTGAGATAGTAGTAGTGGGTATCTCTATGCTGGATGTGCTGTGCCGGATGGTACGATGTATACACAGGACTGTGAGGTATTACAGATGTGAGATAGCAGTAGTGGGTGTCTCTCTGCTGGCTGAGCTGTGGCTGATGTTACAGATGTATACACAGGACTGTGAGGTATTACAGATGTGAGATAGCAGTAGTGGGTGTCTCTATGCTGGCTGAGCGGTGGTTGATGTTACAGATGTATACACAGGTCTGTGAGGTATTACAGATGTGAGATAGCAGTAGTGGGTGTCTCTATGCTGGCTGTGCTGTGGCTGATGTTACAGATGTATACACAGGACTGTGAGGTATTACAGATGTGAGATTGTAGTAGTGGGTATCTCTATGCTGGATGTGCTGTGCCTGATGGTATGATGTATACACAGGACTGTGAGGTATTGCAGATGTGAGATAGCAGTAGTGGGTGTCTCTATGCTGGCTGAGCTGTGGCTGATGTTACTGATGTATACACAGGACTGTGAGGTATTACGGATGTGAGATAGCAGTAGTGGGTGTCTCTATGCTGGCTGTGCTGTGGCTGATGTTACAGATGTATACACAGGACTGTGAGGTATTACAGATGTGAGATAGCAGTAGTGGGTGTCTCTATGCTGGCTGTGCTGTGGCTGATGTTACAGATGTATACACAGGACTGTGAGGTATTACAGATGTGAGATAGCAGTAGTGAGTGTCTCTATGCTGGGTGTGCTGTGGCTGATGTTACAGATGTATGCACAGGACTGTGAGGTATTACAGATGTGAGATAGCAGTAGTGGGCGTCTCTATGCTGGCTGTGCTGTGGCTGATGTTACAGATGTATACACAGGACTGTGAGGTATTACAGATGTGAGATAGCAGTAGTGAGTGTCTCTATGCTGGGTGTGCTGTGGCTGATGTTACAGATGTATGCACTGGACTGTGAGGTATTACAGATGTGAGATAGCAGTAGTGGGCGTCTCTATGCTGGCTCTGCTGTGACTGATGTTACAGATGTATACACAGGACTGTGAGGTATTACAGATGTGAGATAGTAGTAGTGGGTATCTCTATGCTGGATGTGCTGTGCCTGATGGTACGATGTATACACAGGACTGCGAGATATTACCAATGTGAGATAGAAGTAGTGGGTGTCTCTATGCTGGCTGAGCTGTGGCTGATGTTACTGATGTATACACAGGACTGTGAGGTATTACAGATGTGAGATAGCAGTAGTGAGTGTCTCTATGCTGGGTGTGCTGTGGCTGATGTTACAGATGTATGCACAGGACTGTGAGGTATTACAGATGTGAGATAGCAGTAGTGGGCGTCTCTATGCTGGCTGTGCTGTGGCTGATGTTACAGATGTATGCACTGGACTGTGAGGTATTACAGATGTGAGATAGCAGTAGTGGGCGTCTCTATGCTGGCTGTGCTGTGACTGATGTTACAGATGTATACACAGGACTGTGAGGTATTACAGATGTGAGATAGTAGTAGTGGGTATCTCTATGCTGGATGTGCTGTGCCTGATGGTACGATGTATACACAGGACTGCGAGATATTACCAATGTGAGATAGAAGTAGTGGGTGTCTCTATGCTGGCTGTACTGTGGCTGATGTTACAGATGTATACACAGGACTGTGAGGTATTACAGATGTGAGATAGTAGTAGTGGGTATCTCTATGCTGGATGTGCTGTGCCGGATGGTACGATGTATACACAGGACTGTGAGGTATTACAGATGTGAGATAGCAGTAGTGGGTGTCTCTATGCTGGCTGAGCTGTGGCTGATGTTACAGATGTATACACAGGACTGTGAGGTATTACAGATGTGAGATAGCAGTAGTGGGTGTCTCTATGCTGGCTGAGCTGTGGCTGATGTTACTGATGTATAGCCAGGACTGTGAGGTATTACAGATGTGAGATAGCAGTAGTGGGTGTCTCTATGCTGGCTGAGCGGTGGTTGATGTTACAGATGTATACACAGGTCTGTGAGGTATTACAGATGTGAGATAGCAGTAGTGGGTGTCTCTATGCTGGCTGTGCTGTGGCTGATGTTACAGATGTATACACAGGACTGTGAGGTATTACAGATGTGAGATTGTAGTAGTGGGTATCTCTATGCTGGATGTGCTGTGCCTGATGGTATGATGTATACACAGGACTGTGAGGTATTGCAGATGTGAGATAGCAGTAGTGGGTGTCTCTATGCTGGCTGAGCTGTGGCTGATGTTACTGATGTATACACAGGACTGTGAGGTATTACGGATGTGAGATAGCAGTAGTGGGTGTCTCTATGCTGGCTGTGCTGTGGCTGATGTTACAGATGTATACACAGGACTGTGAGGTATTACAGATGTGAGATAGCAGTAGTGGGTGTCTCTATGCTGGCTGTGCTGTGGCTGATGTTACAGATGTATACACAGGACTGTGAGGTATTACAGATGTGAGATAGCAGTAGTGAGTGTCTCTATGCTGGGTGTGCTGTGGCTGATGTTACAGATGTATGCACAGGACTGTGAGGTATTACAGATGTGAGATAGCAGTAGTGGGCGTCTCTATGCTGGCTGTGCTGTGGCTGATGTTACAGATGTATACACAGGACTGTGAGGTATTACAGATGTGAGATAGCAGTAGTGAGTGTCTCTATGCTGGGTGTGCTGTGGCTGATGTTACAGATGTATGCACTGGACTGTGAGGTATTACAGATGTGAGATAGCAGTAGTGGGCGTCTCTATGCTGGCTCTGCTGTGACTGATGTTACAGATGTATACACAGCACTGTGAGGTATTACAGATGTGAGATAGTAGTAGTGGGTATCTCTATGCTGGATGTGCTGTGCCTGATGGTACGATGTATACACAGGACTGCGAGATATTACCAATGTGAGATAGAAGTAGTGGGTGTCTCTATGCTGGCTGAGCTGTGGCTGATGTTACTGATGTATACATAGGACTGTGAGGTATTACGGATGTGAGATAGCAGTAGTGGGTGTCTATATGCTGGCTGTGCTGTGGCTGATGTTACAGATGTATACACAGGACTGTGAGGTATTACAGATGTGAGATAGCAGTAGTGGGTGTCTCTATGCTGGCTGTGCTGTGGCTGATGTTACAGATGTATACACAGGACTGTGAGGTATTACAGATGTGAGATAGCAGTAGTGAGTGTCTCTATGCTGGGTGTGCTGTGGCTGATGTTACAGATGTATGCACAGGACTGTGAGGTATTACAGATGTGAGATAGCAGTAGTGGGCGTCTCTATGCTGGCTGTGCTGTGGCTGATGTTACAGATGTATGCACTGGACTGTGAGGTATTACAGATGTGAGATAGCAGTAGTGGGCGTCTCTATGCTGGCTGTGCTGTGACTGATGTTACAGATGTATACACAGGACTGTGAGGTATTACAGATGTGAGATAGTAGTAGTGGGTATCTCTATGCTGGATGTGCTGTGCCTGATGGTACGATGTATACACAGGACTGCGAGATATTACCAATGTGAGATAGAAGTAGTGGGTGTCTCTATGCTGGCTGTACTGTGGCTGATGTTACAGATGTATACACAGGACTGTGAGGTATTACAGATGTGAGATAGTAGTAGTGGGTATCTCTATGCTGGATGTGCTGTGCCGGATGGTACGATGTATACACAGGACTGTGAGGTATTACAGATGTGAGATAGCAGTAGTGGGTGTCTCTATGCTGGCTGAGCTGTGGCTGATGTTACAGATGTATACACAGGACTGTGAGGTATTACAGATGTGAGATAGCAGTAGTGGGTGTCTCTATGCTGGCTGAGCTGTGGCTGATGTTACTGATGTATAGCCAGGACTGTGAGGTATTACAGATGTGAGATAGCAGTAGTGGGTGTCTCTATGCTGGCTGAGCGGTGGTTGATGTTACAGATGTATACACAGGTCTGTGAGGTATTACAGATGTGAGATAGCAGTAGTGGGTATCTCTATGCTGGATGTGCTGTGCCTGATGGTATGATGTATACACAGGACTGTGAGGTATTGCAGATGTGAGATAGCAGTAGTGGGTGTCTCTATGCTGGCTGAGCTGTGGCTGATGTTACTGATGTATACACAGGACTGTGAGGTATTACGGATGTGAGATAGCAGTAGTGGGTGTCTCTATGCTGGCTGTGCTGTGGCTGATGTTACAGATGTATACACAGGACTGTGAGGTATTACAGATGTGAGATAGCAGTAGTGGGTGTCTCTATGCTGGCTGTGCTGTGGCTGATGTTACAGATGTATACACAGGACTGTGAGGTATTACAGATGTGAGATAGCAGTAGTGAGTGTCTCTATGCTGGGTGTGCTGTGGCTGATGTTACAGATGTATGCACAGGACTGTGAGGTATTACAGATGTGAGATAGCAGTAGTGGGCGTCTCTATGCTGGCTGTGCTGTGGCTGATGTTACAGATGTATACACAGGACTGTGAGGTATTACAGATGTGAGATAGCAGTAGTGAGTGTCTCTATGCTGGGTGTGCTGTGGCTGATGTTACAGATGTATGCACTGGACTGTGAGGTATTACAGATGTGAGATAGCAGTAGTGGGCGTCTCTATGCTGGCTCTGCTGTGACTGATGATACAGATGTATACACAGGACTGTGAGGTATTACAGATGTGAGATAGTAGTAGTGGGTATCTCTATGCTGGATGTGCTGTGCCTGATGGTACGATGTATACACAGGACTGCGAGATATTACCAATGTGAGATAGAAGTAGTGGGTGTCCCTATGCTGGCTGTGCTGTGGCTGATGTTATAGATGTATACACAGGACTGTGAGGTAATACAGATGTGAGATAGTAGTAGTGGGCGTCTCTATGCTGGCTGTGCTGTGGCTGATGTTACAGATGTATACACAGGACTGTGAGGTATTACAGACGTGAGATAGCAGCAGTGGGTGTCTCTATAGTGGCTGTGCTGTGGCTGATGTTACAGATGTATACACTGGACTGTGAGGTATTACAGATGTGAGATAGCAGTAGTGGGTGTCTCTATGCTGGCTGAGCGGTGGCTGATGTTACAGATGTATACACAGGTCTGTAAGGTATTACAGATGTGAGATAGCAGTAGTGGGCGTCTCTATGCTGGCTGTGCTGTGGCTGATGTTACAGATGTATACACAGGACTGTGAGGTATTACAGATGTGAGATAGTAGTAGTGGGTGTCTCTATGCTGGCTGTGCTGTTGCTGATGTTACAGATGTATACACAGGACTGTGAGGTATTACAGATGTGAGATAGCAGTAGTGGGTGTCTCTATGCTGGCTGAGCTG
The DNA here is from genome assembly GCA_031769625.1 of Taudactylus pleione. Lineage (NCBI taxonomy): Eukaryota > Metazoa > Chordata > Amphibia > Anura > Myobatrachidae > Taudactylus > Taudactylus pleione. The sequence goes on along the minus strand of JAUIMM010000894.1, from coordinate 434,253 downwards.
TGGCTGATGTTACAGAGGTATACACCGGACTGTGAGGTATTACAGATGTGAGATAGCAGTAGTGGGCGACTCTATGCTGGCTGAGCTGTGGCTGATGTTACAGATGTTTACACAGGACTGTGAGGTATTACAGATGTGAGATTGCAGTAGTGGGCGTCTCTATGCTGGCTGTGCTGTGGCTGATGTTACAGATGTATACACAGGACTGTGAGGTATTACAGATGTGAGATAGCAGCAGTGGGTGTCTCTATTCTGGCTGTGCTGTGGCTGATGTTACAGATGTATACACAGGACTGTGAGGTATTACAGATGTGAGATAGCAGTAGTGGGTGTCTCTATGCTGGCTGAGCGGTGGCTGATGTTACAGATGTATACACTGGTCTGTAATGTATTACAGATGTGAGATAGCAGTAGTGGGTGTCTCTATGCTGGCTGTGCTGTGGCTGATGTTACAGATGTATACACAGGACTGTGAGGTATTACAGATGTGAGATAGTAGTAGTGGGTGTCTCTATGCTGGCTGTGCTGTGGCTGATGTTACAGATGTATACACAGGACTGTGAGGTATTACAGATGTGAGATAGCAGTAGTGGGTGTCTCTATGCAGGCTGAGCTGTGGCTGATGTTACAGATGTATACACAGGACTGTGAGGTATTACAGATGTGAGTTAGCAGTAGTGGGCGTCTCTATGCTGGCTGAGCTGTGGCTGATGTTACAGATGTATACACAGGACTGTGAGGTATTACAGATGTGAGATAGCAGTAGTGGGCGTCTCTATGCTGGCTGTGCTGTGGCTGATGTTACAGATGTATACACAGGACTGTGAGGTATTACAGATGTGAGATAGCAGCAGTGGGTGTCTCTATGCTGGCTGTGCTGTGGCTGATGTTACAGAAGTATACACAGGACTGTGAGGTATTACAGATGTGAGATAGCAGTAGTGGGTGTCTCTATGCTGGCTAGGCGGTGGCTGATGTTACAGATGTATACACAGGTCTGTGAGGTATTACAGATGTGAGATAGCAGTAGTGGGTGTCTCTATGCTGGCTGTACTGTGGCTGATGTTACAGATGTATACACAGGACTGTGAGGTATTACAGATGTGAGATAGTAGTAGTGGGTATCTCTATGCTGGATGTGCTGTGCCGGATGGTACGATGTATACACAGGACTGTGAGGTATTACAGATGTGAGATAGCAGTAGTGGGTGTCTCTATGCTGGCTGAGCTGTGGCTGATGTTACAGATGTATACACAGGACTGTGAGGTATTACAGATGTGAGATAGCAGTAGTGGGTGTCTCTATGCTGGCTGAGCTGTGGCTGATGTTACTGATGTATACACAGGACTGTGAGGTATTACAGATGTGAGATAGCAGTAGTGGGTGTCTCTATGCTGGCTGAGCGGTGGTTGATGTTACAGATGTATACACAGGTCTGTGAGGTATTACAGATGTGAGATAGCAGTAGTGGGTGTCTCTATGCTGGCTGTGCTGTGGCTGATGTTACAGATGTATACACAGGACTGTGAGGTATTACAGATGTGAGATTGTAGTAGTGGGTATCTCTATGCTGGATGTGCTGTGCCTGATGGTACGATGTATACACAGGACTGTGAGGTATTGCAGATGTGAGATAGCAGTAGTGGGTGTCTCTATGCTGGCTGAGCTGTGGCTGATGTTACTGATGTATACACAGGACTGTGAGGTATTACGGATGTGAGATAGCAGTAGTGGGTGTCTCTATGCTGGCTGAGCTGTGGCTGATGTTACAGATGTATACACAGGACTGTGAGGTATTACAGATGTGAGATAGCAGTAGTGGGCGTCTCTATGCTGGCTGAGCTGTGGCTGATGTTACAGATGTTTACACAGGACTGTGAGGTTTTACAGATGTGAGATAGCAGTAGTGGGTGTCCCTATGCTGGCTGAGCTGTGGCTGATGTTACAGATGTATACACAGGACTGTGAGGTATTACAGATGTGAGATATCAGTAGTGGATGTCTCTATGCTGGCTGAGCTGTGGCTGATGTTACAGATGTATACACAGGACTGTGAGGTGTTACAGATGTGAGATAGCAGTAGTGGGCGTCTCTATGCTGGCTGTGCTGTGGCTGATGTTACAGATGTATACACAGGACTGTGAGGTGTTACAGATTTGAGATAGCAGTAGTGGGTGTCTCTATGCTGGCTGTGCTGTGGATGATGTTACACATGTATATACAGGACTGTGAGGTATTACAGATGTGAGATAGCAGTAGTGGGCGTCTCTATGCTGGCTGTGCTGTGGCTGATGTTACAGATGTATACACAGGACTGTGAGGTATTAGAGATGTGAGATAGCAGTACTGGGCGTCTCTATGCTGGCTGTGCTGTGGCTGATGTTACAGATGTATACACAGGACTGTGAGGTATTACCGGTGTGAGATAGCAGTAGTGGGTGTCCCTATGCTGGCTGTGCTGTGGCTGATGTTACAGATGTATACACAGGACAGGGAGGTATTACAGATGTGAGATAGCAGTAGTGGGTGTCCCTATGCTGGCTGAGCTGTGGCTGATGTTACAGATGTATACACAGGACTGTGAGGTATTACAGATGTGAGAAAGCAGTAGTAGGTGTCTCTATGCTGGCTGTGCTGTGGCTGATGTTACAGATGTATACACAGGACTGTGAGGTATTACAGATGTGAGATAGCAGTAGTGGGCGTCTCTATGCTGGCTGTGCTGTGGCTGATGTTACAGATGTATACACAGGACTGTGAGGAATTACAGATGTGAGATAGCAGTAGTGGGCGTCTCTATGCTGGCTGTGCTGTGGCTGATGTTACAGATGTATACACAGGACTGTGAGGTATTACAGATGTGAGATAGCAGTAGTGGGTGTCTCTATGCTGGCTGAGCTGTGGCTGATGTTACAGATGTATACACAGGACTGTGAGGTATTACAGATGTGAGATAGCAGTAGTGGGTGTCTCTATGCTGGCTGTGCTGTGGCTGATGTTACAGATGTATACACAGGACTGTGAGGTATTACAGATGTGAGATAGCAGTAGTGGGCGTCTCCATGCTGGCTGTGCTGTGGCTGATGTTACAGATGTATACACAGGACTGTGAGGTATTACAGGTGTGAGATAGCAGTAGTGGGTGTCCCTATGCTGGCTGAGCTGTGGCTGATGTTACAGATGTATACACAGGACTGTGAGGTATTACAGATATGAGATAGCAGTAGTGGATGTCTCTATGCTGGCTGAGCTGTGGCTGATGTTACAGATGTATACACAGGACTGTGAGGTGTTACAGATGTGAGATAGCAGTAGTGGGCGTCTCTATGCTGGCTGTGCTGTGGCTGATGTTACAGATGTATACACAGGACTGTGAGGTGTTACAGATTTGAGATAGCAGTAGTGGGTGTCTCTATGCTGGCTGTGCTGTGGCTGATGTTACAGATGTATACACAGGACTGTGAGGTATTACAGATGTGAGATAGCAGTAGTGGATGTCTCTATGCTGGCTGTGCTGTGGCTGATGTTACAGATGTATACACAGGACTGTGAGGTATTACAGATGTGAGATAGCAGTAGTGGGCATCTCTATGCTGGCTGTGCTGTGGCTGATGTTACAGATGTATACACAGGACTGTGAGGTATTACAGATGTGAGATAGCAGTAGTGGGCGTCTCTATGCTGGCTGTGCTGTGGCTGATGTTACAGATGTATACACAGGACTGTGAGGTATTACAGATGTGAGATAGCAGTAGTGGGTGTCTCTATGCTGGCTGTGCTGTGGCTGATGTTACAGATGTATACACAGGACTGTGAGGTATTACGGATGTGAGATAGCAGTAGTGGGTGTCTCTATGCTGGCTGTGCTGTGACTGATGTTACAGATGTATACACAGGACTGTGAGGTATTACAGGTGTGAGATAGCAGTAGTGGGTGTCCCTATGCTGGCTGAGCTGTGGCTGATGTTACAGATGTATACACAGGACTGTGAGGTATTACAGATATGAGATAGCAGTAGTGGATGTCTCTATGCTGGCTGAGCTGTGGATGATGTTACAGATGTATACACAGGACTGTGAGGTGTTACAGATGTGAGATAGCAGTAGTGGGCGTCTCTATGCTGGCTGTGCTGTGGCTGATGTTACAGATGTATACACAGGACTGTGAGGTGTTACAGATTTGAGATAGCAGTAGTGGGTGTCTCTATGCTGGCTGTGCTGTGGCTGATGTTACAGATGTATACACAGGACTGTGAGGTATTACAGATGTGAGATAGCAGTAGTGGATGTCTCTATGCTGGCTGTGCTGTGGCTGATGTTACAGATGTATACACAGGACTGTGAGGTATTACAGATGTGAGATAGCAGTAGTGGGCATCTCTATGCTGGCTGTGCTGTGGCTGATGTTACAGATGTATACACAGGACTGTGAGGTATTACAGATGTGAGATAGCAGTAGTGGGCGTCTCTATGCTGGCTGTGCTGTGGCTGATGTTACAGATGTATACACAGGACTGTGAGGTATTACAGATGTGAGATAGCAGTAGTGGGTGTCTCTATGCTGGCTGTGCTGTGGCTGATGTTACAGATGTATACACAGGACTGTGAGGTATTACAGATGTGAGATAGCAGTAGTGGATGTCTCTATGCTGGCTGTGCTGTGGCTGATGTTACAGATGTATACACAGGACTGTGAGGTATTACAGATGTGAGATAGCAGTAGTGGGCATCTCTATGCTGGCTGTGCTGTGGCTGATGTTACAGATGTATACACAGGACTGTGAGGTATTACAGATGTGAGATAGCAGTAGTGGGCGTCTCTATGCTGGCTGTGCTGTGGCTGATGTTACAGATGTATACACAGGACTGTGAGGTATTACAGATGTGAGATAGCAGTAGTGGGTGTCTCTATGCTGGCTGTGCTGTGGCTGATGTTACAGATGTATACACAGGACTGTGAGGTATTACGGATGTGAGATAGCAGTAGTGGGTGTCTCTATGCTGGCTGTGCTGTGACTGATGTTACAGATGTATACACAGGACTGTGAGGTATTACAGGTGTGAGATAGCAGTAGTGGGTGTCCCTATGCTGGCTGAGCTGTGGCTGATGTTACAGATGTATACACAGGACTGTGAGGTATTACAGATATGAGATAGCAGTAGTGGATGTCTCTATGCTGGCTGAGCTGTGGCTGATGTTACAGATGTATACACAGGACTGTGAGGTGTTACAGATGTGAGATAGCAGTAGTGGGCGTCTCTATGCTGGCTGTGCTGTGGCTGATGTTACAGATGTATACACAGGACTGTGAGGTGTTACAGATTTGAGATAGCAGTAGTGGGTGTCTCTATGCTGGCTGTGCTGTGGCTGATGTTACAGATGTATACACAGGACTGTGAGGTATTACAGATGTGAGATAGCAGTAGTGGATGTCTCTATGCTGGCTGTGCTGTGGCTGATGTTACAGATGTATACACAGGACTGTGAGGTATTACAGATGTGAGATAGCAGTAGTGGGCATCTCTATGCTGGCTGTGCTGTGGCTGATGTTACAGATGTATACACAGGACTGTGAGGTATTACAGATGTGAGATAGCAGTAGTGGGCGTCTCTATGCTGGCTGTGCTGTGGCTGATGTTACAGATGTATACACAGGACTGTGAGGTATTACAGATGTGAGATAGCAGTAGTGGGTGTCTCTATGCTGGCTGTGCTGTGGCTGATGTTACAGATGTATACACAGGACTGTGAGGTATTACGGATGTGAGATAGCAGTAGTGGGTGTCTCTATGCTGGCTGTGCTGTGACTGATGTTACAGATGTATACACAGGACTGTGAGGTATTACAGATGTGAGATAGCAGTAGTGGGTGTCTCTATGCTGGCTGTGCTGTGGCTGATGTAACAGATGTATACACAGGACTGTGAGGTATTACAGATGTGAGATAGCAGTAGTGGGTGTCTCTATGCTGGCTGAGCTGTGGCTGATGTTACTGATGTATGTATACACAGGAATGTGAGGTATTACAGATGTGAGAAAGCAGTAGTGGGTGTCTCTATGCTGGCTGAGCTGTGGCTGATGTTACAGATGTATACACAGGACTGTGAGGTATTACAGATGTGAGATAGCAGTAGTGGATGTTTCTATGCTGGCTGTGCTGTGGCTGATGTTACAGATGTATACACAGGACTGTGAGGTATTACAGATGTGAGATAGCAGTAGTGGGCGTCTCTATATTGGCTGTGCTGTGGCTGATGTTACAGATGTAAACACAGGACTGTGAGGTATTACAGATGTGAGATAGCAGTAGTGGGCGTCTCTATGCTGGCTGTGCTGTGGCTGATGTTACAGATGTATACACAGGACTGTGAGGTATTGCAGATGTGAGATAGCAGTAGTGGGTGTCTCTGTGCTGGCTGAGCTGTGGCTGATGTTACAGATGTATACACAGGACTGGGAGGTATTACAGATGTGAGATAGCAGTAGTGGGCGTCTCTATGCTGGCTGTGCTGTGGCTGATGTTACAGATGTATACACAGGACTGTGAGGTATTACAGATGTGAGATAGCAGTAGTGGGTGTCTCTATGCTGGCTGAGCTGTGGATGATGTTACAGATGTATACACAGGACTGTGAGGTACTACAGATGTGAGATAGCAGTAGTGGATGTCTCTATGCTGGCTGTGCTGTGGCTAATGTTACAGATGTATACACAGGACTGTGAGGTATTACAGATGTGAGATAGCAGTAGTGGGCGTCTCTATGCTGGCTGTGCTGTGGCTGATGTTACAGATGTATACACAGGACTGTGAGGTATTACAGATGTGAGATAGCAGTAGTGGGTGTCTCTATGCTGGCTGTGCTGTGGCTGATGTTACAGATGTATACACAGGACTGTGAGGTATTACAGATGTGAGATAGCAGTAGTGGGTGTCTCTATGCTGGCTGTGCTGTGTCTGATGTTACAGATGTATACACAGGACTGTGAGGTATTACAGATGTGAGATAGCAGTAGTGGGTGTCTCTATGCTGGCTGTGCTGTGGCTGATGTTACTGATGTATACACAGGACTGTGAGGTATTACAGATGTGAGATAGCAGTAGTGGGAGTCTCTATGCTGGCTGAGTGACAGAATTGTGATAGTAGTCATTAGCATATTTATGCAGCTGCAATCTGTAGTGAATCAGGCCCAGTGTTCGGGGAACATGCAAGCAGATGGCTGTATTTATACACATACAACATGGCCCCAGCACTGACACCACCACCTCCATGTGTGTCATACACAGATATTACATACCTGTAGCTGTAGCAATTAAATATAGTGGCCTGAACTTTGGACTCTCACCATAGACCTGAATACTCCCAGACTGCATTGTAAGTCCCCTATACAAAAGCTCACTTACTACTCACTGACTGCTCACTGACTGCTCACTCACTGCTCACTGACTGACTGCTCACTGACTGACTGCTCACTGCTCACTGACTGACTGCTCACTGACTGACTGCTCACTGACTGACTGCTCACTGCTCACTGACTGCTCACTGCTCACTGACTGACTGCTCACTGACTGCTCACTGACTGACTGCTCACTGACTGCTCACTGACTGACTGCTCACTGCTCACTGACTGACTGCTCACTGCTCACTGACTGCTCACTGACTGACTGCTCACTTCTTACTGACTGCTCACTGAGTGCTTACTGACTGCTCACTGCCTGCTTACTGACTGCTCACTGACTGCTCACTGACTGCTCAATGCTCACTGACTGCTCACTGACTGCTCACTGCTCACTCACTGCTCATTGCTTACTGACTGCTAACTGACTTACTGCTCACTGCTCACTGACTGCTCTCTGACTGCTTACTGACTGCTCACTGACTGCTCACTGCTCAATGACTGCTCACTGCTCACTGACTGCTCAATGCTCACTGCTTACTGACTGACTGCTCACTGCTCCCTGACTGCTTACTGACTGCTCACTGCCTGCTTACTGCTCACTGCTTACTGACTGCTCCCTGACTGCTCACTGCCTGCTTACTGCTCACTGCTTACTGACTGCTCCCTGACTGCTTACTGACTGCTCACTGCCTGCTTACTGCTCACTGTCTGCTTAATGTCTGCTTACTGACTGCTGACTGACTGCTTTCTGACTGCTCACTGCTTACTGACTGCTCACTAACTGACTGCTCACTGCTTACTGACTGCTCACTGACTGACTGCTCACTGCTTACTGACTGCTCACTAACTGACTGCTCACTGCTTACTGACTGCTCACTGACTGACTGCTCACTGCTTACTGACTGCTTACTGACTGCTCACTAACTGACTGCTCACTGCTTACTGACTGCTCACTGACTGACTGCTCACTGCTTACTGACTGCTTACTGACTGCTCAATGCTCATTGACTGCTCACTGACTCACTGCTTACTGACTGCTTACTGACTGCTCACTGACTGACTGCTCACTGATTGCACACTGCTCACTGAGGACCTCATTCAGACCCAGTCGCAAGTGCTGCACACTCACAACCGGGTCGATGTTTTGGTCCTGCGCACGCGCAGCGGCCGCACTGCGCGTGCGCAAGCCCCGGAGAGAGAGAGAAACTCTCTCGCTCCGGAGCTCACTACAAAAGGGGCAGCTGTCGATGTTGACACTTCTATACGCCAGTTGGTACAATAATAATCAATACACACACTTACCTTTATTGTAAAATAATCTAGAGTTTCTTAAAAAAAATGTACGTAACTTAAGGCAAATTGTGTGAATTGTGACTAAGGGCCTGATTCAGACCCACTCGCGAGCGGCTGTACGCTCGCAAGTGGGTCGATGGTCTGCACTGAGCATGCGCACGACGGAGGGAGCTCCGTCGTGCGCATGCGCCAGACACGACGAGCGAAGGACTTTCCTTCGCTCGTTGTGTCCGATCAAAGGGGGCGTGCTGTCAATGTTGATTGACAGCACGCCCCCTTTGGTGGGCGTGCCGGGGGCATGCCTCCCTGACGGGGGCGTTCCCACGGGAACGCCTCCCGTCAGAAGCCGGCCCACTGACATCACTAGTGATGTCAGTGGGCGTGATTTTGGCTCTGATAGAGCCAAAATCACTCCGGAGCTTGCGGTTGAAAACCTCAACCGCAGGCTCCGGCTCGCAATTTCGATGGTCGCGATGGTCACGACCATCGCGGCCATCAAAATGCACGCTCGTATAGCCTGTGGGTGGTGACCCACAGCTATACGAGCGTCCAGGAGGACGCTCCATGAAAAAGGAGCCCGGCCCTCATGCAGAGCGTGCGCTCTGCTCAGAGCGTACGGCTCTGAATGAGGGCCTAAAGCAGGAATTCTTGTGTGTAACATGTCATATTGCAGAACAGGGGAAATCCATCCTTCCTAATGATACCAAAAGCAGCAATGTATGAAAGCACAAGTTAGCTGTGACTGAGGGGCTGATTCAGTAGTGGACAGAGCAGCACACGAGCAGCACACGAGCAGCACGCAAGCAGCACGTGAGCAGCACACGAGCAGCACACGAGCAGCACGCAAGCAGCACGTGAGCAGCACACGAGCAGCACACAAACAGCACATGAGCAGCACGCAAGCAGCACACGAGCAGCACACAAACAGCACGCAAGCAGCACATAAGCAGCACACGAGCAGCACACAAGCAGCACACGAGCAGCACACAAGCAGCACATAAGCAGCACACGAGCAGCACACAAGCAGCACATAAGCAGCACACGAGCAGCACACAAGCAGCACGCGAGCAGCACACAAGCAGCACACGAACAGCACGCAAGCAGCACGTGAGCAGCACACGAGCAGCACACCAGCAGCACGCAAGCAGCACGTGAGCAGCACACGAGCAGCACACCAGCAGCACGCGAGCAGCACGTGAGCAGCACACAAGCAGCACACAAGCAGCACGCGAGCAGCACACAAGCAGCACGTGAGCAGCACACGAGCAGCACACCAGCAGCACGCGAGCAGCACGCGAGCAGCACACGAGCAGCACACAAGCAGCATGCGAGCAGCACACAAGCAGCACACAAGCAGCACGCGAGCAGCACACAAGCAGCTTTGCAATTCCGTACTGGCAACTATGGGAATACAGGAGGAGGTGTCACGCTGCCGCAGATACAACAAAGAGGCCAGGAAATCTCCATTCCCCGACGGAAATCATGGCCTCTTTCCTCCTCCTCATCGGTGGCGACACGTCTCAGCTTCGGAAAACGGAGGCCATTGCCACACTCTCCCGTCCCACAAAGGGCAGCAGACTCTCAATCACACACTGGACCTCATTCAGACCCTGTCGCAAGCGCTGCACGCTTGCAACCGGGTCGATGTTTTGGTCCTGCGCACGTGCAGCGGCCGCACTACACGTGCGCAAGGCCCGGAGCGAGAGAGAAATTCTCTCGCTCCGGAGCTCACTACAAAAGGCGTGGCTGTCGATGGTGATTTAGAGCTTGACCCGTTTTGTAGGCGTGGCGGGGGGGTGGTTCCTTAAGGAACGCCTGCCGTTTTGTGGGCGGCCGCACTGACATCAGCAGTGATGTCAGTGGGGAGTTTCCTGCTCGATCAGAGCAGGAAGCTCCCTGGAGCTTGCGGTTGCCGAGACCCAACCTTAGGGTCTGGTCGCAAGCCCCAATGGTCGCGATAATCAACGACCATCAACCTGGTTGGTCGCTAACGCTGTGGGTGGACCAAGAGGTCGCACTTGAAAAGTCAAGCGGCCGCCCTCATTCAGACCGAGCGCTCGCTTCTTGCAACCGCCTCTGAATGAGGGTCACTGGGCATGATTCAGACCCGCTCGCAAGCGAGTTAATGGTGGCCCAGTGCGCATGCGCACGACGGAGCCGGCTCCGTTGTTCGCATGCGCGAGACCCGGATAGCAACGGGCAATCCGACGCTCCGGGTCTCGTACCAAAGGGGGCGTGCTGTCGATGTTGAGTGACAGCACGCCCCCTTTGGTGGGCGGGATGGGGGCGTGGCTGCCCAGACGGAAGCGTTCCCATGTGAACGCCTACCGTCTGGGGCCGGCCCCACTAACATCACAAGTGATATCAGTGGGAGTGCTTTTGGCTCTGTTAGAGCCGAAAGCACTCTAGGGCTTGCGGCAACGAGACCCTACCACAAGGGTCTCGTCTCAAGCCCGATGGTCGCGATGGTCTTGACCATCGCGACCATCCTCCTGGCCGCTCGCTATAGCTGTGGGTGGTTACCCACAGCTATGTGAGCGGCCAGGAGGCCGCTCTAAAAAAACAGAAGGCCGGCCCTGATTCAGAGCGAGCGCTCTGTCAGAGCATCCGGCTTAAAATCAGGCCCACAGTCTACTGCCGCTCTGCATGCGAATATGCAGGACCCGTTCTGCACATGCACAGTAGTGGTCCGGCGCCTGTCCAACCAAATTGTTCAGAAAAGTGATCGGTTTGGTATGAAAATATTGAATTTTGTTCATGTTTTAGAGTTTATTAACATTTCATTAAGGTGGAACATACGCAGTAAAGCACGAAACCAAAGCAGCTTCTATCTGTCCTGTGGCTGAAATACATGCAGGTGACGTGTACAATGACGCTACTTTGCTAATTATGCGCGCCCTTTAAACGCCGTTTTGGCGGCCAAACACGCCTGCGTCCGCACATCCACTCCCCCGTTTACAAGCACCTTCCCCTTTTACCACCCACAAAGGGCACTATCTGTCACTCAAAGTAGCGACCTGATCGCGCCTTAGCGAGCAGGTCTGAATCAGGTCCTTTGTGCGGTCTCTTGGCCTGATTCTGACCCGGTCGCAAGCGCTGTACACTCGATGGTGGGGCAGTGCGCATGCGCACGACGGAGCCGGCTCTGTCGTGCGCATGCACGAGACCCGGATCGCGACGGGCAATCCGTCACTCCGGGTCTCGTACCAAAGGGGGCGTGCTGTCGATGTTGAGTGACAGCACTCCCCCGTTGGTGGGCGGGCTGGAGGAGTTGCTGCCCAAACTGAGGCGTTCCCATGTGAACGCCTCTGTTTGGGGGCAGCCCCATTGACATCACGAGTGATGTCAGTGGGAGAGATTTCGGCTCTGTTAGAGCCGAAATCTCTCTGGGGCTTGCGGCAATGAGACCCTACCACAAGGGTCTCGTCGCAAGCCCGATGGTCGCGATTGTCTTGACCATCGCGACCATCTTCCTGGCCGCTCGCTATAGCTGTGGGTGGTCACCCACAGCTATGCGAGCGGCCAGGAGGCCGTTCTGAAAAAAAAAATAGCCCGGCCCTGATTCAGAGCGAGCGCTCTGTCACTTACCCCATGTAGGAGACGCCCCTCAGTTTGGCGACCACTGTCTGTATGCACAACTCAGAATAGGGCTACACTCCCACTCCACGAGACGGTTCTCTTGTGTACGTTCGCATTGTTGCCGTCCAGGTGCCACCCCCAAATAGCGACTACACAGAAAAGGCTGAAATACATGTGACTCAGGATCACTCATCTGTTCGGAAAGATGTCTACGCAGGACGCAACACATACGCCATACACAGACAATCTCTAGATGTGCGCCACTCAGAATCAGGCCCAGAATAATCTGTACAGTACCCAGCATTTGTATCGTAATAATGGGAAGAACCGTTCGCATATTTTTGCACAAATTCACAACACTTCAGTCAGATAAAAGAAGGACCAAGGACAACACCTAAAAGGACTCCATACTGTAAAGTATATACAGTCGTCACTGAGGCTCAGATGGAAATGACTTTGCGCTGGAAGTATATATGTCCACCTCCTGTTTCCTCCCTGTCCAGCTGCGGCCGGAATAGAACTCTCACCTGGAGGCGGCCCAGCCCTGGTCAGTCAGTGATCAGTTACATGTCGCAATGGGTCACCTAGTAGACCAGTTGTAGAGTTCTGGTAGCCCTGGAAAGAGAGTGTGTAGACTGTGAAGACGCCAGCACCACGAGCTGAGGCTTCACGACCTCGTCCAGATGTGTCTAGACTCTATAGTTGTTCCCCACCTGCTCTTGTGTTATCTTGCAGATCTTCAGCGTTCTCCGCAGCCTGAAAGCAATGGGCCACAGGCAACGAGCCAGACCCAATTACCCGATAGGCCTCATGCAGCCAGCAGACTTAGGGCCTGATTCAGAGCCGCTCGTAAGCGGCCGCTCGTTTGCTCCGAGCGATGTTTGCCCAACTGCGCATGCGTACGGATCGTTATACGCATGCGCGAACCAGTCAGTGCGGTCGAAATTCATGTGCTCGCAAAATAGCGAATGCCTGATAATTTGAGTGACAGAAGGAGGCGTATGTGGGAGGTAACAGGGGAAGGTGCTTGAAAACGGGGAGTGGAGATCCGAACGCAGGTGTGCTTAAAGGTCAAAACGGGCGTTTTATGGGTGTGCATAATTAAAACAGCAGCGTCATTGACCACGTCACTGGGTTATTTTATAGCCAGAACTGCTCGCAAAATTGTGGTAGCAAACACCAACCACAAGAATAGCGAGCAGTTCATACCCTGGTCGATGTACTCGATTAATCTAATAAATAGCGGACATGACGTAGGATGCGAGCGGCCAGGGGGCGTATTTTTTCAAAAAACGACCGCAAGTTTTGTTCACTCGTTCAGACCTAGAGGCGTGAACAGACCGCAAAGAGCGAACGGTTCATTTGAATTGCCACCCCTATTTTCTGGACGAGCGAGCGCTAATTGCGTCCGGCTCTGAATCAGGCCCATAATTCTTCCCTCCCAGGACCTAGTGACAGACAATTAGGAAAGCACCTGAATGGCTGCTATGGTATATGTGATGAGCACTTACATTAGTATTACATCATGGTCATGTCCAGTGACGTTGTCATTTGGTAAAAGGAAACATCTTCAGTAGATACTAAGGGGGCACGTTCAGCACACGGACGTCTGACCAGCCTCCGCTTCCATCATTTTGCAAGTCTAAAAAGCAAATGTCAATGAATTAAATACTGTCCTGGCAGATGAGGTGCGTGAACTATGCCCCTCAGGCGCGGTCTTGAAGAGCGTTCTGGTAAATAGGCGATGGATCCAGTTCTAGATCCCAGGCCGGGGAGAATGACTGATCAGAACACACCCCTCTCCCTACTCTACTTCCTCAGCACACTTTGACAAATGAGATCTCGAAGGTCAACAAGCCATTTGCAGGAGCACTGACAGCATTCTTCTCTCCAAGGCAGGCACCACACCTTAAAAGCAATGCATTACACAGAGCCTCTCCACCGCTGCATACTGCATATAGTGCTTTACTCCCTGTTTATTTAAAATGGCCGTGCCAATTCACCCCTGATCTGTAAACAGCTGAAAAAGGGGGGAGGCTTAGTGCTTCATTCATCTACTTCACCCAAACAATCAGCGCATTAGGCAACAATTCTGCCTGAACAGCCTGAAATGAGGTTCTACACAAATTTAGTGGAGTGGAAAGGTCATAGCACAATGTAACCCGCTAACCTCTGAGAAGCCGGCTTTGGCTTTCGCTTCCTTGTGGCCTTCTAGGAATGCGTGAAGCTCTTTTTCCACCACCAATGATTTCTTACTGGGAAAGAGACGTTATTTAGGGCGTTCTTGGGACTGTCACTAAAACTACCTGGAAGCCCATCGGGGTGGCTTTGCTACCTTCTCCTTTCAGCATATCTGGGGACCTGCACCCTCCAGCCGAACTCCCCGGGCCAACCTGTTTACTTTAAACTAATTTCCTTTCTTAGTGCAAAAACCGTACGATGCTCTCTACAGAGGGACAATGGAAGTCATATAAAAGTGTGTTTCGCGGCGATGTGCAGGCTCGGTTCTACTCGGTTCCGTTCGGTTTTTTTTACCGAATCTTATTAGCAATCCAAAACTCGTGACAGCTGAAACCCAATAAGATTCGGGAAAAAAAAACGAACGGAACCGAGTAGAACCGAGCCTGCACATCCCTAGACTTTGCGCCATGTGTTTGCATTCCCTTTTTAAATAAATGAATTGCAATCATTTCACCACTTAACTGGTGGATGTTTTTCCAAAGTCCACTCAGGAATTGTCAGGGGGGCGATGATTGACTTTGGGCTAATTGCCACTTATCCAACATGAGTTTATTAAAAATAAAATCTTTTTTTTTTTTTACACACACAGTATAATATACAAATAGCAATCGTTATGGTACTATGGACCTCATTCAGAGTCGGTTGTTGCGGCCGCTCGGTCGTACGCAACCGATGTTCCCTAAACTGCGCATGCGTAAAATTCGCAATGCGCGTGCGCAAACTAGCTGTTACGATCAGAAATTGCTCTCTTCTTGAACACAGCCAGGTCGTTAGTTTGAGTGACAGGATGAGGCGTTTGTGGGTGGTAACAGGGGAAGGTGCTTGTGAACGGAGGAGTGGAGATCCGGACGCAGGCGTGCCTGACTAGGCAAACGGCGTTTTATGGGAGTGCATACGGTTTATGGGAGTGCATAATTAACAAAGTAGCGTCATGGCACATGTGACATGGGAGGTTTTTACACTGACCTGATCGTAGCGCTTAAGAGAGGGTATGGTCAGCCTTAAGCTCTACGACCAGCTCCGATGGTCTCGATTAATCCTTATATGCCCGGAGATGACGTGTATTGCGAAAGAGAAGGGGGAGTGTTTTTAGTCTTACGGCCGCATCCTCCCCTCGCTCGTCCAGCTAACGATCCCATCTTAACGACGCAACTTGCGAGCGCTTCATTTGCATATCCGGCCCCTTTTCCCTTACGACCGAGTGGCCGCAACGACCGACTCTGAATGAGGCCCTATATACCGTGCATGAATTTGAACTTTAAACATTTTTACGCTATTAGGCCTTCCACAATATTCTCAATCAATACAGGATCGCCATAATCAAAAGGATTAATGAAATATTACTATCGATATTTGTAAATAATGGTGGTTTTTCTCGATATATCAGAATATTGATAGTAGGGTACAAGCGGGCATGAGATGTGACTATGGGGCCTATTCATTAAACCTAAAAATTCTCTAGAGATAATTAGGTTTAGAGCTCGCATGGAGTTCTAGCTAATTATAGGTGGGATTCATCATTCCCCCTCTCCATAAGTATCTATTCCGGTACCTGTCATTTTTGCGATGACAGCATTTCGGGAAATAGATACTTTTCCTGCCTACACCACCTTATCGCGTCTGGAAACAGTGCTGCGCATGCGCCGTTACATCTGTAAAACCAGCGCATGCGCAGCACTGCCTACAGATGCGTTAAGTTTGTGTACCCCCCTGACCCCTCCCCACCCCCCCTCCCTCCTCCGCTCACGATGCTAATTTATATATCGTCCAAAAGGTATTCCTGCGCGCACAGAAAACACCAGGAATGGCGCTTGCAGAATTTGAGGAGATATATATTATAAACAACATTTACTTACTGCTGGCACCAATGTTTCTCGGCTGCTCAGAGCCCTGTCATAAGGAATAGGATATACAAGTTCAGGCTCGGTCTAGGCCGCCGGGGATTTGGTGAAATCCACGGTGGGCCCCACTGACTTGTAGCCGCGCCCTCTATCGCAGAAGGGCGTGGTCTATGGCGCCATTTGTAAAGCTGGTAGAGCAGTTGCTTGTCGGGCAGTCATCAAGAATGTGAGTGACCCGGCCGGCAGCTACACGCAGAGGACCGGGGGCCGTGGCACACTGCAGTCAGACTCAGCACTGCACTACAGGGTAATACATCCCAGTAGTCACTGCAGAGGGGTCAGAGGAGCATGTGCTGAGCTCTGATTGGAAGAGCCCATAACATGCTCCTCTGAGGCTGTGACTACTGCTCTGCCGGCTCCCTGAGGCTGCTGTGGCTTCTGGTGTGTGGCATAATGTGTGGATAATATAGGTGGCATAATGTGTGGGCACTGTAGTGTGGCATAATTTGTGGGCACTAGTGGGGCATAATGTGTGGGCACTAGTGTGGCATAATGTGTCAGCATTAATGTAGCATAATGTGTGGGCGCTACAGGTGGCATAATGTGTGGGCCTTACATGTGGCAAAATGTGTGGGCACTACAGTGTGGCATAATGTGTGAGCAATACAGGTGGCATAATGTGTGGGCACTGTAGTGCAGCATAATGTGTGGGCACTACAGTGTGGCATAATGTGTGGGCACTACAGTGTGGCATAATGTGTGGGAATTACATGTGGCATAATGTGTGAGCATACTGTGTGGGCACTACAGTGTGGCATAATGTGTGGGCATTGTATTGCAGCATAATGTGTGGGCACTACAGTGTGGCATAATGTGTTGGCACTAATGTAGCATAATGAGTGGGTGCCTCAGTGTGACATAATGTGTGGGCATAATGTGTGGGCTCTACAGTGTGGCATGTGCGGGCAATGCAGGTGGCATAATGTGTGGGCACCTCAGTGTGGTATAATGTGGGGGCACTGCAGTGTGGTGTAATGTGTGTGTCACTATAGTGATATAATGTGTGGGCACTACAGTGTGGTATAATATGTGGGGCACTATAGTGTGGGCACTATAGTGTGGCATAATGTGGGTGCACTACAGTATGGTATAATGTAGATGCACTACACTGTGGTATAATATGAGGGCACTACAGTGTGGCATAATGTTAGTACATGTGTAGTGGTCTCTTTTACCCACAACTGATCAGCATTGTAAGGGTTACTTGGTGGCTCACCACTACCTCTATAACCCCTCCATACTCACCACTACCTATCTGCACTACCCCCTGACGCCTCCATACTACCAATACCTATCTGTACTACCTACCTGACCCCTCCATACTCACCACTATCTCTCTGAACTACCTCCCTGACCCCTCCATACTCACCAATACCTATCTGCACTACCTCCCTGACCCCTCCATACTCATCACTACCCCCTCTGACAATTCATACTCACCACTACCTAACTGCACTACCTCCCTGACCCCTCCATACTCACCACTATCTCTCTGCACTACCCTCCTGACCCTCCATACTCACAACTACCTATCTGCACTACCTCCCTGACCTCTCCATACTCACCACTACCTATCTGCACTACCTACCTGACCCCTCCATACTCACCACTATCTCTGAACTACCTCCCTGACCCCTCCATACTCACCAATACCTATCTGCACTACCTCCCTGACCCCTCCAAACTCACCACTACCTATCCCACTACCCCCTCTGACAATTCATACTCACCACTACCTAACTGTACTACCTCCCTGACCCCTCCATACTCACCACTATCTCTCTGCACTACCCTCCTGACCCTCCATACTCACAACTACCTATCTGCACTACCTCCCTGACCTCTCCATACTCACCACTACCTATCTGCACAACCTCCCTGACCCCTCTATACTAACCACTATCTATCTGTACTACCTCCCTGACCTCTCCATACTCACCACTACCTATCTGCACTACCCCCTGACCCCTCCATACTCACCACTACCTATCTGCACTACCCCTGACCCCTCCATACTCACCACTACCTATCTGCACTACCCCCCTGACCCCTCCATACTCACAACTACCTATCTGCTCTACCTCCCTGACCCCTTCATACTCACCACTACATATATGCACTACCCCCCTGACCCCTCCTTACTCACCACTACCTATCTGCAATACCCCCTGAACCCTCCATACCCACCACTACATTTCTGCACTACCCCCTGACCCCTCCATACTCACCTCTACCTATCTGCACTACCTCCCTGACCCCTCCATACTCACCACTACCTATCTGCACTACCCCCCTGACCCCTCCATACTCACCACTATCTGCACTACCTCCCTGACCCCTCCATACTCACCACTACCTATCTGCACTACCTCCCTGACCCCTCCATACTCACCACTACCTATCTGTACTACCTCCCTGACCCCCCATACTCACCACTACCTATCTGCACTAACTCCCTGACCTCTCCTTACTCACCACTACCTATCTGCACTACCCCCCTGACCCCTCCATACTCACCTCTACCTATCTGCACTACCTCCCTGACCCCTGCATACTCACAACTACCTATCTGCACTACCTCCCTGACCCCTCCATACTCACCGCTACCTATTTGCACTACCCCCTGACCCCTCCATACTCACCACTACCTATCTGCACTACCTCCCTGACCCCTCCATACTCACCACTACCTATCTGCACTACCCTCTGACGCCTCCATACTACCAATACCTATCTGTACTACCTACCTGACCCCTCCATACTCACCACTATCTCTCTGAACTACCTCCCTGACCCCTCCATACTCACCAATTCCTATCTGAACTACCTCCATGACCCCTCCATACTCACCACTACCTATCCCCACTACCCCCTCTGACAATTCATACTCACCACTACCTAACTGTACTACCTCCCTGACCCCTCCATACTCACCACTATCTCTCTGCACTACCCTCCTGACCCTCCATACTCACAACTACCTATCTGCACTACCTCCCTGACCTCTCCATACTCACCACTACCTATCTACACTACCTACCTGACCCATCCATACTCACCACTATCTCTGAACTACCTCCCTGACCCCTCCATACTCACCAATACCTATCTGCACTACCTCCCTGACCCCTCCATACTCACCACTACCTATCCCCACTACCCCCTCTGACAATTCATACTCACCACTACCTAACTGTACTACCTCCCTGACCCCTCCATACTCACCACTATCTCTCTGCACTACCTCCCTGACCCCTCCATACTCACAACTACCTATCTGCTTTACCTCCCTGACCTCTCCATACTCACCACTACCTATCTGCACTACCCCCCTGACCCCTCCATACTCACCTCTACCTATCTGCACTACCTCCCTGACCCCTCCATACTCACAACTACCTATCTGCACTACCCCCTGACCCCTCCATACTCACCACTACCTATCTGCACTACCCCTGACCCCTCCATAATCACCACTACCTATCTGCACTACCCCCCTGACCACTCCATACTCACAACTACCTATCTGCTCTACCTCCCTGACCCCTTCATACTCACCACTATCTGCACTACCTCCCTGACCCCACCATACTCACCACTACCTATCTGCACTACCTCCCTGACCCCTCCATACTCACCACTACCTATCTGTACTACCTCCCTGACCCCCCATACTCACCACTACCTATCTGCACTAACTCCCTGACCTCTCCATACTCACCACTACCTATCTGCACTACCCCCCTGACACCTCCATACTCACCTCTACCTATCTGCACTACCTCCCTAACCGCTCCATACTCACCACTACCTCCCTGACCCCTCCATTCTCACCACTACCTATCTGCACTACCTCCCTGACCCCTCCATACTCACCACTACCTATCTGCACTACCCCCTGAACCCTCCATACTCACCACTACCTATCTGCACTACCCCCTGACCCCTCCATACTCACCTCTACCTATCTGCACTACCTCCCTGACCCCCCCAAACTCACCACTACTTATCTGCACTACCCCCTGACCCCTCCATACTCACCACTACCTATCTGCACTACCTCCCTCACCCCTCCATACTCACAACTACCTATCAGCACTACCTCCCTGACCCCTCCATACTCTCCACTACCTATCTGCACTACCCCCTGACCCCTCCATACTCACCACTACCTATTTGCACTACCTCCCTGACCCCTCCATACTCACAACTACATATCTGCACTACCTCCCTGACCCCTCCATACTCACCGCTACCTATTTGCACTACCCCCTGACCCCTCCTTACTCACCACTACCTATCTGTGCTACCCCCCTGGCACCTCCATACTCACCACTACCTATCTGCACTACCCCCTGACCCCTCCATACTCACCACTACCTATCTGCACTACCTTCCTAACCCCTCCATACTCACCACTACCTATCTGCACTAACTCCCTGACCTCTCCATACTCACCACTACCTATCTGCACTACCCCCCTGACCCCTCCATACTCACCTCTACCTATCTGCAATACCTCCCTAACCGCTCCATACTCACCACTACCTCCCTGACCCCTCCATTCTCACCACTACCTATCTGCACTACCTCCCTGACCCCTCCATACTCACCACTACCTATCTGCACTACCCCCTGAACCATCCATACTCACCACTACCTATCTGCACAACCCCCTAACCCCTCCATACTCACCTCTACCTATCTGCACTACCTCCCTGACCCCTCCATACTCACCACTACCTATCTGCACTACCTCCCTGACCCCCCCAAACTCACCATTACTTATCTGCACTACCCCCCTGACCCCTCCATACTCACCACTACCTATCTGCACTACCTCCCTCACCCCTCCATACTCACAACTACCTATCTGCACTACCTCCCTGACCCCTCCATACTCACCACTACCTATCTGCACTACCTCCCTGACCCCTCCATACTCACCACTACCTATCTGCACTACCTCCCTGACCCCTCCATACTCACAACTACCTATCTGCACAACCTCCCTGACCCCTCCATACTCACCGCTACCTATCTGCACTACCCCCTGACCCCTCCATACTCACCACTACCTATCTGCACTACCCCCTGACCCCTCCATACTCACCACTACCTATCTGCACTACCCCCTGACCCCTCCATACTCACCACTACCTATCTGCACTACCTTCCTAACCCCTCCATACTCACCACTACCTATCTGCACTACCTCCCTGACCCCTCCATACTCAACACTACCTATCTGCACTACCCCTTGACCCCTCCATACTCACCACTACCTATCTGCACTACCATCCTAACCCCTCCATACTCACCACTACCTATCTGCACTACCTCCCTGACCCCCCCATACTCACCATTACCTATCTGCACTACCCCACTGACCCCTCCATACTCACCACTACCTATCTACACTACCTCCCTGACCCCTGCATACTCACCACTACCTCCCTGACCCCTCCATACTCACCACTACCTATCTGCACTAACTCCCTGACCTCTCCATACTCACCACTACCTATCTGCACTACCTCGCTTACCCCTCCATACTCACCACTACCTCCATGACCCCTCCATTCTCACCACTACCTATCTGCACTACCTCCCTGACCCCTCCATACTCACCACTACCTATCTGCACTACCCCCTGACCCCTCCATACTCACCACTACCTATCTGCACTACCCCCTGACCCCTCCATACTCACCTCTACCTATCTGCACTTCCTCCCTGACCCCTCCATACTCACCACTACCTATCTGCACTACCTCCCTGACCCCCCCAAACTCACCATTACTTATCTGCACTACCTCCCTCACCCCTCCATACTCACCACAACTCCCTGACCCCTCCATACTCACCACTACCAATCTGAACTAGCCCCCTGACCTCTACATACTCACCACTACCTATCTGCACTACCTCCCTGACCCCTCCATACTCACCACTACCTATCTGCACTACCTCCCTGACCTCTCCATACTCACCACTACCTATCTGTACTACCTCCCTTACCCCTCCTACTCACCACTATCTCTCTGCACTACCCTCCTGACCCTCCATACTCACAACTACTTATCTGCACTACCTCCCTGGCCTCTCCATACTCACCACTACCTATCTGCACTACGCCCTGACCTCTCCATACTCACCACTACCTATCTGCACTACCTCCCTTACCCCTCCATACTCACCACTATCTCTCTGCACTACCCTCCTGACCCTCCATACTCACAACTACCTATCTGCACTACCTCCCTGACCTCTCCATACTCACCACTACCTATCTGCACTAACTCCCGGACCCCTCCATACTCACCACTACCTATCTGCACTACCCCCCTGACCCCTCCATACTCACCACTACCTATCTGCTCTACCCCCTGACCCCTCCATACTCACCACTACCTATCTGCACTACCCCCTGACCCCTCCATACTCACCACTACCTATCTGCACAACCCCCTGACCCCTCCATACTCACCACTACCTATCTGCACTACCCCCCTGACCACTCCATACTCACAACTACCTATCTACACTACCTCCCTGACCCCTTCATACTCACCACTATCTATCTGTACTACCTCCCTGACCCCTCCATACTCACCACTACCTATCTGCACTTTCCCCTGACCCCTCCATACTCACCACTACCTATCTGCACTACCCCCCTGACCCCTCCATACTCACCACTACCTATCTGCACTACCCCCTGAACCCTCCATACTCACCACTACCTATCTGCACAACTCCCTGACCCCTCAATACTCACCTCTACCTATCTGCACTACCTCCCTGACCCCCCCAAACTCACCACTACTTATCTGCACTACCCCCCTGACCCCTCCATACTCACCACTACCTATCTGCACTACCTCCCTCACCCCTCCATACTCACAACTACCTATCTGCACTACCTCCCTGACCCCTCCATACTCTCCACTACCTATCGGCACTACCCCCTGACCCCTCCATACTCACCACTACCTATCTGCACTACCTCCCTGACCCCTCCATACTCACAACTACATATCTGCACTACCTCCCTGACCCCTCCATACTCACCGCTACCTATTTGCACTACCCCCTGACCCCTCCATACTCACCACTACCTATCTGTGCTACCCCCCTGGCGCCTCCACACTCACCACTACCTATCTGCACTACCCCCTGACCCCTCCATACTCACCACTACCTATCTGCACTACCTTCCTAACCCCTCCATACTCACCACTACCTATCTGCACTAACTCCCTGACCTCTCCATACTCACCACTACCTATCTGCACTACCCCCCTGACCCCTCCATACTCACCTCTACCTATCTGCAATACCTCCCTAACCGCTCCATACTCACCACTACCTCCCTGACCCCTCCATTCTCACCACTACCTATCTGCACTACCTCCCCGACCCCTCCATACTCACCACTACCTATCTGCACTACCCCCTGAACCATCCATACTCACCACTACCTATCTGCACTACCCCCTGACCCCTCCATACTCAACTCTACCTATCTGCACTACCTCCCTGACGCCTCCATACTCACCACTACCTATCTGCACTACCTCCCTGACCCCCCCAAACTCACCATTACTTATCTGCACTACCCCCCTGACCCCTCCATACTCAAAACTACCTATCTGCACTACCTCCCTCACCCCTCCATACTCACAACTACCTATCTGCACTACCTCCCTGACCCCTCCATACTCACCACTACCTATCTGCACTACCCCCCTGACCCCTCCATACTCACCACTACCTATCTGCACTACCTCCCTGACCCCTCCATACTCACAACTACCTATCTGCACTACCTCCCTGACCCCTCCATACTCACCGCTACCTATTTGCACTACCCCCTGACCCCTCCATACTCACCACTACCTATCTGCACTACCCCCCTGACCCCTCCATACTCACCACTACCTATCTGCTCTACCCCCTGACCCCTCCATACTCACCACTACCTATCTGCACTACCCCTGACCCCTCCATACTCACCACTACCTATCTGCTCTACCCCCTGACCCCTCCATACTCACCACTACCTATCTGCACTACCCCCTGACCCCTCCATACTCACCACTACCTATCTGCACAACCCCCTGACCCCTCCATACTCACCACTACCTATCTGCACTACCCCCCCTGACCACTCCATACTCACAACTACCTATCTACACTACCTCCCTGACCCCTTCATACTCACCACTATCTATCTGTACTACCTCCCTGACCCCTCCATACTCACCACTACCTATCTGCACTTTCCCCTGACCCCTCCATACTCACCACTACCTATCTGCACTACCCCCCTGACCCCTCCATACTCACCACTACCTATCTGCACTACCCCCTGAAACCCTCCATACTCACCACTACCTATCTGCACACTCCCTGACCCCTCAATACTCACCTCTACCTATCTGCACTACCTCCCTGACCCCCCCCAAACTCACCACTACTTATCTGCACTACCCCCCTGACCCCTCCATACTCACCACTACCTATCTGCACTACCTCCCTCACCCCTCCATACTCACAACTACCTATCTGCACTACCTCCCTGACCCCTCCATACTCTCCACTACCTATCGGCACTACCCCCTGACCCCTCCATACTCACCAACTACCTATCTGCACTACCTCCCTGACCCCTCCATACTCACAACTACATATCTGCACTACCTCCCTGACCCCTCCATACTCACCGCTACCTATTTGCACTACCCCCTGACCCCTCCATACTCACCACTACCTATCTGTGCTACCCCCCTGGCGCCTCCACACTCACCACTACCTATCTGCACTACCCCCTGACCCCTCCATACTCACCACTACCTATCTGCACTACCTTCCTAACCCCTCCATACTCACCACTACCTATCTGCACTAACTCCCTGACCTCTCCATACTCACCACTACCTATCTGCACTACCCCCCTGACCCCTCCATACTCACCTCTACCTATCTGCAATACCTCCCTAACCGCTCCATACTCACCACTACCTCCCTGACCCCTCCATTCTCACCACTACCTATCTGCACTACCTCCCCGACCCCTCCATACTCACCACTACCTATCTGCACTACCCCCTGAACCATCCATACTCACCACTACCTATCTGCACTACCCCCTGACCCCTCCATACTCACCTCTACCTATCTGCACTACCTCCCTGACGCCTCCATACTCACCACTACCTATCTGCACTACCTCCCTGACCCCCCCAAACTCACCATTACTTATCTGCACTACCCCCCTGACCCCTCCATACTCAAAACTACCTATCTGCACTACCTCCCTCACCCCTCCATACTCACAACTACCTATCTGCACTACCTCCCTGACCCCTCCATACTCACCACTACCTATCTGCACTACCCCCCTGACCCCCTCCATACTCACCACTACCTATCTGCACTACCTCCCTGACCCCTCCATACTCACAACTACCTATCTGCACTACCTCCCTGACCCCTCCATACTCACCGCTACCTATTTGCACTACCCCCTGACCCCTCCATACTCACCACTACCTATCTGCACTACCCCCTGACCCCTCCATACTCACCACTACCTATCTGCACTACCTTCCTAACCCCTCCATACTCACCACTTCCTATCTGCACTACCTCCCTGACCCCTCCATACTCACCACTACCTATCTGCACTACCCCCCTGACCCCTCCATACTCACCACTACCTATCTGCACTACCTTCCTAACCCCTCCATACTCACCACTACCTATCTGCACTACCTCCCTGACCCCCCCATACTCACCATTACCTATCTGCACTACCCCTCTGACCCCTCCATACTCACCACTACCTATCTACACTACCTCCCTGACCCCTGCATACTCACCACTACCTCCCTGACCCCTCCATACTCACCACTACCTATCTGCACTAACTCCCTGACCTCTCCATACTCACCACTACCTATCTGCACTACCCCCATGACCCCTCCATACTCACCTCTACCTATCTGCACTACCTCCTGACCTCTCCATACTCACCGCTACCTATCTGCACTTCCTCCCTGACCCCTCCATACTCACCACTATCTCTCTGCACTACCCTCCTGACCCTCCATAATCACAACTACCTATCTGCACTACCTCCCTGACCTCTCCATACTCACCACTACCTATCTGCACTAACTCCCTGACCCCTCCATACTCACCACTACCTATCTGCACTACCCCCCTGACCCCTCCATACTCACCACTACCTATCTGCACTACCCCATGACCCCTCCATACTCACCACTACCTATCTGCACTACCCCCTGACCCCTCCATACTCACCACTACCTATCTGCACAACCCCCTGACCCCTCCATACTCACCACTACCTATCTGCACTACCCCCCTGACCACTCCATACTCACAACTACCTATCTACACTACCTCCCTGAGCCCTCCATACTCACCACTATCTATCTGTACTACCTCCCTGACCCCTCCATACTCACCACTACCTATCTGCACTACCCGCTGACCCCTCCATACTCACCACTACCTATCTGCACTACCCCCTGACCCCTCCATACTCACCACTACCTATCTGCACAACCCCCTGACCCCTCGATACTCACCACTACCTATCTGCACTACCTTCCTAACCCCTCCATACTCACCACTACCTATCTGCACTACCCCCCTGACCACTCCATACTCACAACTACCTATCTACACTACCTCCCTGACCCCTTCATACTCACCACTACCGATCTGCACTACCCCCCTGACCCCTCCTTACTCACCACTACCTATCTGCAATACCCCTTGACCCCTCCATACTCACCACTACCTTTCTACACTACCCCCTGACCCCATCCATACTCACCTCTAACTATCTGCACTACCTCCCTGACCCCTCCATACTTACCACTACCTATCTGCACTACCTCCCTAACCCCTCCATACTCACAACTACCTATCTGTACTACCTCCCTGACCCCTCCATACTCACAACTACCTATCATCACTACCTCCCTAACCCATCCATACTCACCACTACCTATCTGCACTACCTCCCTGACCCCTCCATACTCACCACTACCTATCTGCACTACCTCCCTGAGCCCTCCATACTCACCACTATCTATCTGCACTACCCCCTGACCCCTCCATACTCACCACTATCTATCTGTACTACCTCCCTGACCCCTCCATACTCACCACTACCTATCTGCACTACCTCCCTGACCCCTCCATACTCACCACTACCTACCTGCACTACCTCCCTGACCCCCCCATACTCACCAGTACCTATCTGCACTACCCCCCTGACCCCTCCATACTCACCACTACCTATCTGCACTACCTCCCTGACCCCTCCATACTCATCACTACCTCCCTGACCCTTCCATTCTCACCACAACCTATCTGCACTAACTCCCTGACCTCTCCATACTCACCACTACCTATCTGCACTAACTCCCTGACCTCTCCATACTCCCCACTACCTATCTGCACTACCTCCATGACCCCTCCATACTCACCACTACCTATCTGCACTACCCCCTGACCCCTCCATACTCACCACTACCTATCTGCACTACCCCCTGACCCCTCCATACTCACCTCTACCTATCTGCACTACCTCCCTGACCCCTATATACTCACCACTACCTATCTGCACTACCTCCCTGACCCCTGCATACTCACCACTACCTCCCTGACCCCTCCATACTCACCAAAACCTATCTCCACTAACTCCCTGACCTCTCCATACTCACCACTACCTATCTGCACGACCCCCCTGACCCCTCCATTCTCACTTCTACCTATCTGCACTACCTCCCTTACCCCTCCATACTCACCACTACCTCCCTGACCCCTCCATTCTCACCACTACCTATCTGCACTACCTCCCTGACCCCTGCATACTCACCACTACCTCCCTGACCCCTCCATACTCACCACAACCTATCTCCACTAACTCCCTGACCTCTCCATACTCACCACTACCTATCTGCACTACCCCCCTGACCCCTCCATTCTCACCTCTACTTATCTGCACTACCTCCCTTACCCCTCCATACTCACCACTACCTCCCTGACCCCTCCATACTCACCTCTACCTATCTGCACTACCTCCCTGACCCCCCCATACTCACCAGTACCTATCTGCACTACCCCCCTGACCCCTCCATACTCACCACTACCTATCTGCACTACCTCCCTGACCCCTCCATACTCATCACTACCTCCCTGACCCTTCCATTCTCACCACAACCTATCTGCACTAACTCCCTGACCTCTCCATACTCACCACTACCTATCTGCACTACCTCCATGACCCCTCCATACTCACCACTACCTATCTGCACTACCCCCTGACCCCTCCATACTCACCACTACCTATCTGCACTACCCCCTGACCCCTCCATACTCACCACTACCTGTCTACACTACCCCCTCACCCCTCCATACTCACCTCTACCTATCTGCACTACCTCCCTGACCCCTATATACTCACCACTACCTATCTGCACTACCTCCCTGACCCCTGCATACTCACCACTACCTCCCTGACCCCTCCATACTCACCACAACCTATCTCCACTAACTCCCTGACCTCTCCATACTCACCACTACCTATCTGCACTACCCCCCTGACCCCTCCATTCTCACCTCTACCTATCTGCACTACCTCCCTTACCCCTTCATACTCACCACTACCTCCCTGACCCCTCCATTCTCACCACTACCTATCTGCACTACCTCCCTGACCCCTACATACTCACCACTACCTCCCTGACCCCTCCATACTCACCACAACCTATCTCCACTAACTCCCTGACCTCTCCATACTCACCACTACCTATCTGCACTACCCCCCTGACCCCTCCATTCTCACCTCTACCTATCTGCACTACCTCCCTTACCCCTCCATACTCACCACTACCTCCCTGACCCCTCCATTCTCACCACTACCTATCTGCACTACCCCCTGACCCCTCCATACTCACCACTACCTATCTGCACTACGCCCTGACCCCTCCATACTCACCTCTACCTATCTGCACTACCTCCCTGACCCCTCCATACTCACCACTACCTTTCTGCACTACCTCCCTCACCCCTCCATACTCACCACTACCTCCCTGACCCCTCCATACTCACCGCTACCTATCTGCACTACCTCCCTGACCCCTCCATACACACCACTACCTATCTGTACTACCCGCTGACCCCTCCATACTCACCACTACCTATCTGTACTACCTTCCTGACCCCTCCTACTCACCACTATCTCTCTGCACTACCCTCCTGACCCTCCATACTCACAACTACCTATCTGCACTACCTCCCTGACCCCTCCATACTCACCACTACCTATCTGTACTACCTCCCTGACCTCTCCATACTCACCACTAACTAACTGTACTACCTCCCTGACCCCTCCATACTCACCACTATCTCTCTGCACTACCTCCCTGACCCCTCCATACTCACCACTATCTATCTGTACTACCTCCCTGACCCCTCCATACTCACCACTACCTATCTGCACTACCCCCTGACCCCTCCACACACACCACTACCTATCTGCACTACCCCATGACCCCTCCATACTCACCACTACCTATCTGCACTACCCCCTGACCCCTCCATACTCACCACTACCTATCTGCACTACCCCCCTGACCACTCCATACTCACCACTACCTATCTGCAATACCCTCTGACCCCTCCATACTCACCACTACCTTTCTACACTACCCCCTGACCCCATCCATACTCACCTCTACCTATCTGCACTACCTCCCTGACCCCTCCATACTCACCACTACCTATCTGCACTACCTTCCTGACCCCTCCATACTCACAACTACCTATCTGCACTTTCTCCCTAACCCCTCCATATTCACCACTACCTATCTGCACTACCTCCCTGACCCCTCCATACTCACCACTACCTATCTGTACTACCCCCTGACCCCTCCATACTCATCACTACCTATCTGTACTACCTCCCTGACCCCTCCTACTCACCACTACCTATCTGCACTACCCTTTGACCTCTCCATACTCACCACTACCTATCTGTACTACCTCCCTGACCCCTCCTACTCACCACTAACTATCTGCACTACCCCCTGACCCCTCCATACTCACCACTACCTATCTGCACTACCTCCGTGACCCCTCCATACTCACCACTACCTATCTGCTCTACCTCCCTGACCCCTCCATACTCACCACTACCTATCTGCAATACCCCCTGACCCCTTCATACTCACCACTACCTATCTGAACTAACTCCATGACCCCTCCATACTCACCACTACCTATCTGCACTACCTCCCTGACCCCTCCATACTCACCACTACCTATCTGCACTACCCCCTGACTCCTCCATACTCACCACTACCTATCTGCACTACCTCTCTGATCCCTCCATACTCACCACTACCTATCTGTACTACCCCCTGACCTCTCCATACTCACCACTGTCCCCCTTTAGTATAAAGAAGAAATAAATGTGTCTCTTAGTGTAACCAAAAAAATAAGCGTGTTCCTTATTATGATCATTAAATAAGTGTACCCCTTGGTATAATCATTAAATATGTGTGCCCCTTTAGTATAATCAATACATAAGTGTGCCCCTTTAGTATAATCACTAAATAAGTGTGCCCCTTTAGTATAATCAATACATAAGTGTGCCCCTTTAGTATAATCAATAAATGTGTCCCTTAGTATAATCACTAAATAAGTGTGCCCCTTTAGTATAATCAAGAAATAAGTCTGTCCCTTAGTATAATTAATGAATAAGTGTGCCCCCTTTAGCATAATCAATAAGTGTGCCCCTTAGTATAATCAATAAATAAGTATGTATCTTGGTATAACCAAGAAATAAGTGTGCCCCTTTAGTATAATCAATAAATAAGTGTGTCCCTTGGTTTAATCAATAAAAGTTTGTGCTCCCTTAATATAAACAATAAAAAATTGTGGCCCATTAGTAAAATAAATAATGAATATGTCCACGTAATTATTTGCAACTAGTGTTTGCCTGCAGCTTCATTCGCATGGATGTCTGTTATTGCTCAGTGGAACTAATTTTACAAAGACAGTAGTGGCATCTAATATTGTGATGTATATTTTATATTGTAGACATTGATCACAAAATGTCTTTGTAAACAATATTTGCAGTCTTTTCTTCAGGGATTAACACAAAAAGATGCTTGGGGCTACTAACGCGTGAGCAAGCCACTTAACCTACAGTAACATGAGCAGAGACTCTATGATATGTAGTATTTGTCTTGGTACAACATCTACCTGATTAACATGTATACTGAGTCAAGGTAAGCTGCCTGATTAGTGCTTAATATATAGTTGGAGTTTCCTGCTAAATAGATATTGAGATATATAAAGCTATGTATTTATATATGCCTACATATATAACTGTTTGCGTTCGAGGTGTGCAATATATGTATATATTGTATATATATGTTTATAACATATAGGGCCATATTCAATTAGTTTCGCACCCTCGATACTTTTTCGCATGCCAGACTTTATGTCTACATCATGTGTTTTGCATGCAGAAAAGTATTGGGCGCGCTCCCGCTATTCGCCATATTCAATTATAAAGGACGAGAAAACGGCACCCGGCGTAACTGAAAAAGGCGAAAAGTCCTGTAAAAAATGGGGGACTCAGCCTGACACCCCCCAAAAGATGCACTAACATTGGGAATCACTATAGATGCCCCCAATTTGCCTTAATGAAGGTATTTGGGGTACTTAAGTTGTGACGATTGGTGTCAATTAGTGAATTAACACAAGTGGTGAATAATAGCATTAAGCTGTATTTTTTTGTGAAAATAACTATTCCCAGCAAATTTGAGGTACATGAAAATGGGTGCAAGCATATTTTTAAGTTGCTAAAGTGAAGTTTTAAATGACGTAAAAAATCCACCTGTTGCAAGTATCTGCAATCAAAAAAACACCTGCCCCATACTTAGGGACCCCCCAGATAAAGTCTATTTCGCTAGTTTTAAAGTTTGTCCCCCAACTTTGAACTTTTTTGCCCCAAAATGAAAATACTTATTTGGGGTGTTCTAAAGTATTTTTTAAAGTTTTTTTGACACAGTTTATCTTTGGGGGACTGTCCCAAGGGTGCAGGGGGGTTTCCTGAAGTTTGCACCCCAAAACTGCAATTCTGCACTTTTTTCTGCCTGCTATTCATAGCTATTTCCGCCGATTACATTGCATTTAGTTTTCGCGAAAAGTCTTTGGAATTGAATATGCCGGAAACTTTCCACCTGGCGTAATGACGTCATCCACGATACTTTTCTGTGGATTCTTACTTTTCGCCTCTAATTGAATACGACCCATTGTCTTTTTGGACTTGAGGGGCCTGTGCAATTTCCAATTAGTTCATAAACAGTCCCAAAAAGTATATTTGTCCCAAAAAATATATATTTATACATTTTATATACATCTAGTAATTTTTGGCTTAAGGAGCCTGCACACTGCATGTGCCGAGTGTCAAACTTCAGTTTTTTCCTTTCTTCCCTGATGTCACATTGAGATAATACATACAGTACCTAAGTTTCTTTCTAGGTGACTAATAATATTGAAAACGCAATCCAAATTCATCCCAGAGTTTTTGCGTGATGCCGAAATGAACAGACAAACAAAAATTCCCCAAATTCTCCATAGTTCTTACACAGTCCCAAGCAGTACATTTCTCCAAAACAATGTCATGTACAGACACAACCATTACAACTGTATTATAAGTATAGATATTATTACCTACCCCCACCCCTCATTTTTTTTCTGTAGTGTTCCGTTCCTATAAATACTTACCTGGAATCTGATGTAATACATTTGGACATTAAGGAGGAGGAGCTTCTGTCACCAAATGATTTGCTGTCTGGTAACCCCACCTATTTAATTACCAGGCAGCCAATCAGGAGCAGTCTACTACTGGGGGCACTACAAGGGGGGGAATACTACTGGGGGCACTGCAAGGGGGTTACTACTACAGGGGGGACTACTACTAGGGGCACTGCAAGGGGACTACTACTAGGGGCATTGCATAGGGGGGAGGGGACTACTACTAGGGGCACTACATAGGGGGGAGGGGATTACCACTGGGGGCACTGCATCGAGGGACCACTGCTGGGGGCTCTATATAAAGGGCAATAGTGGGGGTACTGCATAGCGGGAAGACTACAACTGGGGCCACTGTTTAAGGGTTACCACTACTGGGGGCACTATATAAGGGGCTTACTACTGGGGGCACAAGGGGCACTGCATAGGGGGGGTCACTGCTGGGGGCACTACTCGAGGCCCGTCCTCTCCTGAGGGGGGGGGGGGCGCCGTAGCACGCACGTTCTTTCGGCTAACCTGGCTACACGCTACTCCTCTGCCAGGGCCGCCTGCATGCCTTTGCCCCCCAGGCTAAAAGTTGCCAGCCAGCCCCTGCACTGGGCTAACCTATCAATACCATGTACTAATTTAATGCCACAGGAATAATTCTCCAAATGCAAATTGGAACCATCACGTTCCGGATCGCTGGGTCCTACTTTCGACAACTTGTTGTGCTTGTGCCCTAGCTTAGTATATCAGAAACAATACAGGAGCACAGTAATGTTATTTGTATTGTCTCTGAAAACAAATAATAGAATAGGCAGTTATGGATTGAAAGATCCAAATGATAGACACCAAAATGACACCAAATGTTAGACAGGCAAAAGGTCGACAGGGACAAAGTATCGACACGCTAAAGGTGGACATTTAAGAAGTTTGACAGGTACAAATGGCTGACAGTGTCAAAAGGTCGACATGCATATGGTCAACATGAAAATGGTCGACACATGTTTTTTTTTCTAACCCTAATCTTCACCCTAATGCTCCCCTTGGTGCCTAACCCTAACCGTCCCTTCTAGTGCCTAACCCTAAACATCGGGGTAGGTGCCTAACCCTAACCGTCCCTTCTACTGCCTAACCCTAACCCTCTGGTTAGTGTCTAACCCTAACCCTCCCTCCAGGTGCCTAACCCTAACCGTTGGGGTAAGTACCTAACCATTGGGGTAAGTGCCTAACTATAACCCTGCGGTAAGTGCCTAACCCTAAACCTAACCCTAAAAATAATAATAATAATGTGTCGACCATTTTCATGTCGACCGTTTGACCCTGATGACCATTTGTAAATGTCAACCTTCTTACATGGCGACCTTTAGTGTGTCGACCTTTTGTCTCTGTCAGCCTTTTCTCCCTGTCAACCTATTGCCTGTCTAACATCTGGTGTCTATCAAGACATTGTCTCCCTTTTTACTGTAGATCTTTAGAACGGATACCGAATTATACAGCGTGGGTCCTTCATTAGAGCCAGAATGGCCGTACGGATGACAAGCTTACGCAACAGGATAAGACAACCGTACTAGTTATTTGCTATGGTCACACTTTACAGACAGAAAATTAGACAGACAACGATACACATTATACACATTTGCTGACATTAGATCACGCAACTTTATTTACTAGTTTGGGTGCCTGTCTACAATGGAAGTCCATGAAATAACACTGACCAACAGAGGCCACATAATACACATAGATCTCTAAATAATCAGGCCGAGCAGGACACGAAAACTATAATTAATGCCCACGTACTGTAGTTGCCAAGTTCCACA
Organism: Taudactylus pleione; assembly: GCA_031769625.1. Taxonomy (NCBI): domain Eukaryota; kingdom Metazoa; phylum Chordata; class Amphibia; order Anura; family Myobatrachidae; genus Taudactylus; species Taudactylus pleione. The sequence continues at coordinate 399,162 of JAUIMM010000894.1, read as the reverse complement.
ACATACTTGTACTCTAGAGATCAAATAACGCATTTACAGGATATTATGACCCATTTACTGAAGTGTGCTGCGTTATACAATCTCACACAGAATAACAACAGATCTTAAAACTAAAAATACTGCTAACTGCAAAACATGCAGACGTAGTGCCTGATACCGAGGTGGGCGGAGCGCTGATGTCGGGCATGGTGGTGCGATTTTCTGCCATTGCGCAGGCATCCCAAATGTGCCTGCGCAATGGCAGAGTTGCAGATTAAAATGAATGAACGCACAGAGAAGTGTATTCAAAAGGGAAGCAATCGGGAAGCCGACTGCCTATATACTGGCAGCCGGCTTCCCGACTCTCTTATCCCGGCAAGGGTGAAATGCCGGGCGTCTAGATGTAGATGCCCGCAATTTCCCGATGCCGGGAGACCGGCGCCCGGCATCACGATCGTAGTGATGCCAGGCACCGCCAGTGGACAGCCGCGGGGGGGGAGGGTTAGGTTTAGGGCTCCCGGGGGGGACTTAGGGTTAGGCACCCCCCCGGGAGGGTTAGGGTTAGGCTAGGGGGAGGGAGGGTTAGGGTTAGGCACCCCCGGGGGGACTTAGGATTAGGCACCCCCCCAGGGGACTTAGGTTTAGGCAGCGGGGAAGGGGGTGGTTAGGGTTTGGCACTTAGAGGGGGGATTAGGGTTTGGCACTTGGGGGGGAAGTTAGGGTTAGGCACCCCTAAGGAGGGTTAGGGGGGTTAGGTTAGGTTAGTGGATACTTACCTATCCACGATCGGGATTTCCAGTGCTGTCGGGCTTCCGCTGCGTCGCACTCTGCTCCTGTCAGGCTGCCGCTGACGGGAATCGAACAAATTCAAAATGTATTGGGTGTTCTTACACAGGGAGGCATGGTCATAGCGAGCCAGCCTGGCCCAGAGTAGTATTGGGGGTGGCGCGTCCTAATCGCGGGAGGGGTGGCCACGTACCATAAAAAAAAATATTAAACCCATTTGCAGCGCCGTGCACTGGGGAGGGGGTGCGCTGTGAGCCCCTCAGCCCGGCGAAAATCCAGAGGGGGCGCAATCAGTGTGATCCCCCTCCCACAGGCAGAGGAGCGTGTGCTGGGCTGCTGACAGGTAAGAGGGTGGAGGGGGGCTGCATTGGACACGGGCCCCTCCAACAAGCCCGGGCACGGGTAATTAGTACCCCCCCCCTTCTGCACCCATGCAGGGAGATGGTTGATGGTCCACTGCGCATGCACCGAAGCTGCACTGCACAGGCAAGGAGGATTTATTCACAAAGTGAGTGACGGGTAGACAGCATTTGGGGAAGGTAATGATGGGTGGTTAGAAAAAATGCCGGCGTGTTGGGACAATTATCTGAGCGAGCTCTAATAAGCCTCTGCAAATTGCTGTAGTGGGCCCGGCGTCTTAAGAGAGCCGCTCTGTTTGAGACCGCATAGGCTTAGTCATAAGTTCAATGTGCGACTAATGTGCGATTGAAGTTACCAATGTTTTCACTTTTGTACATAAACGGTATTTGTGAGATGGCAGAGGTAGGCGTCCCAGCGCACAAGACATCATCTAAACTATTAGCCTATTTCTGCAAGTCCACTGCTATGACGGGATTTGCATCCATCTCTGAATCAGGCGCTCAGGCCCTAAATAAGGAGGTTTAAAAAAATAATCAGGAGTGGATCAGACAGCAGGACATTCCCTAAATGTACTGTAGGTCACCCTCGGAGCCAGCCCTATATGTATCGAAGTTAAAAAATTCCCTGCTACTGTTTTTTTTTTTACTTTTTTTTTTATTCCAATGGACAACAGTATGTTGGATCAAGAGAAGAAGATGGAAGACAAGTATTAAATCCTCTACTTTACAGAAAATGTATGGCAAAATATTAGTTATTATTAGAATAACAACCCATATATTTATGATATAACAGGACACAGACATTATTTATAAATATAATGGGACACAGATTTTATTTATAAATATAAATTTGGTACAGGTATTATTAATAAATATAAACAAGATACAGACATTGGCCCTCATTCAGAGCCGCTCGTTAGCGGCAGTACGCTCGTTCCGAGCGATGTTTGCACATCTGCGCATGCGTACGGTTTTTAGTACGCATGCGCGAACCAGTCAGTGCGGCCGAAAATCGTTGGTACGCAATATAGCGAGGGCCTGCTATTTTGAGTGACAGAATGAGGCGTATGTGGGTGGTAACAGGGGAAGGAGCTTGAAAATGGGGAGTGGAGATCCGAACGCAGGCGTGCTTAAAGGTCAAAACGGGCGTTTTATGGGTGTGTATATTTAAAACAGCAGCGTCATTGACCACGTCACTGGGTTATTTTATAGCCAGAACTGCTCGCAAATTTGTGGTAGCAAACACCAACCACAAGAATAGCGAGCAGTTCATACGCTGGTCGATGTACTCGATTAATCTAATAAATAGCGGACATGACGTATGGTGCGAGCGGCCAGGGGGCGTTTTTAACAAATAAACGAGCGTATGTTTTGCACGCTCGTTCAGACTTAGAGGTGTGAACAGACTGCAATGTGCGTACGGATCATTTGAATAGCCACCCCTTGTTTTTAAACGAACGACCACAAATAGCGAACGGCTCTGAATCAGGCCCATTGTTTATAAATATAAAGAAGGCACTAATATTATTTATAAATATAAATTGGTTACAGATATTATTTATAAATATAAATTGGTTACAGATATTATTTATAAATATAAATTTGGTACAGTTATTATGGTGCATACACACGGTCAGATGTGTCAGATGAACGATTTTAATGATTTGAATGATTGAATGATTTCTGACTGCATTAAAATGAATGGAATCGTCCAAATCTGACCGCAAACACATCAGATGTCAGATATCGTTATCTGATAAGCGGGAACGCGCATCGTTCATCTGACAAACATGTCAGATATGTCAGATTTTCCTTCAGATATGAATGATTGAACGATTTTTAAAATCATTATTGTACAGATCTGAAGGAAAATCTGACCGTGTGTATGTACTATTATTTATAAATATAAAGAAGATACAGAGATTGTAAGGTCCTAGGAGCAGGGTCCTCCTCCCCACTGTCTCACAGCCTTCTTCTCTAGCAGTTCTGTGACAGTCTTCACCTTCAGAGCTGTACTGTGTATGGAGAATTGTGTTGCTAATTGTTACTTGTGTTCTGTTTATATTTTAGTTACTGTATTGTAATGTAATGTTCTGTGTACCCTTTACTGTATGTACGGTGCTGCGGACCACTTGTGGCGCCCTATAAATAAAGTATAATAATAATAATAATAATAATAATATTGTTTATAAATATAAAGATGGCACAAATATTATTTATAAATATAAATTGGTTACAGATATTATTTATAAATATAAAGAAGATACAGATATGATTTATAAATATAAAGGAGGCACAGATATTATTTATATATAAAAAGGGGACACAGATATTATTTATAATTTTAAAGAGGGCACAAATTTTATATGGAAATGTAAAGGGGACACATATTATTTATAAATATAATTGGGGTTTAAATATATTTTTTATAAATATAATGGGGGCACAGACTTCATTTATAAATATTTCTAAATACAAAAACGGAAATATATTATTTATTATCAAATAAGTCATTATAAATATTATTTATTCATATAAGGAGGAACAGACATTATTTATAAATATAAAGAGGCACAGACATTATTTATAAAAATGAAGAGGGTAATTATATTATTTATAAATATATAGTTTTCACAAATATTATTTATTAATAAAAGATGGACACAAATTACATTGATTAATATACTATGGACCCATACATTAGTTTTAGTAAACTAAAGGGGCCACATTGATTTTTTTATATATGTGATACTCACTGGCTTGGGGTACCATGCGTGGGTCGATGCTACTTAGTATTGTCCCCAGGCAGGCATCCCTAGTTGATCCTCACCACTAGAGGTTCTGTATGGGTGCCCTGCTATTGAAGGTAAGCAGTTTTCTCTACCTGCAGATATGCATAATTGCTGCAGTTTTATTTCACCAAATTTCCCCCCAAGTGTAGTTACCCCTGATAGCGCTGGCTTTCCATGCCTCCTATACCCAATGTCCAAACAGAAACAATAATAGTATGGTCAGTCCGGGGGTTCTACTACCAGAGCCATAGCTAGACTTTTTGGTGACCTGTGCCAGATAGAGCATTAGCGCCTCCCCCCCACCCCATTTTTTAAATAGGGACATAAGTGCACCTGAAAAAGAGCCATGGCCTCATGGGGAAGGGCTAGGGAAGAGATAGGGGAGGCCAGGAGATGCTGGGGATGAATAGGGACATGATATAGTGCACCTGAGAGAGAACCATGGCCTCATGGGGAAGGGCCAGGGATGAGATAGGGGAGGCCAGGAGATGCTGGGGATAAATAGGGACATAACATAGTGCACCTGAGAGAGGGCCATGGCCTCATGGGGAAGGGCCAGGGAAGAGATAGTCGAGGCCAGGATATGCTGGGGATAAATAGGGACATAATATAGTGCACCTGAGAGAGGGCCATGGCCTCATGGGGAAGGGCCAGGGAAGAGATAGGGGAGGCCAGGAGATGCTGGGGATAAAAGAAGAGGAAGCTACAAGGAAGAACGATAGTAAACAGGAAACGTGACAGGCCCGAACAGCGCCCCCTGCCCTGCGGTGCGCTGTGCCATGGCACTGGTCGCACTACCCTAGTTACGGCACTGTCTACTACTGTAATTTGGTGCTAGCAAGTTAATTTTATATGTACACAATGATTTCTATGGTATATTCACTAATAAATTATAATTTTTGACACAGGCTTCCTTACTAAGCACACAGAGAATGGGGAACATTGTTAGGGTTGTGTATGAGACAGCTCGGAGTATTGTGTTTTGTATCCTATGAAACAGGTAGAAGGGAAACCGTGTGGGCCCCTTTCTTATTGATTGGTTAATCCCTTAAACATACACAGAGCTGTTGCAGCAAGCAAAGACTATCTAAATAAAGCTGTAAGCTGACAAAGTGCTGTGTATGGTATTGTTGTATCACTGCAGCCTTGTCAGGAAATTCCAGGAGAAGGTAAGAACAATACTAATGGCCTCTATACCAACAGTGGCCCAAAATGAAGTAAGACCACTCTAACCGCTATTTGCTTTGCTCATTCAGTGCCCGTCCTGACCAGTTCACTTCCAATCCCATAATAATAATACGCATCTGAACCGGATTACCGGCTGTATAAATACATCATGGATTGTCCACTGTAAGTGGCCTGGCCTGCAGCCCAGCTCCTCCATACCAGTCTACATAACATAATTAACAATCAGCGGCGTAACTAGGCTCTTTGGCGCCCAAGCTAAGATGAATAATGGAGCCCTCCCAACTGTGTGCGCGCCAGCGCCAAAAAGTGGGTGTGGTCACATGGCACAAGGGGTATGGCCACTGAAAAATGGGGGCATGTCAACATGACATGCCACCGTTTCTCTTCCATCTGGGAACATTCCTTTCCATTCCATATGCACCTCAATGACCCCAGTAGTAGTGCCCTTTATGCAGTGCCCCCAGTAGTAGAGCCCCTCATGCAATGCCTACTGTAGAAGTGCCCCTGGTGCAATGTCCCCAGCAGTAGTGCCCCTTATGCAATGCCCCTAGTAGTAGTGCCCTTTATGCAGTGCCCCAGTAGTAGAGCCCCTCATGCAATGCCTACTGTAGAAGTGCCCCTGGTGCAATGTCCCCAGCAGTAGTGCCCCTTATGCAATGCCCCTAGTAGTAGTGCCCTTTATGCAGTGCCCCAGTAGTAGTGCCCTTTATGCAGTGCCCCAGTAGTAGTGTCCTTTATGCAGTGCCCCAGTAGTAGTGCCCTTTATGCAGTGCCCCCGTAGTAGTGCCCTTTATGCAGTGCCCCAGTAGTAGTGTCATTTATGTAGTGCCCCAGTAGTAGTGTCCTTTATGCAGTGCCCCAGTAGTAGTGTCCTTTATGCAGTGCCCCAGTAGTAGTGCCCTTTATGCAGTGCCCCAGTAGTAATGTCCTTTATGTAGTGCCCCAGTAGTAGTGCCCTTTATGCAATGCCCCAGTAGTAATGTCCTTTATGTAGTGCCCCAGTAGTAGTGCCCTTTATGCAGTGCCCCAGAAGTAGTGTCCTTTATGCAGTGCCCCAGTAGTAGTGCCCTTTATGCAATGCCCCAGTAGTAGTGCCCTTTATGTAGTGCCCCAGTAGTAGTGCTCTTTATGCAGTGCCCCAGTAGTAGTGCTCTTTATGCAGTGCCCCAGAAGTAGTGCACTTTATGCAATGCCCCAGTAGTAGTGCCCTTTATATAGTGCCCCAGAAATAGTGCTCTTTATGCAGTGCCCCCAGTGGTAGTGTTCTTTATGCAATGCCCCAGTAGTAGTGCCCTTTCTGCAATGCCCCATTAGTAGTGTCCTTTATGAAGTGCCCCAGTAGTAGTGACCTTTATGCAGTGCTCCAATAGTAGTGCCCTTTATACAGTGCCCCAGTAGTAATGTCCTTTATGTAGTGCCCCAGTAGTAGTACCCTTTATGCAATGCCCCAGTAGTAGTGTCCTTTATGTAGTGCCCCAGTAGTAGTGCTCTTTATGCAGTGCCCCAGTAGTAATGTCCTTTATGTAGTGCCCCAGTAGTAGTTCCCTTTATGCAATGCCGCAGTAGTAGTGTCCTTTATGTAGTGCTCCAGTAGTAGTGCTCTTTATGCAGTGCCCTTTATGCAATGACCCAGTAGTGTCCTTTATGTAGTGCCCCAGTAGTAGTGCCCTTTATGCAATGCCCAAGTAGTAGTGCCCTTTATGTAGTGCCCCAGAAATAGTGCTCTTCATGCAGTGCCCCCAGTGGTAGTGTCCTTTATGCAATGCCCCAGTAGTAGTGCCCTTTATGTAGTGCCCCAATAGTAGTGCCCTTTATGCAGTGCCCCAGTAGTAGTGTCCTTTATGCAGTGCCCCCAGTAGTAGTGCCCTTTATGCAATGCTCCAGTAGTAGTGCCCTTTATGTAGTGCCCCAGTAGAAGTGCTCTTCATGCAGTGCCCCCAGTGGTAGTGTCCTTTATGCAATGCCCCAGTAGTAGTGCCCTTTATGTAGTGCCCCAATAGTAGTGCCCTTTATGTAGTGCCCCAGTAGTAGTGCTCTTTATGCAGTGCCCCGGTAGTAGTGTCCTTTATGCAGTGCCCCGGTAGTAGTGCCCTTTATGCAGTGCCCCAGTAGTAGTGCCCTTTATGCAGTGCCCCAGAAGAAGTGCCCTTTATGTAGTGCCTCAGTAGTAGTGCTCTTTATGCAGTGCCCCTTATGCAATGTCCCAGTAGTAGTGTCCTTTATGTAGTGCCCCAGTAGTAGTGCCCTTTATGTAGTGCCCAGTAGTAGTGCTCTTTATGCAGTGCCCTTTATGCAATGCCCCAGTAGTAGTGTCCTTTAAGTAGTGCCCCAGTAGTAGTGCCCTTTATGCAATGCCCCAGTAGTAGTGCCCTTTATGTAGTGCCCCACTAGTAGTGCTCTTTATGCAGTGCTCCCAGTGGTAGTGTCCTTTATGCAATGCCCCAGTAGAAGTGCCCTTTATGCAGTGCCTCAGTAGTAGTGCTCTTTATGCAGTGCCCCAGTAGTAGTGCTCTTTATGCAGTGCCCCAGTATTAGTGCCCTTTATGCAGGGCCCCAGTAGTAGTACTCTTTATGCCGTGCCCCAGTAGTAGTGTCCTTTATGCCGTGCCCCAGTAGAAGTACCCCTTATGTAGTGCCCCAGTAATAGTGCCTTTTATGCAGTGCCCCCAGTAGTAGTGTCCTTTATGTAGTGCCCCAGTAGTAGTGTATTTTATGTAGTGCCCCAGTAGTAGTGCCCTTTATGCAGTACCTCAGTAGTAGTGCTCTTTATGCAGTACCTCAGTAGTAGTGCTCTTTATGCAGTGCCCCAGTAGTAGTGCTCTTTATGCAGTGCCCCAGTAGTAGTGTCCTTTATGCCGTGCCCTAGTAGCAGTACCCCTTATGCAGTGCCCCAGTAATAGTGCCCTTTATGCAGTGCCCCCAGTAGTAGTGCTCCTTATGCAATGCCCCAGTAGTAGTGCCCTTTATGCAGTGCCTCAGTAGTAGTGCTCTTTATGCAGTGCCCCAGTAGCAGTGCTCTTTATGCAGTGCCCCAGTAGTAGTACTCTTTATGCAGTGCCCCAGTAGTGGTGTCCATTATGCTGTGCCCCAGTAGTAGTACCTCTTATGTAGTGCCCCAGTAATAGTGCCCTTATGCAGTGTCCCCAGTAGTAGTGCTCCTTATGCAATGCCCCAGTAGTAGTGCTCTTTATGTAGTTCCCCAGTAGTAAAACCCCTTATGTAGTGCCCCAGTAGTAGTGCCCCGTATGCAGTGCCCCAGTAGTAGTGCCCCATATGCAGTGCCCCACTAGTAGTGTTCATTTTGCAGTACCCCCAGTAGCAGTATCCTTTATGCAGTGCCCCAGTAGTAGTGCCCTCTATGCAATCCCCCAGTAGTAGTGCCCTTTATGTAGTGCCCCAGAAGTAGTGCCCTTTATTCAATGCCCCAGAAGTAGTGTCCTTTATGCAGTGCCCCAGTAGTAGTGCCCTTTATGCAATGCCCCAGTAGTAGTGCCCTTTATGTAGTGCCCCAGTAGTAGTGCTCTTTATGCAGTGCCCCAGTAGTAGTGCTCTTTATGCAGTGCCCCAGTAGTAGTGCCCTTTATGCAATGCCCCAGTAGTAGTGCCCTTTTTGTAGTGCCCCAGTAGTAGTGCTCTTTATGCAGTGCCTCAGTAGTAGTGCCCTTTATGCAATGCCTCGGTAGTAGTGTCCTTTATGTAGTGCCCTTTATGCAATGCCCCAGTATGTAGTGCCCTTTATGCAGTGCCCTTTATGCAATGCCCCAGTAGTAGTGTCCTTTATGTAGTGCCCCAGTAGTAGTGCTCTTTTTGCAGTGCCCTTTATGCAATGCCCCAGTAGTAATGTCCTTTATGTAGTGCCCTTTATGCAATGCCCCAGTAGTAGTGTCTTTTATGCAGTGCCCCAGTAATAGTGTTCCTTATGCAGTGCCCTAGTAGTAGTGCCCTTTATGCAATGCCCCAGTAGTAGTGCCCCTTATGTAGTGCCCCAGTATTAGTGCTCTTTATGCAGTGCCCTTTATGCAATGCCCCAGTAGTAGTGTTCTTTATGCAGTGCCCTTTATGCAATGCCCCAGTAGTAGTGTCTTTTATGCAGTGCCCCAGTAATAGTGTTCCTTATGCAGTGCCCTAGTAGTAGTGACCTTTATGCAGTGCCCCCAGTAGTAGTGCCCTTTGTGTAGTGCCCCAGTAGTAGTGCCCTTTGTTTAGTGCCCAAGTAGTAGTGCCCTTTATGCAGTGCCCCAGTAGTAGTGCCCTTTATGCAGTGCCCCAGTAGTAGTGCCCTTTATGCAGTGCCCCAGTGGAAGTGCCCTTTATGCAGTTCCCCAGTAGTAGTGCCCTTTATGTAGTGCTGCAGTAGTAGTGCCCTCTATGCAGTGCCCCAGTAGTAGTGTCCTTTATGCAGTGCCCCAGTAGTAGTGCCCTTTATGCAGTGCCCCAGTAGTAGTGCCATTTATGCAGTGCCCCAGTAGTAGTGTCCTTTATGTACTGCTGCAGTAGTGCCCTCTATGCAATGCCCCAGTAGTAGTGTCCTTTATGCAGTGCCCCAGTAGTAGTGCCCTTTATGCAATGCCCCAGTAGAAGTGTCCTTTATGTAGTGTCCCAGTTGTAGTGCCCTTTATGCAATGCCCCAGTAGTAGTGTCCTTTATGTAGTGCCCCAGTTGTAGTGTCCTTTATGCAATGCCCCAGTAGTAGTGTCCTTTATGTAGTGCCCCAGTAGTAGTGTTCTTTTTGCAGTGCCCCAGTAGTAGTGTCCTTTATGTAGTGCCCCAGTAGTAGTGCCCTTTATGCAATGCCCCAGTAGTAGTGCCCTTTCTGTAGTGCCCCAGTAGTAGTGCTCTTTATGCTGTGCCATTTATGCAATGCCCCAGTAGTAGTGTTCTTTATGCAGTGCCCTTTATGCAATGCCCCAGTAGGAGTGTCTTTTATGTAGTGCCCTTTATGCAATGCCCCAGTAGAAGTGCCCTTTATGTAGTGCCCCAGTAGTAGTGCCCTTTATGCAGTGCCTCAGTAGTAGTGCCCTTTATGCCTTGCCCCCAGTAGCAGTGTTCCTAATGCAGTGCCCCCAGTAGTAGTATCCTTTATGCAGTGCCTCAGTAATAGTGCCCTTTATGCCTTGCCCCCAGTAGCAGTGTTCCTAATGCAGTGCCCCCAGTAGTAGTATCCTTATGCAGTGCCCCCAGTATAGTATCCTTTATGCAGTGCCCCCAGTAGTAGTGTTCCTTATGCAGTGCCCCAGTAGTAGTGTTCCTTATGCAGTGCCCCAGTAGTAGTGACCTTTGTGTAGTGCCCCAGTAGTAGTGCCCTTTGTGTACTGCTGCAGTAGTGCCCCTTATGCAGTGCCCCAGTAGTAGTGCCCTTTATGCAGTGCCCCAGTAGTAGTGCCTTTTATGCAGTGCCCCAGTAGTAGTGCCCTTTATGCAGTGCCCCAGTAGTAGTGCCCTTTATGCAGTGCCCCAGTAGTAGTGTCATATATGTAGTGCTGCAGTAGAAGTTCCCTCTATGCAGTGCCCCAGTAGTAGTGTCCTTTATGCACTGCCCCAGTAGTAGTGCCCCAGTAGTAGTGCGCTTTATATAGTGCCTCAGTAGTAGTGCCCTTTATGCAATGCCCCAGTAGTAGTGCCCTTTCTGCAGTGCCCCAGTAGTAGTGCTCTTTATGCAGTGCCATTTATGCAATGCCCCAGTAGTAGTGTTCTTTATGCAGTGCCCTTTATGCAATGCCCCAGTAGGAGTGTCTTTTATGTAGTGCCCTTTATGCAATGCCCCAGTAGAAGTGCCCTTTATGTAGTGCCCCAGTAGTAGTGCCCTTTATGCAGTGCCTCAGTAGTAGTGCCCTTTATGCCTTGCCCCCAGTAGCAGTGTTCCTAATGCAGTTCCCCCTGTAGTAGTATCCTTTATGCAGTGCCTCAGTAATAGTGCCCTTTATGCCTTGCCCCCAGTAGCAGTGTTCCTAATGCAGTGCCCCCAGTAGTAGTATCCTTATGCAGTGCCCCCAGTAGTAGTATCCTTTATGCAGTGCCCCCAGTAGTAGTGTTCCTTGTGCAGTGCCCCAGTAGTAGTGTTCCTTATGCAGTGCCCCAGTAGTAGTGACCTTTGTGTAGTGCCCCAGTAGTAGTGCCCTTTGTGTACTGCTGCAGTAGTGCCCTTTATGCAGTGCCCCAGTAGTAGTGCCCTTTATGCAGTGCCCCAGTAGTAGTGCCCTTTATGCAGTGCCCCAGTAGTAGTGTCCTATATGTAGTGCTGCAGTAGTAGTGCCCTTTATGCAGTGCCCCAGTAGTAGTGTCCTATATGTAGTGCTGCAGTAGTAGTTCCCTCTATGCAGTGCCCCAGTAGTAGTGTCCTTTATGCAGTGCCCCAGTAGTAGTGCCCCAGTAGTAGTGCGCTTTATGTAGTGCCTCAGTAGTAGTGCCCTTTATGCCTTGCCCCCAGTAGCAGTGTTCCTAATGCAGTGCCCCCAGTAGTAGTATCCTTATGCAGTGCCCCCAGTAGTAGTGTCTTTTATGCAGTGCCCCAGTAATAGTGTTCCTTATGCAGTGCCCCAGTAGTAGTGACCTTTGTGTAGTGCCCCAGTAGTAGTGCCCTTTATGCAGTGCCCCAGTAGTAGTGCCTTTTATGCAGTGCCCCAGTAGTAGTGCCTTTTATGCAGTGCCCCAGTAGTAGTGCCTTTTATGCAGTGCCCCAGTAGTAGTGCCCTTTATGCAGTGCCCCAGTAGTAGTGCCCTTTATGCAGTGCCCCAGTAGTAGTGTCCTATATGTAGTGCTGCAGTAGTAGTGCCCTCTATGCAGTGCCCCAGTAGTAGTGTCCTTTATGCAGTGCCCCAGTAGTAGTGTCCTTTATGCAGTGCCCCAGTAGTAGTGCCCTTTATGCAGTGCCCCAGTAGTAGTGCCCTTTATGCAGTGCCCCAGTAGTAGTGTCATTTATGTAGTGCTGCAGTGGTGCCCTCTATGCAATGCCCCAGTAGTAGTGTCCTTTATGCAGTGCCCCAGTAGTAGTGCCCTTTATGCTGTGCCCCAGTAGCAGTTTCCTTTATGTAGTGCCCCAGTAGTAATGTCCCTAGTAGTAGTGTTCCTTCTGTAATGCCCCAGTAGTAGTGCCTTGTATGCAGTGCCCCCTGTAGTAGTGTTCCTTATGCAGTGCCCCCAGTAGTAGTGTTCCTTATGCAGTGCCCCCAGTAGTAGTGTTTGTTATGCAGTGCCCCCAGTAGTAGTGTTCCTTATGCAGTGCCCCCAGTAGTAGTGTCCTTATGCAGTGCCCCCAGTGGTAGTGCCCTTTATGCTGTGCCCCCAGTAGTAGTTTTCCTTATGCAGTGCCCCCAGTGGTAGTGCCCTTTATGCAGTGCCCCCAGTAGTAGTGTTCCTTATGCAGTGCCCCCAGTAGTAGTGTTCCTTATGCAGTGCCCCCAGTGGTAGTGCCCTTTATGCAGTGCCCCCAGTAGTAGTGATTCAGGAGGACAGACGCCTTCCAGCTGGTGATATTGCTTAGGAACTGAACAGGTTGGGTACAGGATCTCGGAGGTCAAAATCCCGATGCCGGCATCCCGACAGGGTTATAATACCGACACCTGACGGTATGTATCCTATCTCTTCTACCCCCAACCTCCCCCCCAGTGCCTAAACCTAACCCCCCCTTATTGCCTAAACCTAACCCTCCTCCTACTGCCTAACCCTACCCCCAACCCCACTACTTACCTTCGGGATGCCGGCAGTCAGCATTCTGACAGGTGCTAGGATTCTGGCGTCGGTATTCTAAGCATCGGCATCCCCCTTGCCGGGATTATGACCGCATCCCAAATGAGCATCTCAGTGGCTCCTGTGCACAACATCGGTCATGAGCAACTAGGGCACAGGAAAAAGTGTTCGCACCGGGTACCAAAGCCACTCACAGACGTTCACAAAGCCGCCATGTCCTGGCTTCAGGCGCTGGACACTGATTTTGTCTATGCCGGGACAGATGCCTTGGTGTACCGACGTAACAAATGCTTAGACACGTATGGGGACAATGCGGATAATTAATCTGTACCAAGGCCATATTATTGATTATGAGTATATGTCGGTAAGTTGAAATGTAAAAGTTGTGATTTAAGTTGAATAATTTTACGCGATGAGAGGTCTTATTACCTTATCTATTAAACCACCCTCATATATGACCTTCAGAGCGGAGAGAGTCTCTCCAAATCGCTGCTATTCCCAAGTCTGATGCAAGGAAAGGTTCCTCCCGCCATGGTGTGATGCGGCACGGTGGGGATATCCGGAATAGTAATGGCAGCGCAGACTCGTCCGAGAGTGAGCGTCGCGTTGTTTACCTGAATGTTGCAGATTCCTAGGTGCAGAACAAATGGATTTCCACGGGGTACCCCAATATTTAAACAGCTTACAGCGTTTTCCTGATAAAATCAGCTTCGTTTGAGGCAAATACTGACTTAGTGTCGATGGTAATGAAACTTGACACTTGCGCAGTGCGACTCATTTATTGCATAAACATCGACATCGCGTCCATCTCTAAAGCCCAGAGGCAGGCCGCTGTTGTATATGGGATCGCTCCCATTTGAGCTGGCGGCGGAAAGCCATGTGCATTCTCGGCTGGTTACTGGGAGGTGGCCTGAAGTGAACGCAAAAAATGACCGTTGCGTGGGGTTATTATGGGAGTGTCATGAGCGACGTGTCAGTGAACGCGGCTGCCCTCTCAAATGCACATTGCATAACCACAGAGGCCATGTGTCAGACACCTCCTTGCTGCGATCCCAGCGCTGCGACTGAGGGATCAACATCACAACCGTCGAAGGCTGCGGTGGACAAAGCTTCCCGAAGCCTGGCCGTGTCCTGGTCACTTGAGAGGCCAGAAATCTGAATCTGTTGATGCAGACCCTATCCCCGACCCTCCTGGAAAACAGGGGTGACCAGCCACGCCACCAGCGAGCATGATCGCAGGACCCGCTCTGCAGAGAGCCAATCAGAGCGCAGCCCCCGTCCCTGAAATAGAAGTCAGTTCATCAGACAGCACCACAGTTTCAGCGTCAGATGCTGTCTTGCTGTTTCAGCACCATGGGCAGCTCCTGTGCTTGGTGCAAGATTTTTTTCTGTGACTGCTTCACTAAAATCGTTACTGCTCGGCTTTCTGTGGTCACAGATGACTGGTTCATACACATAAACCTTCCTCCACCAATGCTGTATAGTGAGAGCGCCATCAAAATACGTTCAGTGGTTTAGTCAAGAGATAAGCTCGAACGAACAGACATAGTGATGATTCAAACACTGGGTGAGTACATTAACTGGGATAATGCTGACACCAGGATAATGCAGACAGGAAAATACAGACACAGGGATAATACAGACACAGGGATAATACAGACAGGGATAATACAGACACAGGGATAATGGAAACACAGTGATAAGGCAGATACAGGGATCATACAGACACTGGGATAATATAAACTTGGGGATAATACAGACACTGGGATAATGCATACACAAGGGTAATACAGTACCTGGGATAATGCAGACACTGGGATAATGCGGACACTGGGATAATACAGGCACGGGGATAATACAGACACAGGGATAATACAGACACTGGGATAATACAGGCACTGGGATAATACAGGGACGGGGATAATACAGACACAGGGATAATACAGACACTGGGATAATGCATACACAAGGGTAATACAGTACCTGGGATAATGCAGACACTGGAATAATACAGGCACTGGGATAATACAGGCACGGGGATAATACAGACACTGGGATAATACAGACACAGGGATAATACAGACACGGATAATACAGACACCAGGATAATGCAGACCCACAGATAATACAGAAACGGTGATAATACAGACACAGGGATAATGCAGACACTGTGATAATACAGACACATGGATAATGCAGACACTGCGATAATACAGACACATGGATAATGCAGACACAGGGATAACACAGACATGGATAATACAGACACAGGGATAATACAGACACAGGAATAATACAGACACAGTGATAATACAGACATGGATAATACAGATACCAGGATAATGCAGACCCACAGATAATACAGAAATGGGGATAATACAGACACAGGGATAATACAGACACCAGGATAATGCAGACCCACAGATAATACAGAAATGGGGATAATACAGACACAGGGATAATACAGACACCAGGATAATGCAGACACTGTGATAATACAGACACATGGACATTGCAGACACAGGGATAACACAGACACGGATAATACAGACACAGGGATAATACAGACACCAGGATAATGCAGACACGTGGATAACAGAGACACTGATAATACAGACACGGGGATAATACAGACACCAGGATAATGCAGACACAGGGATAATACAGACACAGAGATAATACAGACATGGGGATAATACAGACACCAGGATAATGCAGACACAGGGATAATACAGACACCAGGATAATACAGACACCAGGATAATGCAGACACTGTGATAATACAGACACAGAGATAATACAGACATGGGGATAATACAGACACCAGGATAATGCAGACACAGGGATAATACAGACGCTGTGATAATACAGACACAGGGATAATACAGACACAGGGATAATACAGACACAGGGATAATGGAAACACAGTGATAAGGCAGATATATGGATAATGAAGACACAGGAAAATACAGACACAGGGATAATACAGACAGGGATAATATAGACACAGAAAAATACAGACACAGGGATAATACAGACAGGGATAATACAGACTCTGAGATAACACAGACACCAGGATAAAATGCAGACACTGTGATAATACAGACAAGGATAATACAGACATGGGGATAATAGAGACACAAGGATAATGCAGACATGGGGATAATAGAGACACCAGGATAATGCAGACAATGTGATAATACAGACACATGGATAATGCAGACACGGGGAAAACACAGACATGGATAATACAGACATGGGGATAATAGAGACACCAGGATAATGCAGACAATGTGATAATACAGACACATGGATAATGCAGACACAAGGATAATACAGACACCAGGATAATGCAGACACAGGGATAATACAGACACAGGGATAATACAGACATGGGGATAATACAGACATGGGGATAACACAGACACGGATAATACAGACACCAGGATAATGCAGACACAGGGATAATACAGACATGGGGATAACACAGACACAGATAGTACAGACACGAGGATAATACAGACACCAGGATAATGCAGACACAGGGATAATACAGACACAGGGATAATACAGACACCGGGATAATACAGACACAAGGATAATACAGACATGGGGATAACACTGACACGGATAATACAGACACGAGGATAATGCAGACACCAGGGTAATGCAGACACAGGGATAATACAGACACAGGGATAATACAGACATGGAGATAACACAGACACGGATAATACAGACACATGCATAATACAGACACAGGGATAATACAGACACAGATAATACAGACACAGGGATAATACAGACACGGATAATATAGACACAGGGATAATACAGACACTGGGATAATACAGACACGGATAATACAGACACATGGATAATACAGACACTGTGATAATACAGACACAGGGATAATACAGACACGGGGATAACACAGACAAGGGGATAATGCAGACATGGGGATAATACAAGACACAGATAATACAGACACAGGGGTAATGCAGGCACAGGGATAATACAGACATGGGGATAATACAGACACAGGGGTAATACAGACAGGGATAATACAGACACAGGGATAATACAGACACTGTGATAATACAGACACAGGGACAATACAGACAAGGGGATAATACAGACATGGGGATAATACAGACACGGGGTAATGCAGGCACAGGGATAATACAGACATGGGGATAATACAGACACGGGGATAATACAGACAGGGATAATACAGACACTGGGATAATACAGACACTGATAATACAGACACAGGGATAATACAGACACAGGGATAATACAGACACAGGGGTAATACAGACAGGGATAATACAGACACTGTGATAATGCAGACACGGATAATACAGACACTGTGATAATACAGACACATGGATAATACAGACACATGGATAATACAGAATGACTGGAGCTGTCAGCAAGAATGATAATCACTTTATACAGAGCTGTAAGGAGAACATTTAGTGGGCGTGTGACCAGGGTGGGCGTGGTTGCAGTGTCAACATCCAATCATGACCAACAGGGCGGTGTGGATTTGACAAATGGGCGTGTGTAGGGGATGAGCCCCTTGTTAGCACAGGTAGGAGAGCAGCGGCGACTCTGCAGCTGGAGACAGACAGGAGGAGGCGGCTGCTCAACTTGTTACATTGTTCCTGGGAGCTATAGCGCAACAATGTATCACTGAGGGGGGAGAGACATTACTGTGTGCACAGGACTTGCAGGGGAGCCTCAGATCATTACCTCTCTATTACACTGGACCTGTACAGGAGCCTCAGATCATTACCTCTCTATTACACAGGACCTGCAGAGGAGTGTTACCTCTCTATTACACAGGACCTGTAGAGGAGCGTTACCTCTCTATTACACTGGACCTGTAGAGGAGCGTTACCTCTCTATTACACAGGACTTGTAGAGGAGTGGTTCCTCTCTATTACACAGGACTTGCAGAGGAGCGTTACCTCTCTATTACACTGGACCTGTAGAGGAGTGGTTCCTCTCTATTACACAGGACTTGCAGAGGAGCGTTACCTCTCTATTACACAGGACCTGCAGAGGAGTCTCAGATCAATACCTCTCTATTACACAGGACCTGCAGAGGAGTGTTACCTCTCTATTAAAAAACCTGCAGAGGAGCCTCAGATCATTAACTCTCTATTACACAGGACCTGCATAGGAGGGTTTCCTCTCTATTACACAGGACCTGCAGGGGAGCCTCAAATCATTACCTCTCTATTACACAGGACCTGCATAGGAGGGTTACCTCTCTATTACACAGGACCTGCAGAGGAGCCTCAGATCATTAACTCTCTATTACACAGGACCTGCATAGGAGGGTTACCTCTCTATTACACAGGACCTACACAGGAGCGTTACCTCTCTATTACACAGGACCTCCAGAGGAGCGTTACCTCTCTATTACACAGGACCTGCACAGGAGCGTTACCTCTCTATTACACAGGACCTGCAGAGGAGTGTTACCTCTCTATTACACAGGACCTGCAGAGGAGCCTCAGATCATTACCTCTCTATTACACAGGACCTGCAGAGGAGTGTTACCTCTCTATTACACAGGACCTGCAGAGGAGTGTTACCTCTATATTACACAGGACCTGCACAGGAGTGTTACCTCTCTATTACACAGCACCTGCAGAGGAGGGTTACCTCTCTATTACACAGCACCTGAAAAGGGGTCTCAGCTCATTACTCCTCACTCCTCCATCACTTGTCTGTTACAGGGGTCTCCCAGCCTCTGTATAGAGGACCTGCTGCCGGGGATAGTCCCCTGTACCGGGATCACCATGCACATGGGTCACATGAAATCATCAGACTCTGGAAACCTCTCAGTTACCCATAAATGACGATGGAAGGGAGGTATTCTGGCTGCTGCCGGCCGTGAGCAGCGACCCCGGTGCTGGGAGAAGTTTGGAACTCGGTGAAAAGTTTGGGACCCCCATGAGTCACTATGCCGGGGAGGGAGAAGCTGCCCAATGAGCCTGGACACATTATTTACCCCATCCCCTGGGGTGTGTGGCACATCTCACACCATGGTCACAGTGACTGAACCCAGGAGCTGACAATCGTTCCCCCCAGCCCGGTATGTGATGTGAGTTGTCGGATCTGGCTATAAAACTTCTATTTATTTTGCAAAATGTTCCAAGTTCAGTCTCTGTATTATCTGGTGCTTTGTCCCTAAGCACATGGTTCTCCCTCTGACACCCTGCTAGCACTGGCAGCCAGGTATATATAGCCTTACTGATCACTTTCTTCTTGTGTCTGTATTGTTTCTGTGATGCTGTTATTATAATAATATTATTATTATTATTATTTATTATTATCATTATTATAATTATTTGTTAATATTATTATTTAATATTATTATTATTGTCATTACTACTACTATTATTATTATGATTATTATTATCATTGTTATTAATATTGATAATATTGTTGTTTTATGTTTTTCTGCAACGTATGTATTATTATTCCTTTTTTTTTTTTACATCCCTTTTATATTTCCTTGCATCATAAAACGTCTACAATTTGGAAAGCTGTAATTATATTATAGAATTTTCCATGTCTGAAGTTGCATCAGAAATTTGCTTTGCAAAACACAATACAGAACCGTTCTCAGACTGCGCGTGAGCCTGTAGATATTCTATTTTTTAAATCTAATTTTATGAACTTAAGGCATATATCCACTAGACCAGTGGTTCTCAAACTCGGTCCTCAGGACTCCACACAGGTCACATTTCCCAGGTGGAGCTAATGATTTCACTTGCGAATCTGTGAGGAGACCTGGAGAACATGCACTGTTTGGGGTCCTGAGGAGGGAGTTTGAGAACCTGTGCACTAGACAATATGCTCCATGAGCGATATTGTCTAGTGCAGTGGTTCTCAAACTCGGTCCTCAGGACCCCACACAGGTCACGTTTTCAAGGTCACCCAGCAGGTGCACAGGTGTGTTCATTACTTATTGACACATTTTAAAAGATCCACAGGTGGAGCTAATTATTTCAATTGTGATTCTATGAGGAGACCTGGAAAACATGCACTGTTTGGGGTCCTGAGGACCGAGTTTGAGAACCTGTGGTCTAGTGCACAGGTTCTCAAACTTGATCCTCAGGACCCCAAACAGTGCATGTTTTCCAGGTCTCCTCACAGAATCACAAGTGAAATAATTAGCTCCACCTGTAGATCTTTTAAAATGCTATAGTGAGTAATGAATACACCTGTGCACGTGCTGGGTGACCTGGAAAACATGACCTGTGTGGGGTCCTGAGGACCGAGTTTGAGAACCACTGGTCTAGTGTTTGCCCTGCAGTGTCGGGCTCAATGTCGTTAGCGACATTGGGCATCCACACTGAATGATATCATTCAGTGACGTCACCCTCCCTCACCCCCATACTTGCAGAACCTGACAATAACGTCAGGTCCAGGGGCGTCTCAATAGAGGAGGGGGCTCGTGTGCACTTACCGTGCGGGGGGCCCCCTCCTCTCTCCTTGGAGGCCGTCAGCTGACTGACGCGGCATTAGTATTAGTATTAACATTAGTAGACTCCGGGCACTAGAGTGTGCCTGGAGTCTACTGTGCATGCGCAAAACGCTGGAAAAATGGCCACAGTGGCCATTTTTCGGTGTTCTGAGTAGCGCTGACACCCGACGCGGGACCACGGACAGGTGTGTTTAAAATAATATGGGTGCAGGGTCTGTGGTGCACACACTGCATCCATTATAGATACGCCACTGGTCAGGTCGCCCTGCAAGTACGGGCGATGAAAGATGACGTCAACGACCAGCGGGAGCGCGCATCACTGGTTGTTGATGGCATACATACTGAACGATATCACGGACAATGAACAATAACGATATCATTATCGGTCAAATAGTCCAATTTATTGTCTAGTGGGTACGCTTCTTAACACTAGCAGCGTTTTCCCTAATGCATTAGAAGTGTGCTCATAACTGCCTGTGTATTAGGAACACGGATATACTTAGATATTCATCATACAATCAGCAATGTGCCTATTTCAATAATATTCTTGCATTTTCTTTTCATTTTCTTCAGACAACTGTACCCTGGAGGAATCGATGTTTGGGGATACTGTGCGTATTAATGTTTTGAATATTTCAAGTTGTTGCTTTTAAAGGGAAAAAACAAAAACAAAACTTGACATCGGTCCTTTGAAATCATGGCCGGATTGCATCCTGGGATCTTGGTGGTGGGCCTTGTGTACCTCCTTCTGCTTCCTGCACCTATGTCTGCGGCATCCAAAGCAATCGTGTGCCAAGAGATTACCGTGCCGATGTGCAAGGGCATTGGCTACAATTACACCTACATGCCCAACCAATTCAACCATGATACCCAAGATGAAGCTGGCTTGGAGGTGCATCAGTTCTGGCCTTTAGTGGAGATTCAGTGCTCACTTGACCTGAAATTCTTCCTGTGTAGCATGTACACACCTATCTGCTTGACTGACTACAAGAAACCTCTCCCCCCTTGCAGGTCGGTCTGCGAGAGGGCGAAGGCCGGCTGCTCCCCCCTGATGAGACAATACGGCTTTGGCTGGCCGGAGAGAATGAACTGTGACAAACTCCCACAGAACGGAGACCCAGAAAACCTCTGCATGGATTATAACAGGACAGAGACCACCACACTTCCGCCCCTGTTTGCAAAGCCAACTTACCCGCCAATTGGGCGAAAACACCTGACACCTCTCCATAGCCCAAGGCAACCAGGCAGTGACTGCGATGGGTTATGCAAATGCAGGGAGCCTTTCATCGCCATAACAAAAGAATCCCATCCACTGTTTAATAGGATCAAGACCGGCCAGGTGCCAAACTGCGCGGTGCCATGTTTCCAGCCCTATTTCACGCAGGATGAGAAGACGTTTACGACTTTTTGGCTAGGCCTGTGGTCCATCTTGTGTTTCATTTCAACCTTCACAACGGTCGCCACCTTCTTGATCGACATGGAGAGGTTTCGATACCCAGAGCGCCCTATCATCTTTCTGTCCGTGTGCTACCTCTTTGTATCAATTGGCTACATAGTCAGACTTGCAGTAGGCCATGAGAACGTCGCCTGCAATAGGGACCACATACACTACGAGACGACCGGTCCAGCTCTCTGCACGGTGGTCTTTCTTCTCATCTACTTCTTTGGAATGGCCAGTTCTATATGGTGGGTGATCCTGTCTTTCACGTGGTTTCTGGCCGCTGGCATGAAGTGGGGCAATGAGGCCATTGCCAGCTACTCTCAGTATTTCCATATGGCCGCTTGGCTGATACCGAGCATCAAATCCATCGCTGTGCTGGCTTTAAGCTCGGTGGATGGTGACCCAGTGGCTGGGATCTGCTATGTCGGTAACCAGAACCTGGACAATCTGCGCGGTTTTGTGCTGGCTCCTCTAGTGGTCTACCTGTTCACGGGAACGATGTTTCTGCTGGCCGGCTTTGTGTCACTCTTCAGAATCAGGAGTGTTATAAAACAAGGTGGCACCAAAACAGACAAACTGGAAAAACTCATGATTAGGATAGGTATATTTACTGTACTTTATACTGTGCCTGCAACTATTGTTGTTGCCTGTTATATATATGAGCAGCACTACAGGGAATTCTGGGGGAAATCCCACAACTGCTCGTGCCCTGGTGACAAACAGCGATCCAGGCCGGAGTACGCCGTTTTCATGTTAAAGTATTTTATGTGCCTAGTGGTGGGAATAACTTCGGGTGTTTGGATCTGGTCTGGAAAGACTTTGGAATCTTGGAGAAGATTCACGGGTAAATGTTGCAGAGGCAGCAAATCTATCAACGCTTTAGCGTACAGCGAGGCCAGCACGGCAGTGACAGCCAGGACTGGCGTACCCAGCGCCGCTCTCTACCACAAGCAAGTGCCAATGTCTCATGTATGAATATTGCCTCTTGTACTGCAGAACGTATCCACTCACCAATATGTGATCTATGTCGGTGCCAATGCGGTTTTATGGCTTCAGTGGGTGACTGATCTATACGATGAAGGTTTAGGTCAGATGTTCTGTCGTTCACGCTGTAGAAGCTCTTTCACGGCTCGGAGCAATGTCTTCGAGTGGTCCATGTGAATGTAATTGTGTACACAACCTTAGGAGACACCAAACTTATCTTCTGTTTTGCTTTAAAACACAATTATCATTCAAAGGTTGAAAGGTATAGGTCTGTATGGCCAAGTCACTGTGATACTCTAGGAGGTCAATAAATCCATTAGGGACTGATGTATAGATTTATTGGGCATTCTCCTGGCCGCAGGAGAGGAAAGCAATATATAGTATATTATTCAAAGGGGACATATTGCACTGTGCAATATTGGTCCCGTCTTTTCTGCATTACTAAGGGTAATTGCTTCTCCTAAATTGCAGGACTTGAGATCCCTCATAATGCTATTAATTGAAAAAAAGAACAGCGGTATTCCTTTTCTCCTTTGAACCCTATTGTAAATGCATTCCTTATAGGAAAATTGGCATCTTGTGCAAAATTAAGTATACCTCAACTTTTTGCTGTTTTAAATTTTTACAACCATTGTTAGCGTGGCAAGTGGTACCTTATTGCAGTGCAAAAGGGTCTATTTGTCTAATGCAAGATTTACAGTACATGGACAACAGCAACACTGACACCTGCAGGCTGTGAGCATGCATTACCCTCCAAAGAAGCTTCATACAGGATTGTGCATAACTTTATTTGAATTATGCCTTAACCAGTGATGTTTTTTTGTTTTAAATTAGCACGGGTCTCACCTTGTCTAAATATAGTGATTATTCCATTTGGTTTCACAGCCAATCTATAAATCACAGGTCAAACATATTTTAGACTAGAGGTCTTTTTAATATGGATAGAAGATACATCTTGTATACTAGATCTTGTATACCAAAGCTAATATTAAATGTGAGACGTTCAAAGGATAAAAAAGTGTTTGGCACCTTCCAGCCGAACTGATTTTATGTATAATTTGTTGTCGTCTATTATTCTCAACTGTAGTAAATGAATATTTCAGCCCTATGAGAGAATGCATTTACAAGGACACATTTAAGTTCATTGCTCTTTTTCACTTTAATCTTTTATTTGACACAAGATGGTGTTTCAAATAAATGATTAATAGCATTTTATTTTCCCAGTGGGGACAAACCAATGTGTCATATTATTATTTCTGTGCAATGTGCTCTGTTTATCATAAAACAATACAGATTTCAGGAGGGTTTATATTAAGTACAGTACTTAGACAGGGAAAAAGTACAGCAGTTCCTATATGAGGCCTGTGGCAATCCCTTCTAGGCTGCAGCAGTTCCTATATGAGGCCTGTGGCATTGCCTTCTAGGCTGCAGCAATTTCTGTATGAGGCCTGTGGCAATCCCTTCTAGGCTGCAGCAGTTCCTGTATGAGGCTTGTGGCATTGCCTTCTAGGCTGCAGCAATTTCTGTATGAGGCCTTCTAGGCTGCAGCAGTTCCTGTATGAGGCTTGTGGCATTGCCTTCTAGGCTGCAGCAGTTCCTGTATGAGGCCTGTGGCATTGCCTTCTAGGCTGCAGCAGTTCCTGTATGAGGCTTGTGGCATTGCCTTCTAGGCTGGAGCAGTTCCTGTATGAGGCTTGTGGCATTGCCTTCTAAGCTGCAGCAGTTCCTGTATGAGGCTTGTGGCATTGCCTTCTAGACTGCAGCAGTTCCTGTATGAGGCTTGTGGCATTGCCTTCTAGGCTGCAGCAGTTCCTGTATGAGGCCTGTGGCATTGCCTTCTAGGCTGCAGCAGTTCCTGTATGAGGCCTGTGGCATTGCCTTCTAGGCTGCAGCAGTTCCTGTATGAGGCCTGTGGCATTGCCTTCTAGGCTGCAGCAGTTCCTGTATGAGGCCTGTGGCAATCCCTTCTAGGCTATAGCAGTTTGTACTCTGTAAAGCTGGTCACTGCGTCCTGTTCGTGTTTGCTTAGCCTTGCTTTGTGTTTGGGTTTAGCAGTCACACCTCCCTCGTTATGCATACAATACAATGAGACACAGCTCCTATAAATATCACATGTTTGTAGCTGGCTTGCGTAGTGCGGATAGAAAATCAATAACCTAATCGGAACTTCATCCCGGAGTTTTATGGTGCATGACCCCACGTGGGCCTGTGGCTGCCATTTGTAGTATGGTACATTCTAACACACTTAAATAACTTTACATTCTGAAATGAAGGCAGCTTCGTTGTAAACTGTATATCCACATAAATAATGGCGCGGCCTGTTCTAACAGACTGCCTCCCTCTTTTATCAGCAACATGAATTAAGAAGTATGTAACTAATAATTTTATTCTTAATTTGCTAATCTATTAGGAACCCCCAATACTTCTATATCTGCAGTAGATTGTTATCAAACTCATTTTTTTTTAATTACAGTATTTCTTACTTTTGCTTCAGCTAAAACCTTCTCTCTCTGTTCTAGAAACTACAAATGAAGCTGATAATATAGTTTCACATGTCTGAGCTGAGATGTAAGGTAAATAGTCCTCCGTAGCTCCCAGCTTAATAAAGAATGCTTATAGCGGGATGAAGCGTCCGTTTTCGCATCTGCTGTCACATCCTAAGCCGCACAGGCTCTTCAGTCCTCTCCTGTTTGGCTCTAGCAAACAGTCAGTACCCCCATGTGCCAGGTATATGGCGTTTTGTTTGTTTGATTTGCCAAATAATTTATAGTTCACAACACAGATCAGAGCTAAGGAGTGAGTGCAGGTGTCAGTGTCATGTCTATGATGAGAGCAGGGTGTGCAGTGAGTGCAGGTGTCAGTGTCATGTATATGATGAGAGCAGGGTGTGCACTGGCTGCAGGTGTCTGTGTCATGTCTATGATGAGAGCAGGGTGTGCACTGGCTGCAGGTGTCGGTGTCATGTCTATGATGAGAGCAGGGTGTGCACTGGCTGCAGGTGTCGGTGTCATGTCTATGATGAGAGCAGGGTGTGCACTGGCTGCAGGTGTCAGTGTCATGTCTATGATGAGAGCAGGGTGTGCACTGGCTGCAGGTGTCAGTGGCATGTATATGATGAGAGCAGGGTGTGCAGTGAGTGCAGGTGTCAGTGTCATGTCTATGATGAGAGCAGGGTGTGCACTGGCTGCAGGTGTCGGTGTCATGTCTATGATGAGAGCAGGGTGTGCACTGGCTGCAGGTGTCGGTGTCATGTATATGATGAGAGCAGGGTGTGCAGTGAGTGCAGGTGTCAGTGACATGTCTATGATGAGAGCAGGGTGTGCAGTGAGTGCAGGTGTCAGTGTCATGTCTATGATGAGAGCAGGGTGTGCAGTGAGTGCAGGTGTCGGTGTCATGTCTATGATGAGAGCAGGGTGTGCAGTGAGTGCAGGTGTCGGTGTCATGTCTATGATGAGAGCAGGGTGTGCACTGGCTGCAGGTGTCAGTGTCATGTCTATGATGAGAGCAGGGTGTGCACTGGCTGCAGGTGTCGGTGTCATGTCTATGATGAGAGCAGGGTGTGCACTGGCTGCAGGTGTCGGTGTCATGTATATGATGAGAGCAGGGTGTGCAGTGAGTGCAGGTGTCAGTGTCATGTCTATGATGAGTGCAGGGTGTGCAGTGAGTGCAGGTGTCAGTGTCATGTCTATGATGAGAGCAGGGTGTGCACTGGCTGCAGGTGTCAGTGTCATGTCTATGATGAGAGCAGGGTGTGCAGTGAGTGCAGGTGTCAGTGTCATGTCTATGATGAGAGCAGGGTGTGCAGTGAGTGCAGGTGTCAGTGTCATGTCTATGATGAGAGCAGGGTGTGCACTGGCTGCAGGTGTCGGTGTCATGTCTATGATGAGAGCAGGGTGTGCACTGGCTGCAGGTGTCAGTGTCATGTCTATGATGAGAGCAGGGTGTGCACTGGCTGCAGGTGTCAGTGGCATGTATATGATGAGAGCAGGGTGTGCAGTGAGTGCAGGTGTCAGTGTCATGTCTATGATGAGAGCAGGGTGTGCACTGGCTGCAGGTGTCAGTGTCATGTCTATGATGAGAGCAGGGTGTGCACTGGCTGCAGGTGTCAGTGGCATGTATATGATGAGAGCAGGGTGTGCAGTGAGTGCAGGTGTCAGTGTCATGTCTATGATGAGTGCAGGGTGTGCACTGGCTGCAGGTGTCAGTGTCATGTCTATGATGAGAGCAGGGTGTGCACTGGCTGCAGGTGTCGGTGTCATGTCTATGATGAGAGGAGGGTGTGCACTGGCTGCAGGTGTCAGTGTCATGTCTATGATGAGAGCAGGGTGTGCACTGGCTGCAGGTGTCAGTGTCATGTCTATGATGAGAGCAGGGTGTGCAGTGAGTGCAGGTGTCAGTGTCATGTCTATGATGAGAGCAGGGTGTGCAGTAAGTGCAGGTGTCGGTGTCATGTCTATGATGAGAGCAGGGTGTGCAGTGAGTGCAGGTGTCAGTGTCATGTCTATGATGAGAGCAGGGTGTGCACTGGCTGCAGGTGTCAGTGTCATGTCTATGATGAGAGCAGGGTGTGCAGTGAGTGCAGGTGTCAGTGTTATGTCTATGATGAGTGCAGTGAGTGCAGGTGTCAGTGTCAGGTCTATGATGAGTGCAGGGGTGCAGTGAGTGCAGGTGTCAGTGTCATGTCAATGATGAGTGCAGGGTGTGCAGTGAGTGCAGGTGTCAGTGACATGTCTATGATGAGAGCAGGGTGTGCAGTGAGTGCAGGTGTCATGTCTATGATGAGAGGAGGGTGTGCACTGGCTGCAGGTGTCAGTGTCATGTCTATGATGAGAGCAGGGTGTGCACTGGCTGCAGGTGTCAGTGTCATGTCTATGATGAGAGCAGGGTGTGCAGTGAGTGCAGGTGTCAGTGTCATGTCTATGATGAGAGCAGGGTGTGCAGTAAGTGCAGGTGTCGGTGTCATGTCTATGATGAGAGCAGGGTGTGCAGTGAGTGCAGGTGTCGGTGTCATGTCTATGATGAGAGCAGGGTGTGCAGTGAGTGCAGGTGTCAGTGTCATGTCTATGATGAGAGCAGGGTGTGCACTGGCTGCAGGTGTCAGTGTCATGTCTATGATGAGAGCAGGGTGTGCAGTGAGTGCAGGTGTCAGTGTTATGTCTATGATGAGTGCAGTGAGTGCAGGTGTCAGTGTCAGGTCTATGATGAGTGCAGGGGTGCAGTGAGTGCAGGTGTCAGTGTCATGTCAATGATGAGTGCAGGGTGTGCAGTGAGTGCAAGTGTCAGTGGCATGTCTATGATGAGTGCAGGGTGTTCAGTGAGTGCAGGTGTCAGTGTCATGTCTATGATGAGAGCAGGGTGTGCAGTGGCTGCAGGTGTCAGTGTCATGTCTATGATGAGTGCAGGGTGTTCAGTGAGTGCAGGTGTCAGTGTCATGTCTATGATGAGAGCAGGGTGTGCAGTGTGTGCAGGTGTCATTGGCATGTATATGATGAGTGCAGGGTGTGCAGTGAGTGCAGGTGTCAGTGTCATGTCTATGATGAGTGCAGGGTGTGCAGTGAGTGCAGGTGTCAGTGACATGTCTATGATGAGAGCAGGGTGTGCAGTGAGTGCAGGTGTCAGTGTCATGTCTATGATGAGTGCAGGGTGTGCAGTGACTTTTTTTTTAATATTATAAAAACATGGGCTGGCTTTCTGGGCTCTGACCCAACCAAGCAGGACCCGCTCCAGGGGGAGCCGCGCCCTGTGCAGGACAGCAACTCGTTGCCCCATAATTGCGCACGGCCAAAAATGGGGACGTGGCCTAATTGCCATAGGCCATGCCCCCTGAATGATGTTCTTTGGGGGTGTGGTCGTATGGCACACCTCCCGTTAACGTCAGGCTGGGAGTGAGTCCAGCACTATGTCAGTAGTAGTAGGGCTGCCCCCAGCCCTCTTCCTGCACAGATTGGATGCTATTTCCGCATCCAGGGGCCAGCACCGCTGCACAGCTGTAGCGGTGGATGTGCCCAACCCCTCCCGACTACCCGCGGGACACTTCACCCTGCGGGCTGAACAGCGGGGCAGTGCCCGAAAAATGGGACTGTCCTGCTGAAATCGGGAATGGCTGGGTGGGGGGTGCAGCCTCTATGGAGTGGCGCCCCTGTTCGACCGCACTGGACATGCCTCGAGCAGGCCCTGCAACCAGCGTTAGCTAATGTACTATTGCACTATGTATACTCAGGTTTTTCTTGCCTCTGCCTACACATAACCCACCAGGAACCCAGCAGGGACTGACTGGCCCCATTACACCTGTCACACAGTTCCTCTTGCCTCGGCCTACACATGACCCATTAGTTACCCTGCAGGGACTGTCTGGCCCCATTACACCTGTCACACAGTTCCTCTTGCCTCGGCCCACACATGACCCGTTAGTTACCCTGCAGGGACTGTCTGGCCCCATTACACCTGTCACACAGTTCCTCTTGCCTCTGCCTACACATAACCCACCAGGAACCCTGCAGGGACTGACTGGCCCCATTACACCTGTCACACAGTTCCTCTTGCCTCTGCCCACACAGGACCCATTAGTTACCCTGCAGGGACTGTCTGGCCCCATTACACCTGTCACACAGTTCCTCTTGCCTCTGCCCACACATGACCCGTTAGTTACCCTGCAGGGACTGTCTGGCCCCATTACACCTGTCACACAGTTCCTCTTGCCTCGGCCCACACATGACCCATTAGTTACCCTGCAGGGACTGTCTGGCCCCATTACACCTGTCACACAGTTCCTCTTGCCTCGGCCCACACAGGACCCATTAGTTACCCTGCAGGGACTGTCTGGCCCCATTACACCTGTCACACAGTTCCTCTTGCCTCGGCCTACACATGACCCATTAGTTACCCTGCAGGGACTGTCTGGCCCCATTACACCTGTCACACAGTTCCTCTTGCCTCGGCCTACACATGACCCATTAGTTACCCTGCAGGGACTGTCTGGCCCCATTACACCTGTCACACAGTTCCTCTTGCCTCTGCCCACACATGACCCATTAGTTACACTGCAGGGACTGTCTGGCCCCATTACACCTGTCACACAGTTCCTCTTGCCTCGGCCCACACAGGACCCGTTAGTTACCCTGCAGGGACTGACTGGCCCCATTACACCTGTCACACAGTTCCTCTTGCCTCGGCCCACACATGAGCCGTTAGTTACCCTGCAGGGACTGTCTGGCCCCATTACACCTGTCACACAGTTCCTCTTGCCTCTGCCCACACAGGACCCGTTAGTTACCCTGCAGGGACTGTCTGGCCCCATTACACCTGTCACACAGTTCCTCTTGCCTCGGCCCACACAGGACCCATTAGTTACCCTGCAGGGACTGTCTGGCCCCATTACACCTGTCACACAGTTCCTCTTGCCTCTGCCCACACAGGACCCGTTAGTTACCCTGCAGGGACTGTCTGGCCCCATTACACCTGTCACACAGTTCCTCTTGCCTCGGCCCACACAGGACCCATTAGTTACCCTGCAGGGACTGTCTGGCCCCATTACACCTGTCACACAGTTCCTCTTGCCTCGGCCCACACATGACCCGTTAGTTACCCTGCAGGGACTGTCTGGCCCCATTACACCTGTCACACAGTTCCTCTTGCCTCTGCCCACACAGGACCCATTAGTTACCCTGCAGGGACTGTCTGGCCCCATTACACCTGTCACACAGTTCCTCTTGCCTCTGCCCACACAGGACCCATTAGTTACCCTGCAGGGACTGTCTGGCCCCATTACACCTGTCACACAGTTCCTCTTGCCTCGGCCCACACATGACCCATTAGTTACCCTGCAGGGACTGTCTGGCCCCATTACACCTGTCATACACTTTTGTCAGCCATCATGATAAACCGTATTGTAACTAGTTAGTAAAATCCCAGCATGCACATGGAGAACAATGGTCTGCCCACAAAATGGCCGCCTCCACTGGCGCTAATAATGACCATGAGATTACAGGCTGCTCGGCCTAGACACCTCACATTTGTTGATCAGCTGGTTTGCAGTGTAGTAATTCTATAATAGTGATGTATTTGTTGATTTTGTTTTATCCTGCGGAGCTGAGGTTGGGACGTGTCCTAATGTCCCATCGTTACCTGTATTTCCAGCACAGCGGAGACTACAGCGACTGTGTCCGTGTGAGAGGATAATACATGTATGGTTACTGGTGTTAGAATCACCTACCGGCTAATTGAAATATACATAAATTATGTTTTCAGACCATTGACATGTAACTAACCAAAAAGTGCAGTTGCCCCCGGTTGGGTAAGAAGAAAGTGTAGAGTAACTTTGCGCTGCGCAATCATGTACAATAACACTAGTGACTGCACTTTGCCGCTAGTGCGCTAAATACCTACAGGGAACGTGATCCATCTTAGCGGCTACTTTTGTGCTCCTGCATCTTATTGGATCATTATTTAACCAAAGAGAATGGTGACGGCCTGACTTCCCGACGGGGGGAAAAGGTTTTACAGTTGGGAAACAGAAGTGTCACCATCTTCAATTTAGAATCTAATTTGTAGCAAAGAATTTTACTAATTGGTTATTTATAATTAAGCTTTTTTTTTTGTGTAATAGCGGTAATATTGTAAAACCATCATCTACACATCTAAAGGGATCACGGTGGTATTAGAATAACAGGGGCAACAGGGAGTTATTGCTATTCTGGTTGTATTACTAATATCCTTATAGAGGAGGAACAGGTGTCAGCGCTATAGGCACCAATTGCTGGGGCGCTGAAGGACTCAATCATTAAACGTCACCCCGTGCCCCGGCCAATAAACAGTTAATTCTCTATGGACAGACAATCAAGAGGGCTTGGAATACAGTAAGCAGGACAAGCGCACTGACTGGAGGGCTTGGAATACAGTAAGCAGGGCAAGTGCACTGACTGGAGGGCTTGGAATACAGTAAGCAGGGCAAGTGCACTGACTGGAGGGCTTGGAATACAGTAAGCAGGGCAAGCGCACTAACTGGAGGGCTTGGAATACAGTAAACAGGGCAAGCGCACTGACTGGAGGGCTTGGAATACAGTAAGCAGGACAAGTGCACTGACTGGAGGGCTTGGAATACAGTAAGCAGGGCAAGCACACTGACTGGAGGGCTTGGATTATAGTAAGCAGGGCAAGTGCACTGACTGGAGGGCTTGGAATACAGTAAGCAGGGCAAGTGCACTGACTGGAGGGCTTGGAATACAGTAAGCAGGGCAAGTGCACTGACTGGAGGGCTTGGAATACAGTAAGCAGGGCAAGTGCACTGACTGGAGGGCTTGGAATACAGTAAGCAGGACAAGGGCACTGACTGGAGGGCTTGGAATACCCTAAGCAGGACAAGTGCACTGACTGGAGGGCTTGGAATACAGTAAGCAGGACAAGCGCACTGACTGGAGGGCTTGGAATACAGTAAGCAGGGCAAGGGCTCTGACTGGAGGGCTTGGAATACAGTAAGCAGGACAAGCGCACTGACTGGAGAGCTTGGAATACAGTAAGCAGGACAAGTGCACTGACTGGAGGGCTTGGAATACAGTAAGCAGGGCAAGTGCACTGACTGAAGGGCTTGGCCGGACTGCGAGGTATTTGGACATGGGAAACCCCTTGTTTATACCTGGTGGGTTTTCTGTTCTTATATTATTATTTAATAAATAAAATCTTTGATTCCCTATTCTCCATCGTACCTCATACTGTAGCCACAGCCCCGCTAAGGATATATGTACGGTGTATATGTTGTCATATAGAATGTATTCCATCTCATGAGGGTTTGTACCGTGTTGCATTTTTGTCTTAAGCTAATTATACCTCTCAATTATACCAATCCGCTTCCAGCTATCATTTTATAGAACGTACCAGATAAATGACAGCTAAGGGGGATATTTACTAAAGTGAGAGTTTTTAGAAGTGGAGATATTGTTGCCCATAGCAACCAATCAGGTTCTAGCTATTATCTTCTAGAAGGTGCTAGATAAATGTTAAGAAGAATCTGATTGGCTGCTATGGGCAACATCTGCATTTCTAAAAACCGCACGTTATTAAATATACCCCTATTAGAGTCTAAGGTCGTGCAGAACAGGTCCTGTGATTACACTATAGGTAACACCTCCCCTTGATATATCTCCCCCCCTGAGCATTGTTAATAAAACACTGGCTTCCTTTCATGTGTCATGTAGACCGAGATCATATATGTTGTATGATTGGCAACTGTCTTACATGGAGTTTTATATATTGTAGCGTATTTTCACATTGAAATAAAACTACAATCCCCACTGTATATCATGCATAGAGTATCTGGTGCCGGTATATTACTGGTGAAATCAGGTTTATGTCGTTCAAACTCCCGCCAAAGCAAAGTGTGGTCATAGCCAGGCACTTATCATGGTACCAACCGTTCCGGCATTGTGACGCCCTCCGCGGCAGTAAAGGGAATAGATCGCCTGGAAGCGTCTTGTAAATCTGTGTCCGTCCTTGTTTCATTTATATAAAATCCTGTGTATTATATTTTGTGTAAAGTTCAAAATTATATTCAAAGAAAATTGTATTAAAGATTAGTTATTTATGACGGGAGACAAAGAATTGTCTATTTTTGTTTGTTCTACTTGTTCCTAATAATTGTAGAAAAAAAAAATAAAGATGAGCTATAACTTCCGGTCGTCACCTGAGCTTTCATTTAGCGCCATTAGCGGCCTCTCTGACATATAATCCACAGCGCACATTTACACGGCTCACGTGGGGCTCGATTCTGAGCCGCAGGCAAAAGCGCACACAGCGGCATCTATCGGCGAAGACCCGTCTGCGACTTTATGCAAATGGCGCTACAACGCTAGCGGCCGTGCACGCTGCAATACCGAATGGCGCCTCCTTCTACACCACCATCGGTCGCACCATGAAACCCTCCGTCTGACCGCGGCCTCCTATACTTGCGGCTATGCGCCCGCGACACTCCCATAATGCGCCCACTGAATGTAACATTGCGCACGCTACTAATCACCTCCCATCCTCTCTGACACATTTCTTACACCTTCTGGCCTCATCGCAATAGCGCCTTTGTGTAACGCATGCGCCCGTAGGGGTTTTAGAAATTTTTGTGCATGTGCAGATAATTGCTCAACTGCGTGAACGCCGGTGCTTTGTGCTGCTCAGAATCAGTCCCGTTACGCAGAGGTGCAGTAATTTGGTGACGTTCTTGTGGGTGTAACAGTAATAACACTTATGCGCCTAATCCGTACATAGCGAGGAACAATCCGGATCTGCGCAGCTCTTCCCATTGGAGAAGAAAACCTCTGCTCTCCTGTAGGCGCGGCTGTGATCTGTCAAACCGCACACGTAGGGGGTCAATTTACTGAAGTGAGAGTTTTTAGAAGAGGAGATGTTGCCCATAGCAACCAATCAGGTTCTAGCTATTATCTTCTAGAAGGTGCTAGATAAATGTTAAGTAGAATCTGATTGGTTGCTATGGGCAACATCTCCCCTTCTAAAAACTGTTGCTTTTTAGCTTCATTTCTGTGTGTGGTGCATTTAAACTTCAACAAAATCAACATGAATGTAACGTGAGTCACATGGAATGACATATATATATATAAACATTTTTATTATTCTGCTGGAAGTAGCCATTAGACGGTGCGGAGACTGTGCAGAAGCAACATTAATATTCCATTAATATTAAGGGGCCTAACGTGTGCCAATATATCATTTCCCACACCCCTGCACCACCAGCAGCCTGATCCATGGATTAATGTGGTTTCCGTCAAATTCCGACCCTACCATCTGCATGGTCACAGCAGAAATTGAGATTCATCAGACCAGGCGATGGTTCCTTGACCCTCAGCTGTCCCTGTGCCCACCATAGTCTGTTTCAAAAAAGTGTCCACTGAGTGTATATATATAAAGGGGGAGGGGGGGGGGGTGTGCGCGGCCAGCAGATTACTGCAGTGCATATTACAGGGCAGCAGACGAGCACATTCTACAATCACAATGATAAGTAGTATGGCTTAAAATGTGCACGACCAGTAACAGTGACATCATCTTGGTGGAACCAGTCCAGCTCACTTGGGTGGAGGCACTGGGCAGACCTGTGGTATTGATAAGCAGCGGTGTAATATGTTACTACGTCTGATTACAGGGTTACAGTGAGTCGCCAAGTCTGTAGTACATGAGCTGACAATGTACTATCATGAGCGAGGCTAAACTCAGTAGCCGGTTCCTTCAGCTGTAAGTGGCCTGCAGATTATTATAGCCTGTGGTCTGAATCCTGAGGAGTTGCCACGAGGCTCATTGGGAGGGCCCATTCTCCCTTATCTATGTAAGGGACGGGAAGGTGTGTATCTTTGCTGCGAACATGAAGATTTCTAACAATATTGACATTCCAGGAAGGGCAGATAAGATATAGAAGTGCTCTAAATATGCACAAAATAAGCTGCAATTTATTGAATTTAATGCTGATAAGTGAAAAAAAAAATGATTCATTAATTTACCACAGTCCCTTTTATCAGAAGGAAAAGGGTAATGATTTTGTGGGCATGGAAAACATTGAGAGGAGTAATATTGAGAGGAGTAATATTGAGATCCCAACATAAAATAGAAAAATTATCCGCCCCACACAGACACAAAAAAATATATATATAATTTTCTGGGTGGGGGGCAGGAGAGTGATTGCAGTAATAAATACTTTGGCTCCTCAGTCTTTGAAACCCGCCGATCAGCACATCGCTTGTTTCCACAACATTTCGCAGGACGTTCGCACCTGTACAATACACGTCCTCTCGTAGGGCCTACGCTAGGTCTGGGCAAACCTGGGAGCCTAAGGCACAACCTAGGGCCTGATTTTGAGTTGGACGCAGTGTAGCGACGCTTTTCATCTGTACATGCCTCCGAGTCGCACCTCACTTTCGTCCCAATTGTGTTTATGCAGAGCTGGAGAGCACATTGCGGATTGGTCCCTGGAGACAGCAGTGATGTGTAATATGCTAACGCTGCAGGGAAAAAACGCTTCCTGTCAGCATCTGCGATACGAGTGCTGCGCCCTAAGACGCAGGATAGGATCAACGTTGCGACCCATCGCTGCAGCCTGGCCGCCTTCTACCATCTTGCGAGGTCAGGAAACCTGCATCCCCCGAGGCAGACACTGCCATGAAATGGTGGTGACACCTCCCCATCTCCGGGAACATAGGCCGGCGACACCGCCTCCTTGCCCACAAACAGCTGCGGCCAGTCAGTCACACTGCAGCTTGGGGCACTGCGTGAGATGATGCGTCTTCGCAGGCACTTCACCATCAGAGATGTACATAAGCCATCTGGTTTCCATCTCTGAATCAGGCTCAGCATCGCAGAAGCTTAGACGCGCAGTAGCAGATAGGTGGGGGTGTTCCTGGGTGGTGTCTGGGAGGTAACACAGGGTGGCTAAAAAAGATTTATGGAGATGTTTCATCATAAGGGAGTGTTTATAGACAGTGACGCCACTTACATCGGAGGCCGTACTGGGACAGAGTAACTGCACCTACCATAGGACTAATGCAAGTTTCGATGTTGCAAAGGATGCTGCATCTAAAGACACAGCAGGTGGTAATGCAGGCTAGTATAGACATGGAAAGAAATGAAATGACGCGTTTCACCACCGTCCATGTTGTCTATTTTCTGTACTACGTATACATAGCTAGAGGGGTCCTCACTAATAAAATAATTAGATTGGCAGCAGTTGTTATTAATTAATAAGTCTTTAAATACAAAAACACCTCAACATTCATCTGAACAATTATGCACATGGCGCAACTAACCCTATAGTGCCAGAATACTTATGAACAAAGATATATAGTAGTTATCAATCAACCCAAAAATGTGAAAGTCAATAGTGTGTTGGACTCGGTGGCTGCTGCAATCTTCCAAAAGATTATAATTACTGATGATTTTTGAATATATCAAGAGCTATTCCCCTGAAGAAGTCCCCAGCGATCCTAGTGTGACAAAACGCGTTGGTTGTTCCTGTGGCCACCTCCTACTACTGCGACAGATAAGTAGATTGTTTTCTTCTGCATTGTACGAGTCTTTTTTGTTGTAGTTATTTTTTTTATTAAAGTGTATGTTGTTCATATAACCACACGATCAGAGGCTGTTTTTACTATATCTCCCTATGTACCCATCTACCTTCAACATAAGGAACAATCTACGGGAGTTGAAGTATTGTATATGAATATGATATAACGTTGCTACAAGCATAACTTATTGTTCACTATTTTGGTGCAGGTCACCTTGAGGCACTTGCTGTGTGCTAATTACACTTAGTAAGGTGCTTGAAACACATTTATTTATTGATTAAAAATTTTTTTTTCACATTTTGAATGAGAACACATTTATATTGTTACCAGATTTACATTATTGTGTTTTCCCTCTCACTTCCCCGCATATCATATACTGATCACAGGAGTATTTGTGAGGATTCTCCAAGGAAAAGATTATCTCAAGAACAAATTCTCGAAAGATTATTGGACGCAATAAGGTTCCATATGACATCGTTTTGCACTGAAGGCGGTCACCCTGCACTTGTTTTAATTACCCTCAACATTCATGTTTATACCTTTAACTATCCATTTGGAATCGTCTTTGTTGCAGTAGTCTGAAATGACCGTGCGAATAAATTGGCGTGCCTTGCTCTAAAATAGCCGCAATACTAATGAATTCAGTACAACAGCCAATCGGTAATGGCTATCCATCGCTGCTGACGCGCATCAATGCTGCCACGTCTCTTTGTACCAGCCTCTCAGTACCCGCACGATACATGCCAACTGAGAGGCGTGACTGGCACAGCTGTGGCTGGGTCAATGTCTACTTCGGTCACACTGATGTGAACAGACGATTACGATGTACTAACCGTGTTTATGTTTCTCTGCCCGTTCTGCCTCTTCTGGTGTAAGTATATCTGGTTTACCATAAGGGAACGTCTAGGTAAGGACACATTGTGTCACATGTGCAGTATGGAAGTGTATATATTATGGCAAAAACATTTGCTCAAATCTAAATGAGGCCTAAAAAGTGTTGACCAATAAGAGTTATAATTCTGCAAGTAAATACAGACAGGGGCAGAAGAGCGGCAGCGACCCTTACATAGGTATGTGGTGATGGCATTTGTTATAATAAACAAAAATATAATTGTAATAAATAATGAACCCATGATAAATTGCAATAGGCTTAATTTTCTACAGCATGAATATATAAATGTAAAACTGATCTGACGAGCTCCGGTGATTAGAGGAAGGAAAAAAAGACAAGAAAATAAATTAATTTTTCACCTAAAATGTCAAGAACAATGTTATTAATAAACCCATTTGGTGATTATCCCCCATTTATGTTTGTTCCTAAACAAAATAAGCAATAAGCACATACATTTATATCTGGCAGCCACCAGTAGTGACGAATGCACAGTTCTATCCCTATCACCGCGAGGCTAGCAGCCGGCAGTAGTGACGAATGCACAGTTCTATCCCTATCACCGTGGGGCTAGCAGCTGTCAGTAGTGACGAATACACAGTTCTATCCCTATCACCGCGGGGCTAGCAGCCGCCAGTAGTGACGAATACACAGTTCTATCCCTATCACCGCGGGGCTAGCAGCTGTCAGTAGTGACGAATACACAGTTCTATCCCTATCACCACGAGACTAGCAGCCACCAGTAGTGACGAATACACAGTTCTATCCCTATCACCGCGGGGCTAGCAGCTGTCAGGGATACAACTGTGTATTTGTCACTACTATCACCGTGAGGCTAGCAGCTGTCAGTAGTGACAAATACACAGTTCTATCCCTATCACCGCGAGTCTAGCAGCCGCCCGTAGTGACGAATACACAGTTCTATCCCTACCACCGCGAGTCTAGCAGCCGCCCGTAGTGACGAATACACAGTTCTATCCCTACCACCGCGAGTCTAGCAGCCGCCCGTAGTGACGAATACACAGTTCTATCCCTACCACCGCGAGGCTAGCAGCCACCAGTAGTGACGAATACACAGTTCTATCCCTATCACCGCGAGTCTAGCAGCCGCCCGTAGTGACGAATACACAGTTCTAGCCCTACCACCGCGAGGCTAGCAGCCGCCAGTAGTGACGAATACACAGTTCTAGCTCTACCACCGCGGGGCTAGCAGCCACCAGTAGTGATGAATACTCAGTTCTATCCCTGCCACCGTGGGGCTAGCAGCTGTCAGTAGTGACAAATACAGTTCTATCCCTATCACCGCGAGGCTAGCAGCCGCCAATAGTGATGAATGCACAGTTCTATCCCTATCACCGCGGGCTAGCAGCTGTCAGTAGTGACGAATGCACAGTTCTATCCCTATCACCGCGGGGCTAGCAACCACCAGTAGTGACGAATACACAGTTCTATCCCTATCACCGCGAGGCTAGCAGCCGCCAGTAGTGACGAATACACAGTTCTAGCTCTACCACCGCGGGGCTAGCAGCCACCAGTAGTGATGAATACTCAGTTCTATCCCTGCCACCGTGGGGCTAGCAGCTGTCAGTAGTGACAAATACAGTTCTATCCCTATCACCGCGAGGCTAGCAGCCGCCAATAGTGATGAATGCACAGTTCTATCCCTATCACCGCGGGCTAGCAGCTGTCAGTAGTGACGAATGCACAGTTCTATCCCTATCACCGCGGGGCTAGCAACCACCAGTAGTGACGAATACACAGTTCTATCCCTATCACCGCGAGGCTAGCAGCCACCAGTAGTGACGAATACACAGTTCTATCCCTATCACCGCGAGGCTAGCAGCCGCCAGTAGACGAATACACAG
Organism: Taudactylus pleione; assembly: GCA_031769625.1. Lineage (NCBI taxonomy): Eukaryota > Metazoa > Chordata > Amphibia > Anura > Myobatrachidae > Taudactylus > Taudactylus pleione. Next base: position 359,634 of record JAUIMM010000894.1, on the reverse strand, counting down.
TTCTATCCCTGCCACCGCGAGGCTAGCAACCACCAGTAGTGACGAATACTCAGTTCTATCCCCATCATCGTGAGGCTAGCAGCCGTCAGTAATGACGAATACACAGTTCTATCCCTATCACCGCAGGGCTAGCAGCTGTCAGTAGTGACGAATACACAGTTCTATCCCTATCACCGCGAGGCTAGAATTCAAAGTAAAGGCAACTTGTCAAGGGATGGTCAGTCTATTGCAAAGTCTTCTTTATAAGCTATAGAATATATTAATATGGACCATCAACTCCACCTTACGTTAATAGCCCCCATATTAAATGGTCACAGTCTCCTGAAATGTTACAGTTACTGGCAGTAGCCACACCACTAGTTACATTACATTACTACGGTAGCACTTCACATTATATTAAACACACCTCAACTTACCAAGCATGACCCCACCAGTCCGCACATTGCACTTATAGCCCTCACTACATTACATTACTAAATACTCGTCCTGCCAGATCCCATAAATACTTCACTTAGCTGATGTGCGGAGAAGCAGAGGGATGAGAGAGGAGGGTAGCAGGGGGAAGGGAGAGAACAGGAGCAGGAAAGGGGATGGCAGGAGAGTAACAAAATAAAGAGATGTGGAAACAGTCAGGTGCACATCAGGGATGAGTAGCAGATCAGCCCGTCCTTACTGGCTGTGCTCCATGTCCGTCAGCCTAAGCTTTCTGCGGGTTGGCAGAAACGAGTGTTGTCAATCTGTGCAATGAGCTGATCCCTGACAGCAGAAGGACAATTCATTGGGTGGCTGGCTTGTGGGGAGGGGCCAGTTACCAGGAAGGGCCAATGGGAGCCTGGACCAGCTAGATCCTGGCTAAGCTGCAGTGTTTGGTGGGACACCGGCCATGGGGCCTACTCGGAATTTCCTCAGCATGCATTGGCCATTTTCACACTGTGGTGTTGTTTGTTGTTCAGTTTGGGTGTGGTATGAACAGTCGACATTCAGAATGTCAACATGGACATTAGGTCAACAAGCAATATGTTGACATGGTTATTAAAGCATTGACATGTTCATAATGCTAATACCAGACTGGTACAGAGTTTTTGTATACTTTAGCCTAACCCTAAAAATAAAACAAAAAAATGCATTGTCAACATTCTGGTGTCGACATGTTTAACATAAATGTTAATAACACGTCGACATTTTTGAATGTCGACCTTATGTCCTTGTCAACAGTCTGAGTGTCGACATCCAGAACCTGTTGAGATTCTGACCGGATACAGTTTAATTACATTACGGTCTAAATACTGTTTTCTGACCACACATAAGACCCTTTGTATACAAAGGGGGAGATGTACTAACGCCAGAGGTTCCCAAACTCTGTCCTCAAGGCTCCTGAAGGTTTTAAGGAAATCCAGCACAGATAGTCAAATCAAAAGAGGTACTAATTAAGGCACCTGTGCCCAACCATTGTTATCCTTAAAACCTGGACTGTTAGGGTGCCTTGAGGACAGTTTGGGAACCTCTGTTCCAAGCCTTGGCAAGTGATAAAGTGGATGAAGATACAGCACCAACTAAATCAGCTCCTGTCATTTTTCAAACATAACCTGTAACGTGAAAGCTAGGAGCTGATTGGTTGGTACTTTATCTCCATCAACTTAGCTCCCCCAAAGAGATTAACTTGATCGTACCCCAGCCTCCATGTCCGTCAATGATGCTAGATTACTATGTCTCATTCATGTACGTGCTACAGGCAATAAATTCAGAATAAAGCAAAGAAACAAACAATTTTTGAAGTTCTAGGTTCCCGAGCGGAATAAAAACTTCCGGGTTACAGTATAGGACACAGAACGAGAGACTTTATAGGGGCCCGGTCCGTGGAGAGACTGCTGAATCACTATATTTACTAGCCAGTGGCCTTCAAAAGAGCGTAACCGTCCAAAGCAGACGCAGCGTCCCAGGAGCGCAGTGGTATTTTCGGAGACCCAGCCTGGTTATGAAGATTTGTCTCCCATCCCGGCACGTCCAAAGTGTTTAATGGAACAAAAGTCATATAATGCTAGAGCGTAATAACACCGTGCTCTCCGCTGTAGAGTTCTGATGTAGTCATCTGCCTTGTTATAATTAACAGCAACTGGATTCATAAATCAGAGAGATTTTTTTTTTCCCCCCAATGGGCACCTACACAGCGCATCCGGAAAGTATTCACAGCGCTTCACTTTTTCCACATTGTGTTACGTTACAGCCTTATTCCAAAATGGAATAAATTAATTTTTGTCCTCAAAATTCTACACACAATACCCCATAATGACAACGTGTAAAAAGTTTTTGAGATTTTTTTTTTTCAAACAGTAAGAAATGACATATACATAAGTATTCACGGCCTTTGCCATGAAGCTCAAAATTGAGCTCAGGTACATCCTGTTTCCACTGATCATCCTTGAGATGTTCCTACAGTTTAATTGGAGTCCACCTGTGGTAAATTCAGTTGATTGGACATGATTTGGAAAGGCATACACCTGTCTATATAAGGTCCCACACTTGACAGTGCATGTCAGAGCACAAACCAAGCATGAAGTCCAAGGAATTGTCCTCGCAGAACCACATAATATACTGTATAGCTGGAGACCATCAGGAGCATCTGGTTCTACAGTACTACCTGCGCAGTTTAATGGCGCGAGCCCTTATAATGATAAGTTGCCATTGAATGGGATCAGCTATTGGGAGGCTGAATATCTGTGAATGTGCATAGCCATTAGGAACATTAATGCAAGCAGTGGTAGCACAGTGGTTAGTATTGCTGACTTACAGCACTGGTGTTACGGGTACAATTCCAACCAGATCTGTATGGGTTTCCCCCCACATTCCAAAAACAGGTGGGACAAAAATAAACGCATATACATATAAGGGGTGTGATAAATGATTTGGGAGGAAAGTATAATAAAAATGACACAAATTTGCCCCCCTTGCAATGTAACATGGTTTTGTCCGTCTAGGAGCAAAGCTGCAGACTGCAAACTCCAATGCTGAGTACTAAATGCCCTTTGCAGTGCGGAGCGTGTTATGTAGGTGCTGTATGGCTAAGTGACCACTAGGGGTACAGAGCCGGCTGGTCAGCCAACGTTCAGCAACTCATTCCGGCTTCCTCCCAAACCCGAAAATTAAAATATGATAAATTCCTCTGTACATTTTCCAGCTTCACAGATTGTATTACAGCATGTCTGTGTTATTGTTGAAAGCGTATTTCACATAATGGGCCATATTCCATTAGAGGCGAACAGTCCGGGCTCGGACTTTTCGCCATCATCAGAGGTTTCTGCAGGGATAAAGTATCGGGCGCGGGCCCACTTATCCTCGTATTCAATTTGGACTCGGCAAAAACGGGACCCGGCGGAAAGGTAAATATGGAAAAGTCCTTTCAATTTTCGGGAAATCATCCTGGCACCCCCCCCCTAAAGATGTCTTGAGATGGGGGATCACTAGGGGTACCCCCGATTTGGCCTGTTGAAGGTATTTGGGTTTTTTTAAATAGTCACGGCAGAAATACACCTGCGAAAAAGGGGTAAAGAATAGCATTCATCTTTTCTTTAAAAAAAAAAATAATAACTATGCCCATCAAATTTGGGGTACATGAAAACGGGTGCAAGCATATTATTAAGATCCTAAGGCAATTTTTTTTTTTTTTAAATTCTTCAAAAATGCACCTGCCGCATTCTAGAAAACACCTGCCGCATACATGGGAACAATTTCACTAGTTTAAAACTTTGTTCCAATATTTTTTCGCATCCAAAGTGAAAGTAAATTTTTTGGGGTGTCCTGAGGACTTTAAAAGTATTCTGTGTCAAGACATTTTTAGAGGACACTCCCAGGGCTGCAGGCTATTTTTTTTTTTTTTTAAAGTCTGCACCCCAAAACCCCAATTTTGCACTTTGTTCGCAATGTATTACATGGTGAAAACTTATCCCCGTTTTTTAACAAAGACTTTTTGCACCTGTCTTTGAAATTGAATATGGGGATAAGTGAAACAGGCGAAAATGACGTCATCGGCGACAAACTATCGCCGGTAACGGACTTTTTCGCCTCAAATGGAATATAGCCCAATGTGTAATCATACTTCATATTTTATAAATGTGAAAAACTTTATGAATAAAAATTCTAAATTTAAAAAAAAAAAAAAAATTAAAATAAAACACGATATGTTGTCTTTAAGCATCGAACATCTATTTTCACAGCCTCTTACCTACCAAGCCTGCTGTAAGGCGATTTCTAGTAACAAATAGTCCTGTACAGGATAGGTGCTGGGTGTTAGTCGTTGTGTGGGTGTGAACATAATAATGTATTGTCAAGCAAGACAAACATGATTGATTTTGTTTGCATATTGACTTGCAGGTAGGAACCTGCTGAGCTTATCAAAGGACGTGGAAGGAGATTGTTGTAAAATTCTACATCCTGCCCTGTATTTAAAATCAGGGTGTGCACATTTTCTTGTAGATATTTTCTTGCAAGTTTTTTTTTATTTTTTACAAGACTGGGGGGAGAGGACGAGGCAATCCATTAATTAGGAGGCAAACAGGAGCATGACAGACTTGTGCTCGGGGGGGAAAGCAGGGCCGTGTTCAGACTCTGCACACTGTTTATACAGACGGATATTACATTGGCCGTGCGTTCTCAGGAACCATCACGCCATCTATTAATTACTGTGCAACACTGACATTTAGTGGACGCCCTATAAGAACCGCGGGAAGTTTGCAGCGTAATAATTCAAGTGGAAAACCTGTAAATGGGGTTTTGTAAAAAAAAATAAAATAAATAAACCCCATACACACCGAAACACACAAACGCAGAAACAAGCAGCCAAACGCAGAAACACAGAAACACGCAGCCAAACGCAGAAACACAGAAACAAGCAGCCAAACGCAGAAAAACAGACACGGAAACACGCAGCCAAACGCAGAAACACAGACACAGAAACAAGCAGCCAAACACAGATACACGCAGCCAAACAGAGATACACGCAGCCAAACACAGAAATACAGACACACAAAAATACAGACACACGTGGTTGTTTAATTAAAATAGAGTTTATTATTAGCTTTTCTTAATATAAACATGAGAAAGCAAATCCACCGGAAAATGTAGCTTTCGCTTCAGAATAAACCGATTTGTTTTTGGGATCCCCCTGCGACAACGCCACATACAGAATAACCGCGCTAGAATTATAAAACTTAATACTGTAGCCTGCTTCGCCCCCTTCCCCACCCTCCATAGGAGCCATCGTTCCTTAAAAATTTAGGGGGTAATTTTACCCAGCAGCACTTTTCCAAGCTGCTGCATCTGCGGTGGTTACGCTGCTGGATTTAGTGTGAGCAATAATATTAAACGCAGAAACCAAATGTGTTTTATTATTCAATATTACAGCCCCTCAAAATCCAGCCTCCAAAAACTGAAGACTCGGCAGCTATGAAAAGTTCAGCTTTTGGGGTTCAGTAAATCACTGAACCCCCAATATAGCTCCCCATAAAATGGTCACCAGTAAGATGACTTACAAACATTAAGAAGCCACGTTATAAAGCACAGTAGCCGGCTCCGTGGACTATTTTGGGAAACCCTTACTGATGGGGAAGATCATTGCATTCATGTAATCCTGTCATCCAAAACTATTTAGTTAAAGTGTTTAAAGCGGGAGAACAGACACGTAATCAGAGAAGATTTCATATAAATTGTTAGCGTCGTATGTGGATGAAGAAATAAGACAGCCCTTACTGTTTGCAAATGCCAAAAGTAGAACATTAGAAAAATAAAAATTCTACTTTACAGTAGTAAATGGACAAAAAAAAAAAAAAAATTTTTTTTTTTTTAGATATATATAAAAGAAAAAACAAACAAACAAAAAAAAAACTTTGCAGCCGTCTACCTTCATTACACACACACGTGGCCTGGTTGTAAGACCGTTAGCTGAATATATATCATAACTATGAGTAGCATCAAAGCTCTGTAATACAGGATTTGGTCCCCAAAACGACTTACAGTAGGCGACGGGCGGACTAAGAGCAGTTGTGAATCAATCGGGACAAAGGCTTGCAAAGCCCTATTAGCTGTACAGGGTGTCATGTACAAGCTATTTCTGAATATTTTGGACTTCATAGCAAAATGAACATTTTAATTCATGAAAAAAAAAAAGATGTCCTCCCTGTTTTTGGATGGGTCACATGAATAAAAAGTACTGAGGATTCTCCTGTGTTCTGCATAATTAGTGAGCAGCTTCTTCCCGACCGCTGCGATAACCGGATCCTTCGCACAGCGTTCCGCTCCGAAACCTGCCCTGTGTTACATGCAATATAATTACACATATATACGGAGTCACATTTTGGTTATTGCAATCAGGAGAGGGTGTGATGACACAAGACGTTTGGAGGCAAATAGGGATTTTTCCTGGAAACAAACTTTGTTGAGAAGCCAACATTCAGTAGGTCACGGCTTATTGGCATTAGGATAGGTATTTGCGTTACCAGACAATGGGTAGCCATCTTCAAATGGTTTGATTTTTGCAGGAAACCAAAAACAGAAATACCATCTGTGTCATAGAGGGCACGAAATCAAACCCCTGATCTTGATTGTGCCAACCTTATTAAGAGAGACATAGAAACGACGGACAAAGTTAATTTTGGGATGCAAAGTCTAAAATACAAAACTTAAAAAGGGGGCGCTACTCATCTGGAGGGGTCCGACTCCTCTACGCATCAGGAGTCAATCACTGTGTACCCCAGACAATTGTATCCTTTGGCATACACACCTACCCGTCTTGCCGCAAGTACGGGGCGGTTAATGCGATCTAGCAAGCAGGCTTTTCCCATATGGTTTTGTTGAAACCGTAAAGGCTCATCGAAACTACAGCAGTTCAACACAGACATTCTATACCCTCCCAACCAGAGGCGACCTCGTGGCTGCAGCACGTTACAGTTCTCCGTGGGATCATACAGTAGTAACACACCGGAGCACATCATTGTACAACAGCGACAGGTCACAGAAGTTGAGGATGGGACGTCCGAGGTAACCGAAAATAAAAATTGTAGATGTCTTCCGCGATCTGTGGACATCGAGTAGGAGTGTGATCATGGCGGCCATAAACCTTAGTTCAGAGAGACCGGCCGCACCAAAGCAACGTCAATAAAACAGCAGGCAGTGCGCAGAACACACCTCTTACATCACCGGGGCGAGGAAGTGGCGTAAAAGTAAAATCAAATCGTTCCAAGTTTATTTCATTCTTGCAGCGTCTGGTATTGCATCGCTTGATTAGGGTGGAGGGGGGGGGGGGGGGGGAAGCACCATTAGTTAGAGAAGTACAAGCCAGTCCCAATTTTTGCAGAAAATGCACTTTTTTTTGGACAATCACCATCATGAGAAACTATTTTGTGGAGTCTTGTGCTGGTGGGGTCACAGAGTCACTGATGGACAAAATAAAATAGGGAACGTTGCACTCGATAGCTAAAAAAAGGGTCCGTATTAACACTGCGGGATAATTGCAGCACAAACATAATAATGACAGAAAAAAGAGGCAATAATAAAAATGTAACTACACTCACATGATTAGTGTTTTAGATTCTAATGTCAAACTATATAGTGTTATAAAGTCTGGGTTCACAGCTATAGGCCTACATAGTAAGCATACAAATGTAGGTAGTAGATGATATCAGAGGGTGGGATTCACATTTGACGCAACACTTGTTATTCTGTGCTGCTCCTGATTAGACCCCTCTTCTGCGTCACCGTGATGTACGGACCTTAGTCTCCATGAAGGGCCTGGCAGCGTCCCTGGTCTGCTGTCCTGTGCCCGCCCCCCCCCCATCCTGCAACCCTCGTGCTGGAAGACACTGCTGGCTTGAAAACGTGTGAGAGAAGCTGGGTGGTGCTGGGTGACCGGGCCGCACACTGACCGCGCTTGAAGCTGCGCCTGGCACCTGCCGGGTGCCTCAGGAGATGATGGCATTGGTACGCCGGATGCCCACTAAGTTATCAGCGCTGATGGACCGCCTCATGGCAGCTTTGGAGAGGTCTTTGTACTTATCTTCGCAAAGCCTGGAGATGGCCTAAAAGCATCAAATAAACAGGATATAATTATACACAGATTTATAACAAAACACAGCATTTTACGTATTTCAAGCACCAATTAAAAACAGCGGCGACAATGCACCGAGGATATACGGAGAAATGGCGGTTACGGCAGAAATGGTCTGAACTAAACAGTAACAAGTATTATGCCCAATCTCTTGGGCATTAGAAGGGCTGAAAGTACAGAGACCTGGGGGCCGAGTAAGAGCTGAGAGCAAACCAAAAAAACTAAGTAACTTTCTATCTGGAACAATCCCCGCTGCAATACACGGGGGGCAATTACATTTATCATCGTGCATGCAGGGTAAATACTGGCCGCTTTTGCACGTAGCCTGCACAGCTTTATCCTTCCACTGCAATGTAGATCTGTGCTAGGACCCCCCCCCCCCCAAATCTCTCTGCACATTGTACACCTTCCCCCCCCCAAATCTCTCTGCAAATTGTACACCCCCCCCCCCCAAATCTCTCTGCAAATTGTACACCCCCCCCAAATCTCTCTGCAAATTGTACACCCCCCCCCAAATCTCTCTGCAAATTGTACATCCCCCCCCCAAATCTCTCTGCACATTGTACATCCCCCCCCCAAATCTCTCTGCAAATTGTACATCCCCCCCCCAAATCTCTCTGCACATTGTACACCTTCCCCCCTCACCCCAAATCTCTCTGCACATTGTACACCTTCCCCCCTCACCCCAAATCTCTCTGCACATTGTACATCTCCCCCCCCCCAAATCTCTCTGCACATTGTACATCTCCCCCCCCCCAAATCTCTCTGCACATTGTACATCCCCCCCCCCCCCAAATCTCTCTGCACATTGTACATCTCCCCCCCCCCCAAATCTCTCTGCACATTGTACATCTTCCCCCCCCCCCAAATCTCTCTGCACATTGTACATCTTCCCCCCCCCCAAATCTCTCTGCACATTGTACATCTTCCCCCCCCCAAATCTCTCTGCACATTGTACATCTTCCCCCCCCCCAAATCTCTCTGCACATTGTACATCTTCCCCCCCCCCCCCCAAATCTCTCTGCACATTGTACATCTTCCCCCCCCCAAATCTCTCTGCACATTGTACATCTTCCCCCCCCCCCCAAATCTCTCTGCACATTGTACATCTCCCCCCCCCCAAATCTCTCTGCACATTGTACATCTTCCCCCCCCCCCCCCCCCAAATCTCTCCGCACGTTGCAACACCTACTCCCCCCCCTCCACTGGTTTTACCAGCAGGATTTTACCAAGGTGCAAATTTACTTTGCTCCCCAATCTGAATGCGCCCCCATAATAAGGGGGATAGTCTGATATTAGACGGTCACCTCTAGCTTCTGTGCCCGATCCTTGCTAAGCGGCTCCAGCAGAAAATTGAGGTGGTTATCGTCTGCCAGGGAACGTAGGTCAAAGTAGTACTTGGCGTAGACACTGGCAGGAACGTTAATGTTGAACTGCAGCAACTCAAGGAAGTGTCTCTCCATCTCATTCCTAGGAGTCAAACACAGATAATAGTAATATTACTACTACAGAGAACACCTCTGGCTATACAATACGTCCCAGGATAGCGGGGCAGCTGGCTATACAATACGTCCCAGGATAGCGGAGCAGCTGGCTATACAATACGTCCCAGGATAGCGGCACAGCTGGCTATACAACACGTCCCAGGATAGCGGAACAGCTGGCTATACAATACGTCCCAGGATAGCGGAGCAGCTGGCTATACAATACGTCCCAGGATAGCGGCGCAGCTGGCTATACAATACGTCCCAGGATAGCGGAACAGCTGGCTATACAATACGTCCCAGGATAGCGGAGCAGCTGGCTATATAATACGTCCCAGGATAGCGGAGCAGCTGGCTATATAATACGTCCCAGGATAGCGGAGCAGCTGACTATACAATACGTCCCAGGATAGCGGAGCAGCTGGCTATATAATATGTCCCAGGACAGCGGAACAGCTGGCTATACAATACGTCCCAGGATAGCGGAGCAGCTGGCTATACAATACGTCCCAGGATAGCGGAGCAGCTGGCTATACAATACGTCCCAGGATAGCGGAGCAGCTGGCTATATAATACGTCCCAGGACAGCGGAACAGCTGGCTATACAATACGTCCCAGGATAGCGGAGCAGCTGGCTATACAATACGTCCCAGGATAGCGGAGCAGCTGGCAATACAATACGTCCCAGGATAGCAGGGTATCTGGCTATACAATACGTCCCAGGATAGCGGAGCAGCTGGCTATACAATACGTCCCAGGATAGCAGGGCAGCTGGCTATACAATACGTCCCAGGATAGCGGAGCAGCTGGCAATACAATACGTCCCAGGATAGCGGAGGTCCCCCCGGTCAGTGACATGGCCAAGCTGGTATTAGCCATTTAGCCCCAGAGCCTGGCACATACTTTGCCAACCAATCATTACATATTTTGGGGATTTAATTTATTGATATGCTATTAGCGTATGATCGATTCAATATAACACGGGGCCTGACTCAGTACCGATCTGAAGTGCAACTACGCATGCAGATTGAGCGATTGTTTGCCATTGCGCATAAGCCGCACTGTGCATACGCTGTGATCGCACAGCGATTACGCATGCACAGAGGAATCCATCGCAGAGTGAGTGACAGGCTGTGACCATTTGGGGGTGGTAACGGGGGAGTGGACGGGAAAATGCTGCCTGTTTGAACACCGTTTCCTGGGCGTGCATAATTTAGCCACTGCGACTGCCTACGCACCGTGCGAGCGCTCTGCGTGTGAAGAGACTTGCGGCGTCTGCTGCCGGTCAGACCTGGTGTATACGCTGCGTGAATGGCCGATGTGCGTCGATCGTACAGATGTTTACGCAGAAGGGAGACAGTGGACGGATATGAGAAGGTGGCAGCGGGCGTCTTTAAGCCGGCAGAGCTTTGGCCAGCATTAGCAAATTTTCGAAAGTTGCGTTCCGTGCGAATTTGCAGCTGCGATGGCAATCAGTGCTGAATCAGGCCCATAGATACCGTGCGACTACAGCGGAAACGCCGAACACCATTCGGCAGGACTTAAAATATTGCTCTGACGGAAATGTGAAAGTAACGGCAATATTGGCGAGCTCGGGACTCTCCCTGCTCCTGCCTAACACCACCACACAACGTGCATCGCACTGCGGCGTGGGCTGGAGCAGCAGAGCGATGGCGCCCTCCCTCCGCTCGCACGCTCGGCAGCGGAGCAGATGAAAGGAATGGTACTTGCTGTTTATTAGCTCAGATGAACCCGGCAGCATCTCCGCCAGATTGATAGCAGGAAAGGGCTTCTGTCTATATTATTACAAAACTACAGACGTATCAGCAAAAGTGGGCACGTCACCAAGGCAACAAATGGATCGGCACAGAGCTGCCGCTATTATCCTGATGAAAAAGGCTCTTGAAGCAATATGGACTCGTCGCATAATAAATAAATAAATGGCACAATGGAACAAGGGATCCCCCCCTGCCCCCTTCCTGGCCGGGAGAAGAAGAAGAATGTACACTCATCCCCCCCGGCTGCCGGTCATCTGCGGTCTGCAGGCTCGGACAGCCTGTGTATATATAATATAAAATTTTATTTATATATATATATATATATATATATATATATATATATATATATATATATATATATACACACACACACTTTCCTGGTAAAAGGTTTAATTTGTATTTTTTTTTTAATTTTAGAGAGGATCAATTTAATATATTCAATAATTTATTACATTTCCATTCCCTTAGCTGCTTTCATGCAATTCATTCAAGCAATGAAATACACCCCCTTATGTTATACATTGTTGGCGGGTTTAGATAAAAGGTATTTGGCCAGAATAATACATACATTATAATAATACACATACGGTATAATAATAATAATACACATACGGTATAATAATAATAATACACATATGGTATAATAACAATAATACACATATGGTATAATAATAATAATACATATACGGTATAATAATAATACTACACATACGGTATAATAATAACACACATACGGTATAATATACATACACGGTATAATAATAATACATATACGGTATAATAATAATACATATACGGTATAATAATAATACATATACGGTATAATAATAATACACATACGGTATAATAATAATAATACATATATGGTATAATACTACATATACGGCATAATAATAATACATATACGGTATAATAATATACATATACGGTATAATATACATACTGTATAATAATACATATATGGTATAATAATAATACACATACGTATAATACACATACGGTATAATAATAATACATATACGGTATAATAATAATACTACACATACGGTATAATAATAACACACATACGGTATAATAATAATACACATAGGGTATAATAATAACACACATACGGTATAATAATAATACACATAGGGTATAATAATATACACATACGGTATAATATACATACACGGTATAATATACATATACGGTATAATAATAATACACATACGGTATAATAATACATATATGGTATAATACTACACATACGGTATAATAATACATATATGGTATAATAATACACATACGGTATAATAATAATAATACATATACGGTATAATAATATACATATACGGTATAATAATAATACATATACGGTATAATAATAATACATATACGGTATAATAATAATAATACATATACGGTATAATAATAATAATACACATACGGTATAATAATAATAATACACATACGGTATAATAATAATATACGGTATAATAATACATATACGGTATAATAATAATAATACATATACGGTATATGTAAATGCATTCAACCTTTCACACGTATTCCCTTCCTTATTAATGTAACGGGTAACGCGGGCGTTACCATTCAATACAATGTGCTGCGATATAACAAATTGTTACCCGCATAAAACAGCCGCTGGGAGACGGCGCTTACGGGAGACGCAATCCGAGCGCCCGCAGCTCCTTATTGGTCGGCGCTGTGACATAAACGTTAGAACCCCCTCGGCCTTCAATCTGCAGTACTGCTCCCCCCCAATGCCGTACATAAGACATGCTAACGCCACGGCAGGGCTGCGCAGCGCACACGAGGGGCAATCATGAACACCCTGCATCCATGTTTGTTATTCCCGTGTCGGCACTGCAGTAACAAAATGCAAATCACGGGGGAAAAACGGCACAGCAGACATTTTCCCCGGGATTTGTCCGTGCGCAGTAGTGCCGTCTCCGGGAACATGACGCAGGCGCCTTATTACCGGAGACCTGCGCATGCACGGTAGACTTGCACAATGCCAAATTCTACTGCGCTACAGAGAGGAGGGGGCCCAGCACAGAATAGCCTGCACAGGGGCCCCCTCCTCTCTTAAACCGCCCCTACCCCACATGGATGTACAGATGTGTCCACATCTTACCTACAAGTCGCGTTAACCACAGTGACTCTGCAGCGCCAAGCAACCTTCCATGCGATATTTTACCTTCATAATGTCTTATTGGCATAATGACGTGAACCGGACGCACACGCAGCTTCCGCTGAGTACAATGATGCGCGGCATTGCCTATGTTCTGTGCGCCGCAGCATGCGAAACGCTACGTTACAGCATCAGCGGCCATGACACGGAGCTTTCGCACGCAGACACGGCCGCACTTTGTCATTAAGACGCATTTGAAGGTAAAATGTTGCACGAAAAGACGCTCCGCGCGACTGGGAGAGCTGTCTAACGCGCAGGGAAGAGGAGGACACGTGTAGCATCTGTCCAAGCCTTGCACATCTCTATAATAACCGCCTGGACAGAGACCACAGAATAAACAGTCACAGGGTATGGCGGCCTGCGCTAAGCTACATATTAAGAGTACGCAACAACATATCACAGTTATTTTCTATTTATATTGGACAAATGGAAACATGATCAGATGCGCACGCCGTTCTCCTACACAAGCATTAGTGAAGTGCGCCTAGTGCCCACACAGACAGCAAGTGCTTAGGCGGAGAGGACAGTCGGGAAACGCCGCCGCGCAGTCAGCAGGGCCCAGTGACATCACACTAATGCACCATGCAACGCAGGTCAGGAGAAAAAGGCGTAAGCTACGTTCTCAGGAACATTTGCCTCAACCAACAAGATGGCCGCCACCACCTGTGTGTAGGTGACAGGAGCTCTAGAACTCATCTTAGTACATGTTTAGCATCAGTCACAATACAAGGGATTGTGATCGTGATGGGGAAGGGGAGGGTGTGTGGGGGGTGTCACATTACTGGGGTCTTGGCCGTGACTAAATATGAGGATAAAACTACGTACATATACCACAGATGAACGCGCTTGTAAACACCATCACAGTATGGAAGACCCTTCCATAGATTTCTGCAAAAACAGCAAAAAGCAAAAGTCCTACCCTCCGCGGTGAGTGAAAATTGTTGCAGGTCTTGTGGTCTATGTAGTGCAGCGTTGTAGCACGGCGGATGGGAAGCCATCCAGCAATAGAGGCACAACCTCAGCTCCCAGCAATTACCGGGCGCTCCTTATACATAGGGACTTGTAGCGGCCAGGGCACGGAATAACCTGCTAGCGGCCAGATACAGGTTGCAGGGCTCCGCGCTGTGTACTGGGGGGGGGGGGGGGGGTACTTGCAGCCAGCACTTGTGCCCCATCTGTGTTCCCTGTGTGCAGGCTATAGAAATGTAAATCAGGTCGATTTGAGGAACAGCTGATGGGTGCGCTAATTAAATCACTTTGCTGCTGCTTTTGTTCCTGCGGTTCTAATACATTTTAACTGCGTGCAGACAAAATACTTCAAGGACGAACGTCTAATTACTGTGATGGTAAAAATGATACCTACGTGATTGAGTTCTGAAGCCACAAGTGTCTATATGGCAGGGTAAATTGAATAAGTATAGATGGGAAAATGACGGAGCAGGGACCTGGAACCGACCTCTTTAATGAACCTGCGATTTGTTCTTGCACAGAAGTCATTCATCTCAGGATAATTAATGCTCTCACCGAGTATCGGCGACTCACACAACACAAACTATACGCCGTGCTCGGCCCACGGCTGGAATACTTCTGCAATGTACTGTAAACTTACATCCTAAAAAAGGACGACTTCTAACATGTGTTAGGCGTATAAACATAAGGCCACATTTACTTAATGAGTTGCATGACGGCGTATTAAGTCGTTAAACAGTGTAATACCAGTATTCAAACAGCAGATGGCGTCTTATTAATACTGTGCCTGTGTTAAACAATGGACGTCTGGGCTACACAGAGAGAAATACGCTTTCTGCTACAGTATTGCAGAGCTATGAACAGCGACCTAGCCGACAGCGTACAACAAACTGTGGCCTACCAGCGCAACAAACGCATGCCGTCATTTCTCCGGTGTTAAATATTGCAGATTGCTCACTGACAAATACACAATTTAGGAAAACGAAAACTCTGCTCAAACTGGCAGGACAGGGACAGAGCCGTATACAACCACAGACAGGAGCATCACACACAGCCTAAATATATCAGCAGCCCCTGTGCCCTTTTCACTAAGATAGAGGATGTGAAGTGCTCAGTATAAAATAACAGTAAGCTAGCCGATAAACGCAGCTCCCTACAGCGTTATCCCTGCGCTCACCAACCAATAACCTGTCTGTAGGCACAGGAAGCAGGGAGGCCAATTAGTAGAACCATTGGCCCTTGTGCATATACAGAGAGGGGTCTTGCACCCAGGCTCCTCCCCCTGCCTGCATGCTGCGGGGACTGACTGGACATTGGGGGCCACACACAGTGTAAGATCTCCCTCTATCCTCACCCCCAACTCCTATAATTTAAAGCTGCCTGCCCGACTGGAGGGGGGGGGGGTGGACACTGCTGCCTGCCCGACTGGAGGGGGGACACACCGCTGCCTGCCCGACTGGAGGGGGGGGGGGGGGGGGACACCGCTGCCTGCCCGACTGGAGGGGGGGGGGGGGACACACCGCTGCCTGCCCGACTGGAGGGGGGGGGACACCGCTGCCTGCCCGACTGGAGGGGGGGGGGGGGACACCGCTGCCTGCCCGACTGGAGGGGGGGGGGACACACACACCGCTGCCTGCCCGACTGGAGGGGGGGGACACACCGCTGCCTGCCCGACTGGAGGGGGGGGGGACACACACACACCGCTGCCTGCCCGACTGGAGGGGGGACCGCTGCCTGCCCGACTGGAGGGGGGGGGACCGCTGCCTGCCCGACTGGAGGGGGGGGGACCGCTGCCTGCCCGACTGGAGGGGGGGGGACCGCTGCCTGCCCGACTGGAGGGAGGGGGGGGGGACCGCTGCCTGCCCGACTGGAGGGGGGACACACCGCTGCCTGCCCGACTGGAGGGGGGGGGGGGGGGGACACCGCTGCCTGCCCGACTGGAGGGGGGACGGACGGACACCGCTGCCTGCCCGACTGGAGGGGGACCGCTGCCTGCCCGACTGGAGGGGGACCGCTGCCTGCCCGACTGGAGGGGGGGGGGACGACACCGCTGCCTGCCCGACTGGAGGGGGGGGGGGGGGGGACACCGCTGCCTGCCCGACTGGAGGGGGGGGGGGGGGGACACCGCTGCCTGCCCGACTGGAGGGGGGGGGGGGGACACCGCTGCCTGCCCGACTGGAGGGGGGGGGGGGGGACACCGCTGCCTGCCCGACTGGAGGGGGGGGGGGGGGACACCGCTGCCTGCCCGACTGGAGGGGGGGGGGGGGACACACACCGCTGCCTGCCCGACTGGAGGGGGGACGGACGGACACCGCTGCCTGCCCGACTGGAGGGGGGGGGGACGGACACCGCTGCCTGCCCGACTGGAGGGGGGACGGACGGACACCGCTGCCTGCCCGACTGGAGGGGGGGACGGACGGACACCGCTGCCTGCCCGACTGGAGGGGGGACGGACGGACACCGCTGCCTGCCCGACTGGAGGGGGGACGGACGGACACCGCTGCCTGCCCGACTGGAGGGGGGGACGGACGGGACACCGCTGCCTGCCCGACTGGAGGGGGGACGGACGGACACCGCTGCCTGCCCGACTGGAGGGGGGGACGGACGGACACCGCTGCCTGCCCGACTGGAGGGGGGACGGACGGACACCGCTGCCTGCCCGACTGGAGGGGGGACGGACGGACACCGCTGCCTGCCCGACTGGAGGGGGGACGGACGGACACCGCTGCCTGCCCGACTGGAGGGGGGACGGACGGACACCGCTGCCTGCCCGACTGGAGGGGGGACGGACGGACACCGCTGCCTGCCCGACTGGAGGGGGGACGGACGGACACCGCTGCCTGCCCGACTGGAGGGGGGACGGACGGACACCGCTGCCTGCCCGACTGGAGGGAGGGGGACCGCTGCCTGCCCGACTGGAGGGAGGGGGACCGCTGCCTGCCCGACTGGAGGGGGACCGCTGCCTGCCCGACTGGAGGGGGGGGGGGACACCGCTGCCTGCCCGACTGGAGGGGGGGGGGGGGACACCGCTGCCTGCCCGACTGGAGGGGGGGACACACCGCTGCCTGCCCGACTGGAGGGGGGGGGGACACCGCTGCCTGCCCGACTGGAGGGGGGGGGGACACCGCTGCCTGCCCGACTGGAGGGGGGGGGGACACCGCTGCCTGCCCGACTGGAGGGGGGGGTACACACACCGCTGCCTGCCCGACTGGAGGGGGGGGGATACCGATGCCTGCCCGACTGGAGGGGGGGGGGGGACGGACACCGCTGCCTGCCCGACTGGAGGGGGGGGGGGGGGGACACACCGCTGCCTGCCCGACTGGAGGGGGGGGGGGGGGGGACACCGCTGCCTGCCCGACTGGAGGGGGGGGGGGACGGACACCGCTGCCTGCCCGACTGGAGGGGGGGGGGACGGACACCGCTGCCTGCCCGACTGGAGGGGGGGGGGGGACACCGCTGCCTGCCCGACTGGAGGGGGGGGGGGGGACACCGCTGCCTGCCCGACTGGAGGGGGGGGGGGGACACCGCTGCCTGCCCGACTGGAGGGGGGGGGGGACACCGCTGCCTGCCCGACTGGAGGGGGGGGGGGACACCGCTGCCTGCCCGACTGGAGGGGGGGGGGACACCGCTGCCTGCCCGACTGGAGGGGGGGGGGGACACCGCTGCCTGCCCGACTGGAGGGGGGGGGGGACACCGCTGCCTGCCCGACTGGAGGGGGGGGGGACACCGCTGCCTGCCCGACTGGAGGGGGGGGGACCGCTGCCTGCCCGACTGGAGGGGGGGACCGCTGCCTGCCCCGTCTCAATCACTGTAAGAGAGCTCAGGCTACGCTGTAGAGGCCCAGCTGCGAGTCCAGGCACGTGGTTTCAGATTCTGCTGCGGGTCCAGGAAGAGCTGCAGCTGCCTGATCCTTAAAATACAAATAAGATCAGGATACGTAAATGCCGGGGGCCCAGAGAAAACAGGAGCAGGGGCGGCGGAATGGAGCCTATAATGCTTATACCCAACCCCCTCCCACCTAAGTTCTTATATAGAACGACCCAAAACTAAAAAAAAAACAAACAAAAAAAAAACCGGTAACACTGAAGTATAGAGATAAAACGAACAAAGCTGCTCCTGCAACAAGCTGAAGCGGATGCCCACAGTACAGACACAAAGAGCAGACTGATGCCCCTCAGCTAATGGAGCAAGTGTTTGATGCCCCGACTCCTGACAGCACACACTACACCCCATGGCGAGCAGCACGGTCACGCAGCAGGTCATTCCTCCATGGCGAGCAGCACGGTCATGCACCGGGTCATTCCTCCATGGCGAGCAGCACGGTCATGCACCGGGTCATTCCTCCATGGCGAGCAGCACGGTCACGCACCAGGTCATTCCTCCATGGCGAGCAGCGCGGTCACGCACCAGGTCATTCCTCCATGGCGAGCAGCGCGGTCACGCACCAGGTCATTCCTCCATGGCGAGCAGCGCGGTCACGCACCAGGCCATTCCTCCATGGCGAGCAGCGCGGTCATGCACCAGGTCATTCCTCCATGGCGAGCAGCACGGTCATGCACCAGGTCATTCCTCCATGGCGAGCAGCACGGTCATGCACCGGGTAATTCCTCCATGGCGAGCAGCACGGTCACGCACCGGGTCATTCCTCCATGGCGAGCAGCACGGTCACGCACCGGGTCATTCCTCCATGGCGAGCAGCACGGTCACGCACCGGGTCATTCCTCCATGGCGAGCAGCGCCGTCACGCACCAGGTCATTCCTCCATGGCGAGCAGCGCGGTCACGCACCAGGTCATTCCTCCATGGCGAGCAGCACGGTCACGCACCAGGTCATTCCTCCATGGCGAACAGCACGGTCACGCACCAGGTCATTCCTCCATGGCGAGCAGCACGGTCACGCACCAGGTCATTCCTCCATGGCGAGCAGCACGGTCACGCACCAGGTCATTCCTCCATGGGGAGCAGCACGGTCATGCACCAGGTCATTCCTCCAGCAGGCACAGAGGAGGACACCGCTATATAAAATTTAAGGCAGGGGTGCCAGGGACTCCTGCAATTTTTCAAATCACCCCCCCCCCCCCCCAATAGAAAACAAACCAAAACAGCTAAAAAAAAAAAACCACCCAAAACTTGGAATCTAATCCCCACGCAGAGCAATAGACGCCATACTTGTTTGGACACCAATTTATCTGGCAATGCGAATGGATCATTTATATAAGTTCGGCGTTATAGCAACAATGTCCACTAATAATATGAGATATGGTAAGAACTTACCCTTGTTATCTCTAATTCTACGAAGTCCATAGGGTTCCACAGGATACCTTGGGGTATAGGTGTGACGTCAGTCGCAGGGCACCAAAGAGTTAAGCTTTCAGCCTCCCAGGATGCACTAGGTCCCCCTCCTATACCCCGCCCCCGAGCCAAGGCACCTCAGTTAGTTACCAAGCCATAGGCCGGAGGAGGAGAAGGAAGAGAGAGAACAAAGATCTGGACACATACAAGAATCACATTCTCACCAGAGGGAGACGGAAAACCGGTGACCAGCGCAAAGCCCATCTGCAGCACAGGTGCGACAGGGCGGGAGTCCTGTGGAACCCTATGGACTTCGTAGAAATAGAGATAACAAGGGTAAGTTCTTACCATATCTCATATTTTCTACTTCAGGGTCCATAGGGTATCCACAGGATACCTTGGGGATGTCCCAAAGCAGTATCCTTTAAGGGTGGGGACGCTCCAGTGCAGAAAGGAGAATCCGCCGCCCGAAGGAAGCATCCTGAGAGGCGAAGGTGTCAAACCTGTAATACCTCACGAAGGTATGGACAGAGGACCACGTAGCAGCCTTGCAGATCTGGACTGCAGAGGCACCACGTCGAGCTGCCCACGAAGGACCCACAGACCTAGTGGAATGAGTCTTCAGAGAAGGAGGAACCGGTAGGCCTTCATGAAGATAAGCTTCAGAAATAGCCATACGGATCCAGGCTGCCAAAGTTTGCTTTGAAGCAGGCCAACCCTTTTTACGGAAGCCATAGAGGACAAACAAAGCGTCCGACTTCCTAAACGAAGAAGTGCGGTCAACATAAGTCCTTAAGGCCCGCACAACATCCAAAGAGGCCTCACCCACGGAAAGACCCGGTGAGTTAAAGGCCGGAACAACGATTTCCTCGTTAACATGAAACTGGGAAACAACTTTGGGAAGAAACTCGGGCCGAGTGCGGAGTACTGCCCTGTTCCTATGAAAACAGTCTTAGCCGTTAGCCATTTAAGATCCACTGATCCCAGTGGTTCAAACGGCGGTCCTTGGAGAGCCCTCAGGACCACAGCCAAATCCCAAGGCGCCACAGGTGGAACAAAGGGCGGCTGAATGCGGACAACACCTTGCATAAAGGTGCGCACATCCGGGATTGTAGCAATCCTACGGTGAAACCAGACAGGGCCGAAACCTGTACCTTCAAAGAAGCAAGGCGAAGCCCATGATCTAGTCCCGCTTGCAGGAAGGCGAGAATCCGAGACAGACGAAACTCCCGCGGTGCATAACCTCTCGGTCGACACAACTGGAAGAACGTATGCCACACGCGATGGTATATCCTCGCGGAAGACGGTTTCCGAGCTCGCAACATGGTACGCACCACAGAGCTGGAAAACCCCCGGGACCTCAGCATGGCCGTCTGAACAGCCACGCCGTCAAAGACAGCCGAGTCAGGTCCGGGTGACGACAAGGACCCTGAGACAGGAGGTCCGGTCGTAGCGGCAACCGCAGAGGTCTGTCCACGGACAGACCCTGAAGGTCTGAGAACCAGTGCCGTCTGGGCCACGCGGGAGCTATCAACAGGAGCGTCCCTCCTTCCTGTTTGAATTTCCGGATTACCCGTGGAAGGAGGGAGACCGGAGGGAACAGGTATGCGAACCGGAACGTCCACCGGACGGACAGAGCATCCACCAGAGACGCCCCTTCGTCTCTTGTGCGAGACCCGTACACCGGCAACTTGTTGTTGTGCCGGGACGCCATGAGGTCGATCTTTGGAAGACCCCATCTGTCCACCAGTACTTGAAAAACGTCCGGGTGCAGGGACCATTCCCCCGGATGAACGTCCTGGCGACTTAGAAAGTCCGCCTCCCAATTGAGCACTCCCGGGATGAAGACCGCTGATATGGCCGGAAGATTGCGCTCCGCCCAAACCAGGATCCGAGACACCTCTACGAGAGCCGCCCGGCTTCGGGTTCCTCCTTGCCTGTTTATGTAGGCCATGGTGGTAGCATTGTCCGACTGGACCTGTACCGGGTGACCCTGGAGAAACCGATGTGCCTGCTGGAGAGCATTGAAGACCGCACGGAGTTCCAAGATATTGATTGGAAGCTCCACTTCTGTCGGCATCCACCTGCCCTGGAACAGATGTGGACCCGAAACTGCTCCCCAGCCCCGAAGACTGGCGTCCGTTGTCAACAGGACCCAATTTGGAACCCAGAACGGACGCCCCTCGCTGAGGTGGGTCTGTAACCACCAAGCAAGGGACAGGCGAACCTCCGGGGTGAACACAATCGTCTGGGACTTCAGAGACTGAGGCAGCCCGTTCCACTTTGATAGGATCAGGTGCTGCAGAGGTCTGGAGTGAAACTGGGCATATTCCACCATGTTGAACACAGACACCATGGAGCCCAGTAACCTCATCGCCGAGTGTAGATACACCCGGCGGCTGTGCAGACAACTGCGCACCCTTGACTGTAAAGCAGAGATCTTTTCCTCCGTCACGAAGATCTTTTGCTGTCCCGAGTCCAATAAGGCTCCAAGATGCAGAATCCTCCGAGACGGGATTAGAGTGGACTTCTGCAAGTTTATTAGCCAGCCGTGCCGTTGCAGCAGGGCAATGGTCAGGTCCAAGTGGCGTAACAGGAGCTCTGGAGATCCCTCCACCAATAACAGGTCGTCCAAATACGGCAACATGCGGACTCCCTGCAGCCGCAGAGAAGCCGCCATGACCGCCATCACCTTGGTGAAAACACGTGGTGCTGTCGCCAGGCCAAAAGGTAACGCCCGAAACTGGAAGTGGTCGCTGTGGATTGCAAACCTGAGGAACTGTTGATGACGCAAAAGAATAGGGACATGCAGGTAAGCGTCCTGTATGTCCAATTACACCATGTAGTCCCCAGGTTCCAGTGCCAGAATGATGGACCGTAGGGTCTCCATCCGAAACTTCGGTACCCGCAAAGACTTGTTGAGTGCTTTGAGGTTGAGAATCGGACGATACGACCCATTGGGTTTCTGTACCAAAAAAAGATTTGAATAGAAACCCTGGCCCCTCTGGGAGAATGGAACAGGCACTATAACTCCAGCCTGGAGCATAGTGTGCAATACCTTCCGCAGCTCCGTAGCCTTGTTCCGGTCTGATGGTAGACCCGTGGTGAAGAATCGAGCCGGGGGTCTGTGCCGGAAGGAGAGGGCGTACTCGTGGGAGACCACCTCCAGAACCCAAGGGTCTGTCGTAGTGACCGACCAACACTGGGCGAACTGCAGCAGGCGGCCTCCCACCCTGGGTTCCCCCAAAGGGAGGCCCGGACCGTCAGGCCGCAGGCTTGTCATCTGGCTTGGGGGCCGGACGTCTGGTACTCCATGCCTGCTTCCGGGGCTTGACCGATTTCCTAGGGCCAGCCTGACGAGGAAACGACTGTGGTTTGGGCCTGCCCTGGGCCCTAGATGACCGAAAGGACGATGGTCCAGAACCAGAAGGAGCAGCGGCCGACGGGAGACAAGCCGATTTGGCTGCCGCCAGCGTGGCCACAATCTTATCCAGATCCGGACCGAAGAGAACTTCTCCGGTAAACGGCAATGCTTCCAGACCCTTCTTGGAATCTGCGTCCGCCTTCCAGGATCGCAGCCACAAGGTGCGACGAGCAGCTACCGCTGCTGAAGAAATTCTAGACACCAGAGTACTAATGTCTAGAGCCGCCTCGTTGATGTAGGTGGCCGAATCACGGAGATAGCCAATCAACTCCGCCTGTTCGGCCGGACAGTCGGAATCAAAAGAAGCCTCTAATGAATCCGCCCAGCGCTCCATCGCTCTGGCAACCCAGCAAATGGCCATAGCCGGCCGTGCTGCCCCCCCTCCCGCAAGGGAATAAGCGGACTTCAGGCAGATTTCCACCTTGCGGTCCGTAGCATCCTTAAGGGAGGACATGGATGGCATCGGCAACGTGGCACTACGGACAAGACGGGTCACGTGAGAATCCACCTGTGGAGGGGATTCCCACTTAGCAAAATAATTATCCGCGAACGGATAAGCTACCGCCAGGCGTCGCTGCGGCTGGTATCTTTTGCCAGGCTGTTTCCACGCCTCCTCCAAATGGTCCACCAACTGACCCGAAAGAGGAAAGACTGTGGCATCGCCCTTCACGTCTTCGAAAAAGGCATACTTAGACTTAGCCGCTGGGGGAACTTCGTCCTCAATCACCAAGGCTGTGCGGACCGCCCGAATAAGTCCAGGAATATATACTTTGGACTTAGCATCAGCGTCCTTAGTATGGAGAGGTTCCTGATCGTAAGGATCCAGAATCTCCCCATCATCAGACGTCCCTTCGTCATCCTCATAAGGAGCGGACAGAGACGCCACCGGCCGTTTATGAGGCCGCATCACAGACTCCCCTTGCAACACATCCGACAAGTGCTGTACAGAACTCGTCAGGGAGTTAACCCACGCTGGCTCCTGAGAGACCGGGAGCGAGGAAATAGGGACACTGTGGGGTACCACCAATTGTTGTGGGAAACCCTGCATGGGTGACGACACCACAGACTGCTGGGACAAACCCATCGGAGTAAACGCGGGCTGCGGAGCTAACTGGCCCACTAAAGCTGTTAGCGCCTGAACGAAACAAGCCCAGGGCGGCTCCTGTACCGGTGCTGTAACCGTAAGAGGCCGCGCCATGGACAAACACTGCCGGCAAAGGCCCTCCGCGCTACCCTCCCCCTCCGCTAACGGTACTTTACACGTGGTACACTGTAGCCGGAGGGGAAAATCACTTTCAGACATGATGGCACCACGTATGTGACCCCTCTCACCAATTATATATTAAATAGGCGAGAGACCACCCTGCAGCACCGCACCGCAAGGGCTTAGCAGAAAGGACAGGGACAGTAATAAAGCTGACAGTTAGAAGAAAAGTTACAGGCAGCAGCGCTAGCACAGTCACATACAATGCAAAGAAAATCAATTCCTGCACTAACAGCGCTGATCACTCAACTACACAGACACAGGGCCTGGTAGGACACAGCGCTGCATACACAGACCTGACCACAGCGGAGGAGAGGTATGCGGGGGGACCCAGACCACGATGCTTCCAATGCAGGCTTCCAGCAGCGTTCACCATGCTTCTGAAAAGATGGCCGCCGAGGAGCAGAGAGAAGGCTGGCCTGGGGGAGGAGCGCTGACACAGGGCCAGTCAGCACAGCGCAGAGAGGGCTGTGTGCAGCGGGGGAGGCGCCGGCTGTGAGACAGGGAAGGCGCGCTCCCCTGGCATGCATTTAACCCCTGGGACGCTGCAGCGCTACCGCTCTGCTGCGGTCCACTGTCCCAGGGGGTAGTGGAAGCGCAGGTTGGTCGCCTGGCTCCACGCTGCAGCCAGTCCCCAGGGAGCCCCCTGCCTGGGGACTTAGGACCATGTGATTAGCGGGGACCCACCGCGGGACCCCGCTGCTTACCTCTGTCCCCCTTGAATCCGGCCATGGTCCGGAACATCTGGGGTCACCGCTAGCTGTGACCCCAGATGCCCACCAGCATCCCCGGATCAGTACCGGCGGGGTGTAGGGAAGACAGCATGGACGTCAGGACTGACTGTCCATGCTGTTCATCCAGATGTGCAGCCACAGCTGCATGAAGAAAAAGCTTCAGGGGCTCTTCTAGCCCCCACTCCAACAGGTGCACCCGACTCCGGCCGGGCACCAAACTAAACTGAGGTGCCTTGGCTCTGGGGCGGGGTATAGGAGGGGGACCTAGTGCATCCTGGGAGGCTGAAAGCTTAACTCTTTGGTGCCCTGCGACTGACGTCACACCTATACCCCAAGGTATCCTGTGGATACCCTATGGACCCTGAAGTAGAAAAGTAAATACAATCTTATAGGCTCTTTCTGCAGACAAAAGTGCAAAGTTAGAGACCCACAAACTTACATGTCTTCTACAGTAATATCCTTTAGGATCTGACAGTAGTCCACATTCCACACCGCCTGGTCGTCCCAGACCTTAGAGGACAGCAGGATGGCTCCCAGTACGATCCTTTTCCAGTTACTGGGGCAAATATCGAGCTCCGCATAAGTCAGGAGCCTTTCCAGGTAAACCTGTGAGTGGAGACGAGAGGTCAATGGAGCCTCTGATTCAGTAACAAATGGCCACTGGGTGCTCCATGAAACAACAACAAATGTTCTAACTTTAGCGATAACGTGCACACAAAGGTGTAACATAGTAATACGGCGATGGGTTTCTAAGTTACAGAATATATGCAACAAAAATTTTTATCAATTACAGTAATTACAGTACAAGCAGGAGACTGAGCTGTTCCTGTCTGTAAGACAACAGTGACCTCTAATGGTGAAATAGTAGAATGACGGTCTCAAACTTCCAAAACTGCATACAGACTAAAATATAGGGAATGCTAATTCACCAACATAAAAAATAAAAAAGGAAATTACGTCTATGAGTAACATTGATTTTCAAATAAAGGTAGTTACCTGAGTTATAAAAAATAATTCACCCATTTTGGCATTTTATTTACACAGAATATATATAATTATAGCACAGAATCAAATTGATTTATTAAACAATTCTTACCACTGATCAACAGACAAATTAACCCCCCCCCCCCCAGCTCCAAAAGTGCTCTAAAGATTTTTCTTAATTAAAAATAAAGCTAATTACAGAACTATTTATGCCAGTGGGTTGTCTTGAAAATTAACACTTCATTGGAGTATACCTGTTTACATTTAAAATAGCTTCAATTTCATTTTTTAAAGTAAATACACCTGTCTATGAAGTCATACATTTGTTTAGTGTTTTGCCAAACAAGAGCTTCATCATGAAGGTTAAAGAACATAATTAAAAAAAAAAAATCAATCTGAGAAAATGTTACTGAAATTCAGACAGATCTGCACTTGATGCCAAGATAGCAAAGAGAATTCCCTTAGAGATTGGCAAAACCCCATGCGACAAGTGGAATTAAATTTCATGGTCAGAACAAGACAAGTTCGCAGTAAGGCAGGGTTTCGCAAACTCTGCCATCAGTGCGTGTTTTCAAGGGATCCTCAGGAATAAGAGTTCCACCTGTAGATGTTTGCGTTAGCCAATTAATACCTGTGCTCCAGCTAGATGATCCAGAAAACATGCAAAGTTAGGGTTCCCTGAGGACCAGGTTTGAGAAACACTGACAAACTCTTTCAGACGGAGTGGAGACCCGGGTCAACCTGGCAATAACCCGGGTTACAGAGGTAGTCTGAAAGGGCTATTACTGTGAACCTTAGAGAGCAGAGCGTAATGTAATGTACTATAGAAGAGAAATCTGATGAGCATGATATTACATTACCCTATGTGTAACCGCCACAATACTTACTAAAGTGACAATTGCGCACTCTGCAGTGAGCTGGGCAGCGCTGAAGAGAGTGCGTACAAATCGGTAGATGTGCTTATGCTCCGGGTCGTGTTTACAGTACTCGTCGGTCACCTCCTCGCGCTGCAAGACACAAACAGTTTGAGGTCACATTTGCCGCAGGATCCACGCCGCGTCATGGACACATTAAGGCTTTTCTCAGAGCGCTCAGAAACATCAGTATAAAAAGTTTAGTATAAAACCAAATTCAAATACACCATGAAAACCCCCAGCGATAAGCTACAGGCGATATATTATGTCTGTGTGTACTGTAACTTATTTCTGAGATTAAGGGCGCTGTGTGGCCCTTCTGAAGGTTAGGTCACCCAATGCTGCCCCTGAACTAAATCTGGCTATTCACGGTAATAAGACATTTACTGCCCGAATGTATAACAAAATGCATAAAGGGAAGGATCCTGCCCCCGCCACCCGGAAGTTATCGCATTAGCGGACCCTGCACCACTATATTGGGACATCCGGTGCTCTATTGCGTATGTGCAGCAGCTAGTGACGGGGACGCTCTCCAGATACATTTTGCAAAGTGTAGCCCATAGGATACAGCAGATGGCGTAGGCTGCGGGGACCAGACCCCGGAATACTTGGCAACGCTGACAGCTTCGCAACCCCAATAAGAAACCATGGGGGATGCGTCTGCTGTGGAAATGGAGGAACCGCAGCAGGTTTCGGAGATCACTGCTGCGGTCCCGCCTTCATACATACGGCTAATGTTGTAACAGATGTAATCGTTTAATGTTACTGTTATCTTTGATTTATTTGGTGCCGCCAAGAGTCCGCACCAGCGTAGAGAGGAAAAGTACAATACAATATATCAGACAGACAGCACACAGGGGGGAAACCTACAATACAATATATCAGACAGACAGCACACAGGGGAAACCTACAATACAATATATCAGACAGCACACAGGGGAAACCTACAATACAATATATCAGACAGCACACAGGGGGGAAACCTACAATACAATATATCAGACAGCACACAGGGGGGAAACCTACAATACAATATATCAGACAGCACACAGGGGGGAAACCTACAATACAATATATCAGACAGCACACAGGGGGGAAACCTACAATACAATATATCAGACAGCACACAGGGGGGAAACCTACAATACAATATATCAGACAGCACACAGGGGGGAAACCTACAATACAATATATCAGACAGCACACAGGGGGGAAATTTACAATACAATATATCAGACAGACAGCACACAGGGGGGAACCTACAATACAATATATCAGACAGACAGCACACAGGGGAAACCTACAATACAATATATCAGACAGACAGCACACAGGGGAAACCTACAATACAATATATCAGACAGACAGCACACAGGGGAAACCTACAATACAATATATCATATAGACAGCACACAGGGGAAACCTACAATACAATATATCAGACAGCACACAGGGGGAAATCTACAATACTATATATCAGACAGCACACAGGGGGGAAATCTACAATACAATATATCAGACAGCACACAGGGGGGAAATCTACAATACTATATATCAGACAGCACACAGGGGGGAAATCTACAATACAATATATCAGACAGACAGCACACAGGGGGGAAACCTACAATACAATATATCAGACAGCACACAGGGGGAAATCTACAATACTATATATCAGACAGCACACAGGGGGGAAATCTACAATACAATATATCAGACAGCACACAGGGGAAACCTACAATACAATATATCAGACAGACAGCACACAGGGGAAACCTACAATACAATATATCAGACAGCACACAGGGGAAACCTACAATACAATATATCAGACAGCACACAGGGGGGAAATCTACAATACAATATATCAGACAGCACACAGGGGAAACCTACAATACAATATATCAGACAGACAGCACACAGGGGGGAAACCTACAATACAATATTTCTACTTCAGGGTCCATAGGGGGTCCACAGGGTTGACCTTGGGGTATAGCTGGATCTGGATCCATGGGCACCACGCAGTTAAAGCTTTAGCTGCTCCCAGGATGCACTTGGGTCCGTCCTCCTCTATACCCCGCCCCCGGCCACAGCACCTCAGTTTGAGTTGGTGCCCGGCCGGAGTCGGGTCACCTGCGCAGGGGGGCTGCAGGAGCAGCCCCCAAAAGCTTTCTATTTTTTGAAAAAAAAAAAAAAAAAAAAAAAAAAAGAGCCTGTTAGATTTTTATTTTAAAACAGAGGCTCTAGTGTGGCAGCGACGGGCTGTCTATGCAGACGCCCACGCTGCCGCTCTCCTTCCCCGCTGGCGCCGCGACGCCAGTACTGCACTGGGGATCGCGGCGGGAGGCCAGAGTCCGTACTAGCCGGACTCTGGGTCCCTCCCTGGACTGCTGCCGGAGTCGCCGGGGACAAGGTAAGCTGCGAGTCGCCGATTAGCGGCGGCTCGCGGGTTTTGCCTGCAGATGCAGTCCTTTGCCCCCGGTCCTAGGGGACAGACCGGGGGCAGCTAGCGGTGGCGGCGGGCTCCCCCTCTGAGGAGGAATAACCCGTGGGACCACTAGACCACCAGGGATATATGGCAAGCGGGATGCCGGCAAGCCCTGGGGTTAATATGCTAGCCAGGGGAGGAAGCCTTCCCTGTCAGCGGCTCCTCCCCTCAGCTCAGCGCGCCTTTCAGCACACAGTCTGGCGTCGCTGAGCTGCAGATTACTCGGCCACTCCTCCTCTGAGGTCTCCAGCGGCCATTTTCTCACAGTGGCAGCGCAGATCTTCAGGGAGCACGCGGACCGGTCCCCCTGTGTACCTCTCCCCTGATTAAGGACAGCGTACACAGCACTATAGCCCTCCCAGACACTGAATCTGGGCAGGTTGATTGTAGTGTAAAGGTGCAGTGAGTATATCTTCCTGCATGGTATGTGACTTTTGCTAGTGCTGCCTGTCTGTGCTTATTTTCTACTTACTGTCAGCTTATACCTATCCCTTTACTTCTCCTACAAGCCCTACAGGTGTGTGGGGGAGGGGCGTTTCTACTGACCTCACTTATATAGATCACGTATTTGTGAGGTCCGTCACATACAGTTGTGTGCTACTCAGTGCCATATTGTGGGCTGTTGTTCAGCACACCGGTGAGTGCGTTTTACTTCTACCCTGGTGCCAGATATATAATATATTCTGTCATGTCAGACGAGGAGGTTGAGCGCTCAGTGGCTCCGGTGTTGGCCTCCTGCGGACGCTGTTCTGCAGGAGTAGATAAGGAGGATTTGTCACAGGATGGCCTGTGTAGTCGATGCCAGGTGGATCCTGGCCCATCCAGACCTTCTCTGGCGCAGGAACCACCGTGGGCGATGTTTTCTCAAGTGCTGGTGTCTATTGCGGACCGTCTGTCGGTCCCGACTGCTCTCCCTACTAGGTCGTTGTCCCAGCCGACCATCCCCCATTCCCCGGGTGTCCCGCAGTTATTGCGGAGTCCTCCTGGGTCTCAGTCGGTGGGTCCCTATGCAGGGTTGCCTATGTATATGCAGGCTTCCCCTGTGCCGCAGCAGCCTGTGGTACCTTTTCAGGCCCCTATGGTGACTCCTCCACCCTGGGTGGATGTGCTCTCCAACTCCGTGCAAAATTTGGCGGCCGCTTCCTCGGCTTTTCAGTCAATGTTGCAGACTGACATGCCTTCTAGGATTTCAAAACGCCCACTCATGACACGGGCGGCTCAGGTATCGGACTCAGAGGGTTCCTCAGATGATGGGGAGGTCCCTGATGACACTGACTCGGACGCCTCGGTCCAGGAAATGGATACCAAGTCGTCCATTAATGTGCGAGCACTAGTTAGGGCGGTGCGAGCTATTCTTCTTATAGAGGATGAGGCACTGGTTCCTAAATCGAAGTTTCCTAGTTTCAAAAAAACTAAGGTGGCTTCTGCGGTGTTTCCCCTGTCGGATCAGTTGACGGATCATATGGCGGTAGCTTGGCAGGCGCCCAGTAAGAGATTCCTTCCTCAGAAGCGGTTGGCTTCTAATTACCCCTTCCCTGAGGCACATTGTAAAAAATGGGAAACTCCACCGGCGGTGGATTCCCATGTCACCCGTTTAACTCGGGGCGCCACCTTACCATTACCGTCGATATCCTCGCTGAAGGATCCCACGGACAGGAAAGTTGAGACTTGCTTAAAGTCTATTTACTCCCTCTCTGGGGCGGTGGCCCGACCGTCCATGGCCATCTCCTGGGTGGCCAAGGCCATTGAGGGGTGGGCCAATGCATTGAAAGATACCTTCCCGGACGACGCTCCGGATGTCCAGCGGGCGTTGTTGGGACAAATGAGGGACGCTGCTTCTTACATTGGAGAAGCTTCTTTAGATGCTAGTCTGCTGACCTCGCGGGTATCGGCTGCAGCGGTGTCTGCCCGCCGATCCTTATGGTTGCGGTCCTGGAGAGCAGACTCTGATTCAAAGAAAGGTCTGGAGGCCTTACCTTTCAATGGGGAATTGCTATTTGGTCCTGACTTGGACAAAATAGTGGACAGCCTGGCTAAATCCAAGTCGGCCTTCCTCCCTTCGGCGGCACTGCCTGCTAAGGTTCGGAGTTCGGCTTTTCGTTCCTTTCGGGTTCAGGGTAAGGCGAAAGGTCAGTCCTTCCCGAGACAGTCTGCGAGTAAGACGGCCTCTAAACCCAAGAAGCAAGCCTGGAGTGCTCGGCGCCCTTCTTCCAAGCAGGAAGATAAACCTGCGGCCTGATGGGACGGGCCTCCCTCTGGGGGACCTCAGAGTGGGAGGCCGACTTCTTCTATTTGCCCAGTGCTGGCACAATACCACCACGGATGCCTGGGTTCGAGAAGTGGTCTCCCAGGGGTACGCCCTGTCTTTTCGGCACAGACCACCCCACCAGTTTTTCTGCACAAGTCCTCAGGACAAGACCAAGGCGTTACAGGTTCAGGAGGCTATAGAGTCCTTGCTGAAAGCAGGGGTCATTGTTCCCGTTCCTCTATCACAACGAGGGACGGGGTATTATTCGTCTCTGTTTCTGGTGCAGAAACCCAATGGTTCTCATCGCCCTATCCTCAACTTGAAGTCTCTGAACAAATTCCTCAGAGTTCCCAAGTTCAGGATGGAAACGTTACGTTCCATCATTCTGGCGATGGAACCGGGGGATTACATGGTGTCCCTGGACATCCAGGACGCCTACCTCCATGTTCCGATAGCATCTTCACACCAGCGGTATCTGAGGTTCGCTATCCTTCAACACCACTATCAGTTCCGGGCGCTACCCTTTGGTCTCTCCACGGCACCGAGGGTGTTCACGAAGATTATGGCGGTCATGGCCGCACATCTTCGGAACCAGAATGTACGGCTGCTGCCGTACCTGGACGACCTCCTGTTGCTGGCGAGCTCCCCGGAGGTACTGCTTCAACATCTCCACCTGACGATCGCTTGCCTGCAAGCACACGGGTGGTTGATAAATTGGAAAAAGTCCTCCCTGATTCCATCACAGCGGATGGTTCATTTGGGAGCCCTGCTGGATTCGCGTCAGCAAAGGATCTTCCTGACTCCGGAGAAGGTCGCCTCCCTACAGCTGCGGATACGCAGTTGCCTGAGCCGTTGCCGCCTGTCGGTCCATTCTGCTATGAGAGTTCTGGGGTCCATGGTGTCGACATTCGACATGGTGGAATTTGCCCAGTTCCATTCCCGGCCCCTGCAGGGGCTGATTCTATCAGAATGGAACGGGTTACCTCACCGGATCCGCTCTCAGGTGCTGGTGTTGTCTCCGGACGTTCGGCTATCTTTGGCTTGGTGGCTTCAGACAGCTCATCTGGTCGAGGGGCGCCCATTTTGGATCCCAACCTGGGTCCTGCTCACGACGGATGCCAGTCTCCGGGGTTGGGGGGCAGTGACCGGCTCTTTGTCGCTTCAGGGTCGTTGGTCAGCGGAAAAAGCACTTCTCCCCATCAACATCCTGGAACTGCGGGCAGTATTCAGGGCCCTGCAGTCGTCCGGCCCCGCTCTTCACGGAAGGGCGGTACAGGTGCAGTCCGACAACGCCACCACGGTGGCGTATATCAATCACCAAGGCGGAACTCGCAGTCAGGCAGCGATGTCGGAGGTGTCTCGTATCCTGACTTGGGCGGAGGGTCACATTCCAGCGATCTCGGCGGTCTTCATCCCCGGAGTCCTCAATTGGGAGGCGGACTTCCTCAGCCGTCACGACGTGCATCCTGGGGAATGGTCGCTTCACCCAGAGGTGTTTCAGCTACTCGTGGACAGGTGGGGACTGCCGGAGCTGGACTTGATGGCCTCCCGTCACAATTACAAGTTGCCCGTTTACGGGTCAAGGACAAGAGACGCAGGTGCAAGTCTGGTGGACGCGCTGTCGGTGAAATGGACGTTTCACCTGGCGTATCTGTTTCCTCCGATATCCCTGCTTCCTCGGGTTCTGCGGAAATTCAAGCAGGACGGCGGCATGCTCGTGCTGGTAGCTCCGGCGTGGCCCAGACGTCCTTGGTACTCCGATCTCAGGAGCCTCTCCATCGACGCTCCGTACCCTCTTTCTCAGCGTCGGGACCTGTTGTCTCAGGGGCCCTGCCTTTACCCGGATCTGGGTCGGCTGTCTTTGACGGCGTGGCTCTTGAGACAGCCGTCTTGAGGTCTCGGGGCTTCTCCAGTTCGGTTATTGGTACCATGCTCAGGGCACGCAAGCCTGCTTCAGCACGGATTTATCACAGAGTGTGGCACACTTACTTTCAGTGGTGTGAGTCCAGACATTATGATCCTCAGGTGTTCCGAGTTTCTAGGATCTTGGAATTTCTTCAGTCAGGATTGGATCTCGGCTTACGCCTTGCATCTCTGAAGGTTCATGTGTCCGCCTTGTCCGTGTGGTTTCAACGGCGGATTGCAATACTACCAGACGTTCACACCTTTTTCCAAGGTGTTCTCAGGATCCAGCCTCCCTTTGTGCCTCCTGTGGCTCCTTGGGACTTGGCGGTGGTGCTACGGGTCCTGCAGGGTCCTCCGTTTGAGCCTCTTGAGGCGGTGGAGCTCAAGTGGCTGACATTTAAGACGGTTTTTCTCCTGGCAATTGCTTCGGCCAGGAGGGTGTCTGATTTGGGGGCGCTTTCCTGTCGCCCTCCTTTCCTGATTTTTCACCAGGACAGAGCGGTGCTCCGCACTCGTCCTGAGTTTTTGCCCAAAGTGGTCTCGAAGTTCCATATTAATCAGGAACTTGTTGTGCCAGCTTTTCAGTCCCCTGATCTTTCAGCTGGTGAGACTTCCTTAGATGTGGTCCGGGCGCTTAGAATTTATGTAGACCGGACGGCTTCGGTTAGGAAGTCTGATTCCTTGTTTATCCTCTTTGGTTTTCACAAGAGGGGTTGGCCTGCCAACAAACAAACGTTAGCCCGTTGGCTTCGTTCCGTTATTTGTGAGGCTTATGCACAGGAGGGCTTACCTGTGCCAGCCTCTGTTAAGGCTCATTCCACTCGTTCTGTGGGTCCCTCTTGGGCTGCTAGACGTGGCGCTTCTGCTGTTCAGCTGTGTAAGGCGGCCACTTGGTCTTCAATTCAAACGTTTTTGAGGTTCTATGCGTTTGACACCTTTGCCTCTCAGGATGCATCCTTTGGGCGCCGGGTACTCCTTTCAGCACAGGAGCGTCCCCGCCCTTAGTTGTACTGCTTTGGGACATCCCCAAGGTCAACCCTGTGGACCCCCTATGGACCCTGAAGTAGAAAACAAGAGATATGGTAAGAACTTACCTTTGTTATCTCTGTTTCTACGAAGTCCATAGGGTCCACAGGGCGCCCGCCCTGACGCACCTGGCTTCAAATGGGCTGTGTGGCTGGTCACCGGTTTTCCGTCTCCCATTTCTGTGAGTATGGTTTCTTGTGTGTTCCAGTCTTCCTTCTCTCTGTTTAGTCTCCTCCTCCGGCCTAGGCTGCTTACCAACTGAGGTGCTGTGGCCGGGGGCGGGGTATAGAGGAGGACGGACCCAAGTGCATCCTGGGAGCAGCTAAAGCTTTAACTGCGTGGTGCCCATGGATCCAGATCCAGCTATACCCCAAGGTCAACCCTGTGGACCCTATGGACTTTGTAGAAACAGAGATAACAAAGGTAAGTTCTTACCATATCTCTTGTTATCAGACAGCACACAGGGGAAACCTACAATACAATAGATCAGACAGCACACAGGGGAAACCTACAATACAATATATCAGACAGACAGCACACAGGGGGGAAACCTACAATACAATATATCAGACAGACAGCACACAGGGGGGAAACCTACAATACAATATATCAGACAGCACACAGGGGAAACCTACAATACAATATATCAGACAGACAGCACACAGGGGAAACCTACAATACAATATATCAGACAGACAGCACACAGGGGAAACCTACAATACAATATATCAGACAGACAGCACACAGGGGAAACCTACAATACAATATATCAGACAGACAGCACACAGGGGAAACCTACAATACAATATATCAGACAGACAGCACACAGGGGGGAAACCTACAATACAATATATCAGACAGACAGCACACAGGGGAAACCTACAATACAATATATCAGACAGACAGCACACAGGGGGGAAATCTAACATTGAGATATTTACACGCTGAGTGACCATTAATAACAGCAGCAATCACTGACCCGATGCCCAAGGAAGGACGGTCAGAAAGGATCACAGTTGCCTATTGAGTGACCATTAATATAATAACAGCACACTGCAGGGAGGAGGGCCCTGCTCGTGAGAGCTAACAGTCTAGACAACCTCGACCCTCAAGTACCCCCTGCACGTCATGTTTTGATGATCTCTGTCTGCGGAATCCAGTGGGACAGTCAGTGACCCAACTAAATAGATTAACTCACCTGTGTATGATTAAAGACATCCACAAAACATGACCTGTCGGGTGCACTTGAGGACTAGAGTTGAGAAGCACTGGTCCAGGGGACGTAACTGGGAGGCGAGAGGAAACCCCAAACAGGAAGCGAGCCATTCCATGGGTATATAAACCCTGATCAGTCAGTACATATCCAGCCTTGACAAAGACCCAGGAGACGGTCGAAACGCGTTGGCTGCAGTGACTGAGTGTTGGAAACCATCTGATACAAGCTTTGGGGCCCATTACATCCTTCCCCTTAATTCAGCCCTCCGGAGTTCCTAGGTCCTGGAAGACCAAGGGGCCCCATTACTTCATCTGATGGTAGGAATCCAACCACTTACCTTTTCTTTCACATGCATGGACACTTTATTGATAAAGTGAGTCCAAAACAATTATCTTGAACCAGAAAATTATTCCAACTTGTGAAAAATTAGTTTTTTCTACAGAAATAATCATCTATGGACACTTTATTGAACTGAGTGAATCCACAACAAGCAATTCAACCACTAATCACATTTTATATCCATGAAATTGCTTTTAAGTGAAGTTTTTATTGTATTACTGTCGGCTGCTGATGTTTTTATTTTGACACATCTTTCTGCCTCTGTTTACCTCATTGGGAGGATTTATGTATTGAATTAAAGTTCTCTTTACTTATTAATTTGGTTACAACTGAATTTGAAATTAGAGGGAAAGCGCCAGTGAACTACACACCTCATATTTTATATAACATTAGACTGGTCCTAGGTGGAAGGACCTTTGTAGTTCTAGGCAGCAAGAGATACTTTGTATTTCTTATCCCCAGGATACGCCTGCTTTACTTATCCACACAACTTTCTTTTCCCATAACCCTGCCAGCTACATCGTCTGTTTTATAGATTCATCAGTATCCCTGGGAATAACGTGTTCATACACGCAAGGACAGACATTTGGCATCATAGTGGAATGGAATAGATATTTATTGTATGTCGTTTAAATATGGGGGGAAAAAAATAAAAAATCAAAATAAGAAAACAAAAATAAAATGTGCACAATGTCTATGGGCTGCATGATCCTGTCCTGGACATAGACTTGTTATAGACACTATTTATTGTGATAGTTTTTTTTAATCGCACACGGGGCAGGAGAAAGTGGCAGCAGCGCTGGGAGGGGACAGACAAGTTGGGGCTGATGTCACCATTACTGGAGCTACGAAATCACAAATTAATGCTCAAGTTTTGCATTTTTAAATTTTTGTTAGGGATCACTGGCGACTATCAATACCAGCCGTGCGCCTCTGCTGCAATCGCTTGTGATAGGGATCTAACCATAGCTAGTAACTCATCGCTATTATCAACGATCTATTAAGCGGAATGACCATGGTGATTTGCGAGGTCTCCCCCGCTTTGACATGTGCGTCCCCAGCCTGACGAAATCCTGCTTGCTTAGAGAGCCAGAAAGAGTGGTAGGTCCGGATTCCGAATAACTGCGCTTCTATACTAAAAATCCCCAAAAAGATCACAAGTCACAAATATAAGTGGTAATAAGTTTCAGGCGAGGGCAGTGGTTCTAGCTCACGGTTACTTACCGTTAAGGGATGCAGCTTTTCATCAAATATGTCCAAGGATCTGTCGGAATCCCTGCAATATAGCAAAGTGGATTTTTATTATCGTTTCAGAAACAATTTTTAAATCACCTACAGTTCGTACACAGACTATATTATTCTAAGACCACCAGCAGGGAGAAACAGTAGCGGCAGGTGTATACCTATTTAGTGTACGTGAAAGCTCAGTATATAGCACACAAGGTTGTATAGGTCACCACACACACACACAAAGCCTTCTCTGTACATTATAAATATATAGTTACAGGAGTGACCGGGCAAAATCATCGCTTAGCAGTAACTAAACCAGTGACAAGCCCGTATCCCCAGGAGATCATTCAACTAACAAGAAATACAGATTTACTTTAAATTAAGGTAATTTTCAGTACAATATTATCCTAATGCAGGGATGAATTACATTATGGGCCAAACTGTTTTGTGCAGTGTACTGTAAATGGGCTCAGTCATGTCCGCAATCCATAGACAAGCATCGTTACTCCATACCTGTTCTTTATGTGGTAATATATTGCTAAGGTAACGCTGCAAAACAAAGAAAAAAAAAAAAAGGAAAAACGTAAGAACAAAAGGAGACAAAAACGTCAACATAATAACGGTTCCCCAGAAATGACCACTCTTGTCCTATGAAACCCAGCCCCCGTAATGCACAGGGATAGCGGTACCACTAGCCTAATATTTAATGGGTTGACGTTCATATAGATACCAATAGCCCCAATAATCACCCACTGATTAGCATTTTATAAACGGACATCAGATCACGGAGGATCTGAATGGCGCACACAGAAAAAGCAGCGCTCCAGCCGTATCACAGGAACGTCTTCCCGTAACCGGATAGCAGAAATGTAAAGCGTTTCCAGATCGCGTTCCCTTCATCAGATATATAAAAAGGAGGAGACATCATATATTATTACTGCATTTTCTGTGATTTAATAACAGGCAGATGCCCTCATGTGGCCGGATTGCTGGGTGTACTCCCCTGTCCGTGGCTATACGCATCACGAGTGGCTGGTGAGCGCGGTTTAACCGGAGTGACGGCTTTTCTCTTGGTTTCGGTGTCTAAATTGTCACATTTTTTTTTTTCTCCTTTAACATCTTTTAGCAAATTATTTTGATTTTCAGCACTTTTTTGTTACTGTGGGATCAGCGACCTGTAGCTCTGTAAGGTTCTAGGTTTCCATGTCTGCTCAACCGGAAGATAAACACGACCCAGGTAAAGAACCGGCTATGGGGAGCCCCAGATGTACCGGCGCTTCCGTTCTTAGTATCAGCAATACTTAGCTTCTAGCGGACGGTGGTTAAAGCCCCGTTACAGCCACAGGCTACTCTACAGGTACCCAATATACAATGACATTACATACATGTGCTCCGCCGATTACAATATAGAAAGCCTGGGAGTCTCAGCCAGCGGCTGTAAGGTTGCGTTACGGCGTTTCAGTCACTCACCATTTTATTGTGCTTCTGAGGTTAGGCTGACTGACTGTGCTGTCATCTAAAAATATGGTGGAACATGAGCTGTACTTCTTAGTGAGCTGCCCCGGAGAGACCTGCAGATAATAAATATATATATATATATATATATATATATATATATATATAAAAATAAATAAAACCATAAGTTAGGAGCCTGCACCTGTACAGCATAAATAACACTATACACATTACATAAACGCAGAGGCAGCGCTGGAAGATACAAGCGCAGACAGCGTATATTTGCACATATATATACACGGAGCCGTAGAGGAGCCGCCTCTGCGTCGGCAGCGTATGATGTTAGCGTACTACACAATATCATCTTCACTGTGTGCTGGCGCCTGCCTTAAACTAGGTTCAGAAGATGCGCCTCCCGACAGGAACATATGCACCTGCAGGGGACACATTTGCGTGAACGCTGCCTATGCGGGAACACGCTACGCTAACAGGCGCGCTCAGCATCAGCCCCAACGCGTTTCTACGCTTTATTCTTCGTTCAATACTAAAGCACTCGCTGTTCTAAGCATAATGGACAGCACAGTGTTCCCAAGTACAAAAGCTGAAAATAAGCATTGTAACGTTCCCGCTGGTAAAAATAGCGCAATATGGCTGACACGTCATATGTATATTCTGAAATACATACCAACGCCAGCATGTAAAGACTGTATAACTAAGAGCTAAGGGCACCGGATAATACCCGCAGGGAAACCCGTGTGATTTGCCATTTGCCCTACACTCCTGCGTTGTTAATGATACAATAAATCACCCGGTTAGTGTTACTCACATGATTTATATGGTTACTCTTCCTCTTTTCTCTCACTGTAAGGACAGATAAACGTGAAATGATCAGAGAAATTCCAACAGTCTAACCAGGAACACAAAAATACCCTTGTCCCATTGTGTGTATATATCAGACCAGCGCACTGTACATTGTGTATATATATTTGTGTGTCAGACCAGCGCACTGTACATTGTGTATATATTTGTGTGTCAGACCAGCGTACTGTACATTGTGTATATATCTGTGTCAGACCAGTGTACTGTACATTGTGTATATATTTGTGTGTCAGACCAGTATACTGTACATTGTGTATATATCTGTGTGTCAGACCAGTATACTGTACATTGTGTGTGTGTCAGACCAGTGTACTGTACATTGTGTGTGTCAGACCAGTATACTGTACATTGTGTATATATTTGTTTGTCAGACCAGCGCACTGTACATTGTGTATATATCTGTGTGTCAGACCAGTATACTGTACATTGTGTGTATGTGTGTCAGACCAGTGTACTGTACATAGTGTGTGTCAGACCAGTGTACTGTACATAGTGTGTGTGTCAGACCAGTGTACTGTACATTGTGTGTGTCAGACCAGTGTACTGTACATTGTGTGTGTCAGACCAGTGTACTGTACATTGCGTTTTTCTGCGCGAGAGCCATGCTAGAGAAGGTCTGCACACATAAAACGGACAAGATGACAAACAGCGCAGAAACAAGTGCAGGTCTGGGGGCCGCAGCTTACCAGGGACTATACCCCAGCTTACCAGGGACTATACCCCAGCTTACCAGGGACTATACCCCAGCTTACCAGGGACTATACCCCAGCTTACCAGGGACTATACCCCAGCTTACCAGGGACTATACCCCAGCTTACCAGGGACTATACCCCAGCTTACCAGGGACTATACCCCAGCTTACCAGGGACTATACCCCAGCTTACCAGGGACTATACCCCAGCTTACCAGGGACTATACCCCAGCTTACCAGGGACTATACCCCAGCTTACCAGGGACTATACCCCAGCTTACCAGGGACTATACCCCAGCTTACCAGGGACTATACCCCAGCTTACCAGGGACTATACCCCAGCTTACCAGGGACTATACCCCAGCTTACCAGGGACTATACCCCAGCTTACCAGGGACTATACCCCAGCTTACCAGGGACTATACCCCAGCTTACCAGGGACTATACCCCAGCTTACCAGGGACTATACCCCAGCTTACCAGGGACTATACCCCAGCTTACCAGGGACTATACCCCAGCTTACCAGGGACTATACCCCAAGCTTGGAGACTAATGACAGACCCTGACAAGTCAAACCGTGACTGTTCTACCGCCTAAGCCCTGGGGTCTGCACAAACGGCGCATAGCGTGACTGTTCTACCGCCTAAGCCCTGGGGTCTGCACAAACAGCGCATAGCGTGACTGTTCTACCGCCCGAGCCCTGGGGTCTGCGCAAATGACGCACAGCAGGAAAGGAAAAGTGTCCACCTCTGAATCGGCCATTTTATGCGTTTCATTCAAACTCAAACAAAAAAAATTCAATATCCATCATCATCATCATCTTCAAGTGAAGTTTTTATTATGAAACCTGTGCGCAGAATATTTTTGCTGATTGGAAAAGGTGGATTAATGCCGAAGCAAGAACCGTAAATATTTCTTGATGGTGGTTAGAAAAAAATAAAATACACCTGTCCCATCATGCGCGCAATACAGTAAGACCTCTTCTCCCAAACCGGCTGGGGTAACAAATCACGTGAAGGGTACACAGCGAATATGCTGCTCGATCCAGATAGGTTTGGTTTACATTCCACATTTAGTGAATAAACAAATTAAAAAATTATATATTAAAATTGAGGAAATGAAAACTGGTCACACAGCTGAAGTTATCTTTTTTTACAAATCCGCAGCAGGCGGGTACATTTCTATAACGGTTTATAACGTCTGGCTGTGTACGACAAGAGGTAAAACTCACCATCGGTCTGGGATTTGCTGAGAAATATTGTGCTTGCTCTGGGGTGGTCCGACGGGTTAGACTCGGGTGCCAGGTCTACAACCAGAAAAACAAAAAAAAATAGACATGATCTTATTAACACATCTTCATAAAGTGCTCAGCATCGAGATTTAGGAAACCCGTTTCCCCCAGGCACTGTAGATCTCTGATCGGGAACATTACTAAAGGTCTCCTTAACTAGCCTCACCTCGCTGAAAAACGACTGATAACAGAGAGCAATGCCTTAAAAGCTGAGCTATATACAAATACACCGTCACATGGCTGAATACCTGACAAGGTACAGGGATCGTTACATATACCGGAGAACATTACAAGTGTTCCTGCAGCTTTGGTTTAATAATCCTTCCGATTAATATTTTCAGTGTTTAGAAAAAATTTAAAGCCCATTTTATAGACCTAGAGAGCAGCAGAATATTCCGAATCCAAAGAAGCTTTTGTTTAAGAGGTGTCAGACCAAGGCTGTGCTCAAAATATCAAAGACTGTA
The DNA here is from genome assembly GCA_031769625.1 of Taudactylus pleione. NCBI lineage: Eukaryota > Metazoa > Chordata > Amphibia > Anura > Myobatrachidae > Taudactylus > Taudactylus pleione. Next base: position 317,271 of record JAUIMM010000894.1, on the reverse strand, counting down.
TAACCTGTAACTCCCTGCATTACACTGACCGGTCTTCATGTCACTCCACACTGTCCATCTTCCTCTCCTCCACCCCTATATCCCTAGACCCCTATATCCCTGCCCTTGACGCCTTCATCCTACCCTCTCTCCGCTTCAACCCATCCTCCCGCCACCTCAGCTGTTAGCCCCCACCTCCTATGCAGTCTGCACTGCTAAACTCCATGTGTCTAAGTTTCTATCTTCACCCTCTCCTTCTAGAATGTTAGCTCTTCTGGCCAGGGCCCATGACCCTGTGTCTCATTGTCTGTCTGCTCGCCATCCTCCTCGTTTGTTACCGTTCGGTCTTAAGCAGAATAGTTTGAGTGCAGGGATGTAGAGAGGTGCCGGGCACTACATGGGACGTGGCCTAATTACGCAGATGGAACCATGACTTCTACAAAGTAGGGAGCAGCTGACCTAGGTCCCTGCTGAGTCCCTCCAACAAACCTGGGTCTAGGAAATTAGTACGCTCCCCCCTCCCTCGGCACTAGTTTCTGTATGCTGTGCGAATTATTCCGATAATTGTATCCATGCATTTATTATTCTGCATCTGTCCATGTATGAATGTCTATTTCCAGACAGGGACATAAACTAGGGGTGTGCGGGCAGTGTTGCTGCACTGAGGTCTGTGGACGTCACAGTTGCTACCCCATGGTCTCTGCATCTGGCTCGCACCCTGCATTGCTCCAGAAATGCACCCTGTAGCCAATATCGCTGCTAAGTGGATGCTCCAGACATGTACACTGCAGCCTATGCTAAGCTGTAGCCGCCCGGAGCACTGCTGTGCTGTTCTTCCCGGCAGCTGGTGGCCCAGCCCCCTCAGCATGAGGTCATGCGCTCAGGAGGCGTGGCCAGCACAAGGATGATTATCTACTCTATTAACTCGCAGTTGCTAATAGAGAAGGCTCTCTACCTGGCAATGGCCGTTCGCACATATGCAGTCTGCAAATAAATGCATGTGTCGCAGCGCAGCCGGGAGAACTACATCTCCCAGCAGCACTTGCAACTCCTAGCGCCACCGGAGCCTCCCAGCAGCCCCCTCCCCATGGACAAGATGGAGGGTAGGCCATTAGGTGCCGCAGAGGCCACTGGACACGTATAATTTTTTTACATGCCGCGGGGGTTTCAGCTCTGAAAACCCAGTGACTTATTTTTATTGGTTGTCGCGGGTATCGGGAGCGCGCATACATGCGGTAATCCAAAATTGGGCGCAAGATATTTCACCTCGCACGGAATGGATATGCCTCTAAGCTCTCCTACGCAGAATCAAATGAAAATAGATTAATAAACTGCTGCACAGGCAAAGCTTACTTGTAGGATTAAGCGGTAATGGCGTAGGCTGTAAGGTGGCATCTTGGGAGACGCCCATAAGTGGGTGATGTTTCAGGGGCTTATTCTTCTACTTACATGCTGATGTGTGATACATGCAAAAGGTCACTGGAGGGCGCGTCAAACACCAGCAGCTGCCAGGTCTAATGCTGGGCACACACTATACAATTCTCTGCCCACTCCGGCTAGCTGGAACTAAAACCTGGTAACTTATGGGACCTGGTGAGGAAAACGTGGCTGTTGCACTGACTAAGTAAAATAAAGAACGGTTTTCATTCCGTACACAACAGGCCGATGGACTGTCTGTATCAGGCGTAGCCAGCCTCGGTCCTCGTGAGCTACTAACAGTTCACGTTTTCCAGACCACCTAGCAGGTGCACAGGTGTATTCATTACTAAAGCTGCGCACACACACACAACGATTTTGTAAATGAACGATTTTAGTAAACGATTTTCGTTCATTTTTTCAAGGGAAAAGTGAACCAAAATAGTTTACTAAAATCGTTCATTTACTAAATGTAATGAGCGATTTTTTGTAACTACAAATGATTTTTGCATATTCCCTTAAGGAAAATCGTTGAGTTGGTCAGTCTGACTGAACTACAAACGTGAACGATCATCATTCTAACTCAGAAAGTAAACGATTTTTTTCAACGATTGAACGATATCGTTAACGATAATCGTTAAAAAAATCTTGTGTGTGCACCTTAACTAACACACATGAAAAAATCCACAGGTGGAGCTAATTATATCACTTGTGATTCTGTGAGGAGACCTGCAAAACATGCGCCGTTGGTAGCTCTTGAGGACCAGGGTTGGCTACCACTGGTCTATAGTATATACAGCCAATGTACGTAGATTTAGAAATAAGCAGCAATGTGTTTTCATTTGCTCGGTACGATGTCTGTCCAACTGCGCATGCGTACGGATCGTTATACGCATGCGCGAACCAGTCAGTGCGGTCGAAATTCATGTGCTCGCAAAATAGCGAATGCCTGATAATTTGAGTGACAGAAAGAGGCGTATGTGGGTGGTAACAGGGGAAGGTGCTTGAAAACGGGGAGTGGAGATCCGAACGCAGGCGTGCTTAAAGGTCAAAACGGGCGTTTTATGGGTGTGCATAATTAATACAGCAGCGTCATTGACCACGTCACTGGGTTATATTATAGCCAGAACTGCTCGCAAGATTGTGGTAGCAAAAGCCAACCACAAGAATAGCGAGCAGCTCATACCCTGGTCGATGTACTCGATTAATCTAATAAATAGCGGACATGACGTAGGATGCGAGCGGCCAGGGGGCGTATTTATCCAAAAAACGACCGCAAGTTTTGTTCGCTCGTTCAGACATAGAGGCGTGAACAGACCGCAAAGAGCGAACGGTTCATTTGAATAGCCACCCCCTTTTCCTGAAAGACCGTCCGCAAATTGCATCTGGCTCTGAATCAGGCCCTTAGACATTTGTCGTCTGTAAGAAACTAACACAAACTTAATTTAACAGTTCAAGTTTTGTGCGTTTCATAGAGGAGGAGATTTCACAATTTCGGGGGAAAAGAAAAATCAGAACACGGTTACAAAACCACATTTAAGTTTTAGAATTAAGTTACAAAATCAGTGAAAGCGAGTCCTAGGATATGAATTTCCAATACAGAAGAGACAACCGATGAGACCCCAAAACTATGCCGTAGTAGACTATATTTCGGGCCTGGTTCCTCACTGACAGACTAGGAGAACCGCTAAAATTAGAAGGCACAGTATAGACGGTCATGTCCTTCCAGGTAAGCTCTCAGGTCAGTGTGAAAAGGGGAAATATAATTAATTCAGTTTTTCAGACTTCATTAATAACTTCAGAAAGGCCAGAGAACCAAATATGGTGGAGGAGAGTAGAGAGGTGTGAGGTCCAAGTGCGCACGCAGAGTCCTGGCTTCGCTGCGACATTCCACCCTGTAGTTTATTTCAGGAGTTCTGCAAGATTTATGGCCTATAAATAAATAGGGCGAGGAAAACTCCCGCTGGTGGGGTCCGAATTCCAGGAGGAACAGAAATGATGGGAGGAATTCCACAGAGAACAAGGCCAAACGCCGCCAGAGGAACAAGTGGAAAAGTTTGTTTTTTTTATTTTTATTTGAAACTCAAGTTTCCCGATACAAAATGTATTACTGCCATTTAAATGTATAATGTATTATTTTATTTAGTATTCAGTGATAGTCAGAGAGCACTGTACATGGGGTTTATAAGACCGGAAGGAGTTGCTCAGACTCAGATATATCGGCGCACTGTATTATCCCCCTGAAATAAACAATTTTACTGTACGGATGCATTTTTCGCCATTGAAATTCATGTTTAGAAATTCCACGCGCTGGAACAAACTGCTTAGAGCTGTAACTGGCTGTGGTACGGTGCTCAGCGTCTTATGTCATTTTCCTTATTAGTTTATTTGTGGCGTTTTATCCTCCTTATATTACACTTTGCTGGACGTTACATCAGCTTCTCCTGGTACGGTCACAAATGTGTAATATAAAGTGCATATGCTGCAATGTGACCAACTACCAATGGGGGAAATCAATGGCTGATATCAGCGCGATGTCACGTTCCGATACTGCACATAGTGTCCTGTCTACGTTTCAAGTTTTCCCCTCGCACCTGTCTGCACTACTGTAATTAGGCGATATGCACACAGCAATTCCCGGCGGCACATGGTGCCAAAATCCCCCGATGTCGTAAACTGCCTAAAAAGTGGAAAAATGAAAACAGAAGAGCACGACAATGCAAGGCATTATTACTACGACAATGCAAGGCATTATTACTACGACAATGCAAGGCATTATTACTACGACAATGCAAGGCATTATTACTACGACAATGCAAGGCATTATTACTACGACAATGCAAGGCATTATTACTACGACAAGGCAAGGTATTATTACTACAACAATGCAAGGCATTATTACTACGACAATGCAAGGCATTATTACTACGACAATGCAAGGCATTATTACTACGACAATGCAAGGCATTATTACTACGACAATGCAAGGTATTATTACTACGACAAGGCAAGGTATTATTACTACGACAAGGCAAGGTATTATTACTACGACAAGGCAAGGTATTATTACTACGACAAGGCAAGGTATTATTACTACGACAAGGCAAGGTATTATTACTACGACAAGGCAAGGTATTATTACTACGACAATGTAAGGCATTATTACTACGACAATGTAAGGTATTATTACTACGACAATGTAAGGTATTATTACTACGACAATGTAAGATATTACTACGACAACAGTAAAATTAAAATAGAAAACATTCATATCATTAAAAAAGCCCAGCTGAGGATAGAGAATACTTGGCCGCTCACATCTGTCCCTGCCCCAGTGGAGCTTACAATCTATTTTCCCCTACCACATGTACATGCTCATACAAACACACTAGGGTTCATTTTTTTGGTGGGAGCCAAATTAACCTCTCTGTAAATATTTGGAGTGTGGGAGGAAATCGGGGCACCCGGAGGAAACCCACGCAGGCACAGGGAGAATATACAAACTCCCCACATCGCCGTGGTGGGAATTGAGCCCAGGACCTCGGTGCTATGAGGCAGTAATGCTGACCATTACACCATCTGTGCTGCCCCAGATCGTTGTGTAGCTTCTGTTCGGTGTAAGGGAGCAGGGGGAAGAGCAGACGAGGATCCCGGTTGTGCAGAAAATCCCAATGAATATAAGTAATCTATATTTCCCTTTAGGGGTACAAACTGAAAGCTCACGCAGCTAATAGCATGTACATGGGCAGTGCCAACATAAACGTTTTTAGCAGCGAAAGTGACTAGATAGACCAGTCATTTGGCAAAAAAAACAATGTTAAGGAAAGACTCAACTGTGCCAACTCACAAACACAGTGGCGTCAAGGGGGGTGCGAGCTGAACCCGGGTGTCATCCGCCGCACCCCCACCCTCCCAGTGATAATGGGACCACGGGGGTTCAGCCGTGAGGCCACGCCCCCTTCCTGCGAGGCCACGCCCCTCCCCACATCGAATGACACCGTGGGAAGGAACGCCACTGCACAAACATACACTAAATCAAATAAAGATACTAAACCCATTGTAAGTAGCAACATCCCTTCCAAACCGTATCTTCACCGTAATCTACTGTAGGTCGCAATCTTTTCACGCGCCAACTTTTAAGTCACCTGCGCTGCAAGTAACGTATAACGTGACTACTACTGCACAAATAAATTACAGACAAGCCTCATGCATAGCGCTCACTATGGCAGAGTCCAATGTACCAAACAGTTACCACTTTTATAAATGAGCCCTCTCCATATAACTGCGTTTTACCGAGCTTTAACGCTTCTGAACATTACCTGCAATGTCACCATGAACGCATAGCTGCTGTTTGTTAAGGTGCCTGCACACAGTACGATATAGGCAACGATACAATCTAGTTAACGATTTCTCTTGAACTCCTGAACACTCCCGGACAAACGATATTGTACATACACATTGTACAAACGATTGTACAAACGATTGAAAATTATAGATGGGTCGCTTGGCAGCAAACAACCTCAAGATGCATTTTCTGTCTCTACGACGGCTGGCGCAAAATGGTGGAGGGGAGTGTCCAGGGAAAATGACGACAAATCGTTCGTCGTTCATGAAATCATTAGTTGTGCGTGCACACGGAACAATGTGTGGCCAATCATTAAAGACAGGTCGTGATCTTTCTGAATGTTCAAAAGATCACAGACCACGACCAAAGACCAGCGGGAGCGCGCATCAGCATCGTGCTTACACACGGCAGCTTTTAAACGATTTGCAGTTGCAATCGGTCATAATCGCCAAAATGGTTATAAAAAATATGTACAGTGTGTAGGCACCTTTAGAGAGAGCGTGTGCGCAGGTCTGTTTGCTTCAGCCAACATCAAAGCAGGTTTAATGGGCTCCGAGAATGTGCTCAGTGTATTAAAGTAACAAGTTTGCCGATGAAACAGGACATGCCTAAAGCTGGGTACACACTACGCAATAGTCCGGCCAATCCGATGATTTTCAGCAGCTCGGCCCGATGGTCTCAGAGTGCATACGTAGCCCCTGGGGCCGATGGTCCTTCCAAAAGCATTCGGCTGGGATGATTAGCTCTGATCTGCGGCTTGAAACGCCTCCAGGAAGAGGAGCCGATATCGTGCACATTATGTAGTGTGTACGAATTTCAGGTCACCTAGCCAATATTTCTGCCCATATGGTTATTGATGAGCTCTAAGACAGATAATCGTTCCGATCGGAGCGATAATTCAGAAGTGTTTAAACTCGTAATCAGATGTCCTCAAGATTACTTCATCACTGAGAAACTCCGTAAAATCGCTCAGGAGTGTACCTGGCATTACACAGCAGGCACTGGGGGGGGGAAGAGGGGGGGGGGGGAGGTTTCATTATCAAAAGTGCATGGCACAATACCTTCCATCTGCACAAGTGCCCGGATGGCCCGACTAGCACAAGGCATCCCTACCCGCCATATCTTGGAGATGTCGCTGCACCCTACCGCGTGGCTAGTTCCGTGCATGGTATTGTAGCGTCAAGATTACCAGATATGGCGTGCAATGGTAACTGGCGCATAAATCAGAGTATGGGCATACGTCTGACTAACGGCCATTACACATAGAGCTGATGTTAGAGCAAAGGTTGTCTGACCTCACCCTCCGGCTGTCTGAGAAAATGAATAGCAGAGGAAGTCCGCGCTATTTCTACCACATTCCTCTGCTTGGGACGACCTTCCTGTTTCTCACTGTTCCTGTGAACGAGTAATACAATGGGTGTGTGCCTGAGCAATGCAGCACTAGGCACGCTCCGCTTCCTCAGGCATCACTTAAAAAACACTATTACGCTGCCGGCTTGAAGGACAAAACAAATGCGGCAATTGATAATGCAGCGAGGCAACAGGAGTCACAAGGGTCTGATCAGATTACCTCTATTATAATCTTGTCCTCTAACGAGTCTGATCCTGGCGCTTCTCTCCGAGTCTCACCTACACGGGCACAATGACCGCAGGGAAAGGAGAAAGCCTACGTGCCTGCCAAGCCTGCTGAAAGCTATACCGCTGCATCAAGTGACCCGCGCAGTCTTCTACCGACAACGCAGGGAAGAAAACATCTCATTACAATTAGCTTCATCTAAAACCGGAAATGTTTTTAAAGAAACAATGGTAGAAGGTTGGTAGCAAAATTGGTGATTACCAAAAAAATAAATAAATAAAATTGCACGCAAAAATAGCGCACTTCGGTAAATATGCAGAGCCACGCACATCCAGTGAGGTGTCTGTATTAGTAGCATCCGCACCTAGTTTATGACCAATAATAATCCATCCACTATTGTACGTGCCAGACGCATGCAGGTCAATTGCGTGTATTTGCAAGAGACGCAAGCGGGCGCAGTACTCGCACTGCATCAATCTCAGTAGAGCCGATTCAATGTGCCACCTTGTACTGTAGCAATGCCCGGCTGCGCACATATCGGCCATTTATGGTAGTGCCGTCATTGCAAGTTTTCTCCTCGCGCCTCCTTAGGGTGTGATAAGAAACGCCATCCATCGCGGAGAATTTTATTCCCCACCAATGAATCTAGAAATGACGGGAAGAAGAGTATTGTCAGGGAGTTGTAGAAAACACCGTATACTGTTAGGGTTGTATAAATCCTGTGAGCATATAATATTTAAAATAAAGTTAGTTATACAGGTCACAGATCTCCAAGATCAAACTATAGGAACTTATAAAGGAATAGTGTACCCCGTATTTAACATTCTAATAATACAATCTACACAAAGACTGACAGACACCGATAATGACAGACACAGGCAGTTATAGTCCAATGCCTTCTCGCAGTGACAGGGGTGTGAGGTCACCGTCACCTGCGCTCCCATTAGGGTCGTAGCAATAACAGAGGCCGAAAGCTGCAGGAAGTTATGTTTCTTAATATAATTGCCATTGTCTATCTGAAACTCACTCACCCATAATTCGGAGCATTGGGAGGGGGACGGGGGGGCTTTAATGGACTTCTAGTCAGGAAATAAGGAGTTGTGCAGAGTTTTTGGTGCGAGTAGAATGCCCAACCAGATGCTGTAACCCAGGGGTCTTCAACCTTGGCCCTCCAGCTGCTGTGGAACTACACATCCCAGTATGCACTGCCATAGTTTTAGCATGCTGTTATATCAAAAAGGTGGTAGTGCATGCTGGGATGTGTAGTTCCACAGCAGCTGGGGGGCCAAGGTTGAAGACCCCTGCTGTAATCTCTCTGCTCAAGATTATGATTGGTCCTCCTATTTACAGAGCGGTTATTGAACATTTCTGTAGCCGGTGGTAGCGCAGCGTAGCGTATCGCCATAGGACGGAATAAACTAGGTTTTATTTCATCTATTTAATGGCTTTAAACAGGATCATGATAAATGGCGCATTGTGTATACTTACACATCTATAAAACCATACAAATCTATGCTGGCTCAGACACATGGGTGTTACGCTGGGTACACATTTCCCAATGTGTACCCAGCCGACCTGTCGGGCGACGGAACCCTGCGGGGGTCCCAGGCTCGGCAAGTGCGTACACACTTGCCGATGACAGAGGCCATGCTGCATGCAGGTCCGCCGGGCGATTATTCTCCGCGGGAGCACGCATAGTCCGTGACATTGAGAGTGCACACTAGACGATGTTGCCGACATGTCGTCTAGTGTGTACCACCCTTAATTAGCGTACAATATCTTATATTTTGAACTTCCTTTTAACAAAGCATTCAAAGAGTGTTCCCAAATCCCCCAGCCAACAGTGTACTCAATATAATGGGCAATATTGTTTTCGATGTAAAAATAACACTTATCAGAAAGTTTGTGCGCGCATTCACGTTACAGGATATTCTGGACCGGTAGTATTTTAAATAAATGCAATTACCAGTCTTCAAGAACGCACGTTGAGCAGGTAATATTATGGACGATAGGTACAGCTATCAGTTAGGTGTAAACGATTTTGTTTTTGCAAAAAACGTACATTTTCACAAAGTTTATTGTGACATACAGTACACCGGGAAGATGCAGTTTTTACGCCTGTAGTCTTTGGGACAAGTCTCGATTACTTTTTGCTTTTAATCCCCCAGGTCCGGCAGGTCCAGTCAGTCCTGCTGGTCCTTCCCATTAAACGTCTGTGGGGCGAGGCCCCAAAGTCAGACAGACTTTCTATACAGCAAAATGCATCAACGCGTAGGGGTACACAGATGTACAGAGATAATCCCACATCCGCACGTGTCTGGTCACCCGAGTGACACGACGTTGGCATAGCTAATTGTGACTAACACGGTTACACGCATGTACAATACATGGGCAATTTTAAACAGACTAATATCCAGTAAAGCCTGAGATTACAATCCAATCTGACAAACCAAACAATGCCTAATTAACGAGCTCTGTCTATGGAGAGAGTAATGACAACTGATCCCCAATAGATGTCAGATTGGGCAGGATTAAATGCCAAGTGCAAACGGCGTTCTGTGCCCATATGCAGCAGTTTAGGGCCTGTTTGGTCTATAACAAGCAGATTGTCTCCCCGAAGTGCTGTGTGTAAGGGAAACTTTACTATGTGTTGAAAGAACAGTTAGAGAAGAGTTTAGTTTGTATCACTTACAGTAGCCCCTAATAAATAGCAACCATGTTAATACTCCATTATCTTATGCTGGGCACACACTGGGCCTGATTCAGAGCCGAACGCTCTGACCAGAACGCTCGTTCTGAATCAGGGCCCTCCTCCATGAAAATGGACTGTGGGTGACCACCCACAGCTTATGCGAGCATCCATGATGATGGTCGCGATGGTCAAGACCATCGGGCTTGCGACGGAGACCCTGTGGTAGAGTCTCGCTGCCGCAAGCCCTGGAGTGATTTTGGCTCTATCAGAGCCAAAATCACTGCCACTGACATCACTAGTGATGTCAGTGGGGCCGACTTCAGACGGTAGGCGTTCCCATGGGAACGCCTCCGTCTGGCAGCCGCGCCCCCGGCACGCCCACCAAAGGGGGCGTGCTGTCAATCAACATCGACAGCACACCCCCTTTGGTGCGAGACCCGGAGCGACGGAGAGCCCGTCGCTATTCAGGTCTCGCGCATGCGCACGTCGGAGCTCCCTCCGGCGTGCGCATGCGCCGTGGGGCAACATCGACCCGCTTGCGAGCGGGTCTGAATGACCCCCACTGTACGATAGATCATTCTTACAGCCTACAAAGTAAATATCATTCAGAGTATTTGCGGGTGTGTACACATGATATATAGCGGAATGTCATCATTCGCAGATATATCGCGTCGGCCGTGCAGCACAGCAAAGGCTATATATCTTACATATATAATGTACGCATATGTAGGGGTGTATAGGCGTCGCACTGACCCTGGCCGCAGGAACCGCAGACTGACATCACAATTGGTTGGGCAAACTTAAATGCCCACCCAGTAGTGATGGCTGGCCGGACATATCTAGCAGCCCATTGGTCAGTGTGTCTGTTTATCAAATCGGTCGCTCACTCAGCGGGACAGTCGGCTGGCCGCATCGGTCAGGTGTACTCTAAATTAGTTTATGTCATTGACAGACAGGAAGGGAGTTAATTTAACAACCTCTAACATAACAGCAAACCGCATATTGCTAAATACTGAAATCCAAAATTGGTATGTTTAATTATTTACGCTGAATAACTACAATATATCAGTCTGAGGACCCCTGAGGTTAGACATAAAACAGGTCAGAACTCCTGAGTTTGATGTATTTTCAAAACCTGTATAATATGGACTTGGTCCATGGCAAGGTTAGGACACAAAGCTAAAAGTGTCTATAGACACACAACACACAGACTGGCTGCATAGGAAGCACATTGATTGTCATGGCTACAATACAGCGCAAAAGGTCTTTGATAAAGCTGCTTATCGCAGCGAAACGCGTCAGTAGTCCACCCCTTCATCTTCAGAACCCCTCAACCTATGCGGAATTGCTTGAACCAGCACTGGATTTCTTTACCTGAACTTTCATTGGAATCAACTCATTTCTGCACCTGATTTCCGGACTAAGTGGATGAGGCATCGGCACAGGCACAACACAGGCGAGGACTTATGGAGCATACACACGGTCAGATTTGTCAGATGAACGATTTGACCAAAGTTTTGAACGATTGAACGATTTTTGACTGCATTAAAATGAATGGAATCGTCCCAGTCTGACTGCAAACACATCAGATGTCAGAAATCGTTATCTGACCATCGGGAACGCGCATCGTTGATCGTCCATCGTTCAGGCATGGCAGATATGAACGATTTTCCTTCAGATATGAACGACTGAATGATTTTTAAATCGTTATCGTTCATATCTGAAGGAAAAATCTGACCGTGTGTATGCACCATTAGCCTTTATAACTGAAGTATCTCCAGTCTTCAATTGTATATGGGACACTTTCCTCCAGCGGTGCCTTATTAATGTGGATTACGCCCCCACCATTAAGGAACTACAGACATTACAGCAGTCTGCCCTTTAATAAGCCCAGTGCCTTTTATTTGGAACAAGCTACCATCTTTTTCATGCACCTCTGCAGAATACATCTCCTGAGGGTTCTTGACGTTTTTAATTTTGTACCATTTTACATGTAGTGATTTTAACACTTGTATTGTCATTTTATTGCATTAAAATACTGTTCATTAATTCCAATTAGTTGCACCCAACTGTCATACTTGTATTAGATAGCTATGGTAATTTAGCGCTGCTATTTTTTATCTCTCATTCTTCTTGTGTTGTGTACAGATGATGTGTCTGAACGACGTCGCTCACAGACCTATTACATCAGCTGTGTAGCACAGCCGATGGCGGATATATCTGCTCATTGTGCTGTGAGTACGGGCGGGCAGAGGGCGACGGGGGTCGCAACGCGATCTCCGGCCAATTGGACTGCAGTGATGGTTGACCAGTGTGTATGAACAGCCATCTGCAGAGCTATATCTTTCCGGCGTGTACCCAGCTGTAGCCATACTCGGGCAGGTACTGCAGTGAATGATAAAACAGCCTCGCTGATGCGCTATATAATGTGTCAGTGCTATAAAACGGTGTATAAATAAATGTCAGGGACCCGACAGACAGACGGCTGATGCCAAACAACCACCAAATGGCACCTAGAGGATAACAATTAGTACTGGCGCAAAGGAGGTCAGACCTGATCTGACAGGGCACACAGTGATGATCCATCTATATGTGACCGAAAGGGGATGGGGCAAGTGCCTATATCGGCCTGTGTATAGGAACCAGCCATCTATGGAAGCAGATGCAGAAATGCTCTTCTACAGAGTGAGAATTCCAAAATCAAAATAAAATTGGCCAAAATGTTACCATTTTATTCCACTTTCTGAGCTGTACATATCTATGAGTATGCAATACCCGGCAGTATATACAGCTACCCTATGCTGGCCGCAGGATATACGGTATAAATACTGCACAATGGTGAGCAACTTCCACCGACATGCCCAACTTCTACGCAGAATCGCCCATTTCCCGCAAGAAACAGCAGAGACCGGACTCAGAATCGCCTGTGTATACGCAAAGATGCTCCGACACCCTCGCAGGATGCTCAAACCGTCCGCATTCAACGTGGACAACTCCGAAAAAAGGTCCAATGTGAACCCACAAAAGTAACTATTCATTTGCATTGGACCAATTTGCCATACGGACATTATGTGGTTAAATGGTATATAAAATGCAAAACATGGTTATAAGTGGTGAGGACAGGTTGCGTACAGGATCCGGTGGTCGGGATGCTGGCAGTCAGAATACGGACAGTGGCATCCCGACAGGATTAGGCAAGTATCCTAACCCTCCACCCCTGCAGCCAAACCCTAACCCTCCACCCCTGCAGCCAAACCCTAACCCTCCAACCAAACCCTAACCCTCCACCCCTGCAGCCAAACCCTAACCCTCCAACCAAACCCTAACCCTCCACCCCTGCAGCCAAACCCTAACCCTCCACCCCTGCAGCCAAACCCTAACCCTCCACCCCTGCAGCCAAGCCCTAACCCTCCACCCCTGCAGCCAAGCCCTAACCCTCCACCCCTGCAGCCAAGCCCTAACCCTCCACCCCTGCAGCCAAGCCCTAACCCTCCACCCCTGCAGCCAAGCCCTAACCCTCCACCCCTGCAGCCTAATCACTGTCAACCTGAAATACATTATACCACAAGTTGCAATAGTTGCGTATTTAATAGATAAGGAATTAGGTTCTGTTAAACTGCATTCACTGCTTAGTAAAACCTGTCCCGAGTAACAACTGTTACAGCTAATCTTTGGCACCGTAGCGGCCTCTTAAATGCAACTCTGCGGAGACTAAACCTTCCAACCACCGTCTATTTAGCTGAATGTATAATGATGGATTAGCACAGAAGTTGAACTGTAGGTGGAAGCAGGTTTAGGAGCCTGTGTTTACATTGTGTCAAGTTCACTTTCTTATCAATAGATAAATCATGCTGCACCTTTAAATAGCTCATGTGAGCAACAAAGAACAAAAAAGAACTTCCCATACAATCACGATCGCCCAGCCTGACAGCATTTCTCCGTACAATCAGCGCAAAGAAAAAAAAAACCATGAAGGCCACATAAAGGTTTCTATTCTCAGTGGAATGTGCAGGAACTGAACGGCACCAACAAGGACCCGATTCTGAGCTGGGAGCAAAGCAAAGCTACTTTACACCAGAACAAACCATGCTGCACTGCAATGGGGGCAAACACAACTGTCCTGGTTTTGCAATCAGGGTAAATACTGATTGATTTTGCATGTAGCCCACAAGTGCTAAAAAAATAAAAATTTAAAGGACCACGTATGGGGAAAAAAATAAAATAAAAAAATTATAAACACACTATATATATATATATATTTTTTTTGTTGCATTACTGTTTTAATGAAACAAAAATGTAATATGATTATATTAATACTGTGAAATATTGCTATGTATTAGCGGCCTTGATCAACCATGTTTTAATGTTTTCTAAAAATTTTTTTCTTTTTTCCCCCAACCCTGGTTAGGACCATCTCCTTTTAGAAAGGAGCTTGTACTTCCAAACTTTAATACAAAACGTAATTTTGAGGTGATAATTGATTATTCAGATTTTGAGTTTAACTTTTTCAGTAACGGAAAAAACTTTACTGTTGTATGTTTTAATCTTACCATATCATGGAGAAAGAATTATGTATGGCTGTTAAATTGCCTTTTTCCCCCCATTATATTGAGATATTAGGGTAACACTTTAAATTAAACACATTGCAAATAACTGAAAGCCTGATCATAATATTGTTTTCATTCAGTGAACACTGATAGTTTAGGGCAGCAGAGGCCAACCTGCGGCTCTTCCGTTGTTCTGATGCGTCTCCCGACTGCCTCCTGATAGGCGTGCAGCTCTTCCGTTGTTCTGATGAGTCTCCCCTGACTGTCTCCTCTGATAGGCGTGCAGCTCTTCCGTTGTTCTGATGAGTCTCCCGATAGGCGTGCAGCTCTTCCGTTGTTCTGATGCGTCTCCCGACTGCCTCCTGATAGGCGTGCAGCTCTTCCGTTGTTCTGATGTGGCTCCCCTGACTGCCTCCTGATAGGCGTGCAGCTCTTCCGTTGTTCTGATGTGGCTCCCCTGACTGCCTCCTGATAGGCGTGCAGCTCTTCCGTTGTTCTGATGTGGCTCCCCTGACTGCCTCCTCTGATAGGCGTGCAGCTCTTCCGTTGTTCTGATGTGGCTCCCCTGACTGCCTCCTCTGATAGGCGTGCAGCTCTTCCGTTGTTCTGATGTGGCTCCCCTGACTGTCTCCTCTGATAGGCGTGCAGCTCTTCCGTTGTTCTGATGAGTCTCCCGACTGCCTCCTCTGATAGGCGTGCAGCTATTCAGAGGAGCCTCGTCCTATGTTGCAGCAGTCTGCTCCGCTCCAGAGGCAGGTATGGGTGATGTCACGCTACAAACAGGAGGCGGAGCTCAACTTGTGACCGAAACTCCAGCCACGAAGAGGACGCAGTCGCCAGAGCCTATTTACATGACAAAGACAGTCGAAACAGGGTAAGAGCTGTGGGGGTTTGATTTTTTTTTTCATTTTATTTGTGACACGTGAGGGGGCTGAAGTGGCCCTTGGAGTGGAAGAGAGCGTGGGGGAAGGGGGCTGGAGTGACCCATGGAGGGCCTGCTGGAGTGACCCATGGAGGGGCTGCTGGAGTGACCCATGGAGGGGCTGCTGGAGTGACCCATGGAGGGGCTGCTGGAGTGACCCATGGAGGGGCTGCTGGAATGTATTGTGAATCTGATTTTTTTCAGTGTATTTTATGTGGATCTGGATTTTTACATTTTTTTATATTGTTCTGGCTTTTGCTTTCCCTTTGCTCCTACAAACATCATACCAGGGGTGTGGTCTAGCTGGCCATACCCCTTTTGGCATGTGCGCCTTCGGCGTGCGCATGTTCTTGGCTCTTTGACATACCTACAGATATTTTTGGGCTCTTTATCTGACTGGTTGGCCACCCCTGGTTTAGGGAGCCTTAATATGAAGCACTAGATCACAAATCCAAATTATTCTTATCTATTAGCAAAATAGAGCACTTCTGCTGGTTAACAATGCCAACATCTTATACCTGTGCAGACTTATGTTTTAGGCTCTATGTGCATATTTTCATGGAATTGCCCATCGGTGCCCCCGGCAGTGCAGCATGGTTCTTGCCAAGGAGCCATGTCACCAGCTCTTTGCTCCCATCAAAAGCTGGGTACACACCAAACGATATCTGTACCCAGCAATGCGACGATCCCAGCGCCAATGGGCAGATATATCGGGCAGTCCATACACACTGGACGATCCGATGTCCGACATGCTGGCTCCCGCCAAATAGCGCTGCATGGCTTCACCACCCACATTGCCCAATCTTCCTGCATGTACAATTGATCAGGCGACGTGGCCGACACCCCACAGGAACGCGCACTACACGACGTAGCGCATACACACTGCAAAATATTGACGACTTGTCGTTCCAATGCGTCGGAATCGGCCAAATCGTTATCATGTAGTGGCCATTAGAATCACCCTGTATATGTTTGCTTAGAGTGTGTGTATATATATATATATATATATGTGTATATATGTACATATTATATATACATATGTACATACACACCGTATATACTCGAGTATAAGCCGCGTTTTTCAGCACAAAAAATGTGCCCCCAGTAGTAATCCCTGGGGGCACTACCAGGAGGGATTACTACTGGGGGCACAACCAGGGGGAATTACTACTGGGGGCACTACCAGCTGCTGCCATTTCCCACACTGGGCTTATACTCGAGTCAATAATATATATATATACACACACACACACACACACACACACACACACACATGTATATATACATCATATGTATAACATATAGAAAGATCCCATACTACTTAAGCTTCCCTTTATATGGGTTTGATTTTCAGGGTGATAAATAAAAATATAAAAAAAAGTCAACTTTAAATGATCAATACAGAGATAGCCCCTTATGTATGTATCTGTTAATCTCACACTGGGGTATATTCATAAAGAACATGAAGTGGCTGACGATAAATATGTCACTATATATCACCTCACATTGAAGTTTAGTAGCCATTCACGTATACTTACCTCTCCGACATCTCCATGCGCTGTCCGGCCCCTCCGCGATCACTGGACGCACTGAGAATATAGACATATTGGGTGCCCGATAGGTCTGTATTCTCACTGCACATGAGCCGGCATCTGAGAGCAGCAGGTCAGACCTGCCGCAAAGGACGCAGGGGGCGGAGCCGACGCCGGACAGAGAGCAAGGAAGTGTGCGACTTCTCTGCTCTGTACGGCTTATGCCATCCACAGATGGCGAATCTGTACATGGCAGAGGAACGGAGAGCTCTGACTCGCACTCGCCATATAAAAGTATATGGTGATGGGATGCACTTGTGTACGGTAACTGGCTCCATGAATAGCACGAAGCAGAGAAGAGCCCTGATCTCAGCTAAACAGAATTGTTCGGTTTCATGAATAGACCCCACTGAGCTTTGCAATGTCCCTTTAAAAGAGCAATTGTCTAGACTTAAACTACAGGACATCGGGGCACAACAGAAGTCTCTCAGCATCAATTCCCTCTCCAGCCCGAATATACTCCAACAATCTCCAAATCATCACTTTGTATATAAACTGTACCAGGGTGAGCAGCCTCAACTAGTCCTACCCATCCCTCCCCGACTATTCATGCTCTCGTCCTCCTGTTACGGGCTAACACAGAAGCCACCCTACGTGTGACCTCCTGGTTGAACAGGTTTATACATGTATTGTACTATCCACATTGGGTACCCCCAAAGCTCGCGCTGCTACAGACGCACTAGCTGCAATACACACAGCACTATGCCGATGGTAACGCAATCGCTTCATCCAGACAGAAACGTGGATTAAACGTCCTGCAATTCTGAGTTTGTCACCTATGTGCACAAGTCTTCAGCCGTCTGTGCCCTAGTGCGGTGATACATGTGACTGTTGGGGCTGCGCATATTACCTCCTGCGCTTAGTGTCCCCGCACTGCGCATCTGTGATAACAAGTCCTTTCCTGCAGTAGGGGAATCTGAATTTATCATCCTGGTGCATTACTTGCATATGAGTGTAACAAATGAAATTATGTTCCTACACAATGCAAACATAATAAAAAAAAAAAAAACAATGATATTTGTTTTATCACTTTAAAAAGTTAATTTACAAGTATTTGAAAGATACAAGAAACTAGGAGGCTCTAATAAATACTCCAGGAGAACACACAGGGTCATTCTTCCCAGCAATGTGGACATAGAGCGAATTGTGCTGAACGTTGTTTGCAAACAGGCTTTGAGCAGAATTGCTTGTAGTGGAGGACATTATCCGCAGCAGGTATGTTTCCGGCGATGTACCAAGCGTTTCCCGCTGATATCACTCAGAACGGTATGACGTCAGAATGTCGACAGTGCATTAAAGGGTTAGGTTTAGGCTAAATCTGAAAAAATAATATGGTATGTCAACATGCTGGTGTCGACATTTGTAAATGTCAACATTTCTGTTGACACAATGCCCATGTCGGCAGATTGTCGACATTTTCGTGCCGACATACTGCATGTCAAATTTTCATACCATACCCCTCATAACATTCAACATGCAATAATTACATATGATCTGAGAACAGAAAAGCAGAATACAGTACAGCGCTGGTACTTCTCCGTCATAGCTTATATATAAATAGGACTTCATTGTATTTCTTAATAATATACATATATTACAACCAGCAAGAAATATTTAAAACAAACAGTAAAGAGAAAAAATAAGCAACTGAAAAACCTCAGTGCACCATGCTGAGGTCCCTATGCACCACAGACCCCATGCTGAGGTCCCTATGCACCACAGACCCCATGCTGAGGTCCCTATGCACCACAGACCCCATGCTGAGGTCCCTATGCACCACAGACCCCATGCTGAGGTCCCTATGCACCACAGACCCCATGCTGAGGTCCCTATGCACCACAGACCCCATGCTGAGGTCCCTATGCACCACAGACCCCATGCTGAGGTCCCTATGCACCACAGACCCCATGCTGAGGTCCCTATGCACCACAGACCCCATGCTGAGGTCCCTATGCACCACAGACCCCATGCTGAGGTCCCTATGCACCACAGACCCCATGCTGAGGTCCCTATGCACCACAGACCCCATGCTGAGGTCCCTATGCACCACAGACCCCATGCTGAGGTCCCTATGCACCACAGACCCCATGCTGAGGTCCCTATGCACCACAGACCCCATGCTGAGGTCCCTATGCATCACAGACCCCATGCTGAGGACCCTATGCATCACAGACCCCATGCTGAGGTCCCTATGCATCACAGACCCCATGCTGAGGTCCCTATGCATCACAGACCCCATGCTGAGGTCCCTATGCATCACAGACCCCATGCTGAGGTCACTATGTATTACTATGCACCACAGACCCCATGCTGAGGTCACTATGTATTACTATGCATCACAGACCCCATGCTGATGTTACCATGTATTACTATGCATCACAGACCCCATGCTGAGGTTACTATGCATCACAGACCCCATGCTGAGGTTACTATGTATCACAGACCCCATGCTGAGGTTACTATGTATCACAGACCCCATGCTGAGGTTACTATGTATCACAGACCCCATGCTGAGGTTACTATGTATCACAGACCCCATGCTGAGGTTACTATGTATCACAGACCCCATGCTGAGGTTACTATGTATCACAGACCCCATGCTGAGGTTACTATGTATCACAGACCCCATGCTGAGGTTACTATGTATCACAGACCCCATGCTGAGGTTACTATGTATCACAGACCCCATGCTGAGGTTACTATGTATCACAGACCCCATGCTGAGGTTACTATGTATCACAGACCCCATGCTGAGGTTACTATGTATCACAGACCCCATGCTGAGGTTACTATGTATCACAGACCCCATGCTGAGGTTACTATGTATCACAGACCCCATGCTGAGGTTACTATGTATCACAGACCCCATGCTGAGGTTACTATGTATCACAGACCCCATGCTGAGGTTACTATGTATCACAGACCCCATGCTGAGGTTACTATGTATCACAGACCCCATGCTGAGGTTACTATGTATCACAGACCCCATGCTGAGGTTACTATGTATCACAGACCCCATGCTGAGGTTACTATGTATCACAGACCCCATGCTGAGGTTACTATGTATCACAGACCCCATGCTGAGGTTACTATGTATCACAGACCCCATGCTGAGGTTACTATGTATCACAGACCCCATGCTGAGGTTACTATGTATCACAGACCCCATGCTGAGGTTACTATGTATCACAGACCCCATGCTGAGGTTACTATGTATCACAGACCCCATGCTGAGGTTACTATGTATCACAGACCCCATGCTGAGGTTACTATGTATCACAGACCCCATGCTGAGGTTACTATGTATCACAGACCCCATGCTGAGGTTACTATGTATCACAGACCCCATGCTGAGGTTACTATGTATCACAGACCCCATGCTGATGTTACTATGTATCACAGACCCCATGCTGATGTTACTATGTATCACAGACCCCATGCTGATGTTACTATGTATCACAGACCCCATGCTGATGTTACTATGTATCACAGACCCCATGCTGATGTTACTATGTATCACAGACCCCATGCTGATGTTACTATGTATCACAGACCCCATGCTGATGTTACTATGTATCACAGACCCCATGCTGATGTTACTATGTATCACAGACCCCATGCTGATGTTACTATGTATCACAGACCCCATGCTGATGTTACTATGTATCACAGACCCCATGCTGATGTTACTATGTATCACAGACCCCATGCTGATGTTACTATGTATCACAGACCCCATGCTGATGTTACTATGTATTACTCTGTTTTTATGTTTTAATCGCCAATACATTCTACTTATTACAGCAGATACAAGCGCCACAACGTACTGTGTGAGGCAGATGGTGTGCGCACGGCACAGCGCACAATCTGTCCTCCCGCGTTGTCGTGCTGTCACACATCACATTCATTGCAGAACGATACAAACCAAAATTACATCCCCTTACCCAATACACAGAAAATAGAAGTTAAAATGGTAACCACACTTTGTTCTGAGAAAGGAAGAGATATTAGATTATATTTGCACCCGCCCTTTACTTCCCCTGACACACACACTGGGGCACACATCTGGGTAATAGGGCAAACAGGGAGCTCAGCGTTCTCACCCGTGGTGCAACTAACAGGATTAGTGCGTCACCCACGTGTCTCCGGGACCCTGTGCCGCCATAGTGCCCGTGCTGTGAATACCAACAGTGCACGGTATTTGAGGCTTAGAACACCATATTCTAAATAGAATAGCTCAGACGCCTGTCCCACGATCTGGTTATTCCCGGGTCATCCCGTTTACACTACACCCGTGTCTGCCCGGCGGGTCACTCCCTTGAGGCGGGCCTCCGCACCCACGACCAATCAGCAGTTTTTAAACTTGACTGGTCGAATACCCTGTGTCCCCCCTGTCAGACTGCAGCTTATCCAGATCGCTCCCAGCTAGAAACCTGGTCTTGGCCAGGGTCAAAATCCTGGGACACAACCCGGGTTGACACTTTCAACCCAAGCCAGGACCCGGGCTGCCCCGACAATATCCTGGGTCAGAGGCTCGGTGTGAAAGGAATATAAGTTGTGCAGATGAGGTGGTACCTGAGGGCAAGGGGTCACTACAAAATATGTGCGACCCTACAAACCTTGCTATGGGAACCAAAATTTCCTAGTTGTGCCCCTGCCTGTTACTATACAGTAATGTAAGAATTTATTTTAGGCAGTAAATTAATCTGACTAGTAAAATGTGCTATTTTTGAGTTAAGATTGTGAGAAACAAAACAAAATCTAATTACAAATTAATAAGGCAAAAACAAAAAATATATATAGTGATATGTTCGCCCGCCAGGGGTTAGACCGCTGCACAGCACTACAGGACTTTGAAGTATATGAAATTTATTTCCAGATAAGTAAAGTCCTGTAGTGCCGTGCAGTGCCCTAACCCCTGGCGGGCGAACATATCACCAAGTGTATTATCTGATACCAAAGGCACACAGGCGACGCGACATTTACATGGAGTGCTGGTCCAATGACATTCTATCTCTCGCAAATATGCGTGATAGCACGTATTTTACACAACTTTGGGGACCAGGGACCCACTTTTTCAAAATGGTTGTCCCCGCAGGGATGCACTGCAGAAGATGGTCTCTGGTGTGGTTGCACACTGGGGAATTCTGTTACAGGGGGTTTCACTACCTCATGCAGGGGGAGGGGGGTCTTTCTGAGTACATAGGAACCCCCCCCCCCCTGACAGACCGATTCCCTGTACACTGCTCACAGTGGGGGCAGAGCCGATACAACAAGCCCCAAGCCATCCAGCCCGTGAATCGCGGCATTACATTGTGAGGGGACAGCACCTAATGATGCGATTAGCCTGCCCGTTAGCAACCTTAAAAGTGTAAGTATGTGTACTTTGTACATGCATTTATCTATGTGTTAGGGGCCTATTCACTAAACCTAAAAATTCTCTAGAGACAATTAGGTTTAGAAATCGCATGGAGTTCTAGCTAATTATAGGTGGAATTCATCATTCCTCCTCTCCATAAGTATCTATTCCGAAAAGCTGTCATTTTTGCGATGACAGCTTTTCGGGAAATAGATACTTTTCCTGCCTACACTACCTTATCGTGTCTGGAAACAGTGCTGCGCATATGCCGTTACATCTGTAAAACCAGCGCATGCGCAGCACTGCCTACAGATGCGTTAAGTTTGTGTACTCCCCCCTCACCCCCCTCCGCTCACCTTCCCCCTCCGCTCACCTTCCCCCCCCTCACCTCCCCGACTTACCTGTCCGCGCAGCAGCCTCCGGCTCCGTCCTGCTGGTCTGTCATGTGGTTTCCCAGCAGACCACATGACAGATTAGGGAAAAAAAAACAAAACTTTTTTTTTTTCAAAACTTTCTTGTGCTCCGCTTTGGAGCACACATGTCCGACCAGCCTCCGGAGCCTGAGGACGGAGCAGAGCGCCGGAGGGACTCGTCAGGGGACCTGCACACGCGGATACAGGTAAGTTGATTCTGCTATTCGCCACCTCACAGTGGCGAATAGTAACTGCATCAAATCCCAAAAATTCATAATTTTCAGAATTTGATGAATACCACAATTTCCACATGGAAATTAACGTAGGGGAACTTAGCAAGGAGATATCTGTGATATCTCCTGTGCTAAGTCTGTTCATGAATACCAAAATGTCCTTATTAACGTTATTTTAGTGTTGATGAATAGGCCCCTTAGTGTGTTAATGTATGTATACTATGTATGTTAGTGTGTACATTTGTGTATGTGATATATATATATATATATATATATATATATAGCTATATATATATAGACTGAATTGAGACCCCTGAAATGGAGAAACAAAAATCTGAGCCAGCACACCAATGTTTGGCGAATCCCTCTGCACGACTGAGCCGCTGCGAGAGGTGTAGAATACAGTCTTTAAATTTTGCACAGGAATTAACCTGAAACATTCAATTGCAGGCAAAAAGCAGTTTTTGCCTGTCCGAAACTTTCCGCCCAATTGAATTGCAATGACTTTTTTCGCCTAAGTGGAAAGTCCATGCATTCAGATAGGCGGAAAAAGTGCAGTTTTGGGGTGCAAAGTTGCGGGAACCCCGGCGCAGTGTTAGGACATTCCCCCAAAGGTAAACTGTCAAAAATAAGTTTAAAAAAACCCATTAGAACACCCCCCAAAAATACTTTCGTTTTGGTGGGTGAAAAAGTGTAAAGTTGGGGGACAAACAAAAACTAGTGAAATAGAATCCTGGGGGGTCCCCAAGTATGCCCCAGGTGCTTTTTTTTACTTTGCAGATGTTTGCGGCAGGTGGATTTTCCATGTTTTTTTAAAACTTCCTTTTAGAAACTTTTAAATATGCTAGCCCCCATTTTCAGGTACCCCGAACTTACAGGGACTAGTTATTTTTAAGAAAAAAAATAAAAATTGCTAAATGCTATTCTTCACCCCATATGCAAATACGCCAAATAGCACCTACTGAGGCCATTTAGGAACCCCAAATATCTTCAGCAGGGCTATTCGGGGGTAACCATAGTGATCCCCTATGTCCGTGCATCTTGTGGGGGGTGTCAGGCTGATTTCCCCAAATCTGACAGGACTATTCGCCGATCTAAGTTTCGCCGGGACGCGTTCTCGCATCCTTTGCAAATGAACACGGCGAATCGAGGGAACGAGCACGATACTTTTCCGGAGGCAAAACTGGCCATGACGGCAAAAAGTACGACACTTTTCGCCGGCAACTGAATACGTGCCAAAGTCGCAGATGAAGCACAACGGGACTTGGCGCGAGAAAAATCTGCGGACGCTGCATCGTAGCAATTTGTATAAAGATTCGGACACCGTTGTACATATGCCGCACATCACATTGATCAGTGTAATCTAGAAATTTAGTTTTGTCGCTTCAGTTTTATCTATGCAAAAAAAAAATAAACATTTATTTATATATATATAAAATTTGCTTAGACCCCTTGTCCGGAATGCTCTTTGAATATCTCAGACTAACGGCGGAATTCAATTGATTTCGCGGCCTGCATCACCCGTCGAAAGTGACAGGAGATCGCGGGCCGCTATTCAATTGTGCCCAAAGTGGTCGGGTTTAGCCGCGTAAAACGGCTAACCCCGACCAAAGTGCTGGGCGCGATCGCGAAAAGTGATGTTTGGGCGGACAAACATGTCACTTTTCGCACATTTCAGCTCTCATCCCCCAGGGGCTGCGAGCTGAAATGTAGCGCTTGGCAGCTGATCGCGCCCGACAGGAGCAAGAATAGAATACTTCCGCCGGGCGCGATAGGGGATGAAAATAATTGGAATCCGCCCTAAGTAAGATATTAATGAGATTCTTTTGCGATGGATTTGGAATAAAACTGTATAAAATTTGATAGAAAAACAAAACCAACAACAAAAACCATAATAAATGCTTTAGTATAGATAACCTTAATATGTCAAGACAACTAATCAGAACACAGAGCCGGCACAGTGGTCCGGGGGACGCGGGATAGTGGTGACCGCCGCCGCCGGCTGCTGCTCTCACATGGACCCGGCGCCCGAGCCAATTGCTGACACTGTTTATGTTCTGCCCCTGATTGGCCGCGTGGCGTAGCTAGCATTCCCGCTAGGCTGTTTCAACGGGGCGCCGCGCCTTGCCCCATTTCTGAAGGGTACCCTACCGCACGGCGCCTCGCTGAAACAGCCTGCGGGTTGTGTCCTCCTCCCGCCCCTCTCCATTGGCCAAGCCCCCTTTTCGGACGCACAAATTGCCCCTGCCTGCCGCCGGATCTAGAGTGACCACTAGTAGCCATTACACAATGGAGGGAGGGTGCGCGGGCAGCAAAACACGTGAGGTTGCTGTCGTAGGGGGCGCCGGTTGGCGGGAGGCTGGGAGACGGTGAGGAACAGTGCATCATCATTTGCATCTATAGGGGCTCCGCTTGCAATACCCCCTGGAAACGGTCCATTTTGCTTCAGAGTCCATGGCCAAATATATCATCGCACTTACAAATCGGCAAAATGTTACAAATCCCGCCATAAAAGGGCGTGGCTTAGCCGGTGATGGTTCACACCTTTTATTACCCAATTCTGTCGTAATAACATAAGATCTAGCTATTATCTAGCGAAGCATTTTCCGTACGTATGTTCTGGGTTCAAATTGGCGAAATGTTTGCCACGGGCATACTAGCAAGATACAGATTTTGAAAGAGAAAGACACACGGCCGAGTCACCCCGGGACTTTGTGCACCCAGAGGGGCCATTCAGCATAACTGATGCCACATTGTAGGAGGACACATCTGTATGTACAATTCTACTCTTCTCTGCGGCCAAACCAACCTTAACTATCACAGCCGCCATCATCAGTGCCCACTTACACCAGCCCTAACTGTACTCCTGGTATCACAGCCGCCATCAACACCAGTGCCCACTTACACCAGCCCTAATTGTACTCCTGGTATCAAAGCCATCATCACCAGTGCCCACTTACATCAGCCCTAATTGTATCACAGCCGCCATCATCACCAGTGCGCACTTACACCAGCCCTAATTGTATCACAGCCGCCATCATCACCAGTGCGCACTTACACCAGCCCTAATTGTACACCTGGTATCACAGCCGCCATCATCACCAGTGCGCACTTACACCAGCCCTAATTTTATCACAGCCGCCATCATCACCAGTGCGCACTTACACCAGCCCTAATTGTACACCTGGTATCACAGCCGCCATCATCACCAGTGCGCACTTACACCAGCCCTAATTGTACACCTGGTATCACAGCCGCCATCATCACCAGTGCGCACTTACACCAGCCCTAATTGTATCACAGCCGCCATCATCACCAGTGCGCACTTACACCAGCCCTAATTGTACACCTGGTATCACAACCACCATCACCAGTGCGCACTTACACCAGCCCTAATTGTACACCTGGTATCACAGCCGCCATCATCACCAGTGCCCACTTACACCAGCCCTAATTGTACACCTGGTATCACAGCCGCCATCATCACCAGTGCCCACTTACACCAGCCCTAATTGTACACCTGGTATCACAGCCGCCATCATCACCAGTGCGCACTTACACCAGCCCTAATTGTACACCTGGTATCACAGCCGCCATCATCACCAGTGCCCACTTACACCAGCCCTAATTGTACACCTGGTATCACAGCCGCCATCATCACCAGTGCCCACTTACAACAGCCCTAATTGTACACCTGGTATCACAGCCGCCATCATCACCAGTGCGCACTTACACCAGCCCTAATTGTACACCTGGTATCACAGCCGCCATCATCACCAGTGCCCACTTACACCAGCCCTAATTGTACACCTGGTATCACAGCCGCCATCATCACCAGTGCCCACTTACACCAGCCCTAAACTAAATGCAAAAAACACTTTGGAAACCAGGAGTAATTATGTGTATGTACAGCTCCGCATAAACTGCAATTCCAATCGCACGCGCTCACTGAATATTGCCTACGTGACAAGGAACCACTAATGCTCTGCAAATGGGACATGCTTTCAACTCTGCAGGCAGCAGTGCTCGTAACCTCACTATCCCAGAACACAGTACTACTAGGGGAGATGTCCCCTCTCACCTGTCTGCTTCTGATATCTTTGTCTTTGCAATAATTTCTGGACCCACGGGAGGCTGCCGCCATGCTAGACAGCACCCCCCACCCCTGTGTCAATTGGCCCCCATTATAAAATAACTTCCCACCCCCCATTGGCATTAGTTCCCCCAGTGGCCGTAAATCCTGATAACATTACCCCTCCACACACCCCCTCAGTTGTAAATAAAAATCATTTTTATAAACCAACCCCTCCCCCCAGTAAAAAGCCCCTGTAACTTTTTATTATTATTATTTTACCCGCCCTCTAGCCTCATTCCTTTATATTACACCTCCCCCACCCCTACTGATACCAGACCCTCCCACATGATGATCAGACCCCCTCCCCAGCAGCAGCTGATCTCTGGCACTTTCTTGCAGGGGGATCCGGGGAGTCAGAGGAGATCTGTTCTGCACTCTTGCAGAACGGATCTCCTCTTCTAAAGCCAGGGGAGGCAGTGGGGCAGCGCGGTCGCATGTGATGTGACCTTGCCACCTGAAGAACTGCTGGCTGCATCACACGTGACGTCGCCCGGTAAGTGGTTAAACATATAATAAGTCAATAAATGGGTGCCTCATGCATTTTAATTTCTGGATTACTTTAACAATATACAACTGTGACCGGATGGCTTCCAGCCCGGACTCCTGCTCACAGGTTGGGGGGGCTGATCCCCACTTGACCTTGGGGTATTAGGGATTCCCGCTTAGCGTCAGTGACTGCCTGTCACTCACTCCGCCCACTGCGCCGTGGGCGTGACATTGCTGCCACCAGCAAACTCTACCATCGGCGTTTGGAACTGCTTCTTAGTTACACTCAGGCTCCTACCTCGGCACCTGGAACCACTTCTGCTGCGTATGCGTTTGACTAGCTGCGGCCACACCCCCCGATTGGTGTCGGCTGATTCCTCCTGATCCCTCGCAATGGACCAGGTCTGCACGGTAGCTTGGCAGAGGGCTTGAACTTGGAGACGCTGAGCTCTTACCCAGAACAGCCGGAAAACGGAATAGCGTTTGGAGCGATTCTGTTGGTCGCAGGATTGAGACGCAATAGCCAGGCAAGATGTTTATTGCTCAAAGTCTTGAAAAAGACTCGTCCTTCCGGATGAAGGGGTACATTACATCGCATACAGAAATCTTATCAATCAGCAGTTCTTCTCCTCAAAGAAGTTACAGGGTTGTACACATACAGGCTCACAGTCCCTCTTTTTATATCATTCTTACACACAACATCACAGGGGTGTAAATCCACCCTCTGTTCCTCTCAACCAATCATGCTGTCTCACAAAATAGAAAATAACCACATATTACATTTCAGAGGAGTCCCCCAATTTCCTCCTTTCTAATCTACCACCTAAAAGCAGTTTCCTAAACATAAACTGATTTAGCATCCAGTATAACTGTCTCCTAAAATGTGGATATAACATTTCACAGGAAATGGTAAATGACATTCATCCTTAGATATTTTGTCAGTGTGTGGTAATTGTATCAATGTAGAATACCACTTTTATCCCCAGAAGTACAGACACACAAGAGACAATCTCAGGGACATATCAAAGGACGATTTAGCATTTGACTCTTCACATCATCACACAGAAAGCTTCCATCCTGGTCTCGCCTGGAATGCACTTCAAAGAAAGCTTTGTTACACAAAGGGCGGAATTCAATTGTTTTCGGGGTCCGAATCTCCCGTCTAAAGTGACAGGAGTTTGCGGGCCGCTATTCAATTGTTCTAGATTTTTGTGCTGATCGCGCCCATAGTGGTCGGGTTTAGCCGCGTAAAGCAGCTAAACCTGACCAAAGTGCTTGGCGCGATCGCGAAAAGTGATGTTTGGGCACCCAAACATGTCACTTTTCGCACATTTCAGCTCTCACCCCCCTCGGGCTGCGAGCTGAAATGTAGCGCTGTCAGTTGATCGTGCCCGACAGGAGCAAGAATTGAATAGCTCCGTTGGGCGCGATGGGGGCAGGAATCAATTGAATTCCGCCCAATGGGTTTGACCACTACCATAGGTCAGGATAATTAACATATCACTTCCTATGTCAGGAGGGCAATCCCCATTACAATATACTCTTGAACCATATTCCTATAAGTGCATAGCCTATTAAATATACTCTGCTTCATGCACTAATACATTGCAGATCAGCAATAAATAAATTTGGGTTTCAGCTGTCACGAGTTTTGGATAGCCAATAAGATTCGGTAAAAAAAACCGAACGGAACCGAGTAGAACCGAGCCTGCACATCCCTAATATATATATATATATTAGGGATGTGCAGGCTCGGATAGGTTCGAGTTTGCACGGGGAGTTAGTATTTTTCCCTCCAAAAAAACGGAACTCAGAACGAGGCAAAACGTCATCTTACATGGACGAACATAATCATTCCTGGTCTTTTGTGGATTATTGAGACAAGTGAACGGCCACCCACAACGTAATATGACGGACATCATTGGTGGGTCTGTCCCCAGAGAATATTGGCACTGGCAGAGAAAGCGGTACGCTCACCCTATGTGACTGGCAGAGAAAGCGGCACACTCACCCCATGTGCCTGGCACTGGCAGAGAAAGCGGCACGCTCACCCCATGTGCCTGGCACTGGCAGAGAAAGCGGCACGCTCACCCCATGTGCCTGGCACTGGCAGAGAAAGCGGCACGCTCACCCCATGTGCCTGGCACTGGCAGAGAAAGCGGCACGCTCACCCCATGTGCCTGGCACTGGCAGAGAAAGCGGCACGCTCACCCCATGTGCCTGGCACTGGCAGAGAAAGCGGCACGCTCACCCCATGTGCCTGGCACTGGCAGCGAAAGCGGCACGCTCACCCCATGTGCCTGGCACTGGCAGCGAAAGCGGCACGCTCACCCCATGTGCCTGGCACTGACAGAGAAAGCGGCACGCTCACCCCGTGTGACTGGCATTGCTGGAGAGAGCAGCACGCTCACACTGTGTGACTGGCATTGCTGGAGAGAGCAGCACGCTCACCCTATGTGACTGGCATTGGTGGAGAGGGCAGCACGCTCACCCTATGTGACTGGCATTGGTGGAGAGGGCAGCACGCTCACCCTATGTGACTGGCATTGGTGGAGAGGGCAGCACGCTCACCCTATGTGACTGGCATTGGTGGAGAGGGCAGCACGCTCACCCTATGTGACTGGCATTGGTGGAGAGGGCAGCACGCTCACCCTATGTGACTGGCATTGGTGGAGAGGGCATCACGCTCACCCTATGTGACTGGCATTGGTGGAGAGGGCATCACGCTCACACTGTGTGACTGTTACAGGGAGAGAAAATGGCAAATGGTGCCATCACTGCTGTGACATCATAGCTGGCAAAGGGGAAAATGTGGACAGGAGACTCCTGCACAGGGACTGAGGGACAGGGGAGGGGGGTGGTCACACACACACACACGGTGAGGTACAAGGGAGGGGGGTGGTCACACACACACACACACAGGGTGAGGTACAAGGGAGGGGGGTGGTCACACACACACACACAGGGTGAGGTACAAGGGAGGGGGGTGGTCACACACACACACACACACACACAGGGTGAGGTACAAGGGAGGGGGGTGGTCACACACACACAGGGTGAGGTACAAGGGAGGGGGGTGGTCACACACACACAGGGTGAGGTACAAGGGAGGGGGGTGGTCACACACACACAGGGTGAGGTACAAGGGAGGGGGGGTGGTCACACACACACACACACACACACACACACACACACACACACACACACACAAGGTGAGGTACAAGGGAGGGGGGTGGTCACACACACACAGGGTGAGGTACAAGGGAGGGGGGTGGTCACACACACACACACAGGGTGAGGTACAAGGGAGGGGGGTGGTCACACACACACACACAGGGTGAGGTACAAGGGAGGGGGGTGGTCACACACACACACACAGGGTGAGGTACAAGGGAGGGGGGTGGTCACACACACACACACACAGGGTGAGGTACAAGGGAGGGGGGTGGTCACACACACACACACACAGGGTGAGGTACAAGGGAGGGGGGTGGTCACAACACACACACACAGGGTGAGGTACAAGGGAGGGGGGTGGTCACACACACACACACACACACACACACACACACACACACACACAGGGTGAGGTACAAGGGAGGGGGGTGGTCACACACACACACACACAGGGTGAGGTACAAGGGAGGGGGGTGGTCTCACACACACACACACACACACACACAGGGTGAGGTACAAGGGAGGGGGGTGGTCACACACACACAGGGTGAGGTACAAGGGAGGGGGGTGGTCACACACACACAGGGTGAGGTACAAGGGAGGGGGGTGGTCACACACACACAGGGTGAGGTACAAGGGAGGGGGGTGGTCACACACACACAGGGTGAGGTACAAGGGAGGGGGGTGGTCACACACACACAGGGTGAGGTACAAGGGAGGGGGGTGGTCACACACACACAGGGTGAGGTACAAGGGAGGGGGGTGGTCACACACACACAGGGTGAGGTACAAGGGAGGGGGGTGGTCACACACACACAGGGTGAGGTACAGGGGAGGGGGGGTCACACACACACACACAGGGTGAGGTACAGGGGAGGGGGGGGTCACACACACACAGGGTGAGGTACAGGGGTGGGGGGGGTCACACACACACAGGGTGAGGTACAGGGGTGGGGGGGGTCACACACACACAGGGTGAGGTACCAGGGGTGGGGGGGTCACACACACACAGGGTGAGGTACAGGTGGTGGGGGGGGTCACACACACACAGGGTGAGGTACAGGGGTGGGGGGGGGTCACACACACACAGGGTGAGGTACAGGGGTGGGGGGGTCACACACACACAGGGTGAGGTACAGGGGGTGGGGGGGTCACACACACACAGGGGTGAGGTACAGGGGTGGGGGGGGTCACACACACACAGGGTGAGGTACAGGGGTGGGGGGGTCACACACACACAGGGTGAGGTACAGGGGTGGGGGGGTCACACACACACAGGGTGAGGTACAGGGGTGGGGGGGGTCACACACACACAGGGTGAGGTACAGGGGTGGGGGGGTCACACACACACAGGGTGAGGTACAGGGGTGGGGGGGTCACACACACACAGGGTGAGGTACAGGGGTGGGGGGTCACACACACACAGGGTGAGGTACAGGGGTGGGGGGGTCACACACACACAGGGTGAGGTACAGGGGTGGGGGGGTCACACACACAGGGTGAGGTACAGGGGTGGGGGGGTCACACACACAGGGTGAGGTACAGGGGAGGGGGGGTCACACACACACACAGGGTGAGGTACAGGGGAGGGGGGGGTCACACACACACAGGGTGAGGTACAGGGGAGGGGGGGTCACACACACACAGGGTGAGGTACAGGGGAGGGGGGGTCACACACACACAGGGTGAGGTACAGGGGAGGGGGGGGTCACACACACACAGGGTGAGGTACAGGGGAGGGGGGGTCACACACACACAGGGTGAGGTACAGGGGAGGGGGGGTCACACACACAGGGTGAGGTACAGGGGAGGGGGGGTCACACACACACACACAGGGTGAGGTACAGGGGAGGGGGGGTCACACACACACAGGGTGAGGTACAGGGGAGGTGGGGTCACACACACACACACAGGGTGAGGTACAGGGGAGAGGGGGTCACACACAGGGTGAGGTACAGGGGAGGGGGGGTCACACACAGGGTGAGGTACAGGGGAGGGGGGTCACACACACACAGGGTGAGGTACAGGGGAGGGGGGTCACACACACACAGGGTGAGGTACAGGGGAGGGGGGTCACACACACACAGGGTGAGGTACAGGGGAGGTGGGGTCACACACACACACAGGGTGAGGTACAGGGGAGAGGGGGTCACACACAGGGTGAGGTACAGGGAAGGGGGGGTCACACACAGGGTGAGGTACAGGGGAGGGGGGGTCACACACACACAGGGTGAGGTACAGGGGAGGGGGGGTCACACACACACAGGGTGAGGTACAGGGGAGGGGGGGTCACACACACACAGGGTGAGGTACAGGGGAGGGGGGGGTCACACACACACACACACAGGATGAGGTACAGGGGAGGGGGGGTCACACACACACAGGGTGAGGTACAGGGGAGGGGGGGTCACACACACACAGGGTGAGGTACAGGGGAGGGGGGGTCACACACACACAGGGTGAGGTACAGGGGAGGGGGGGTCACACACACACAGGGTGAGGTACAGGGGAGGGGGGGTCACACACACACAGGGTGAGGTACAGGGGAGGGGGGGTCACACACACACAGGGTGAGGTACAGGGGAGGGGGGGTCACACACACAGGGTGAGGTACAGGGGAGGGGGGGTCACACACACAGGGTGAGGTACAGGGGAGGGGGGGTCACACACACACAGGGTGAGATACAGGGGAGGGGGGGGTCACACACACAGGGTGAGGTACAGGGGAGGGGGGTCACACACACACAGGGTGAGGTACAGGGGAGGGGGGTCACACACACACAGGGTGAGGTACAGGGGAGGGGGGGTCACACACACACACAGGGTGAGGTACAGGGGAGGGGGGGTCACACACAGGGTGAGGTACAGGGGAGGGGGGGTCACACACAGGGTGAGGTACAGGGGAGGGGGGGTCACACACACACAGGGTGAGGTACAGGGGAGGGGGGTCACACACACACAGGGTGAGGTACAGGGGAGGGGGGTCACACACACACAGGGTGAGGTACAGGGGAGGGGGGGTCACACACACACAGGGTGAGGTACAGGGGAGGGGGGGTCACACACACACAGGGTGAGGTACAGGGGAGGGGGGGTCACACACACACAGGGTGAGGTACAGGGGAGGGGGGGTCACACACACACAGGGTGAGGTACAGGGGAGGGGGGGTCACACACACACACAGGGTGAGGTACAGGAGAGGGGGGGTCACACACACACAGGGTGAGGTACAGGGGAGGGGGGTCACACACACACAGGGTGAGGTACAGGGGAGGGGGGGTCACACACACAGGGTGAGGTACAGGGGAGGGGGGTCACACACACACAGGGTGAGGTACAGGGGAGGGGGGGTCACACACACAGGGTGAGGTACAGGGGAGGGGGGGTCACACACACACAGGGTGAGGTACAGGAGAGGGGGGGGTCACACACACACAGGGTGAGGTACAGGGGAGGGAGGTACAGGGGAGGGGGGTCACACACACAGGGTGAGGTACAGGGGAGGGGGGTCACACACACAGGGTGAGGTACAGGGGAGGTGGGGTCACACACACAGGCTGCGTACTTACCGTCGGGCAGCTCCCGGTCGCTAATGTGCTGCAGGTGGGGACCGGGCTCCGTCTCGCTCAGCTCCACTTCCACCTGGTAGGGGTCCGGGCGCTCCGGCAGCCCGCGGGCACGGCCCAGCTTGGGGCTGGCGCCCGGGGAGACGCAGCAGCTGACCGTGTTCCCCATGGCGCTGCGGGGACCGATGTGCTAGGACGGCCGGGCTGGGCGCCGCATCCTCTTCTCTCTCCCCTGCCGGCCGGTCCCACGGGAGTTCGCGGCCCGCACACTCCCCTGGCACGTCACCGCGCCCACCCCTCAGCGGCCGCTTCCGCCCTGCACGCAGCCCACCAATCAGAGTCCAGGACTGGTGTGACACCCCGCTTACTGCAGCCAATCACAGCGGAGAGACGGCCTCTGTGGGCGTGCCCGTGTTACCAGTGTGCAATCAGGTCAGCAGCCAATCAGGTGCCGGCACTGTTCTGCGTGTGGGTCCCCGGATGTCAGCCGCTCTGCACCTCAGGCGACATGTTCCGGGTTTCCGGGGCGTGGCTTGGTCAGAGCGAGGCGTGGGGCGCGCAGGTGATTGGTTGTTCCGGGCCCGTTATTGTATATGAGCCCAGCAGCAGCCGGTATAAAGCTGGGAGCACCGTTCCTGCGGACACTAGTGTGGAGGTGAGTATGAGGCAGAACATGTAGTGGCTGTGGTCTGTGGGGGGGGGGAGAGATGTTGCCCATTGCAACCAATCAGCTTCTACCTATCATTATATAGTCTGTATTGGTCTCTCTAGTACAGAACATGGTGCCCCTGGGGAAGCTTAGCTACATCACACCAGGAGACTAATGTATATACCACCTGACTGTACTGCTACTTACTGATGTAACAATTCTCAATGACCTCACTAGAGGCCGAGGACCCGGACAGCAGACATGCTCCCATGGTTATGCCAACAGCTGCTGCCACCGCATCCCGCACAGCCCCTGCCACCTCTGGGGAGGAGACGTCTGCAGAGGACCCCATGCGGTGGCAGGGGCTGTGCGGGAGAGGACGCTGGCTGTTGCCATTAATATGGAAGCATAATCTGCTGCCTGGGTACTCTGCAGACATGTCTCATCTATCCTCCTGACAGTGAGGCCATAGGAGATGCAGGAAAGGGTTATACATTAGGGAGGAATGAGGAGATGCAGGAAAGGGTTATACATTAGGGAGGAATGAGGAGATGCAGGAAAGGGTTATACATTAGGCAGGAATGAGGAGATGCAGGACAGGGTTATACATTAGGGAGGAATGAGGAGATGCAGGAAAGTGTTATACATTAGGGAGGAATGAGGAGACGCAGGAAAGGGTTATACATTAGGGAGGAATGAGGAGATGCAGGAAAGGGTTATACGTTAGGGAGGAATGAGGAGACGCAGGAAAGGGTTATACATTAGGGAGGAATATGGAGACGCAGAAAAGGGTTATACATTAGGGAGGAATGAGGAGACGCAGGAAAGGGTTATACATTAGGGAGGAATGAGGAGATGCAGGAAAGGGTTATACATTAGGGAGGAATGAGGAGATGCAGGAAAGTGTTACATTAGGGAGGAATGAGGAGATGCAGCACAGCGTTATACATTAGGGAGGAATGAGGAGATGCAGGAAAGGGTTATACATTAGGGAGGAATGAGGAGATGCAGGAAAGCGTTATACATTAGGGAGGAATGAGGAGATGCAGGAAAGGGTTATACGTTAGGGAGGAATGAGGAGACGCAGGAAAGCGTTATACGTTAGGGAGGAATGAGGAGACGCAGGAAAGGGTTATACGTTAGGGAGGAATGAGGAGACGCAGGAAAGGGTTATACGTTAGGGAGGAATGAGGAGACGCAGGAAAGGGTTATACGTTAGGGAGGAATGAGGAGACGCAGGAAAGGGTTATACGTTAGGGAGGAATGAGGAGACGCAGGAAAGGGTTATACGTTAGGGAGGAATGAGGAGACGCAGGAAAGGGTTATACGTTAGGGAGGAATGAGGAGACGCAGGAAAGGGTTATACGTTAGGGAGGAATGAGGAGACGCAGGAAAGGGTTATACGTTAGGGAGGAATGAGGAGACGCAGGAAAGGGTTATACGTTAGGGAGGAATGAGGAGACGCAGGAAAGGGTTATACGTTAGGGAGGAATGAGGAGACGCAGGAAAGGGTTATACGTTAGGGAGGAATGAGGAGACGCAGGAAAGGGTTATACGTTAGGGAGGAATGAGGAGACGCAGGAAAGGGTTATACGTTAGGGAGGAATGAGGAGACGCAGGAAAGGGTTATACGTTAGGGAGGAATGAGGAGATGCAGGTTATACATTAGGGAGGAATGAGGAGACGCAGGAAAGGGTTATACGTTAGGGAGGAATGAGGAGACGCAGGAAAGGGTTATACGTTAGGGAGGAATGAGGAGACGCAGGACAGGGTTATTCGTTAGGGAGGAATGAGGAGACGCAGGACAGGGTTATACATTAGGGAGGAATGAGGAGATGCAGCACAGCGTTATACATTAGGGAGGAATGAGGAGATGCAGGAAAATGTTATACATTAGGGAGGAATGAGGAGATGCAGGACAGGGTTATACATTAGGGAGGAATGAGGAGATGCAGGAAAGCGTTATACATTAGGGAGGAATGAGGAGACGCAGGAAAGGGTTATACATTAGGGAGGAATGAGAAGACGCAGGAAAGTGTTATACATTAGGGAGGAATGAGGAGATGCAGGAAAGGGTTATACATTAGGGAGGAATGAGGAGATGCAGGTTATACATTAGGGAGGAATGAGGAGACGCAGGAAAGGGTTATACGTTAGGGAGGAATGAGGAGACGCAGGAAAGGGTTATACGTTAGGGAGGAATGAGGAGACGCAGGACAGGGTTATTCGTTAGGGAGGAATGAGGAGACGCAGGACAGGGTTATACATTAGGGAGGAATGAGGAGATGCAGCACAGCGTTATACATTAGGGAGGAATGAGGAGATGCAGGAAAATGTTATACATTAGGGAGGAATGAGGAGATGCAGGAAAGGGTTATACATTAGGGAGGAATGAGGAGATGCAGGAAAGTGTTACATTAGGGAGGAATGAGGAGATGCAGCACAGCGTTATACATTAGGGAGGAATGAGGAGACGCAGGAAAGGGTTATACATTAGGGAGGAATGAGGAGACGCAGGAAAGGGTTATACGTTAGGGAGGAATGAGGAGACGCAGGAAAGGGTTATACGTTAGGGAGGAATGAGGAGACGCAGGAAAGGGTTATACGTTAGGGAGGAATGAGGAGACGCAGGAAAGGGTTATACATTAGGGAGGAATGAGGAGACGCAGGAAAGGGTTATACATTAGGGAGGAATGAGGAGACGCAGGAAAGGGTTATACATTAGGGAGGAATGAGGAGATGCAGGAAAGTGTTACATTAGGGAGGAATGTGGAGATGCAGGAAAGGGTTATACATTATGGAGGAATGTGGAGATGCAGGAAAGGGTTATACATTAGGGAGGAATGAGGAGATGCAGGAAAGCGTTATACATTAGGGAGGAATGAGGAGATGCAGGAAAGGGTTATACATTAGGGAGGAATGTGGAGATGCAGGAAAGGGTTATACATTAGGGAGGAATGTGGAGACGCAGGAAAGGGTTATACGTTAGGGAGGAATGAGGAGACGCAGGAAAGGGTTATACATTAGGGAGGAATGAGGAGACGCAGGAAAGGGTTATACGTTAGGGAGGAATGAGGAGACGCAGGAAAGGGTTATACGTTAGGGAGGAATGAGGAGACGCAGGAAAGGGTTATACGTTAGGGAGGAATGAGGAGACGCAGGAAAGGGTTATACGTTAGGGAGGAATGAGGAGACGCAGGAAAGGGTTATACGTTAGGGAGGAATGAGGAGACGCAGGAAAGGGTTATACGTTAGGGAGGAATGAGGAGACGCAGGAAAGGGTTATACGTTAGGGAGGAATGAGGAGACGCAGGAAAGGGTTATACGTTAGGGAGGAATGAGGAGACGCAGGAAAGGGTTATACGTTAGGGAGGAATGAGGAGACGCAGGAAAGGGTTATACGTTAGGGAGGAATGAGGAGACGCAGGAAAGGGTTATACGTTAGGGAGGAATGAGGAGACGCAGGAAAGGGTTATACGTTAGGGAGGAATGAGGAGACGCAGGAAAGGGTTATACGTTAGGGAGGAATGAGGAGACGCAGGAAAGGGTTATACGTTAGGGAGGAATGAGGAGACGCAGGAAAGGGTTATACGTTAGGGAGGAATGAGGAGACGCAGGAAAGGGTTATACGTTAGGGAGGAATGAGGAGACGCAGGAAAGGGTTATACGTTATGGAGGAATGAGGAGATGCAGGTTATACATTAGGGAGGAATGAGGAGACGCAGGAAAGGGTTATACGTTAGGGAGGAATGAGGAGACGCAGGAAAGGGTTATACGTTAGGGAGGAATGAGGAGACGCAGGAAAGGGTTATACGTTAGGGAGGAATGAGGAGACGCAGGACAGGGTTATTCGTTAGGGAGGAATGAGGAGATGCAGGACAGGGTTATACATTAGGGAGGAATGAGGAGATGCAGCACAGCGTTATACATTAGGGAGGAATGAGGAGATGCAGGAAAATGTTATACATTAGAGAGGAATGAGGAGATGCAGGACAGGGTTATACATTAGGGAGGAATGAGGAGATGCGGGAAAGCGTTATACATTAGGGAGGAATGAGGAGATGCTGGAAAGGGTTATACATTAGGGAGGAATGAGGAGATGCAGCACAGCGTTATACATTAGGGAGGAATGAGGAGACGCAGGAAAGGGTTATACATTAGGGAGGAATGAGGAGACGCAGGAAAGGGTTATACATTAGGGAGGAATGAGGAGATGCAGGAAAGGGTTATACATTAGAGAGGAATGAGGAGATGCAGGTTATACATTAGGGAGGAATGAGGAGACGCAGGAAAGGGTTATACGTTAGGGAGGAATGAGGAGACGCAGGAAAGGGTTATACGTTAGGGAGGAATGAGGAGACGCAGGAAAGGGTTATACGTTAGGGAGGAATGAGGAGACGCAGGACAGGGTTATTCGTTAGGGAGGAATGAGGAGATGCAGGACAGGGTTATACATTAGGGAGGAATGAGGAGATGCAGGAAAGCGTTATACATTAGGGAGGAATGAGGAGATGCAGGAAAATGTTATACATTAGGGAGGAATGAGGAGATGCAGGACAGGGTTATACATTAGGGAGGAATGAGGAGATGCAGGAAAGCGTTATACATTAGGGAGGAATGAGGAGATGCTGGAAAGGGTTATACATTACGGAGGAATGAGGAGATGCAGCACAGCGTTATACATTAGGGAGGAATGAGGAGATGCAGGAAAGGGTTATACATTAGGCAGGAATGAGGAGATGCAGGACAGGGTTATACATTAGGGAGGAATGAGGAGATACAGGAAAGCGTTATACATTAGGGAGGAATGAGGAGACGCAGGAAAGGGTTATACATTAGGGAGGAGATGCAGGAAAGCGTTATACATTAGGAAGGAATGAGGAGACGCAGGAAAGTGTTATACATTAGGGAGGAATGAGGAGATGCAGGACAGGGTTATACATTAGGGAGGAATGAGGAGATGCAGGACAGGGTTATACATTAGGGAGGAATGAGGAGATGTAGGAAAGGGTTATACATTAGGGAGGAATGAGGAGATGCAGGAAAGGGTTATACATTAGGGAGGAATGAGGAGATGCAGGAAAGGGTTATACATTAGGGAGGAATGAGGAGATGCAGGAAAGGGTTATACATTAGGGAGGAATGAGGAGATGCAGGTTATACATTAGGGAGGAATGAGGAGGTGCAGGAAAGTGTTATACATTAGGGAGGAATGAGGAGATGCTGGACAGGGTTATACATTAGGGAGGAATGAGGAGATGCTGGAAGGGTTATACATTAGGGAGGAATGAGGAGATGCAGGAAAGGGTTATACATTAGGGAGGAATGAGGAGATGCAGGTTATACATTAGGGAGAAATGAGGAGATGCAGGAAAGGGTTATACATTAGGGAGGAATGAGGAGATACAGGAAAGGGTTATACATTAGGGAGGAATGAGGAGATGCTGGAAAGGGTTATACATTAGGGAGGAATGAGGAGATGCAGTACAGGGTTATACATTAGGGAGGAATGAGGAGATGCAGGTTATACATTAGGGAGGAATGAGGAGATGCAGTACAGGGTTATACATTAGGGAGGAATGAGGAGATGCAGGAAAGGGTTATACATTAGGGAGGAATGAGGAGGTTCAGGACAGGGTTATACATTAGAGAGGAATGAGGAGACGCAGGAAAGCGTTATACATTAGGGAGGAATGAGGAGACGCAGGAAAGGGTTATATGTTAGGGAGGAATGAGGAGACGCAGGAAAGGGTTATACGTTAGGGAGGAATGAGGAGACGCAGGAAAGCGTTATACGTTAGGGAGGAATGAGGAGACGCAGGAAAGCGTTATACGTTAGGGAGGAATGAGGAGACGCAGGAAAGCGTTATACGTTAGGGAGGAATGAGGAGACGCAGGAAAGCGTTATACGTTAGGGAGGAATGAGGAGACGCAGGAAAGGGTTATACGTTAGGGAGGAATGAGGAGACGCAGGAAAGGGTTATACGTTAGGGAGGAATGAGGAGACGCAGGAAAGCGTTATACATTAGGAGGAATGAGGAGACGCAGGAAAGCGTTATACATTAGGGAGGAATGAGGAGACGCAGGAAAGGGTTATACATTAGGGAGGAATGAGGAGACGCAGGAAAGGGTTATACATTAGGGAGGAATGAGGAGACGCAGGAAAGGGTTATACATTAGGGAGGTATGAGGAGACGCAGGAAAGGGTTATACGTTAGGGAGGAATGAGGAGATGCAGGAAAGGGTTATACATTAGGGAGGAATGAGGAGATGCAGGAAAGTGTTATACATTAGGAAGAAGTAGCAGTTTAAGTGTTAAATTATTTTATTGATGTCTTGAAGCAGTTTGGTTATGGTAACTAACCCATGGGACCCCATTTTCTGAATTAGAACCTGTACTAGTACATTATTGGACCTTCAACCCCATTCCCGTCTTCTCTCCGTGCATGTGTTAAGGCCGCGATTAGATTATCATGTAAAGGTGCGTGATGACCTAATTAAAATTGGGCTCCAATTTTTTATCAAATCGGTTGGATAAATGACAAGCTGATTAGTTGCTAAGGGTAACCCCACCGCTACATCTTCCCCATATCGGCAATGAGAGTATGTCATTCCCTGGCTTTGTATTACAGGAATCATAAATAAATGTATTTGTGCATGTATTTTTTTTTTTTTTAGGTAGTGCAGTGTATACTGGCAACCCCTTCACACAGTGTATACTAGTAGTCCATCAGCAGGAACACTGTATATACTAGTGGCCCCTTCACACCGTGTATCTGGTGTTCATTTTAGGTCCAGCGCCGGACCTAGAGAAAGGACACTGTCCGAAAAGGGCCGTGTTTAAGACCCCCCCCCCCCTTTTTTTATCGCTCTTGGGGGCATGCCCGGCACTTACAGACATGCCAAAGCTGCCCCCAAGCTCTGCCGGGTGCATGCGGGCCGCATTTTTCCCCACCTGCGGGACACTGCGGCCCGCGGGTGGGGACAGCACCCTGCAGGTTGTTTTAGTGGGGCAATGCCAAAAAGGTGTGTCTTTGAGACGTGCCCCTTTTTCATACCTCCTTTGGAACACAGTATACCAGCAGCCCCTCCTCTGAAACGCTGTGTATTCCGACAGCCCCTACCCTGGAACACGATGTATACTGGCGGCCCCTTTATACAGTAGATACTAGTGGTCCATCTGAGGGAACACGTTGTATACTAATTATCCATCTGTGGGAACACTGTATTTACTGGTGACCCCCCCCACGGTAGCATGGTATGTACGGACAGCCCCTCCGCGAGACCACGGGCCCAAACTGTCATTTTTGTGCAGATAACGACAGCATATGAGATGAGATTGGTTAACTAACAGCTAGAGAGGTAAAAGGGCACTATTAGGGAAATAGGATGTAAAACACAAGGAGAAGGGCTACATATTGGTACAACCATATTGCAGAGGTTCTCGATGGGCTGTATGATCCGGTCACACAGCAATGTTGGCCTGTGGTCAGCGGGATGTGTGAGTGTAGAAAGAGAACTTACACCCTCAGCCATAATAGTAAAACCACTGACAAGTAAAGTGAATACTATTGATTTACCATTGTCGAGGTGGGATATATTAGGCAGTGAGTGAACACTCAGTTCTTGAAATTGATGTGTTGGAAGCAGGAATAATGGGCAGTGTAAGGAACTGAGCGATTTTTGACAAGGGCCAAATAGTGATGACTAGTCTACTGGGTCAGAGCATCTCCACAACGGCAGGGCTTGTGGGGTGCTCCTGGTATGCAGTGATACCTACAATAAGTGGTGCAAGGAAGGGCAACCGGCGACAGGGTCATGACATGAGTGCCCAAAATTGTTGAAAAAGTTAATG
The DNA here is from genome assembly GCA_031769625.1 of Taudactylus pleione. Taxonomy (NCBI): domain Eukaryota; kingdom Metazoa; phylum Chordata; class Amphibia; order Anura; family Myobatrachidae; genus Taudactylus; species Taudactylus pleione. Next base: position 274,328 of record JAUIMM010000894.1, on the reverse strand, counting down.
CTGGTTATGATAGAAAAATGTCAGAACACACAGAGCATTGCAGCTTGCTGCAGACCGGTCAGAGCGCCCATGCTGACCCGTGTCCGCTGCCGAAAGAACCTACTATGGGCATGTGAGTGTCAGCACTGGACCATGGAGCAATGGAAGGAGGAGGCCTGGTCTGATGATTGACGTTTTCTTTACATCATGTGGACGGCCGAGTGCTTGTGCGTCATTTATCTGGGGAAGGTATGGCACCAGGATGCACCATGGGAAGAGGGCAGCTGTTGGAGGCAGTGTGATGCTCTGGGCAATGTTCTGCTGGGAAACCTTGGGTCCTGTCATTCATATGGATATTACTGTGTTACACGTACCACCTGCCTAACCATTGTTACAGACCAAGTACAGCCCTTCATGTCATCAGTACTCCCTGATGGCAGTGGTCTTCAGTGGGATAATGCGCCCGGCTGTTGACTTGGTCTTCAAATTCTGCAGATCTCAGTCCGATCGAGCATCTGTGGGAAGTGCTGGAAAAGCAGGTCTGAGCCATGGAGGCCCCAACTCACAAATTACAGGATTTATAGGATCTGCTGCTAATTTCTCAGTTCCTGATCCCTCAGGACACCTTCAGAGGTCTTATGGAGTCCATGCCTCGATGGGTCAGAGCTGGGGACCTGCACAATATTAGGCAGGTGTTTTTAATGTTCTGGCTGATGGGTGTATGTAAGGTTGTGTGTTCTTTATAGAGGGGTTGAGCATGAAATACTGGCAGTCTGTATGCCAGCAGTCAACATACCAACAGTGGCATCCCGATCTGCTATAGTTACGTTCGGTTTTCCGGCTGATGGGATTCTGGCGTCTGTATCTAGACTGGCATTGGGATTCTGACACAGAGATTTCAACAACCGGCATCCTGTCCGTCGGCAAGGTAACTACATCCCCTATAGAGGGGAAGTAATTAGTAGTATAGCTTATGGAGGTTATGTGGGAGACTCTGGAATTTCATAAGCTGACTGAAAAGGTGAGTTTTCAATGGACGGTTGAAAGTATGGAGACTACAGGAAAATCCTGTTATGAGAGTTCCTGCTAGGCTGTTTTAGCAGCGCGCCGCACCCTGCCTGATTTTAAAGCAGCAAAATGCAAACTGTTGCAAATGCACCGCTTTAGCAGGGCGGTGCCCTGTTAAAACGGCTTGCCCTGTGCTGTCCCCACCCACGGGTGGGATAAGTTGCGTTTTCTGATTGCCACGGGGTGAATAGATGCAATCGGCATCTATTCACATTGAGTGGAGAGCTTGGGGGAAACTCAGCACCTCCATAAGTGCTGGGCACACCCCCAAGAGTGATGAAATGGGGACGTGTCACGAGAGCATGCCGCCTCTCCAGTCGTCCATGCCCCCTTTTCGGGAAGCCCTGCCCTGCCCCCGGTCTGGCATGAACACTTCAGTCCTGTAACTGTGAATGGGAGCAGGTTATGCCTGTGGATGAGAGACGCAAAACAGAGAGGGCGAACTGAGAGATGTTATGAGAAAAGAGAGATTACGTTGGTTTAGTCTTGTTTGGTCTTTGCTAAAATACAGGCAGCCAATGCAGGGGCTGACAGAGCCTGCCAGCTGAAGAAGAACGTTCTGCGGGGAAGATCAGTCTGCATTCAGAATAAACTGTAGGGGTGACAGTCTGTTTAGGGGGAAGACTATTGCAATAGTCATTGCAGGAGATATTGAGTGCATGAAGTCTTAGCAGTGTCTTGTGCGTATTGTAGAAATATTTCTTCGATGTCTTTATAACAGGAGTTGGAACCAGAATGAATGTTGGATGAAACCTAGACATCGAGCTTGAGGGGTAGAGTTGATGTTGATGTCAGGTTGGTAACTTCGGGTGACAGGTGGGAATATCATTAGCTCCGTTTTTTAAAAGATTGAGTTTCAAGTGGCGAGTAGTCCTCCCAGATAAAATGGCAGAAAGACCGCGATGCGCACCATTACAGTGTGAGAGATCCGGGGAGGAGAAGTCAATTTGAGCATCATAAAGAGCATACTGGAATCCAGAGAAGCTTTTTAGTTTTCTGATGAGAAAGTGGCATAGACAGAGCAGAAGTGAGCACCCAGGATGGAGCTTGTGGTCTCCAACTTGTGAAGGAAGCAGAGAGGAGGTGGATCCAGAGAAACGAACACTGAAGGGAGATTAGATAAGTAGGGAGAGAACCAGGATAGGTCTGCGTCCTGCACACCGAGGGATTGTAGTGTTTGTATGAGAAGAAAGGGACACTATGGATTACATTCATTATAATGATCAGGCAAAGTAAGTTATGCAAAAAAACAAACATAAAAAAATATGCGAATTGAACTACGCCTATATCAGCTTAATTTGCCTTGAAAAAACATCCGCATAAACTTTTTATGTACGTTTAATGCTCATACCTTATAGTGCAGTAATAGTAAATTTTAATGGAGTTTAGTATCCTGTAAACCATTTGTGATGTGTTCTTTGGAGGCCAGCAGATTTACACGGTTCATGCTTACGTTAACAGTCCAATAGGGGGTGCAGGTGGGTTATCGGAACAGCTAGGTACAAGTGGCACAGCTACATTGCTGTTATTAGTGGGGCTCGTTCAGAATGTGCACCACTGCGTGTCCATCGATGGTACAAAAACCATCTATGGTGGACCATCGATGGTTTCCACCCTTCGATGGCCACCGCTGCGGGTCATTCAAAAATAGGGGGTGGGGCTAAGCTTCGTCCGTCCAGAAAAAAAATAAAATTTCCCACTTGTCCATCGATAGCAGAGAACCATTCGCTCTCTGTCAACAATGGTAAAAGTATTTGACATCGGCCAAAAACCATCGATGATTTCAAACCATCGATGGTTGATTGCCATCCCTAATTTGCATATTAGCAAGGACGGAATTGCAAAGCTGCCTGTGTCCAGTGTTCGCTGCAGACATCCTTCCTAAGTGCAGTCGGTCAGCCAATTTAATCTTCTTTTCTTGTCCCTTCACGCTTTAATACATGTCATCATTTCCCTCATTGTACACTCCGTGTTCCCAGGTGCAGGGTGTTTTGTATTGCGCAGTGTTCTGTATATTGCTCCAAGTGTAATTTATGCTTTAATAGCAATGTCCGTTATGAATCTCTGTACATATGGAATAGAATTTAAAAAGTTATGATTAGTATAAGGTTTATTTATATACTTTGGTTTTGTTGCCTTATGTATTATAAATTAGTTATATTATATTATACAGGTGGTTGTTCATGTAAGGGCCATCATGGGGTGATAATGTACATACTGGATCGAACTGTATAATGAAGTAATCTCTGTGGGTGACAGTAAATTCATGTCCGGCCTACTGTGACTAGGGGTGAGATTGCGGCGCAGGCTGCACACTACTCAGACAGTGACGTGCGCCAGGGAACGCTGGAAGTGCGTACAAAGTATTTGTGTTTTCTAAGACGCTCTAAAAAAACAGACCCAGAATTACTTCCACACCTGCACATCCCGTCACACCTGCACATCCCGTCACACCTGCACATCCCGTCACACCTGCACTTGCCACGAAATGCCGCCACATGCCATTACATCCCACATGTACGTAAAATGCCTTACACTAGACGTCCCCACGTCTTCATTAGTAATTTACTAATGACCCCTAATTAACAACCAATATACCCTAATTAATAATTCCCAATACTTGCTACAAACCTGCCCAAAAGTGCACTTACCTTGAGGAAACCACTGTCTTGCAGAGGTAGATCATGTGTATGTCGTCCTCCTGCGGCGTGGGGTCATGTGATGCGGAAACTGCTGCGCCAATCATGTGATGCTGAGCCTCAACTCTGACTTATTTATTAGCCATCGCATCAGTGGCGTAAGCCTGGCTGCAGCTGGCGATGGTGGCGTAAGCCCGGCGGCAGTGGCGTAAGCCTGGCTGCAGCTGGCGGTGGTGGCGTAAGCCCGGCAGCATGTGGCGTAAGCCCGGCTGCAGCTGGCGGCATGTGGCGTAAGCCCGGCTGCAGCTGGCGGCATGTGGCGTAAGCCCGGCTGCAGCTGGCGGCATGTGGCGTAAGCCCGGCTGCAGCTGGCGGCATGTGGCGTAAGCCCGGCTGCAGCTGGCGGCATGTGGCGTAAGCCCGGCTGCAGCTGGCGGCATGTGGCGTAAGCCCGGCTGCAGCTGGCGGCATGTGGCGTAAGCCCGGCTGCAGCTGGCGGCATGTGGCGTAAGCCCGGCTGCAGCTGGCGGCATGTGGCGTAAGCCCGGGTGCAGCTGGCGGCGGTGGCGTAAGCCCGGGTGCAGCTGGCGGCATGTGGCGTAAGCCCGGCTGCAGCTGGCGGCATGTGGCGTAAGCCCGGCTGCAGCTGGCGGCTGCAGGTAAAAGCTCTCTGGGCACCTGTTGCCTATCGGTGGATTCGCAGATGCAGAATTGCTGACTGTTCCAGCTCCTGGTCATTGCTGGTGTATCATAGTAATAATTATGGTTTAGCCTCGTGGTCCTATAAATGTGTTATTGGGGACCAACATCACTCCTGACATAGTGTTATTTGTCTTCTAGCACCAAAGCTTGTCACTAAATGAGTAGGTTTGTCTACCAGAACCATCTCTGACCCGTTTGGTGCCCTAGGTGTGCTTTTAGCTAGTGTTCCTTAAATTGCAGCCAATCCTGTGAGGGCAGGCCCCTGTGCCTACCATGTGCCAACTTAGTGCAATGGTGCCCTAGGTGTTCCCCCTATATCAGTGTTGGCTAACCTTGACACTCCAGCTGTTATGGAACTACATAACCCAGCATGCACTGCTACAGTTTTGCTATTAGGGCATGCTAAAACCGTGGCAGGGCATGCTGGGATATATAGTTCCACAACAGCTGGAGTGTCAAGGTTAGCCAACACTGCCCTATATGGTCTTTGCCCAGGTCTGGCTCTGTCCTCTATACCAAGCTGGATAACTTGTTATTATGCAGTGACGGAAGCTGGTTAGTGTGTTCCTTAAATGTTGCTGCAATTCTATCATATAATTTCATTGTTTTCTAGAACGGCCTTGTTACATTCTTGGGTGGGAAGGAATACATTCAAAGTGGTCACGCTACCTAGAAAGCGCATCCAAAAGGGCGGAGTCACTAGACAAGGGGCGTGTCTTTAAATCACTCTCAGAGGCGTGCCCGGCACTTATGGACATGCCGGGCTGCTCCCAAGTTCTCCTGTCTCTGTGAATAGAAGCCGTACACATACGCCCTGCATCTATTCACCGGCGGTGACCGATGCACCGCAATCTTTCCCACCCCCGGTACACTGTGGCCCATGGGTGGGAACGGCATCCGCCATGTTGTTTTAGCAGAGCGCCGCCAAAAGGGAAAGGCGCATCCTGCCCTTTTGAAATTGGGCAGGGTGCAGCGTCCTGCTAAAACAGCCTAGCGAGAACACTACATATATACATAAGTGTGTGTGATTGCGCAGACACATTGTTAATGAAAGATGTCAGAGGCGTATGGCCAGACTAGTTGAGGCTCACGAGAAGGTGGTAAGCAGAAGCGGGCCTCTGATGCACAGCACTTTGCACCTTGAAGTGGATGAGCTACAGCAGCAGAAACCAAACCAGGTTCCACTGCTGTCGGCTAAGGACGGGACGCTGCGGCTAGAGTGGGCACAGGCTAAGCAACACCGGGCAGATGAAGACTGAAAAAATATCACCAGGTCTGACTAATAGCAGTTTCTGATGTGACCTGCAGATGGTCGGGTCAGAATGTGGCATAAACAACATGGCTGGCGATATAATGGTGTCCTGGGATGTTTTCTTGGCACAAATTAGGAACCTCTTAATGCCACCGCAATTTTTTTAAACACAAAACCAATTTCCACTTTAAATCTAAAGGCTAAATCATAGAAATCGTGACACTTGCTGCAACCCCACACAAATGAGCCAGAGGCCTCAACAGCCGCCAGGTCTCGGTACAATAGAGCAGCGATGGAATGTTGGGGGACAGTAGATTCGCAGTATGAATGTGCAGCAACTGCGCAGTGCGGTCATGTCTGTATGTACCGGAGTCTCTGCGGAATGTTTTCAGCACCCTGTGTCCATGCCACAAGGAATTTGGGCTGTTCTGGGGGCAAACGGGGGTCTTGCCCAGTACTAAAAAGTGGCAACTGAGTGCATAATATGCCCTAATGACCTGCAAAGTATACACAGCCAGGTAGTATGTTATATTAATGGCACCACACAGTATACAGGGCTCATATGTCCCTACCACAGCCATCACAATATATCTCCACCTCCTAATCCATGCCCCCACATATCAGCTGGCATCACCACGGATCGCCAAAATCAGTGCTGTGCCACAGTTTAATAGCTACGCTGGACCTTCTAACCTCTCAAGACGTTGTGCCTATTCTCAACAATCATAAACTCCTCTAAGCAGCTGATTGAGGGACTCAATATACAAATTGTTTACTGTTACATTGGTGTAAAAATATATCTAAGCCCTTGCAGCATGGAATTTCCTCTATTAGAAACATCATTAAAAAAAAAACCTTCCTTGATAAAGGTGGGAGAAGCCTATACGCATTGGAAGAAAGCCACAGGACACCATACCAACCCTGACATCAGCTGTAAGCTTCTACCATAGGTCCTGGCCCCAGCCCAAAGCCTGCTATTGTCTACTTCTCATGATCATAGACAGGAGAGCACAGTCTTCACAATCTCTTATAGGAGGTCTCCTGCTTCTGGCAAAGGGGAAACCGTCCCGACCACTACTGCGGTGATATCACTAGTCTAAGTCCGGAGGCCGAGCACCGAGAGACCTCACATAGATCACGTGCTTGTAGCAAATGTATTCTAGTTATTACAATTCTGGATTGACTGATTTATATATAATGCTAGTGATGTCATAGCAACTTCCACCTCAATACTTACTAATGATGAGAATGAAAAATAGAACTTCCTTAGAGCTATCTGGGCTGATTCAGAGGTGGATGCACCGCCCATGCCGGGCGCAGCGGAGCTTTTATTTGTGGCTACTGCGCATGCGTACCGATCGTGTCCGTACAAAGTCTCGGTTCTAATTTGAGGCGCACGTAGGGAAAAGTGTATTGAAAATGTAGTGGGCAGTGTCTTGGCGCACGCATAGAAATGTGACGCCCATTAGATGGACGGTGTGTCGGTGAAAGTGGTTGCATACTCCAAAGCTCGACCGTTTTCATAGGAGGCCATAGTAGGACTGAGAAACTGCGTCTGCCGTGAGGCTGGTACAAGTTTCGATGGTGCGTCTAAGGAAGGACTGTGTAGTGGCATCTGCATAAAGTTGCAGACAGGCGACCGCCAACAGACGCCGCTGAGGACGCGTCTGCGTCCATCTCTGAATCGGGCCCACTAGGTCTGCGGATATCCATGATCAGTTTTGCTTAGTTATTTCTAAGTACAAGTGTCCTGTCACTATCCATTATAATCTGGACGTATTTAGCTAATAATATAAATAACATCTGTCTACATTGTGATATAATGACGTCCTTATTTATGTTCTCTCCTGTAAATCTGAAGTGTACTGGTACTCGGAGACCTGCTTGTCCCGTGAGCTGACACACAGAAGTATATTAATGGCAGCAGCGTTGAGAAACTGCTTTCTCTGTGCCCGTCTTGGTCAGATGCTGGTGTCAGCGTGTTCCTGTCCTCTATTTGCAGACGGGCACAACAGGCTGATTCTCCAAGCTGGTGAATCGGCCCTTTCTGCTCCCTGGCAGAACGCTATCCTGCGCGCTGGTGCCAATGTGCATAGAAGTGTTGGAGGTGACTGGCTGCTTGGCCGGGTTTCCGAAGGGATTTGTCAGTAAACATATTAACAGTAGAAATAGTGAGAGCAGCACCCCTGCCCCCTTACTGCAAGCCGTTCTTCTGCAAAATGAGCAACTCCAATAGGTCCTTGTCCCGATCAGACCTCCGTGTCCACAGGGGATGTGAGTTCCTCCTTGTGGGGTAGAGCTCTTATTTCTGATGCGTTGAGAATGTTTTAATCTAAACTGATGATCCTCATTCTCAACTAATAAATCAGGCCCTGGATATGTGGCCGGCACTGTGTATATATTGATTGTATGGTTCTGATTACTATAGCGTGACGCTCTGCGGATTCAGCCTGGCAGCGACCAATTCTGAGGTGGGAGCACAGCAAAAAAAAACAACAACAGATAACTTTACACCTGGGCGAAACCATGATGCATTGCGGGGGAGGGGGGTAGCTGTAATATATGTGCAGAGATATTTAGATTCGGCAGGAGCATCTCCAAATTAAAATTGCAGTGTAATAATAAAGCTGTCACGTGCTACATGCACAAGCAGCCAGTATTCACCCTGGGTGCAAATCACATAAATCTATTTGGACCCCCTGCACTGCAAAATGGATTGTCCCAGATGCAAAGTTATATTTCACACTGCATTGCTGGGTCGCACCCGGGATTTTGTACACGGATCCATCCTGGGTGCGACTCTGCTGAGACCCCTTTCAGTCTGCCGGCACGACCCGGCTTATTGCCGGGTTGATGACGTCACCGCCAGCACTTCCTATGCTGTGGAAGGGTCCCAGGTCGCATTGACCAGGGTTACCCGTTCACTTCACACTGCACCGCAAGCCGGGTTGAATCGGTGTTCAACGCTGCTCGTTACCCGGGTTCTGTCAACTTGGCCCTGTCACACTGAGTACTATCCCGGGTTGCTGTGCAGTCACGTGAAATAACCCGGGTCATTGCTGGCAGTGGGGAAGGGATATAACTTGCTAGTTTCTGCTTTGCTCCCAGCTCAGAGTCGGACACATGTCGGTCTGTGATCCCCAGTCCCAGGGCCCTGGTTGCTTTCCCCTCCATCCTCCTGGCTCTATGACACAGCACTGAGCAGACTGACATACGGAGAGTCACAATAAGGCTACAACAGACTTCATTAAAAATAATACACATTTTTACATTTAATTCACTGATTTGCAGGAAACCAGAAGAAATAATTTGCCGGGAAGGCACACCATTAGAGATGCCGGCAAGGCGCACCATTAGAGATGCCGGCAAGGCGCATCATTAGAGATGCCGGCAAGGCGCACCATTAGAGATGCCAGGAAGGCGCACCATTAGAGATGCCGGCAAGGCGCACCATTAGAGATGCCGGCAAGGCGCACCATTAGAGATGCCAGGAAGGCGCACCATTAGAGACATTCCACTTCCCAATTAGAATGCTTAGTAGTTTCTACTACAGTAGTTCTCAAACTCTGTCCTCAGGACCCCACACAGGTCACGTATTGCTGTTCACCCAGCAGGTGCACGGGTGTAGTTATTACTCACTGACACGTTTTAAAAGATCCACAGGTGGAGCTAATTATTTCACTTGTGATTCTGTGAGGAGACCTGGAAAACATGACCTGTTTGGAGTCCTGAGGACCGAGTTTGAGAAACTATGTTCTAGTAGGATGCCCAGTAGTGGGGAAAACAGTACAAACTTTTATTTTGTAGATTAAAAACTATGAGCCTGGACCCATTCTGTCAGTGTGTACAATGGGCCCTGGCTAGTCACACGCAGAACCTTACATGCCTCTGTCTGATTGATAGGCAGAGGCATTTAAGGGGCGGGGTTGGCTGGCGCACCCAGAAACGGGGCGTGTCCACCCGTATTCCGGGAGTGGCAAGCCTTGCAAGCTGGTCATCCTGAGTAATCTGGTACTTGCTCAGCTGGCTGGCGGCCCAGCATCGTCCACGATTGCGGGATCACAAATGCAGCCAGGGGTGTCGTACACTTCCTGCTGCATGTGCATAATAGCAAGGATGTAATTGCAAAGCTGCCTGCTAATATAGCAGCCTTATTAGCCTCTAATAATATAGCAGCCTTATTAGCCTCTAATAATATAGCAGCCTTATTAGCCTCTAATAATATAGCCGCCTTATTAGCCTCCAATAATATCGCAGCCTTATTAGCCTCCAATAATATAGCAGCCTTATTAACCTCCAATAATATAGCAGCCTTATTAGCCTCCAATAATATAGCAGCCTTATTAGGCTCCAATAATATAGCAGCCTTATTAGCCTCCTATAATATAGCAGCCTTATTAGCCTCCAATAATATAGCAGCCTTATTAGCCTCCAATAATATAGCAACCTTATTAGCCTCCAATAATATAGCAGCCTTATTCGCCTCTAATAATATAGCAGCCTTATTAGCCTCTAATAATATAGCAGCCTTATTAACCTCCAATAATATAGCAGCCTTATTAGCCTCCAATAATATAGCAGCCTTATTAGCCTCCAATAATATAGCAGCCTTATTAGCCTCCTATAATATAGCAGCCTTATTAGCCTCTAATAATATAGCAGCCTTATTAGCCTCCAATAATATAGCAGCCTTATTAGCCTCCAATAATATAGCAGCCTTATTAGCCTCCAATAATATAGCAGCCTTATTAGCCTCCTATAATATAGCAGCCTTATTAGCCTCCTATAATATAGCAGCCTTATTAGCCTCCTATAATATAGCAGCCTTATTAGCCTCCAATAATATAGCAGCCTTATTAGCCTCCTATAATATAGCAGCCTTATTTGCCTCCTATAATATAGCAGCCTTATTTGCCTCCTATAATATAGCAGCCTTATTAGCCTCCAATAATATAGCAGCCTTATTAACCTCCAATAATATAGCAGCCTTATTAGCCTCCAATAATATAGCAGCCTTATTAGCCTCCAATAATATAGCAGCCTTATTAGCCTCTAATAATATAGCAGCCTTGTTAGCCTCCAATAATATAGCAGCCTTATTAGCCTCCAATAATATAGCAGCCTTATTAGCCTCCAATAATATAGCAGCCTTATCTGACTTATATAAATCAGCATTATTAGCCTCCAATAATACCCCTTTTACACCAGAGCTAAAACCTGGGTTATTGCAGGGATAACTCGAGTAGCTCCTTGGTGTAAAAGGGGAGAGGGTTGGAATCCTGGGTGGAGTGACCCCAGCAATCCAACCCATGTAACTTGCAGGGTTTAACACTGGTATAACCCGTGAAACCCTGCAGTGTGAACGGCGTGCTCTGGTCACGATGGCCTGGAGCGCGCCGCATGCCGGCTGATTGGCTGGCTTCAGTGGTGCTTCGATATGACTTAATCTCCAAGCGTCCACTTCCGCGCCGGGTTGACCCGGCTCCGGTGTGAACGGCGCCGACTCGGGAATATCCTGGGTTGGCGCCTACTAAATTCCGGGTCTGATCCGGAATTTAGGTATAAAAGAGGTAACAGTGGAGCCTGCGTCCGCATTTGCAGCAATAGGGGTATATTTACTGAAGTGGAGATGTTGCCCATAGCAACCAATCAGATTCTACTTATCATTTATCTAGCACCTTCTAGATAGAAGATAATAGAGTCTGATCTCACTGACATATTCCTATACACACGGACTGGGCGCAGGATTATAACTTTGTTTCTTAACCCTTTAACTGAGAGCTTTTTGTTCTGTGTCTACTTTTTAGTTATTTTAGTGTGATACATAAACTAGTAAAGTCGGGTTATTTACATTGGAACCCCAAAAATAAATTAAAATGTACTTTACCTATAAGTAGGATAAATACCTCCATTACACTATATATTGCTGCTTTAGTCTAGTTCAACTCTGCATCTATTCATACAGATATTGCCTTAGACAATGTACAACTAGTATTAGTACATAACCAGTACATAACCAGTACATAACCAGTACTAGTACATAACCAGTACATAACCAGTACATAACCAGTACATAACCAGTACTAGTACATAACCAGTACATAACCAGTACATAACCAGTATTAGTACATAACCAGTACATAACCAGTACATAACCAGTACTAGTACATAACCAGTACATAACCAGTACATAACCAGTATTAGTACATAACCAGTACATAACCAGTACATAACCAGTACATAACCAGTACATAACCAGTACATAACCAGTATTAGTACATAACCAGTACATAACCAGTACATAACCAGTACATAACCAGTATTAGTACATAACCAGTACATAACCAGTATTAGTACATAACCAGTACATAACCAGTACATAACCAGTATTAGTACATAACCAGTACATAACCAGTACATAACCAGTACATAACCAGTATTAGTACATAACCAGTACATAACCAGTACATAACCAGTATTAGTACATAACCAGTACATAACCAGTACATAACCAGTACATAACCAGTATTAGTACATAACCAGTACATAACCAGTACATAACCAGTATTAGTACATAACCAGTATTATCTGCTTCAGTTTTTATTCAAGGGCTTTAAAAAAAAAAAAAAATGTCCTTTTACTTTTATTGTACATAATTTGCTACGTGATATAGTGTGACAACTGATTACTGTGTACTAATGAGACGTATGTAATAAATATCATGTATCACAGTGTGACTTCATATAATAAAAGGTTTTCTGAAAAGGAAAACAAATGGATAAGTGAATATTTTGCTATCGTGCAGCTGCTACCTGCTCGGGTTATATCGGCCACTGAGACATATGGCGTTCGTCACAGCTGCCAGCGATGGCGAGCAAATGTCCTCCAGCCAGAGTGCGCTGCTGCTATTTATAACAGAACGCAGAGCCCCGGCGGTGAGCAGAGCCCTGGCAATGGAGGCAGCTATGCTTCTTCCACATGCACCCAGCGCTCCGTCATCATGTACAGCAACATATCATCTCATACAACAGGAGAGGGAGCCCAGCCTTATAGGGGATCTGCCATATAAAGAGGTCGGATCAGTTATGTGCAGTCTCATCTCTCCTGTAATATCATAACATAGCTCTGTAATCATACAAAATGCATTGCGGCAGATGCCTCATTCTCATGAACGTCTGTCTCACCTAAGCTGCCGACTCGCAGTAACCGTCCGTAGAAGGCTAACCTGGGTCTGTGATACCAGAGAGATGGAAAATCCCATTTATTGAACAATGGTGCAGCGTGCATACACATAACGGAACTGTGGCTACATCCCCATGGCATGTTTCTCTGATGTGCGATCGCCCCGCTGCAGTCGGTAACGCCCACTCAGCCGTCGGTGAGAAACGACTGATATGCGTCCGACTCAATTGCTTGTAACTTTGCTGACAATCGCGAGATGCAGCCGCAGTCGGACTTGTGCGTGACTCAGAATAAGGCCCTTTATGTTCCATACCATAATAGGGCTTTAGAGACTTGGGGGTAAATTTACTAAAGTGAGAGTTTTTAGAAGTGAGTTTTAAAAGTGTAGTTGCCAAAAGCAACCAATCAGATTCTATTTAACATTTAACTAGCACCTTCTAGAAGATAATAGCTAGAATCTGATTGGTTGCTATTGGCAACATCACTTAAAGCTCACTTCTAAAAACTCTCACTTTAGTAAATTTACCCCCTGGTATTCACACATTGGAAGCTATTGCCCCTCCGATCCGCAGACTTTGGCACAGTAAGGTTCTCTGCAGAGAGGGTGTGCCAGACATAGTGGGGCGTACGCAACAAGGGTGAACAATTGCAACTTTATAATGTGTTCATTAGCAATGCCTCTGACCGCGCCAACTGTGTCCCATGTGACAGCTGACAGAGCCCGCCACTCGTCTACGTAACCAGATATACATGTCTGATATACACAATGTGACCTTCAGTGATTATTTCCTGCCTGACTACTCCATCTCTTATACACTATGGCCCCTATGCGATGGTCTGTGATGTTTGGCAGCACACCCCACTGTACAATAAAGTACCCCAACATTTCCAATGTACTTGTGCACCTGTATGGGGTCAGCAGCAGCACTTCTCAGACACCCCCATGAGAATCTACTATATTATGGCAGCACGGATGGCGTAGTGTACAGCATTGAGACCATGGGTTCAATTCCCCAACCGCTCCATCCCAGACCAAATGTTTTCATCCAAATCCATCCAGTGGAAGGCCCAGAACACGCTCCCCAGGTCAAAGTTCTGCCCAGCATACACCAACGGGAGGTTGGACCGAGACCCTAACCCCCATAAAATCTGACCAGGATCCAACTGGACCACCTCATGTTGGTTTCATCCCAATCATTGCAGGGGTGTCCGAATGCATTACCAGACCGCCAGACAAGCCAACAAACAGACCAATGAATTTATATATAAGATATATATACTCTATATGGACAAAAGGGAATGGGTATGAAATACTGGTGACATTAATGATGGCTTGAAAACAGGATGCCGGAGCTCGGGATCCCGACAGGGTTAGAATATTGACACCTATTGGTCAGTATCCTAACCCTCCCTCCCCCACTAGTGCCTAAACCTAACCTCCCCCATGCACCCTAAATCTAACCCTCCCCCCTTAGTCCCTCCCCCACTAGTGCCTAAACCTAACCTCCCCAAGCACCCTAAATCTAACCCTCCCCCATTAGTCCCTAACCCTCCCTCCCCCACTAGTGCCTAAACCTAACCTCCCCCTCACTAACACTCCCCCACGCACCCTAAATCTAACCCTCCCCCACTAGTGCCTAAACCTAACCTCCGCCACGCACCCTAAATCTAACCCTCCCCCATTAGTCCCTAACCCTCCCTCCCCCACTAGTGCCTAAACATAACCTCCCCCACGAACCCTAAATCTAACCCACAGCTATAGCGAGCGGCCAAAATGATGGTCGCGATGGTCAAGACCATCGGGCTTGCGACGAGACCCTTGCGGTAGGGTCTCGCTGCCGCAAGCCCTGGAGTGCTTTTGGCTCTATCAGAGCCAAAAGCACTCCCACTGACATCACTAGTGATGTCAGTGGGGCCGGGCCCAGACGGTAGGCGTTCCCATAGGAACGCCTCCATCTGGGCAGCCATGCCCCCGGCACGCCCACCAAAGGGGGCGTACTGTCAATCACCATCGACAGCACGCCCCCTTTGGTGCGAGACCCATAACGACGGCTTGGCCTTCGATATTCGGGTCTCGCGCATGCGCACGACGGAGCCGCCTCCGTCGTGCGCATGCGCACTTTGGCAACATCGACCCGCTTGCGAGAGCTCGGCGCTCGTGAGTGGGTCTGAAATAGGCCCTCAGTGCGCTGTGAGAGAGGAAGGGGACCTAAACGGAGGCTGCACACGGGCCCCCTCCTCTCTTAAAATGCCCCTGGGTCCAAGGCAGTGATTCCCTTTGACCAAAAAACATTTTCCCTTGAATCACAGCTCATTGAATAATCAGCAATTTGTGCTTCTATGTCACCCTTGGGGTCAGTTATATGGTGGTGCACAGGGATGTGCCTCTATGTCACCCTTAGGGTCAGTTATATGGTGGTGCACAGGGATGTGCCTCTATGTCACCCTTAGGGTCAGTTATATGGTGGTGGACAGGGATGTGCCTCTATGTCACCCTTAGGGTCAGTTATATGGGGGTGGACAGGGATGTGCCTCTATGTCACCCTTAGGGTCAGTTATATGGTGGTGGAGATGTGCCTCTATGTCACCCTTAGGGTCAGTTATATGGGGGTGGACAGGGATGTGCCTCTATGTCACTCTTAGGGTCAGTTCTATGGGGGTGGACAGGGATGTGCCTCTGTGTCACCCTTAGGGTCAGTTATATGGTGGTGGACAGGGATGTGCCTCTGTGTCACCCTTAGGGTCAGTTATATGGTGGGGGACAGGGATGTGCCTCTATGTCACCCTTAGGGTCATTTATATGGTGGTGGACAGGGATGTGCCTCTATGTCACCCTTAGGGTCAGTTATATAGTGGTGCACAGGGATGTGCCTCTGTGTCACCCTCAGGGTCAGTTATATGGTGGTGCACAGGGATGTGCATCTATGTCACCCTCAGGGTCAGTTATATGGTGGGGGACAGGGATGTGCCTCTATGTCACCCTTAGGGTCAGTTATATGGTGGTGGACAGGGATGTGCCTCTATGTCACCCTTAGGGTCAGTTATATGGGGGTGTACAGGGATGTGTCTCTATGTCACCCTTAGGATCAGTTATATGGTGGTGGACAGGGATGTGCTTCTATGTCACCCTTAGGATCAGTTATATGGTGGTGCACAAGGATGTGCCTCTATGTCACCCTTAGGGTCAGTTATATGGGGGTGGACAGGGATGTGCCTCTATGTCACCCTTAGGGTCAGTTATATGGTGGTGCACAGGGATGTGCCTCTATGTCACCCTTAGGATCAGTTATATGGTGGTGCACAGGGATGTGCCTCTATGTCACCCTTAGGGTCAGTTATGTGGTGGTGCACAGGGATGTGCCTCTATGTCACCCTTAGGGTCAGTTATGTGGTGGTGCACAGGGATGTGCTTCTATGTCACCCTTAGGGTCAGTTATATGGTGGTGCACATGGATGTGCTTCTATGTCACCCTTAGGGTCAGTTATAAGGTGGTGCACAGGGATGTGCCTCTATGTCACCCTTAGGGTGTTATATGGTGGTGCACAGGGATGTGCCTCTATGTCACCCTTAGGGTCAGTTATATGGGGGTGGACAGGGATGTGCCTCTGTCACCCTTAGGATCAGTTATATGGTGGTGCACAGAGATGTGCCTCTATGTCACCCTTAGGGTCAGTTATATGGTGGTGGACAGGGATGTGCCTCTATGTCACCCTTAGGGTCAGTTATATGGGGGTGGACAGGGATGTGCCTCTATGTCACCCTTAGGTTCAGTTATATGGTGGTGGACAGGGATGTGCCTCTGTCACCCTTAGAGTCAGTTATATGGTGGTGCACAGGGATGTGCCTCTGTGTCACCCTCAGGGTTAGTTATATGGTGGTGCACAGGGATGTGCCTCTGTCACCGTTAGAGTCAGTTATATGGGGGTGGACAGGGATGTGCTTCTATGTCACCCTTAGGGTCAGTTATATGGTGGTGCACAGGGATGTGCCTCTATGTCACCCTCAGGGTCAGTTATATGGTGGGGGACAGGGATGTGCCTCTATGTCACCCTTAGGGTCAGTTATATGGTGGTGCACATGGATGTGCTTCTATGTCACCCTTAGGGTCAGTTATAAGGTGGTGCACAGGGATGTGCCTCTATGTCACCCTTAGGGTCAGTTATATGGTGGTGCACAGGGATGTGCCTCTATGTCACCCTTAGGGTCAGTTATATGGGGGTGGACAGGGATGTGCCTCTGTCACCCTTAGGATCAGTTATATGGTGGTGCACAGAGATGTGCCTCTATGTCACCCTTAGGGTCAGTTATATGGTGGTGGACAGGGATGTGCCTCTATGTCACCCTTAGGGTCAGTTATATGGGGGTGGACAGGGATGTGCCTCTATGTCACCCTTAGGTTCAGTTATATGGTGGTGGACAGGGATGTGCCTCTGTCACCCTTAGAGTCAGTTATATGGTGGTGCACAGGGATGTGCCTCTGTGTCACCCTCAGGGTTAGTTATATGGTGGTGCACAGGGATGTGCCTCTGTCACCGTTAGAGTCAGTTATATGGGGGTGGACAGGGATGTGCTTCTATGTCACCCTTAGGGTCAGTTATATGGTGGTGCACAGGGATGTGCCTCTATGTCACCCTCAGGGTCAGTTATATGGTGGGGGACAGGGATGTGCCTCTATGTCACCCTTAGGGTCAGTTATATGGTGGTGGACAGGGATGTGCTTCTATGTCACCCGTAGGATCAGTTATATGGTGGTGCACAGGGATGTGCCTCTATGTCACCCTTAGGGTCAGTTATATGGGGGTGGACAGGGATGTGCCTCTATGTCACCCTTAGGGTCAGTTATATGGTGGTGCACAGGGATGTGCCTCTGTGTCACCCTCAGGGTTAGTTATATGGTGGTGCACAGGGATGTGCCTCTATGTCACCCTTAGGGTCAGTTATGTGGTGGTGCACAGGGATGTGCCTCTATGTCACCCTTAGGGTCAGTTATGTGGTGGTGCACAGGGATGTGCTTCTATATCACCCTTAGGGTCAGTTATATGGTGGTGCACAGGGATGTGCTTCTATGTCACCCTTAGGGTCAGTTATAAGGTGGTGCACAGGGATGTGCCTCTATGTCACCCTTAGGGTCAGTTATATGGTGGTGCACAGGGATGTGCCTCTATGTCACCCTTAGGGTCAGTTATATGGGGGTGGACAGGGATGTGCCTCTATGTCACCCTTAGGATCAGTTATATGGTGGTGCACAGAGATGTGCCTCTATGTCACCCTTAGGGTCAGTTATATGGTGGTGGACAGGGATGTGCCTCTATGTCACCCTTAGGGTCAGTTATATGGGGGTGGACAGGGATGTGCCTCTATGTCACCCTTAGGGTCAGTTATATGGTGGTGGACAGGGATGTGCCTCTGTCACCCTTAGAGTCAGTTATATGGTGGTGCACAGGGATGTGCCTCTGTGTCACCCTCAGGGTTAGTTATATGGTGGTGCACAGGGATGTGCCTCTGTCACCCTTAGAGTCAGTTATATGGGGGTGGACAGGGATGTGCTTCTATGTCACCCTTAGGGTCAGTTATATGGTGGTGCACAGGGATGTGCCTCTATGTCACCCTCAGGGTCAGTTATATGGTGGGGGACAGGGATGTGCCTCTATGTCACCCTTAGGGTCAGTTATATGGTGGTGGACAGGGATGTGCCTCTATGTCACCCTAGAGTCAGTTATATGGGGGTGGACAGGGATGTGTCTCTATGTCACCCTTAGGATCAGTTATATGGTGGTGGACAGGGATGTGCTTCTATGTCACCCGTAGGATCAGTTATATGGTGGTGCACAGGGATGTGCCTCTATGTCACCCTTAGGGTCAGTTATATGGGGGTGGACAGGGATGTGCCTCTATGTCACCCTTAGGGTCAGTTATATGGTGGTGCACAGGGATGTGCCTCTGTGTCACCCTCAGGGTTAGTTATATGGTGGTGCACAGGGATGGGCTTCTATGTCACCCTTAGGGTCAGTTATATGGTGGTGCACAGGGATGGGCCTCTATGTCACCCTTAGGGTCAGTTATATGGGGGTGGACAGGGATGTGCCTCTATGTCACCCTTAGGATCAGTTATATGGTGGTGCACAGAGATGTGCCTCTATGTCACCCTTAGGGTCAGTTATATGGTGGTGGACAGGGATGTGCCTCTATGTCACCCTTAGGGTCAGTTATATGGGGGTGGACAGGGATGTGCCTCTATGTCACCCTTAGGGTCAGTTATATGGTGGTGGACAGGGATGTGCCTCTGTCACCCTTAGAGTCAGTTATATGGTGGTGCAGAGGGATGTGCCTCTGTGTCACCCTCAGGGTCAGTTATATGGTGGTGCACAGGGATGTGCCTCTATGTCACCCTCAGGGTCAGTTATATGGTGGGGGACAGGGATGTGCCTCTATGTCACCCTTAGGGTCAGTTATATGGGGGTGGACAGGGATGTGCTTCTATGTCACCCTTAGGGTCAGTTATATGGGGGTGCACAGGGATGTGCCTCTATGTCACCCTTAGGGTCAGTTATATGGTGGTGGACAGGGATGTGCCTCTATGTCACCCTTAGGGTCAGTTATATGGTGGTGGACAGGGATGTGCCTCTGTCACCCTTAGAGTCAGTTATATGGTGGTGCACAGGGATGTGCCTCAGTGTCACCCTCAGGGTTAGTTATATGGTGGTGCACAGGGATGTGCCTCTATGTCACCCTCAGGGTCAGTTATATGGTGGGGGACAGGGATGTGCCTCTATGTCACCCTTAGGGTCAGTTATATGGTGGTGGACAGGGATGTGCCTCTATGTCACCCTAGAGTCAGTTATATGGGGGTGGACAGGGATGTGTCTCTATGTCACCCTTAGGATCAGTTATATGGTGGTGGACAGGGATGTGCTTCTATGTCACCCGTAGGATCAGTTATATGGTGGTGCACAGGGATGTGCTTCTGTCACCCTTAGGATCAGTTATATGGTGGTGCACAGGGATGTGCCTCTATGTCACCCGTAGGATCAGTTATATGGTGGTGCACAGGGATGTGCTTCTATGTCACCCTTAGGATCAGTTATATGGTGGTGCACAGGGATGTGCCTCTATGTCACCCTTAGGGTCAGTTATATGGGGGTGGACAGGGATGTGCCTCTATGTCACCCTTAGGGTCAGTTATATGGTGGGGGACAGGGATGTGCCTCTATGTCACCCTTAGGGTCAGTTATATGGTGGTGGACAGGGATGTGCCTCTATGTCACCCTAGAGTCAGTTATATGGTGGTGGACAGGGATGTGCCTCTATGTCACCCTTAGGGTCAGTTATATGGGGGTGGACAGGGATGTGTCTCTATGTCACCCTTAGGATCAGTTATATGGTGGTGGACAGGGATGTGCTTCTATGTCACCCTTAGGATCAGTTATATGGTGGTGCACAGGGATGTGCCTCTATGTCACCCTTAGGGTCAGTTATATGGGGGTGGACAGGGATGTGCCTCTATGTCACCCTTAGGGTCAGTTATATGGTGGTGCACAGGGATGTGCCTCTATGTCACCCTTAGGGTCAGTTATATGGTGGTGCACAGGGATGTGCCTCTATGTCACCCTTAGGGTCAGTTATGTGGTGGTGCACAGGGATGTGCTTCTATGTCACCCTTAGGGTCAGTTATATGGTGGTGCACAGGGATGTGCTTCTATGTCACCCTTAGGGTCAGTTATATGGTGGTGCACAGGGATGTGCCTCTATGTCACCCTTAGGGTCAGTTATATGGTGGTGCACAGGGATGTGCCTCTATGTCACCCTTAGGGTCAGTTATATGGGGGTGGACAGGGATGTGCTTCTATGTCACCCTTATGTTCAGTTATATGGTGGTGCACAGGGATGTGCCTCTATGTCACCCTTAGGATCAGTTATATGGTGGTGCACAGGGATGTGCCTCTATGTCACCCTTACGGTCAGTTATATGGGGGTGGACAGGGATGTGCCTCTATGTCACCCTTAGGGTCAGTTATACGGTGGTGCACAGGAATGTGTCTCTATGTCACCCTTAGGGTCAGTTATATGGTGGTGCACAGGGATGTGCCTTTATGTCACCCTTAGGATTAGTTATATGGTGGTGCACAGGGATGTGCCTCTATGTCACCCTTAGGGTCAGTTATATGGGGGTGGACAGGGATGTGCCTCTATGTCACCCTTAGGGTCAGTTATACGGTCGTGCACAGGGATGTGCCTCTATGTCACCCTTAGAGGCACATCCCTGTGCACCACCGTATAACTGACCCTAAGGGTGACATAGAGGCACATTCCGGTGCACCACCATATAACTGACCCTAAGGGTGACATAGAGGCACATCCCTGTCCCCCACCATATAACTGACCCTGAGGGTGACATAGAGGCACATCCCTGTGCACCACCATATAACTAACCCTGAGGGTGACACAGAGGCACATCCCTGTGCACCACCGTATAACTGACCCTATGTTACCCTTAGGGTCAGTTATATGGTGGTGGACAGGGATGTGCCTCTATGTCATCCTTGGGGTCAGTTATATAGTGGTGGACAGGTTTGAACCACTGACATAGACCATACATAATTTATTTGGTCCTTGTCGCCAACAAGTGGCAACCAGTTTGGGAACCACTAGTTCAAGGTTTTAGAAATGTGTGACTTTTTTTTTATATATCCTGGATAGTTACATTAGCTCTTTATACTATATTCAATTTTAAATGCATGTGTTTAAATAAGTTAAGATGGGAAAGTTATATGGGGGTTGTGTATGAATGGGACAGGTATATGGGGGTGCTGTATGAATGGGACAGGTATATGGGGGTGATGTATGGATGGGACAGGTATACGGGGGTGCTGTATGGATGGGACAGGTATATGGGGGTGATGTATAGATGGGACAGGTATATGGGGGTGCTGTATGGATAGTACAGGTATATGGGGGTGCTGTATAGATGGGATAGGTATAAGGGGTTGCTCTATGGATGGGACAGGTATATGGGGGTGATGTATGGATGGGACAGGTGAAAAGTGTTTTTAAGTTTGCAGGTGGAGGAGTTACAGGTGTTTTTAAATAATTATTAAAAGTGGTTTCAAATTACTAAAAAATCAGCTTACAGGTATTGTTATACACCCCAAATTTAACTACAGCATTTATTTTAACAAATAAAAAAAATTGCTTGCTATAATTTTTTAACTGTTTAATTTGTATTCATTTGCATGTGTTTCTGATTTCCCCATTGTGGGAAAAAAATTTCCCACAGGTTTTTACAGAAAAAATGAACACGCCCAATATCTCACAATTGGATAGCGCGAGAATCGGGAGCGCGCGTTGCAGCGTTAATCCAAAATTGGCCAGGATAACAGCAATAATTTTTTCTAGAAAAATCTTGCGGTCAATTGAATATGCCCCAATGTGACGCTTCCTGATGATCTAAATCCTCAAACCCTCTAATTAGAGTTAGCAGATTGAGGTACTTAAGGTCCCCATACATCTGCGATGGATTGGAGCAATTCCCCATTTTGCAGATGATTGGGAAAGGGGAATCTGCAATGTATGGTGACGGTAAACCATTCGCCGATTCCGACCAAAAGGTGAATGGAATCGGTAAATCAAGTTGTCCAACATGATGACCAATCGGGGCTGTAATTTGCCAGTGTATGGAGGCGATCAGAAGATTTGCCAAATGTTACTAGTAAAAGGATGAGCCTTTCATAGGTGGCAGATCCGTAAATCACTGGTAAAGATCTGTAATGTATGGGTGCAGATTGGTAGGTTGGGAAATCGTTAAATTGGGCAAAAAAATTTAAGAATCGTTAAATTGTGGTTTTCTGATTGCTGATATATGGGGGCCTTAACGCTAAAGACCCCTATACATCTGCCGCCAGGTCTCGCGATCCTGTGATGGGATCGGAAACACTGATCACCGATCCATTGATGTTCCGCGATCCGTCCGTGCATCGGTGAAATTCTCCATGTTAACTTTCACAGATTTGCAAATCACGATCATATTTTGATCATGATTGTCAAATCTGTGAGATCCAACATGTTGGATTTCACCGATCCTCTGACCCAGCATAACAGGAACGCAGGATTGCGTCGATCTGTCGCAGATGTATGGGGGCCTTTGGTCCGTTTTATTGTTTTGCATATAGACGTTGTTGAGTCTCAGATTAGCCGTGGCCACTGCTGGATCCCTACCCACCAGAAGTTGCCGGCCCTGAAGGTATGTCTGACATTTTCATCGCCCAACCAGCCATATCCTAAATCTTATAAACATGCTCACCCCGACCCCAGCCCTCTCAGGCCAGATCCCCCTTTCACTTCAACCTGCTGGAACCCTTGCACCACTGCAGCTGAAAAAGTGAGAAGAGGCGTTATAGTGCTGTTACATCAGTGGCTAATAACCACTCTCTTCTGGTTTCAGGTCCCTTATGTTTAATCTGGATCTGGTAAAATGGCGTTGGTGCCGTATGACGAGAGTATACTCAGCGGCCTGCAGAGATTTCATCAATCCAACGCTACTTATAACTTCGTCAACCAAACCATACGGATCAGGCAGGACTGGAAGCAGCTGGGAGTAGCAGCAGTGGTCTGGGACGCTGTATGTATGACACATGTAACTGATGGTATTTGGGGTCCTAATTATACAATGGAAGCAGAATCCTTTAAATTCAGAAATGTGGGGAGCAAGTAACTTATCAATGAGAACTTGTCTCTGACCCAACAGACTGTTGGGCTGTAAATACCTGTAAAGCTCTGTAACGGTACTTAGAACCGTCATTAAACTGGGCGAGCGTAGAGACGAGTGTAAAGGGGCATACACACTAGACGATAAAAGTGAACGATAGCGTTCAGATAGTCCAGTGTGCATGCGCAGTATCGTTAGCGATGTCTTCCATCGCCTGAACTTGCAGGGAAACCTGAAGATATTGTCAGATTCCGCAAGTTCGGGGATGTGGGCGGATGACGTCACTGAACGATATCGTTATGTGTATGCTATTATCGTTGTCCTGGGATAGCCCGGGTGATCAAGGCTAAACACTAGACGATATCGCTCATGGAGCATATCGTCCAGTGCGTATGAGCCTTAACATTGAACAACCCCAAAATCAAAATGATTAAAGTACAAAATATACATTATTTCTACTCTCCTGCTATGTAACATGCTATCTGCTATCTCTCATCACACTAGCTGAACATTGTATTACATTGTGTGTATTCCTTATTGTGTCATTACCATTGTTTTATCACAGGAACAGAAGTAGAACCCAGGGGGACCACTGACACTCTCTCCTGTTAGATGCAGATGTCATTGCCATACATATCCTATACCTCCCAAGACAAAGGGCCTTACTTATCAACGAGTTTTATCCTTCACGAGTGGTAAAACGCGCTGCGTATGACAAATACACTGACCACTGGGCCCGTCGACATTTGTACATCTTTGGCGAGCAACCGTGGCTCTTTCTCACGCCAAGTCCTGTTGTGCTTCATCTGCGACTTGCAAGCATCTCTGTGAGCGACTTTTTACTGCGTCTGCGATGAGAATCTCAGTCCTGCCGGCCATCTCGCGCTGTATGGCGTAAAGACGCTCACTGTACGAGGACACATCTCTATATGAAAACTTTTTTTTTCCTAGTTTAGAATCCAGATAAACATGGAACCAATGAAGGAGTTTAGTCTTAAAGGGGTTTCTTATGCTCGTACAAAACAGATACAATCTTTCTACAACTTTTACAAAATAGATTTCTGTATCCTCCTTCTACAGGATTTTTCAACTGCAGACCTCCAGTATCTGCAACAAGTCGCGTTTTAAGGACTTCCTTAATCTCCTGTTTGAGAGTCAGTAATTATCCAAACTGCTTCCACCAAGAGACATTCCTAAAATGTGATGTGGAAGTTACTCGAGGTTTGGAGTTGAGAGACCCTCATTTGAATGGTTTATTTTCTAGACTTTTTGTTTTTCCTGCATTTTAGTCTTGTACCTTTCAGAATGGTTATGTGATAATCGGGGGAGGGATCTTTATCAGAGCATGGTCTGGAGGACACTGCTACCTTGAACTTGTGTTGAGGACACATGAGCTGGGAACTTAAAGTTTAACTTGCTTGATAAATGAAGCTCCTCCCCTCTCCAGTTCAATTTTAGTGCTTAATAAGTTGGGCCAGTGTTTTTTTAAAGGCAGGCCTGTGTTTTTTTTTTATTATTATTATTATTTTTTTTTTTTCATATGCTTTATTTTCTTTGTACATACTGCTATTGCAGTACTCCACACTCATGCAGGAGGAGGTGGCAGCTTTCTGGTGTCCACCTCTCTCCTCAATTCTCATTCATGGGTCTCACCGCTGAAGGCTTTTCTGCAAAATCATGGACCCATTTTTGGAGCACCAGCAACTTCATGTGGGCCACCGTCACCATCTCTGTGAATCATACCATTTACCCCCAGAAGAGTTCAGTGGGGCATTTCCTGGCCTGTCTGGGCTTTATCTAGTCAAGTGGCACCTATAGGACTGATTACACTTGATACAGAGGAGCCAGCAGGAGGCTCCCGTTGCCATGGGTCTGGGGAGAGGAACACCACCTACAGATGGTTCTTCCTTCTTGGCCACCAGAAATTCACTCCCTGAAAGAGCAGGATCTGACAGGCTGTGCTGATTCTGTGGCTGAAAGCCAAGTCTTCTCCTAGGACTCTTCTCTAGTGGCTACTGCTGCTATGTGGGGGTGCTAAGTACATCATTCTCTTTATTTTCTTTTTTATCTGGAAATGTGAACAGATACTGTCGCTGTTTCTACTTCTATCTGAAGGACTCTTGTTGGGTGGGGTTTGGTGAAGTGTACCGGAATATGTACAGGTTATTCTAGATCACACTGTTTTTGTTTGGTCTTGCTGTATCTCTTTTATAATGTCAGAAAAGGGACCAGTTACAAGGCCATGGCTGTAAAAGGGAGTGTCTGAACTGTGGGTCCCAGAGAGGTAAGTGTCAATGCTTCATTAATTCCTTCTATGGCTGAGCCTGGCCCAGACTCTCTCCCCTTGAGATGGTTACACAGCTCTCAAAAGGTTGGCTATGGTCCAGGCGGGACCAGTGTGTGTGTGTGTGTGAAGACACAGGAGAAATCTGTTTTGGGATTGGCACACTGGTCTTCTCTATTGGAGAGACTCCTTCTAGTTCCCATTGTTTAGATTGCATAAGTGCCAGCAGGCATCCCAGGTTAGCCTAGGTGGGATTTCTTCCCTACAGGAAGTGTTTGAGCTTCTGGGTGATTCGGACCCAGACAATTTGGGTGGTTTCAGAGGCGAGTCCTTTGGAGGTTAGGGGGGGCTGACAAGCTGATTATGGCAGGTTGTCACACTCTGGATAACAAACAAAAAACTGGATAAGGCAGATCTGTCCCATCTGCAGGTGGCCATGTTCAAACGAAAGAAGAAAAGTGTTGTCTCCTTTCCCATCTTTACTCCATTACTGGAGGTTCTTGGGGAAGTATGGGTAAAGCTGGATAAGAAATTTCTTATTCAGAATTTTATTTAATTTAGTGTATTCCTTGCCTGCTGGGAAATATGACTTAAGTCCACCACTCGCCCCATTTCTGTATAGCTTCTCTCAGGGATGGATTGGACAGAAAATGTGATGTCCTTTTTATGTGGCTGATGAAGCAGCACTTGGAGTATGTTACCAAGGCCAAGGAACATCTTCTGGATGGGTTGCAGTCTGTCTGACCTAGGTCAGCTCTGTTCCTGTTGGTGGAGAAATTGAAAGAAGTGTCAGAACACCTTGATGGCGTGGCTGTGAATGCAATGTTAACTGCTTGTGGATCTTTCCGTTCTAAGTAGTGGTACTTACCAGACGTGCTCAGGCTCTAGTATTGGGATGTAGATGTGGATGTCAAAAAGGAAGCTTTTCATACATTTATTTGTTATTTTTTTAGCAGTCTTGTTTGGTTTGAGCTTGACAAGAAGGTCTGTCAGGCTTGCGGAGGACAGAGCTCTTTCCTCCCAGTCAACATGTGCCAGGATGAGGATCCATTATCTGCATAAAACCATCATCCGGTATAAAAGACTTACGTGGTTTGATGCAAGCACAGGGGGTTCTGCTCTTTTTCATTTAGAATTTTGCTTCTTGTCTTTCTCCATAGCTTAGTTCCCTTAGGGCAGGGACGGGGAACCTCAGGCCCGGGGGCCGTATAAGGCCCGTGGAATCCTTTGGTCTGGCCCTCGTAGCTTTTGCTGCTAGCCTCATCTGGCTAGCAGGGTGACAAGACTGGAACCCTGCAGCCAGAATCTATGCAGCAGTATCACGCCTGGAGCGTCCTATGGATGCTTCAGATGGTCACACCGCTGCCCTTACAGCTCCCCGGAGCATCCTCAGTATAATCCGGGCATTGCTGTAATCGGCGATTGTGGCACCGCGCCATGTGATGTCACACGGAGGGGGCGTGGCCTGCACAATGTTATATATCTCAAAATGGTCTTCGGCAGAAAAAAAGGTTCCCCACCCCTGCTTTAAGGTGCTCATCCACTTGTAGATGCGGTGACGACGGCACGATGACGACTTCGTCATCGTGCCGTCATCTCCCTAGAGGTGAAGTGCATACACTGAATGTTCAGACGTTCAGTCTATTAACATAAATCATCCCCGAACATGGGCAACCTGACGACTGTCGTCAGGTTGACCGTCATGTTCGGGCGTTCGATAGTTGGAAACGACCAGCGGGTGCGCGCCTCGCTGGTCGTTTTAGACCTTTTAAATGCCCGATGTGCAGCCGATAACTGAGCGATTGCGATGTCGTAATCGCTCACTATTATCGGCAAGTGGATGGGCACCTTTAGAGTTTAGGCTCTATCACTATACTTTCAAAAGCAGTTAGCCCTGATAGGTAGGTTCCGACTAGGGGTGTGCACCGGCCACTTTTCGTGTTTTGGTTTTGGATCTGGATCTTTCTTCGTGTTTTGGATCTGGATTGGTTTTGCCAAAACCACCCTTCCGTGTTTTGGGTTCTGGGTTTTGTGTTTTGGATCTGTATTTTTTTGAAAAAAAGCATAAAAACAGCTAAAATCACAGAATTTGTAGGTTTTTCTGCTCCTATGCTATTATTAACCTCAATAACCTTAATTTCCACTCATTTCCAGTCTATTCTGAATACCTCAAACCTCACAATAGTGTTTTTATGTCCAAAAGGTTGCACCGAGGTAGCTGGATGACTATGCTAAGCGACACGAGTGGGCGGCACAAACACGTGACCCATCTAGGCGTGAAACTGCAGTGGCAGACAGGATGGCATTGAAAAACTAGGCCCCAAACTGTACATAATGCAAAGAAAAAAAAGAGGTGCAAGATGGAATTGTCCTTGGGCCCTCCCACCCACCCTTATGTTGTATAAACAGGACATGCACACTTTAACAAACCAATCATTTCAGCGCCAGGGTCTGCCACACAACTGTGGCTGAAATGATTGGTTCGTTTGGGCCCCCACAAAACAAGCTGGCAATTTATCTGTCCCTGCACAAACTGGCTCTACGGAGGCAAGATGTCATCCTCATCCTCCTCATCCACCGATTCCTCACCCTCTTCAGTGTGTACATCCTCATCCTCACAGAGTATTAATTCGTCCCTGCTGGAACCACAGGTCCCTCTGTACGTTCTGGAGGCTGGTCTCCCTGGAAGAGTTGATAATTCATTTTATGAACATCATCTTCTCCACATTTTGTGGAAGCAACCTCCTACGCCTTTCGCTGACAAGGTTCCCGGCTGCACTAAACACTCTTTCGGAGTACACACTGGAGGGGGGGCAACTCAGGTAAAATAGAGCCAGTTTGTACAGGGACCTCCAAATTGCTTCTTTTTCCTGCCAGTACAGGTACGGACTGTCTGACATGCCTACTTGGATGCTGTCACCGATGTAATCCTTTAACAGACAGACGCACGCTTGTCGCTGCTGCTTTGAGGATTCAAGTGCGGCTACAGCCCACACAATTCACAAAGACAGAAAAAAATAAAGAATATTTTTATTGTTTGTGGAGCACACTTTGAGGGTTACACCACCCTTTAACAGACAGACGCACGCTTGTCGCGCTGCTTTGAGGATGCAAGTGCGGCTACAGCCCACACAATTCACAAAGACAGAAAAAAGAAGAAGAATATTTTTATTGTTTGTGTAGCACACTTTGAGGGTGTCACCACCCTTTAACAGACAGACGCACGCTTGTCGCTGCTGCTTTAAGGATGCAGGTGCGGCTACAGCCCACACATTTCACAAAGACCGAAAAAAAAAGAACAATATTTTAATTGTTTGTGTAGCACACTTTGAGGGTGTCACCACCCTTTAACAGACAGACGCACGCTTGTCGCTGCTGCTTTAAGGATGCAGGTGCGGCTACAGCCCACACATTTCACAAAGACCCAAAAAAAAAGAACAATATTTTAATTGTTTGTGTAGCACACTTTGAGGGTGTCACCACCCTTTAACAGACAGACGCACGCTTGTCGCTGCTGCTTTAAGGATGCAGGTGCGGCTACAGCCCACACAATTCACAAAGACAGAAAAAAGAACAATATTTTAATTGTTTGTGTAGCACACTTTGAGGGTGTCACCACCCTTTAACAGACAGACGCACGCTTGTCGCTGCTGCTTTAAGGATGCAGGTGCGGCTACAGCCCACACAATTCACAAAGACAGAAAAAAGAAGAAGAATATTTTTATTGTTTGTGTAGCACACTTTGAGGGTGTCACCACCCTTTAACAGACAGACGCACGCTTGTCGCTGCTGCTTTGAGGATGCAAGTGCGGCTACATCGCACACAAGTCACAAACACATTAAAAAAATAGTTTTTTATTTTTTGGCGCACTTTGAGAGTTGCACCACCCTTTAACAGACAGACGCACGCTTGTCGCTGCTGCTTTAAGGATGCAGGTGCGGCTACAGCCCACACAATTCACAAAGACAGAAAAAAAAAGAACAATATTTTAATTGTTTGTGTAGCACACTTTGAGGGTGTCACCACCCTTTAACAGACAGACGCACGCTTGTCGCTGCTGCTTTGAGGATGCAGGTGGAATCTAGACGGGATTTGGAACCGAGGACACACTACCTCCATCAATTGTCTAAATCCCACTGCACTAATGTCGGATACCGGACGCACGTCTAACACCAACATAGCAGTCAAGGCCTCAGTTATACGTTTTGCTTCAGGATGACTGCTGTCGTACTTCATCCTCATCGCTAGGGACTGTTGGAGGGTCAATTGTTTAGTAAAAGTAGTGATGTTCCTACTTCCTCTCTGGGATGATGAACAACTCCCAGCAGCAGCAACAGCACTAGGAGGAAGTGGTTCTTGATCTTTCCCTATTTTATTTTTATCGGAGAAAGTTTGGTCCTCCATTTATGTTATATTGATATATATACGTGCGGCTAAAGCGCACACAAACACAGAAAATATTTTTTTATTTTTGCTGGAGAGTAGTGCACTTTGTGGGTTACACCACCCTTTAAGAAATGAGCAAGCCAGCTCTTTACTTATGGGACACAGGCGCACGCTTGGCGCTGCTCCTTTGTTGATGCACGTGCAGCCACAGTGCACACAATTCACAAACACAGAAAATATATATTTTTTTGGTTTGGACTGGAGTGTACTTTGGGGGTTACAGAACCCTTTAACGGTCAAGCCTGCCGGCCCTTTACTTATGACACAGGCGCACGCTTGGCACTACTTTGTTGATGCACGTGCGGCTACTGCGCACACAATTCACAAACACAGAAAATAATTTTTTTTTTGGTTTGGACTGGAGAGTACTTTCGGGGGTTACAGCACCCTTTAACGGTTTAGCCAGCCGGCCCTTTACTTATGACACAGGCGCACGCTTGGCACTACTTTGTTGATGCACGTGCGGCTACTGCGCACACAATTCACAAACACAGAAAATAATATTTTTTTTGGTTTGGACTGGAGTGTACTTTGGGGGTTACAGCACCCTTTAACGGTCTAGCCAGCCGGCCCTTTACTTATGACACAGGCGCACGCTTGGCACTACTTTGTTGATGCACGTGCGGCTACTGCGCACACAATTCACAAACACAGAAAATAATTTTTTTTTTGGTTTGGACTGGAGTGTACTTTGGGGGTTACAGCACCCTTTAATGGTCAAGCCAGCCGGCCCTTTACTTATGACACAGGCGCACGCTTGGCACTACTTTGTTGATGCACGTGCGGCTACTGCGCACACAATTCACAAACACAGAAAATAATTTTTTTTTTGGTTTGGACTGGAGTGTACTTTCGGGGGTTACAGCACCCTTAACGGTCAAGCCAGCCGGCCCTTTACTTATGACACAGGCGCACGCTTGGCACTACTTTGTTGATGCACGTGCGGCTACTGCGCACACAATTCACAAACACAGAAAATAATTTTTTTTTTGGTTTGGACTGGAGTGTACTTTCGGGGGTTACAGCACCCTTAACGGTCAAGCCAGTCGGCCCTTTACTTATGACACAGGCGCACGCTTGGCACTACTTTGTTGATGCACGTGCGGCTACTGCGCACACAATTCACAAACACAGAAAATTATTTTTTTTTTGGTTTGGACTGGAGTGTACTTTGGGGGTTACAGCACCCTTTAACGGTCAAGCCAGCCGGCCCTTTACTTATGACACAGGCGCACGCTTGGCACTACTTTGTTGATGCACATGCGGCTACTGCGCACACAATTCACAAACACAGAAAATAATTTTTTTTTTGGTTTGGACTGGAGAGTACTTTCGGGGGTTACAGCACCCTTTAACGGTCTAGCCAGCCGGCCCTTTACTTATGACACAGGCGCACGCTTGGCACTACTTTGTTGATGCACGTGCGGCTACTGCGCACACAATTCACAAACACAGAAAATAATTTTTTTTTTGGTTTGGACTGGAGTGTACTTTGGGGGTTACAGCACCCTTTAACGGTCAAGCCAGCCGGCCCTTTACTTATGACACAGGCGCACGCTTGGCACTACTTTGTTGATGCACATGCGGCTACTGCGCACACAATTCACAAACACAGAAAATATATTTTTTTTTGGTTTGGACTGGAGTGTACTTTCGGGGGTTACAGCACCCTTAACGGTCAAGCCAGCCGGCCCTTTACTTATGACACAGGCGCACGCTTGGCACTACTTTGTTGATGCACGTGCGGCTACTGCGCACACAATTCACAAACACAGAAAATATATTATTTTTTTAGCACTTTGGGGGAGCACCCCTGATGGACAGAGCACCCCCTGGACAACACTACAGCACCCCTTTAGGACTGGGACACTGCACAGGACTTTGGAGTGGACACAGCCCCTATGGAGAACTCACTGCACAACACAGTCCAGCCAGCCCCTATGGACTTTGAAGTAGTGGACACAGCCCCTATTAACAACAGCAGCACAGCACAACACAGCCAGCCCCTATGGACTTTGAAGTAGTGGACAACAGCAGCACTACACTACACTACACTACACAGCCCTAACTCCCACCCTCCCTCTTCACTGTCCACAGCCGAGTGAGAAAATGGCGCCGACGCGGGTACCTTATATAGGATCCAAAACCCGCGAGACTCGGAAGGCGGGATGATGACGTTTTGCCTCGATTTCAGATCCGAGTCAGGCGGGAAAAGTCGAGCCTGACTCGGATCGGACTCGGATCGGGGGGGCTCGGGGGGGTTCGGATTTCAGAAATCCGAACCCGCTCACCCCTAGTTCAGACCATCTTCCATCTATATCAGGAGATGTAATTCCTTTTTTAAATGGATCAGGATCTTCAAGTGGTTGGGAACACTAGGTTCTCCTGAATGTTATTGGCCAAGAGGTTCTTATCTGCTGTGAAATTCTATGTGGTCAGGGTGGGTTTAAATCTTATGGTGTTTGGAGGACTGACGCCCTGCCGGTTCTCTACGAAGCACCGCCGAGAGGTTGTCCAGCATCAAAGCAGACTACAGTCAGATGAATGAGGTCATCTTTTCTGGATACTTACTCTGGTTTTGGTCAGCCATTTCCAGAAGATATCTCTACTCTTTCTACTATATCAGAGGGTCCCTCCTGATTGGCTTGGCATGATGCCTCCACCGAGAAGCTATCTCTGTCAGTCACCAAAGATACAAGCTTTGGATGGACCATTTAGCTAGATATGAGCGTAGCGCTGTCCCCCAGATAGCATGATGGATAATCCATGTGGAGACGCCGCACTCTATCATTGTGCTCATTGTTCAGTTTATTGCTTGTTGGGAATATCTGTTGCCCCATGTATCCTTTGGGGCTTGGCAATGTTAGAACTGGAGAGGAGTTAAGCCGAGTACACACTAAGCTATATGTCGCCTGATCCGGCAGATCAGAGCGGCATATCAGGCACAACGGCAAGTGTGTAACTGCTATGTCGCTGACGATGCTCCCACGCGTCGTCAGTGACATCGACCGTCGGACCTGCATGCAGGGGCAACATCGATAGTGAGGGCCATGCTGCCGAATGCAGCATGGCCCGACGTCGCTTCTGGCATCGGCAAGTGTGTATGCACTTCTCAGTGGCACGTGTAGCGTAACTTGAGCATAAAACCCCCATTACATGAAATATTCCACTGGCACCAGGCACTGATCTGCTTGAATATAGATCTCTCTACAACTCTGCATCCAAACACCAGTGAAGTAGGGATTCAGAACGTCTTCATGTAACTGCAAAATGTGACATTGCTATTTTTACTGATATATCTTTTAACATGTAGAAGAAAAATCCCTTCAGTTGGCAGAGAGGTCATACTTGCACCCAGTTGGCAGAGAGGTCATACTTGCCCCCAGGAGTGCGTGATTCATAACCATAGCAATCATTCATGTATAAAACTTTGGATACATTACTGGCTAGCTGTAGAGAACTGGAAGTACATAATTAGCAGTTCAGTTACTGCAACAAAGTGAGATAAATCTATTTACTTATCTGCTGTCCTGTGAATATTGCAAGTCGTTTGTGAGTTACCCATACACCTATTTCTCTGCTACAGGCGGTTGTTCTCTGCATGTACCTGGAAGCTGGAGGAATCGATCTACAGGGGCGTTCTGTGATAGAACTGGGTGCAGGGACCGGATTAGTGGGAATTGTGGCTGCATTGCTAGGTAAGTCTTAGAACAACACTAACGGGTATTCAATATGGAGCGAAAACGCAGTTTCTGCGAGGTTTTCGCTCGGATGACGTCATTTTCGCCACTTTTACACCGTATGCAATTTGAAAACTTTTCGCCGGTGCGAAAAGTATATTGCATTCGACCCTGCGAAAAAGTATCACCAAGGAATGGGTGGCGAAAAAAAGTGCAGAATTGGGGTTTTGGGGTGCAACATTTTGGAAACCACCCTGCAACCTTCAGACAGTCCCCCAAAAGTAAACTGTGTTAAAAAAATTTTTAAAACATACCTCAGAAGACCCCCAAAAAAGCACTTTCATTTTGGGGGTAAAAAAAAAATTGGGGGGTACAAAGTTAAAAACTAGCGAACTACAATCTAGGGGGGTCCCCCAGTATGCCACAGGTGTTATTTTCATTGCAGGTGTTTGCGGCAGGTGGATTTTTCACATTTTTTAAAACTTCACTTTAGCAACTTTTAAATATGCTCACCCCCATTTTCAAGGACCCAAAATTTGCTGGGACTACTTATTTTCTGCAAAAAAACCTTCTAAATACTATTCTTCACCACCTTCCCAAATCCCCAAAATAGCAGCTATCGAGCCCGTTTAAAGACCCCAAAAACCTTCAGCAGGGCTAATGGGGGGTATCCAGAGTGATCCCCCATGTCAGAGCATCTTTTTGGGGGTGTTAGGGTCATTTCTCCAAAAATCAGCAAAGTTTTCGCTGATTTCACAGTCGCCGGGTGCAGTTTTCGACGATTTCATATTGACGGACGGGTATAATCGGGGGCGCGTGCGATACTTTTTCGACGGCAAAAGCTCCGATGTGCGGCGAAAACTTCAACACGCATAGACGGCGAAGTTTACGTTTCATATTGAATACCCCTGTAAGAGGGGAATTCAATTAGATGTGAAAAGTTAATGTCTGCTACTACTTTTCATTTTTCACCCCAAAATTTAGGTAATTATTGGCCAAATTAAGTTAATTACAAAATTATTTTTGCCTAATTGATCATTAGGGAGGGGGGTGTTCAAAGGGTTCTGAACCGTCCCCACATTTTTAGCCCAAAATAGGGGCTTTGCATATTTTTTTCACCTGCTTTGAGATGGTGAAAACAGTTTGCCGATATTTCCCTATGGAGAATTCACACGTGCGAAAACTACATTTATTGAATTGCACGAAATGCATTTTTGTGCAAATGATTTGCACAAGTGAAAGCTTTTCGCGGTTAATTGAATCCGGCCCATAAGGGTTTATGTATCAAGCAGTGAAAAGCGTGAAGTTGCCAATAGCAACCAATCGGCTCCTACCTGTTATTTTATAGACTGTACTTGATAAATGCTACTTCAAAGCTGACTACTCACCTATGATAGGAATTTAGCTTGGTGGGCGAGTTACTCCTCGGGACTTGTAGGCACCAGATATGATATTGCATATTTTTTAGATAATAGAAATTCCATTACGATGATGTGTAAAAGGGAACGTGGGGACAATCCTTGGTACCACCAATATTGGTGGGAATGGAGCGATTGGCTGAAGTGTTAATGAACCAGCTACTAGAATAAGTTACAGATGCCGGGAATGTGTACAATATTCCCGCTTGGTTTCTCCACACGTTTAGCTGCAATTTAAATGTTGTCTACCAAGGTTCAGATGCCTACAACCTAAAAAATCCACCTGCCATTCCTCCTCCTCCTTCTTCTTCCTGAGATGGTCACTGCAGATAAGTCTACCACAGGTCCCCACTGGCTATATCATTATTCCTTCCTTCTTCTTCTTCTTCTGCCTGAGATGGTCACTGCAGATAAGTGTACCACAGGTCCCCACTGGCTATATCATTATTCCTTCCTTCTTCTTCCTGAGATGGTCACTGCAGATAAGTCTAACACAGGTCCCCACTGGCTATATCATTATTCCTTCCTTCTTCCTGAGATGGTCACTGCAGATAAGTCTACCACAGGTCCCCACTGGGTTTATCATTATTCCTTCCTTCTTCTTCTTCATGACTGGATGATTTTTCTTTAACATTTCTGATCTTGAACCTGAATCATGCCAGCCGGGTACATTAATGCCTCTGCCCACCCGGACAGTGCAAGCTCAGTTGCAGAATATTTATTTTTAGAAATTTAAACCTCCTTTAGTTGATGATGGAGGTGACCCGCGGCCCTCTTACAGTTATAGATGCTATTTACCCAATGGTCTTCCGTTTGCCTAATTCCATTATTACACCGACCATTTCAGCTGTGAGATTCCCAACTAAAAACTTTCAGAGCACCAACCTTTAATTAATGTTTATTGAGTTAGTATTAATCCGGATTCATTGTATTGCCTCTACCACCCATTATATATATATATATATATATTGTGATAGGATCACTGGTAAAGTGGTCTGTGACAGGGACATTTATCCCAGATTCCTATCCTATGTGTTTAAAATCCCCAGGAGAAAGTCTGCAGTGTAGCAGGCTTGAGTTTCGGCTTTTTGAAAAGCCGGTTTGGGACCTGGGGGTTGTGGGTGAGAGGAGAGGGAGGGCTCCACCCACGGCCACTCCAGGTTTTGGTTCTCGCAGCCTGGTAACAGGCTTGTTAGGGTTTCCACCTGAGAGTGGCCAATATAAGCCTAGTTTGGATAAGGCTGAGTGTCTCACCTGGGAGAGCAGGCAGGGAGTTTGCTCAGAGACACTTGGATACCTAACTGTGAGTGTTGTGCTGTGCTTTTGTTGCTGGTGAGGGCATTAGGCCCTGCCAGGTTCTGGTAGTGAGGGAACTACCTGTGAAGTTAGTGACAGGGCTAGGATTTATGTTTATGTTTTCTTTGTGTTATTTCTGACATTGTACAATAAAGACTGGGGCCGACCAGCTTGTACTTGCATCCAGACTGGTGTACTGTTTCCCGGCTGCTGTGTGTGTGTAAGGAAGGAGTCCTCTACCCAGGAGAGGGACCTCCTAATCTGACTGTGTCACAATATATATATATGTATATATATATATATATATATATATATATATTGCATTCACTCTGCCATAATGGTGTAACCAAACTCGGTGGAGCGTATATCACCGCTTAGGGGGGAATCCAATTAGATGCGATAACCCGTTTTCTCTCGTTAACCTGCGGTGACGTGGTACAATTTTCGTGAGATAACGTTTCTCCCTATCCTATTACATGATTTCCATGAAAACGAGAGAATTTTTTCTCCAATTTCCCTTTTCGGGAGAAAACTATTCTCCATAGTAAATCACTGACTTTTCGCGTAAAAGCTATCCAATTACAGTGAGATTTTCCGCGGGTTTGGGCTGGCTTTTTTGGTGTCGTGGTGAAAAGTACAATCTAGTTTCAGGAATCTTGTCTATCAACATATTTTTGGTCTCTCTATGTAATAGTAATTCTGAACATGTAATTTTTTTCTCCATCTCCGCTGCTCTCCTCTCTGCTGTCTCTGCTTTCCTCAATCCAAATGCTGCTCCACCAGTCTCTCCAAGCTGCACACTGGTCAAAATGGTGCCCGGACTATGTCCCAGTAACTCTTAAATAGTAACGGCAGGAAAGTGATAAGTTCCCATTCGCACAATTGGTGTATATTTGGGAGATTTTTCCAGAAACTTGCTTGCAATTGGATACCGCGAAAACATCACAACTGAAAGTTGTTTTCGCGCAATGGCTGAAAGAATGAAAATATTGGGAAAATAGGGAAAATATTGCATCTAGTTGGATACCCGCCATATACAATTAGTGCTGTTTGGAGAAAAGTTTTCACCGATTTGGACTTTTCGCCTGTTTTCAACTTATCTCCGTATTCAATTCCAGGAGTTTTCGCCTATGCGTAAAAAAAAAAAACAGGCGAAAAGTTCTCTCTATGTACAGGCAGGCGAATTGGAAGTGCAAAATCTGTATTTTGGGGTGCAAATGTGGGGATTTGGTCCAGAACCCTTCGGACACCCCCCCCTAATGACTAATCAGTCCAAAAAACGAAAAAAAATTTGAGAAGACCCCAAAAATGACATGGCGAAAATTTAAAAAGTGTTGGAAAATACATAAAAAGTGGGGGGCCTGGTACTTTGGGGGGCTATATGGATGTGACAGGTGTCTTTGGGATTGCACGAGGCTGCAGCCGGTGTATTTTTAAGATTTTTTTTTTTTTAAATCTTCACTTTAGAGATATCAAAATATGCTAGTACCCATTTACATGTACCCCAAATTTTACCTCGGTGCTTATGTTTCCCAAAATAAATTCATTTCTGTCATTTACCAGCACTTCTGCATATAAGAGCCAATTCTGACACTTTAAGAACACAAAACACATTTATTAGGGCTATTAGGAGACTTCTGTATTGATTTCTAATGTTAGTGCAGATTTTTCTGGGGTACAGACTGATTTCCCCCAAATCTTACGGATTTTTCGCCAGTTTCGCCTTTTCTAGTCTTTTGGAATTGAATACGGAGAGAAACGGGAGCGTGCATGGAAAAAAGTATTGCCTAAAAACACGTGAAGGCGGCAAAAACATTGCGGCACGGCTTTTCGCGGCTAATTGAATACGGGCCGTAAGCTGGGTACACACGTAAAGATTTTCTATCCAACCATCCAACTAGTTGATTGGCTGGAATGAAAATCTGGTAAGATATGGGAATAAATGACAATCAGCAATTTGCTCCCAAACGCCGGAAAATGGACAAAAACTGTTGTTTGAACAAATTGTTTAGATCAAACATTTAACAAACTTGTCTGATGAACATTTTCCTCTGTTTTCTGGCATTTAGGAGCAAATTGCTGATCATCAGTTACTCCCATACGTTACCAGATTTTCATTCCAACCAATCACCTAGCTGGCTGGTTGGACAGATAATCTTTACGTGTGTACGCAGCATTAGTCTGATGTCGGGTAAGTACACCTGGGACATTTGCAGCATAACAGGGGGGAGGATTCCAATTGGAATCTCCTCCCATAAAAAAAGTATTCTGTGATTTCCGTCCGTGACCGGGATAAAGTGCTGAGACCTTCTTTACAACTCACAACAGATTTCAGTAATACTCTGTCCCCCTTGCTGGGAAAGCTCCTGGCAAATCTTAAGTTTTTGAACCTTCTTTGGGGATCTTTACATTACGAATCGGCCACAAGTCTTTTTCATTGTTTTTAACTAGAAGGTGATATGAGGTGTCAGATCTGGTCAATCAGAGCCGATTAGACCTGGAAGTATAAAGTGGCAAAGAGATGACATCACCGCATAGATTGTAACCTTAGTAGTGTGACCAAGATGGCTGCCTCGACTGGCATGTCCATGGGTGGGATGAAAAATACTACAGAGCATCTTCAGTAACATTGATATTATCCCCCCCCCCCCCTTCCCCAGGTGCCGATGTTACAGTCACAGACCGCGAGCTAGCGATGGAATTTCTCCAAACAAATGTTGAAGAAAATCTTCCCGACGAACTTCGCCACAAAATGTCTGTAAAACCACTGACCTGGGGCACAGGACTCGCCGACTTCTCCCCGTACGATGTGATCGTCGGAGCAGATATCATTTATCTAGAGGAAACATTCCACCACCTCTTAGAGACTATTCTGCACCTGAGTTCGGAGCGCTCGGTTATCTTGTTGGCGTGCAGGCTCCGATACCAGCGCGACAGCGACTTCTTGGACATGATGAGGAAACAGTTTACTGTGGTCCAGGTCCATTATGACAGCGGTGTTGATGTGCACATATACAAAGCTCAGAAGAAAGAGCAAGGAAAAGAGCTTTAAAATAATGTTTTATCATTTTCGTTCCGGCTTTGGCGCACGCGGTATTACCAGATCTCTTGTAGGACTTCTCATTTTGCAGCAGGAACCAGCCTTGTTTTGCCTTTGAAAAACACAGCCTTAAATCCTGCGGCAAAAAAAAAGATCTGCACTTTTGCCAAACTGGAACCACATTGGCCCCGATAGGCTGAATAAATTACCGTGTCGCCAGAAGGATTTGCAGCAGCGTCACGGAATATCGGCTTGCAGCCTATAGAGGTGCTAGCAGCGTTCGGCATACCGTGATTGCGAGTTGCTGGCAGTTATCCGCTGCTAATTGAATTGTACTCCTAACTGTTTACTCTTTTGGGTCCGACTTTATACTGTATTATTACGGTACACTTTCTGCTGTGGCACAAGCTGTGAGCAATATTGGTCTAAACGCAAACATATAAAGGATTTTATACAAAAAATAAATACATTTTCAAAGACAAAAGTAAAATTGTGACGTTCAAATTTGTTCCATCTCGTTTTTCACCTGTTTACACTGGGACAGCTCTACATGTGATATATAAACACTGACAAGATCCTATAACAAATTATACCTGTTCCTATCAAAATAGTATTCAGTGTTCTACTACCCATTTAATGAAATATATATAATGATCGTCAGAGAGAGATAATCTATATCACAAAGGGGGTCACACTTTTCTACAGTTGTATGACGGATTTCATGTATGTAATAGCTTTTTACTAATTTCGGTACAAATCAAAAAATTACAATAACCGGTTGAAGAGACACCACACTACGCTACAGGTAATGGAATAAACCCTCCACTATTCTAAATGCATATTTGTAAAAATAGATTTGTGACTTAATGTGTGTTAAAAAAAAAAAAAAAAGATGAATTTCCGCACATAGCATTTATATCAATTATTTCTGAGCTAAAGCAAATGTCAGTAACGGGGGGAAAGAGCTTCTATTAAACATGAATATATTATAGACCCCGATTTTTAACAAGAATTGTTATAGTAACACGAATCGTGCAACAGTTTCACCAGCGCCGAGCCGCAAACTGTCAGACTAGAAGGGAGCGTAATGTAAAGCAGAACTGTTCTCTTTCATCAGGAGCCTATGGCGAGAGTAGGGGCGGATTGGGCCACTGGGATATTGGGACAGATCCCGCTGGGCCGCCTCAGATGTGCTCCGCCCTCTCTGGGCCGGGTGGGGGGACTGGCCGGCGGCCGCTATTACTATTTCTACTTCAGGGTCCATAGGGTATCCACAGGATACCTTGGGGTATAGGTGATGACGTCAGGCATCGGGCACCATAGAGTTAAAGCTTTCAGCCTCCCAGGATGCACTAGGGTCCCCCTCCTATACCCCGCCCCCGAGCCAAGGCATCTCAGTTTAGTTTGGTGCCTGGCCGGAGTCGGATGCACCTGTTAGAGGGGGGCTTAGAAGAGCCCCTGAAGCTTTCTACAATGCAGCTGTGGCTGCACATCTGTAAGTACAGCATGGACAGTCAGTGCTGACGTCCATGCTGTCTTCCCTACACCCCCGCCGGTACCAGAACGCCGGTACCGATCCGGGGATGCTGGTAAGCGTCTGGGGTCACAGCTAGCGGTGACCCCAGATGTTTTGGGACCATGGCCGGATCTAAGGGGGAACAGCAAGGTAAGCAGCGGGGCCCCCCGCTGGGACCCTGCTGAACATGGTCCACAGTCCCCAGGCAGGGGGCTCCCTGGGGACTGGCTGCAGCGTGGAGCCAGGTACTAACCTGCGCTTCCACTACCCCCCTGGGACAGCAGGACCGCGGCTGAGCGGCAGCGCTGCGGCGTCCCAGGGGTTAAATGCATGCCAGGGGAGCGCGCCTGATAGTGCAGGAATTAATTTTCTTTGCATTGTATGTGACTGTGCTAGCGTCTGCTGCCTGTACTTTCATTTTCTACTGTCAGCTTTTTCACTGTCCCTGATCTTTTTCTGCTAAAGCCCTTGTGGTGCGGTGCTTGCAGGGTGGTTCTCCCACTATACTAACAATTATCAGTGAGAGGGGTCACATACTTACCATCATGTCTGAAAGTGACTTTCCTCTCAAGCTTCGGTGTACTACATGTAAGGTAACAATAGCGGAGGGTAGCGCAGAGGGGCTATGTCGGCAGTGTTATTTATTGGCGCGGCCAATTACTGTCACGGCCCCGGTACAGGAGCCGCCCTGGGCTTGTTTCGCCAAAGCATTTACAACCCTGGTGGGCCAGTTAGCTCCGCAGCCTGCGCTTTCACAGATGGGATTGTCACAGCAGTCAGTGGTGTTGTCACCCATGCAGGTTTTCCCGAGACAATTGATGGTACCCCACAGTCTCCCTAATACCCCTCCCCAAGTCTCTCAGGAGCCTGCGTGGGTTAATTCGCTGACCAGTTCTGTACAGGACTTGTCAGACGTGTTACAAGGGGAGTCTGTGTTGCGGCCACATAAGCGGCCGGTGGCGTCTCTGTCTGCTCCTTATGAGGATGACGACGTGACGTCTGATAATGGGGAGATTCTGGATCTTTCGGACCAGGAACCTCTCCGTACTAAGGAGGCAGACGCTAGGTCCAAGGTGTATATTCCTGGACTTATTCGGGCAGTTTGCAAAGTTTTAGTGATTGAGGATGAAGATCCTCCGGGGTCCAAGTCTAAATATGCCTTTTTTAAGGATATTAAGGGTGACGCCACAGTGTTTCCTCTTTCGGGTCAGTTAGTGGACCATTTAGAGGAGGCATGGAAACAGCCTGGCAAACGGTATCAGCCTCAGAGGCGCTTGGCGGTGGCTTATCCATTTGCGGATAATTATTTTTCTAAGTTGGAGTCACCTCCACAAGTGGATTCTCATGTGACACGCCTGGTCCGTAGTGCTACGTTGCCCATGCCCTCCATGTCTTCCTTGAAGGATGCTACGGACCGTAAGGTAGAGATCTGCCTAAAGTCCGTTTATTCCCTTGCGGGGGACAGCTAGGCCGGCTATGGCCATTTGTTGGATAGCCAGAGCTATGGAGCGCTGGGCTGATACTTTGGAGGCCTCTCTCAATTCCGACTGTTCGGCTGAACAGACCGAGTTGATAGGCAATATCCGGGATTCGGCCACTTATATCAATGAAGCGGCCTTGGATGTCAGTACCCTGGTGTCTCGGATTTCTTCGGCTGCGGAAGCTGCTCGACACACCTTATGGTTGCGATCTTGGAAGACGGACGCTGATTCCAAGAAGGGCTTGGAAGCTTTGCCG
This sequence comes from Taudactylus pleione, assembly GCA_031769625.1. Classification (NCBI taxonomy): domain Eukaryota; kingdom Metazoa; phylum Chordata; class Amphibia; order Anura; family Myobatrachidae; genus Taudactylus; species Taudactylus pleione. Next base: position 231,385 of record JAUIMM010000894.1, on the reverse strand, counting down.
TTTAATGGAGAAGTCCTATTTGGTCTGGACAAAATCGTAGCCACACTGGCGGCAGCCAAATCGGCATGTCTTCCGTCTGCTGCCGTCCCTTCCAGTTCTGGTAGGTCGTCCTTTCGGCCTGACAGGGCCCAGGGTAGGCCTAAGACTCAGGGGGTCATTCAGACCCGGTCGTTAGCGCCGATGCGCTTGGACCGGGTCGATGGCCCCCCACAGAGCACGCGCACGACGGCGCCGGCATGCGCATGCGTGAGACCCGCTACGACCGACAGCGCCTGTCGTAGCGGGTCTCGATCCAAAGGGGGCGAGCTGTCGATGTTGATTGACAGCTCGCCCCGTTTGGAAGGCGGGCCGGGGGGGTGGCAGCCCAAACGGGGGCGTTCCCATGGCGGCCCCACTGACATCACTAGTGATGTCAGTGGAGAGCTTCCGGCTCAGACAGAGCCAGAAGCTCTCCGGGGTCTACGACAAGGGAGACCCTACCCTAGGTCTCGTCGTAAGCCCCGATGCCCACAGCCTTACCACCGCAAAGGAGGACGTCTTGAAAATTCAAGACGTCCTCCCCTCATTCAGACCGACCGCACGCTCTGTGCGACAGGCTCTAAATGAGGTCCTCAGTCCTTTCCCAGACAGGCTGGCCCCAAAAAATCGGCCAAGCCCCGGAAACAGGCCTGGAGTACCAGACGTCCGGCCCCTAAGCCGGATGACAAGCCTGCGGCCTGACGGTCCGGGCCTCCCTTTGGGGGATCCCAAAGTGGGAGGCCGTCTGCTGCAGTTCGCCCAGTGTTGGTCGGTTACCACGACAGACACTTGGGTTCACGAGGTGGTTTCTCACGGGTATGCCCTCTCCTTTCGGCACAGGCCCCGTCCTGATTCTTCACCACGGGTCTTCCATCAGACCGGAACAAAGCAGTGGAACTGCGGAAAGTCTTGCACACTATGCTCCAGGCTGGAGTTATAGTGCCTCTTCCATTCTCCCAGAGGGGCCAGGGTTTCTATTCCAATCTGTTTTTGGTGCAGAAACCCAATGGGTCGTATCGTCCGATCCTCAACCTCAAAGCACTCAACAAGTCTTTGTGGGTGCCGAGGTTTCGGATGGAGACCCTACGGTCCATCATTCTGGCGCTGGAACCATGGTGTCGTTGGACATACAGGACGCTTACCTGCATGTCCCTATTCTTTTACGCCATCAACAGTTTCTCAGGTTTGCAATCCGCAACGACCACTTTCAGTTCCGGGCGTTACCTTTTGGGCTGGCGACAGCACCACGTGTATTCACCAAGGTGATGGCAGTTATGGCGGCTTCTCTGTTACCGTACTTGGACGACCTTCTGTTGGTGGCAGGATCTCCAGAGCTCCTTCTACGTCATTTGGACCTGACCATTGCGGTACTGCAATGGCACGGCTGGTTGATAATCTGGCAGAAGTCCACCCTGATCCCATCCCAGAGGATTCTGCACCTCGGAGCCTTATTGGACTCCGGACAGCAAAGGATCTTTGTGATGGGGGGAAAAGATCTCGGACCTGCAGTCGAGGGTGCGCAGTTGTCTGCAGAGTCGCCGTGTGTCTCTACACTCGGCGATGAGGTTACTGGGCTCCATGGTCTCAGTATTCGACATGGTGGAATATGCCCAGTTTCACTCCAGACCTCTGCAGCAGTTGATCCTGTCCAAATGGAATGGACTGCCTCAGACTCTAAAATCACAGACAATGGTGCTCACTCCGGAGGTTCGCCTGTCTCTAACCTGGTGGTTGCAGACGACCCATCTCAACAAGGGTCGTCCATTCTGGGTGGCGAATTGGGTCCTGTTGACAACGGACGCCAGTCTTCGGGGCTGGGGAGCAGTCACGGGTCCACGCTTGTTCCAGGGCAGGTGGACTCAGGCGGAAACAGAGCTTCCAATAAACATCTTGGAACCGAGCGGTTTTCAATGCTCTCCAGCAGGCACATCGGGTTCTCCAAGGTCACCCAGTGCAGGTCCAGTCGGACAATGCTATCACCGTGGCCTACATAAATCGGCAAGGAGGAACCTGAAGTCGGGCAGCTCTCGTGGAGGTGTCCCGGATCCTGGTTTGGGCGGAGCACAATCGTCCGGCCATATCAGCAGTCTTCATCCCGGGAGTCCTAAAGTGGGAGGCGGACTTTCTCAGTCGCCAGGACGTTCATCCGGGGGAATGGTCTCTGCACCAGGACGTCTTTCAACTTCTGGTGGACAGGTGGGGTCTTCCAGAGATCGACCTCATGGCGTCACGGCACAACAACAAGTTGCCGGTGTACGGGTCTCACACAAGAGACGAAAAGGCGTCTCTGGTGGATGCTCTGTCCGTCCAGTGGACGTTCCGGTTTGCTTATCTGTTTCCTCTGGTTTCCCTTCTTCCACGGGTAATCCGGAAATTCAAACAGGAAGGAGGGACGCTCCTCTTGATAGCTCCCGCGTGGCCCCAGAGGCACTGGTTCTCAGACCTCCAGGGACTGTCCGTGGACATTCCTCTGCGGTTGCCGTTACGACCGGACCTCCTGTCACAGGGTCCTTGTCTTCACCCGGACCTGACTCGGCTGTCTTTGACGGCGTGGCTGTTGAGACGGCCATGTTAAGGTCCAGGGGGTTTTCCAGCTCTGTAGTGCAAACAATGCTACGGGCTCGGAAACCATCCTCTGCAAGGATATACCATCGAGTGTGGCAAACGTTCTTCCAGTGGTGTCGACCGAGAGGTTATGCCCTTCGGGAGTTCCGTCTGTCTAGAGTGTTAGCCTTCCTGCAGGCGGGACTGGACCATGGGCTTCGCCTTGCGTCTCTGAAGGTGCAGGTGTCTGCCCTGTCCGTCTGGTTCCATCGTAGGATTGCTGCAATCCCTGATGTGCGCACCTTTATGCAAGGTGTTCTCAGAATTCAGCCACCTTTTGTTCCACCGGTGGCGCCTTGGGATTTAGCTGTGGTCCTGAGGGCTCTCCAGGGACCGCCGTTTGAACCACTGGGCTCAGTGGACCTCAAATGGCTGACAGCTAAAACAATTTTCCTTCTGGCCATTGCTTCGGCCAGACGTGTTTCTGACTTAGGGGCTTTCTCCTGTAGACCCCCTTTTCTGATTTTTCATAGGAACAGGGTGGTGCTGCGCACTCGTCCTGGTTTCCTTCCTAAAGTTGTCTCAAGTTTTCACATCAACGAGGAAATCGTTGTGCCGGTTTTTAACTCACCTGATCTTTCAGTGGGTGAGGCCACTTTGGACGTTGTACGGGCCTTGAGGATTTATGTTGACCGCACTTCTTCGTTTAGGAAGTCGGACGCCTTGTTTGTCCTCTATGGCTTCCGTAAAAAGCGTTGGCCTGCTTCAAAGCAGACTTTGGCAGGCTGGATTCGTATGGCCATTTCAGAAGTTCATGAAGGCCTTCCGGTTCCTTCCTCTGTGAGGGCTCATTCCACTAGGTCTGTGGGTCCTTCGTGGGCTGCTCGATGTGGTGCCTCTGCAGTCAAGATCTGCAAGGCTGCGACGTGGTCCTCGGTCCATACCTTTGTGAGGTATCACGCGTTTGACACCTTTGCCTCTCAGGATGCTTCCTTCGGGCGGCGGATTCTCCTTTCAGCACAGGAGCATCCCCACCCTTAAAGGATACTGCTTTGGGACATCCCCAAGGTATCCTGTGGATACCCTATGAAGGGCAGTTTCTAGCCAATCTGGCTCCCAGTGCGAGAATTCAAAATGCGCCCCCCCCACCTCCCATTATAATATTTACTTCTCTGAGCCATGTAATCAGTGACATTACTAATAATGAAATCATATTTTAAGTGCAGCCCACTGAGGTGTGGAAAGGGGATTGCTGCGTGCGGCGAAGCCGCGTGCACCTGGAAAGGGGGTGTGGCAAACTAGGAGAGGGCGTGTCCCCGTGATATTTCCCCAATTTGTCACTTTTGAGGGTTGGTCTCTCCAACTTCCTTTTTTACAGCCTCATGCTCCGTCTCTCCATCCTTTACAGCTTCCTGCCTCCTGCCCCGTCTCTCCAGCTTCCTGCCTCCTGCCCCGTCTCTCCAGCCTTTACAGCCTCCTGCCCCGTCTCTTCAGCCTTCACAGCCTCATGCCCCGTCTCTACAGCCTTTACAGCCTCATGCCCCATCTCTCCAGCCTTTACAGCCTCCTGCCCCGTCTCTCCAGCTTCCTGCCTCCTGCCCCGTCTCTCCAGCCTTTACAGCCTCCTGCCCCGTCTCTCCAGCCTTTACAGCCTCCTGCCCGTGTCTTTCAGCTTCAACTCCTCTTGTATCCCTCAGCCTACCCCGTGTGTCAATCAGACAGACCTCGTTCGACAATCAGCCAGACCTTTCCCTGCTGGTCAATCAGCCAGACCCCCACTGTGTCATTTAGCCAGACCTTCCCCCTTTTTGTCAATCAGCCAGACCCTCCCCCCATTTGTCAATCAGCCAGACCTTCCCCCCCCATTGTCAATTAGCCCAGCCAGACCCTCCCCCCATTTGTCAATCAGCCAGACCTTCCCCCCATTTGTCAATCAGCAAGACCCCCCCGTCATTCAGCCAGACCCTCCCCATTTTTCAACCAGCCAGACCCTCCCCCCTCCATTTGTCAATAAGCCAGACCCTCCCCCCCATTTGTCAATCAGCCAGACCTTCCCCCCCATTGTCAATTAGCCAGACCCTCCCCATTTGTCAATCAGCAAGACCCCCCCGTCATTCAGCCAGACCCTCCCCATTTTTCAACCAGCCAGACCCTCCCCCCTCCATTTGTCAATAAGCCAGACCCTCCCCCCCATTTGTCAATCAGCCAGACCCCTCCTGTTTCTCTTATCATGTGTCCGCAGCCACCAGCCCAGCGCACTTGCCTCCTTCCTGCTGCTGCTTGTTTCTCAGCGACGGCGTCTCCTTCTGCATTGCTGCGCCTGCTAGCTCCCAGCCCCGTCCTTTCCTCTGCGCAGAGCCAAGACTGAGCGCGCACTGTGATGTCATCACATCGCGCGAGGCCGGGGTAGGAGTAAAACTTAGATGCAGCAGGGGAGGCATGGCTCGGGAGGTTCTAACAAGTAGTATGTTAGACCTCCCGGCTTTTACTTACCAGACGTGCTGCAGCCTGGCTAATGAGTGGTCCGGTGCACCGCCAGACCACCCCTTAGTTTCGCCTATGGGTCAGGGCGGAGCGCCCCGTGCGATTGCACGGGTCGCCTGCCCCTAGAAACGGCCCTGACCCTATGGACCCTGAAGTAGAAAATATGAGATATGGTAAGACCTTACCTTTGTTATCTCTATTTCTACGAAGTTCATAGGGTTCCACAGGACTCCCGCCCTGTCGCACCTGTACTGCAGATGGGCTTTACTCTGGTCACCGGTTTTTCCGTCTCCCTCTGGTGAGAATGTGATTCTTGTGTGTATCCAGATCTTTTTTCTCTCTCTTCCTTCTCCTCCGGCCTATGGCTTGGTACGTAACTGAGATGCCTTGGCTCGGGGGCGGGGTATAGGAGGGGGACCCTAGTGCATCCTGGGAGGCTGAAAGCTTTAACTCTATGGTGCCCGATGCCTGACGTCATCACCTATACCCCAAGGTATCCTGTGGAACCCTATGGACTTCGTAGAAATAGAGATAACAAAGGTAAGGTCTTACCATATCTCATATTATCCTGGTGCCAGGCTGCCCCTGTATATGACAGCCAGCACAGACTCAGTGTCTTTTACTGGCTGTAGGAAAGGAGGAGAGGGCTGCAGGGAGAGCGGTGTGGCAGGTGTCTAAGCCCACCCACCACCCTCCGCAGCTTCTGCCACAAGCACAAGTTGGACTACCATTGACTGACATGGAGCTTTGATAATCTAGCGGTGGCCCCGCTCCCTTCATCTTTGCAAGACCCAGAGTACCAGCTTTTTTTTTTTTTTTCTGGTTTACATTTGGAAATAGCAATTTACTTGGGCACAGTTGATGGTGAATAATCGATAGTATCATTTCTCTCACTAGATATATACAGAAAAATTCAAATTGAATATCCCCGAGATCAGTGGTTCTCAAACTCGGTCCTCGGGACTCCACACACTTCACTATTTGTAGGTCTCCTGTCAGGTCCACAGGTGTATTAATTACTCACTGATACATTTTAAGAGATCCACAGGTGGAGCTAATTATTTCACTTGTGATTCTGTGAGATCTGGAAAACATGCACTGTTTGGGGACTGAGGGCCTGATTCAGAGCCGGACGCTATTTGCGCTCGCTCGTTCAGAAAAAGGGGCCGGCTATTTAAATTGAGCGCTCGCTCTTTGCGGTCTGTTGACGCCTCTATGTCTGAGCGAGCGAACGAAACATGCGCTCGCTATTTTGTAAAGACGCCCCCTGGCCGCTCGCATCCTACGTCATCTCCACTATTTATTAGATTAATCGAGTACATCGAAAAGCGTCTGAACTGCTCGCAGTGCTTGTGGTTGGATTTTCCTACCGCAATCATGCGAACAGTTCAGGCTAAGAGACAACCAAGTGACGTGGTCGATGACGCTGCTTTGTTAATTATGCACACCCTTAAAACGCCCGTTTTGACCGTTTGGCACGCCTGCGTTCGGATCACCACTCCCCGTTTTCAAGCACCTTCCCCTGTTACCACCCACAAACGCCTCATCCTGTCATTCAAATTAGCAGGCACTCGCTATTTTGCGAGTTAATGATTTCCGACCGCACTGACTGGTTGGCGCATGCGCAGATGTGCGAACATCGCTCGGAGCGAACGAGCGGCCGCTTATGAGCGGCTCTGAATCAGGCCCTGAGTTTGAGAACCTGTGCCCTAGATGTTTCAAAGGAAGACCACAGCAGATATCAGATGATATCTCCTGTAGTACTCAGTTTTCGACTGTGGATCCCACGGGGCGACCCGTGTGAGTACCTACACTTTGCCATTTGCCTTCCTGAAACTGTGTGATTTGGGGTGAGGAGACGGTGAGGGTGTGCAGCTGCTGGAACAGATTCCATATTGGAGTAGAAGTCATGTAAAATCTGCTTCATTTGGAAGTACTGTCTATATGGGCCTGTGGGCAATTATACACAGAAAGCAACAGTAACGCTCCTAAGAGCACCCTACCTACATGTTATCAAGTCTGTTTCATCTATTATCCATTGAAGACAAATGATAAGATTTGCTAAACTAATGTCCTTAATGTATCTTACAGGATATATAGAGTAGTGCGCTAACACAAATATTATGTATATTCAGTTAGGATCAGTACTCAGAGTTCTCCAATTGTTGCTATATTATGTAGGCTTTTTGCTATTGCTTCCCCCATTCAGATAGGGAATGGGGGAAGCATTCCCGGGCTGGTTCTCCATCTCAATCCGTCCATGAGCGAGAGGATTTCTTTGTATGTTCACTATTCCGTACTTTCTCCATAACAGCTTTTGAATGCAGCTTTTAAATAAATAGAATATATAATAACTTTAGTGACAGTGGAGACTGACTGAATGCATCTTCCCTGCAATAATGAATCCATCCTACAGATGTGTCCACATACATCTATCCTCCATGCACCACACATAACGCGGGAGGTCAGTGTGACTCTGTAGTGCCTAGCGTCTTCGTGCAAATTTTTACCTTCACATGCGTTTTATCGCATAGCGATGCGAATATTTGGCACAAGCAGCTAAATGCCAAGCAGCTTAATTAGCACATGCTGATTAAAATGATATGCGGCATGCCTATGTTCTATGTGCAACTGCGAGTGTATCTGCATGCGAAACGCTACGTTACATTGTTTCAGCCGTACACTGTAACGTGGCGCTTCACATGCAGTTATACCCGCCGTCGCTCACAGAACATAGGCACGCTGCATATCACTTTAATCAGCAGAAGCTGCTTGTGCCAACTATTTGCATCACTATGCGAAGAAGACGCATTTGAAGGTAAAAAGTCGCATGGAGGGATGTTCGGCGCTACAGAGTCACACCACAGCATGGCACAACTAGAAGGGCTGTTTAGCGCACAAGGAGGCTAGATGTATGTGGGCACATCTATATAGGGGAAGCTAAGATTTGTCCTGACAACTAAATTCATCTCATTTATGTGGCAACTTGAAAACTTTAAACTAAATTGTACCTTGAAATTAAAAGAACATTTTAAAAAATTTACTTCACAGGGAGATGAGGACGTATCGAAAACGCCACATAAAAATTTACAGCCAGGATCCTCCTTTGATCCAGTGTCTACCAACCCTTCAATAAAAATGGTATTTTGGTACTTACTCTGATTCCACAGGGGACACTGGAGGTGCTTACGTTGGGGTATAGAGGCATGGATAGCTGGAGCTGGCACTTTAACTAAGTTAGAAGTGTGAAGCTCCTCCCCCTCTATTCCCCACCAGCCCTCAGTTTAGAAAATGAAGACCATGAGGAGATGGAGAACAACAGGAAGAAATGAAGAGAACATCACACAACAAAACCATACAACATATGGAACAAACGAACTGGCAGGCTAAGAGCTCTGAGGTGGGCGTCCAGTGTCCCCTGTGGAATCAGAGAAAAGGATTTACCGGTAAGTACCAAAATCCCATTTTCGCTTTCATCCACTAGGGGACACTGGAAGTGCTTACGCTGGGGACGTCCCAAAGTTTTCCCAATGGGCGGGAGCGCTCTGAGGAGCCTGCAGAACAAGGTGGCCAAAACTTGATGCTGAAGCCGCCATGTATCAAATCCGTAATACTTCACAAACTTGTGAACGGATGACCAAGTGACTGCACGGCCCAATCTTCGAAGTGTAGGTACCCCTACTGGATATCCACGAAGCACCCACAGAGTGTGTGGAAGAGCCGAAATGGACAGAAGAGGCTGACGATTGGTGCTGACATAAGCCTGACGTCTGTTTGGATGCTGGCCAACCCCTTCGAACAGTATCCAAGAGGACAAGAGCGACTCAGACTTGCGGAGGAACGCCGTCCGAAAAACAAAGGCGAAGAGCTCGAACCACAACCAGGGTAGAAGAAACACCTGAGTCCTCCACCAAGAATAGGTTGGGTCATGTGGAAAGCCGACACTACCTTAGGAAGGAAAGTGGATGCCTTCCTGAGTTCCGCCCTTATCATGAAACACCAGGTAAGGAGGCTTATAGAGCCCCCAATGCCGATGCACTGAGCCAAAGTCAAAGCTAGGAGGAGGACCGCCTACCAAGACAAAATAAACTTACTATCCACCTCTTGAAGAGTTCCAAACATACAAGACTGAAGAAACAAAAATACCAAAATGTAGGTCCCAGGGAGCTATAGGTGGTACAAAAGGAGGCTGCACTCGCAAAACCCCCTGCAGAAAAGTCTGTACCTCAGGTATGATGGCCAACTTAAATTGAAAGAAAATGGAAAGAGCAGAAGCCTGCACCTTTAAAGATCCCAAACGCAGGCCCGAATCTAATCCGGACTGAGCAAAAAAAACGGGACAACCGAAAAGTCCTAGATGGAAGGCCCCAACCGGAACACCATGTCAGATAAGCCAAATGCGATGATAATGCACCGCCAAAACCAGTTTCCTGGTGCAAAGCATGGTGGGAAAAAAAAACGTGTCGGGGAAGCCTCTGCTTCTTAAGATTTTGGTTTCGAAAGCCACCCCCTTAAAACGCAGCTGCTTTAAGGTGGGGTGGATGAACGGACCCTTTTGACGAAGGTCCGGGCGAAGAGGAAAAGGTCATGTGAAGTCTGCCAGGAGCGACTGAAGGTCCAAGAACCAACTTCTCATAGGCCGGATTGGCGCCATGAGAAAGACTGAGGCCAACTCTTGTTTATATTCTTTTTTTTTTTTTTAAACAAGGAATTAGTGGAATCGGAGGAAACAGGAAAACGAAGTCTAAGGTCCACAGAACTGTTAGAACGACGACTACCTCTGCCTGAGGATCCCGAGTTCTTGACACATATGCTGGGAGCTGATAACTCAATCGAGACGCCATGAGATCCACCTGAGGACAACACCATTGACGTACTAGTGCATGGAACACGACAGGGCGAAGCTTCCATTCTTCTGGATGGTTATCCTGCCGATTTAGGTAATCTCCTTCCCAGTTGTCCACTCCCGGGAGGAACACTGCTGACAGGATTACTGCTGATTCTGGGCCCACCAGAGAATCTGAGTTTTGTTGAAGTAAGCGATGGCCGTCGCATTGTCCGACTGAACTCATCTCGGAAGAGACCTTAGAAACTCTGCTGCTTCTAGCAGAGCATTGGAAATCGCTCTGAGGTCCGACACATTTATGGGCCACCATTGTCCCAGTGAGGACAAACGAAGCTGAAAGAGATAGTCAAGGAAAACTGCTCCTCCTTGGAGGCTGGAGTCCGTTGTCACTATCCCACACACCAAATTTTCGGCCCGCCAAGGGATTGTTGGATTGTGTCCAACAGAGTAGAACCACCCTGGTGGCCTGGGGCCCAACAGATCAGTCAATATAGATGCATGTGTGACCCTGATCCCTGTGATATCAGATCGAGCTGGGATACTCGGGAGTGGAATAGTCCGAATTGTAGCGCCTCAAAAGTAGCTACCATCTTCCCCAAGGGACACAGACAAAGAAGCATGGACACCCTCTTCGGTCTGAGGAATAGCTGAACCAACAACGGGATATCCCGGGCTTGGTCCTCCAGAAGGAAAATCCTCTGCAATGCTGTATGCAGGATCATCCCCTGAACTTGGAGTCTCTGGGACGGAATGAGATTGGATTTCTAGAAATTGAATATCCAATCGTGTCATATCAGAGTCTGGTATGCCAGGAAAACCTGTTCCAAGAGAAGAGCCTTGAAATGCGGGGAGCCGATGACAACCTGAACGGCGATGCCCGAAACAGCTAGTGATTTTGCAAGATTGTAAAACGTAAGCAGGGCCTGATGCAGTTCCAAAATGTGAACATGGTGATGGGTATCTTTTATACCCACGAAAATCAGGAACTCCACTAGTTCCAAACTCGCAATGACAGGCTGAAGTGACTCCATTTTGAACTGACACATCTTCAGGTGCAGGTTTATGGACTTCAGATTTAGGATGGGCTAGACTGAACCATCCGGTTTGGGCACCACAAAAAAAAGTTAGGAAAATCCCAGACGTCGTTGGTGCACTGGAACCGGAACTAGCACTGCTGATTCCAGTAGGGACCGGAGAACCACCTGCAGAACCGTGGCCTTGTCTGTAGGAATTGGCATACTCGTAGAAAAGAACCTATGAGGAGGAAGGACTTCAAAGTCCGATACGCCACAGAAAGCATTTTGCGAATCCACAGATTTGAAGTGGTCTGTTCCAAGTGTGATAAAAAGTCTGCATGCGAGGTACGTGCAACTGAATGTGGCGACCTATACCTCTGCCACCCCTGCTTGCGTGGCAGCACCTCGGGCTCTACCACGAAAGGGATGGGGCGCACGAAAAGAATGAATCGAGGGTCCAATGTAAGTACTCCTGGAAGCCAGAGCAGTTGAATGGAGGAAAGAAGACTTACCCCCAGTGGCCTGTCCAATTCCGGGCTAAAAAGCATAGCTCCCGTGAATTATAAACCCACAACCAGAGAGTTCTGCGGCATAATAGCAGAAGTGGATATGCGAGTACTGATCTGACTGATTCTTGGAAGTCTCGTCCCGGTAAACTGCAGATTCACGGATGTGTTCTGCTAGTAGACGTAACTCAGCTCTGGAAGTGACTGAATCCAAGCTTGCAATCAACTGGTTCACCCAGCAAGTTACAGCTTAGTTAACCCAGGAGCTAACAAGTGTAGGTCTAAGTTGAACTCCCGCTGCAGTAAAATTAGATCGCAGTGTTGTATCCAACTTACGATCAGAAGGGTCCTTAAGTAACGTAATGCCCGAACTGGTTCGTTTTCTTGTAAAGGCGAAAAACAGACGCATCAACAGCAGGCGGTGTTTCCCACTTTTCCACCATGGGAGATGGAAATGGATAGCTGGATGGGAAACGATGTAGGATCTGGAACCTCTTATCCGATTGTTTCCAGGCAACGGAAAGCTGTCCGTGAAGTTACTGCAAGAACGGAAACAAAACAGACGACCTTTTAGGATGTTTCAAATAATTCAAACTCCTGGGTTGCAGAAACTATGTCTTCAGGTAGGTTAAGGATGCTTAACCGCCAGAATTGCAGGTTTCACTCCCGTAGTGGCGGATACTAAGTCTTAAAGCCTTCCACCGTATCTTCATGTGTGAGGAGTTCCTCGTCCGACTCCTCTAAGAAGAGGACAGTCATCAGAAGACGCTTATGATTTTATAGGAAGTGGAGGATAAGGTATCAGCGGTACCTAAACTCTAGAAATTAGGTTAGCCCTGCCACCCAGGGAGGCTGTGACCTACGAGCCTCAGCCAACTCTGACGGTAAATAAGCCCTAACACCTACCATGTCAGCGGCCCATGGAGAAGTGGGTGACTGCAGTAATAGCCACGGCAGGGACTATACTAAACAAGCATCACATAATGAGTAAAGACTTCAGCACCTGGTATTCCCAGGCAGTCTCTCCAAGCACTAACCAGGCCTGACTCCAAGATCAGACGAGATCGGGCGTGTTCAGGAGGCTTAGCTTGTTCGTTGTTACATTTAGAACAAACAACCACTTTTGCTTGTCATTGAAAATACACACACACACACAGGCTCTATTTAGACAGGATTTAATATAGGAACAGACGGCTGATGTTGGGGAATAGAGGATTCACCCACTCCCCCACCCGCAGAATAGATCCCCTGCTCCTATACACACACCAGTGTATATCACCTACAGCCTTTTGCATAGGATCCTGTAGTAGTGATGGAAGCAGGTGACAACTTTCTGACAGCTGCACACTACCTTCAATGAGGGAGAGGTGCAGGTTGAGTGTAAAAACATCATACACGCTGTTCATAACAGCTCTCTGCCGTGTACTTAGTGAGAGAGCCCACGCTATATAGGCTCAGCCCCCTTTCAAGTCCCCAGGGCTCCAAAATGGCTTGCTAGCTCATGACAGTGCCCCTCCGCCCCCCGCAGCAAAGTTCTCGGCAGGGGGGCAGCCACAGAAAGTGCGTGTGTGAGCAGAGACAGTGTTTGCGGTCTCCCACTGTAATACTGCCGGCATACAGAGCACCGCTGCCGCAGTGAAGATCCCGGCAGGCGGGGGATGCGTGAGCCCCGCTATGCTGCAGCCGCTAACACACGGTTACCAGCAGGGGCTGAATAGTTATCAGCGCTGTAGCGCTAAGTACCTGGGAAGAGGTAGCTTGGGGGAGTGGAGCAGCAGGGAATGCGCAGCCACATAGTCACTGCGCTCCCCAGAGGGCTCTCTTGGCTTCAGCACACACTTCTCCTTGTTAGAGATGCGCTGTGGCGATAAGGAGCTGTCAGTGCTTTTAGTATAAGCACTGTGCACTCCTTCCTGCTTCTAACTAGTCAGGGCGCCGGGTACCCGAACCCCACTTTTAGAGAGGTGGCGAAGGGTACCTAATAAAGTGTAAAAGATGTAAAGAAAAAAATCAATCTTAATTAAAATAAAAATCAAATGTATTGCTGGAGCACAGTAGATTGTGACCAGCTCCAAAGGGCACATTTTCTAAACTGAGGGCTGGTGGGGAATAGAGGGGGAGGAGCTTCACACTTCTAGATTAGTTAAAGTGCCAGCTCCAGCTATCCAAGCCTCTATACCCCAGCGTAAGCACCTCCAGTGTCCCCTAGTGGATGAAAGAGAAAAAAGCTTTTCAAGACTTTTGTAGGATTCTGTACATAATTAAAGAAACACTCGAATATACATTCCAATTTCAACAGAGAGGAACGTCAGACCTTGAATAATCTCAGTTAATGTGAAGACATAGTAATACGGCCCTTTGATAAGAGGGGCTCGATTCATTTTCTTTGCTACTCAGGATGTGTATAATAATTTGTGTATCTAAGATATATAGACGACGTGCAAATATTATGGTCAGGGTCTCAAGAACAGTTGAAAGATACTTGGTAATCATAACTTTGCAGGACATCCGGTAAGCTCTACCTATGACATACAGGAGGATCGGGTTACTACATAGATGTAACTATCTCTAAAATAGATTCCAAATTGATTACTATTTTCTCAAAAGCAACGGATCGCAACAACATGCTACATAAGTTTTCATCCAACCAGTGTAAGAGAGCCTCCCTTACTCACAATTGAGTGTGTAGATTAAATATTGATATAAGTACTTGCAGTAAGTATTATGTCGGTAAGGACCAAATTTTCAAGGAGCGCATGGCTCTACATAGACGCGCAATACTCAATGCCTTGGAAAAATCACCAGCCTGTTGCTAGGCACTTTTTAGAAGCAAAACATAACCTCTCTTCTACAAAATAATAGATCATAAACCTGCCTGCCAGAGGCAGGAATAGATCATGCATGATTCTGCAAAGAGAAGCCCAGTGGTTCTAATCACTTAGACACTATGGGCAGGGCCGTATCTAGGGGCAGGCGACCCGTGAAATCGCACGGGGCGCGCCGCCCAGCAGAAACAGCCTGTTAACTGCCGGGCGCCCGCTGAGATTCAGTTACCAGCGGGCGCCCGGCAGAGCAGCCGGAGCCTCTGGCTTCCTGCTCCCCCAATGTGCACTATGGGAGGACGTCATGACGTCTTTCCCATAATGCAAAGGAGCAGCCGAGCGGAGCGGACGCTGCAGCGGGGCTGAAGGTAGGTATTAGTGTTTTTTTTTTTTTTATGTACAGGCAGCCTGGACAATACTCTGGGGGCACTTCTGCTAGGGGAGACATCACTACTGGGGGCACCAGGGCACTACTACTGGGGACATTACTCGGGGGGCACTGCTTAGAAGGTGCCACTACTGGGGGCATTACTCAGGGCCCAGGGGCACTACTACTTGGGGCTTTACTACTTTGGGCACTACTACAAAGGGAGCATTACTATTGGGGGCATTAATATTTCGGGCAATACAACTGGGGACACTACAGCAGGGACCATTACTATTGGGGGCATGATTACATGGGGGACTACTAATGGTGGCATGGCATAGGGGGCACCACTCCTGGGTGCACTGCATAAAGGGCACCACTACTGTGGGCTCTGCATAAGTTGCACTACCACTGTGGGCACTGCATATGGGGACAACTACAGGGGGCACTTTTGCCTGAGGACAACTACATAATGGGCACTTTTGCCTGAGAGCCAGTGGGGGGGAAGCCTAAGACCTGTCGGGATGGAATGGCAAAGGAGGGGGCTGGAATGAAGTGTGTATTATGTGAATCTTGTTTTTTCAATGTGTTTTATGTGGTTCTGGATTTAATAATGTATTTGATGTGGATGTGGTTTTAAAACGTAGTTTATGTGCCTCTGGCTTTTCCAATATATTATGTGGAAGTGGTTTGTTGCAGTGTATTATATGTGGATCTGGCTTGTATTTTCAATGTGCTGGATTCGCTCCCAACGCACTAAAAACAAGTGTGATGCAAGGTCATACTTCTGCAAATGTCACACCAAAGGCATGCACACAGAAATTCGCCATGGGCTTGTGATAACTAGGCCACACCCCATTTTTTGAGCGCGCGCATGCTGTCTGACTTATGTTTAGCTACATATATTTTTCAGCGCTTTGCCACTGACAGGTTAGCCACCCCTGGCCTCAGTAGTCACAGTGGCTGACATTCTGTGGTCTTTCGAGATCACACTCCCTTACTGTGATACCACACCCCCTCACGATGAGGCCACGCCCACTCCACAATATTACTGCTTCGAGGGGGAGGGGGGGGGCGCATTTTGACTGCTCGCACTGGGAGCCTCAAACCCTAGAAACTGCCCTGACTATGGGCCAAATGTAATAGGGTACGTTTTTTTTTTTTTTTTTAAGAGAACCACAAAACGCAGCATGTGGGGCATTAAGGGCCTGCTGGTACCTCTAGTTCACCTGCAAAAGAAATATTAAAATAAACACAGGACAAACCATGAAAGTACAAGTGTATAATAAACACTCTCATCTATAATCCCTGTAGCCATTCACGTCCTCTTCTTCATGTAGCATCCACAACACCTGAAAAAAAAAAAAAAATCCATACTCCTCTACCCCTTGGTTCTTCTTCGGGTGTAGGCATCCACGTCTTCAGGAAAAAAAACAAACCGCCATTACCCGAGGCATGGACATTGGGCCGCACAGATGGTGTAATGGTTAGCATTTCTGCCTCACAGCACTGAGGTCGTGTGTTCGATTAGTGCGGAGTTTGTATATTCTCTCTCTGCTTGCGGGGGTTTCCTCCCACACTCCAAAAACATACTGGTAGGATAATTGGCTCCCAACAAAAAATTAACCCTAGTTTGTATGTGTGTGCATGTACATGTGATAGGGAATATAGATTGTAAGCTCCACTGGGGCAGGGACTAATGTGAATGGCCAAATATGCTCTGAAAAGCGCTGCAGAATATGTGTGCGCTATATAAATAACTGGTAATAATAATAGTACAGTCCTGTAAGGGCTTTAATGGTGGGAGCCGCTAGGTTACCCAGCAGTTCCCCCCATTGAAGTCAATGGGGGGGAACCATTCACTGGCTGAGAGAGGCGAAGGCTCGTCTCTGTCAGCCAATGACTACACTGGCTCCGAGTACAGGACAGGCACAGCACAAAAACAGTGCGTCTTTGTCAGAAGACTCAACTTCTAGCATATGAACTTCAGTCTTGGCAAATGGTGCAAGTGACAAATTGTATTAATCTCCTAGGCATGTTATCATACCCTATGGAAATTATTCCTTAGACAATAACTTAAAAACAAAATTCGAGAGAGAGAGATTGAGAGATTATAATTATATATATATATATATATATATATAGATCTGCATGCAAACATTCTGGAAACTGGGGCAGTATGACATGTAACACAAAGATCACAAGAGCTTTCCTGACAACTAGGCAGCAATTACGTTGATAAACTGCTAACTTGGTGCAAGAAGACAGACAGAGGCCTCCTGACGCTCAGGATCCTAACAGAGGCTCCGTCAACCCAACCCTCCCTTCCTGCATCCTAATGGAGCATACACACGGTCAGATTTGTCAGACTTGTCAGATTTGTCAGATGAACGATTAAACGATTTGAACGATTTGACCAAAGTTTTGAACGATTTGAACGATTTTTGACTGCATTAAAATGAATGCAATCGTCCAAGTCTGACTGCAAACCCATCAGATGTCAGATATCGTTATCTGACAAACGGGAACGCGCATCGTTGATCGTCCATCGTTCAGGCATGTCAGATATGAACGATTTTCCTTCAGATATGAACGACTGAACGATTTTTAAATCGTTATCGTCCATATCTGAAGAAAAAATCTGATCGTGTGTATGCACCATAATGGAGCGTACACACGGTCAGATTTGTCAGACTTGTCAGATTTGTCAGATGAACGACTGAACGATTAAACGATTTGAACGATTTGGACGATTTGACCAAAGTTTTGAACGATTTGAACGATTGAACGATTTTTGACTGCATTAAAATGAATGGAATCGTCCAAGTCTGACTGCAAACCCATCAGATGTCAGATATCGTTATCTGACAAACGGGAACGCGCATCGTTGATCGTCCATCGTTCAGGCATGTCAGATATGAACGATTTTCCATCAGATATGAACGACTGAACGATTTTTAAATCGTTATCGTCCATATCTGAAGAAAAAATCTGATCGTGTGTATGCACCATAACACTCACTGTTAGTACCTAAACCCATCCCAATAGAAGATAGCAGGGTTGTCTCAGCTGATATATATATATATATAAAAAAAAAACCTCATTCTCTTAAGTCAACTTTTTTTTTTTTTTAACACGAATACAGAAGTTACCCTCAATTAGACCTGACGAGGTATCTGTTGTATTCCTGTTGCAGGGATAGCAGAACGAAGGGAATAGATGCCTTGTGGATTCCATAAAACAGTCACCTGATGTGTTCTCTCCTTTTCCTATCATTGCCCGCACTCTACGGAACAGGAAAGCCGGCCCATAGAGGTCACAGTAATGCTTCCGGAAACACCCTTCAAATAATGTAACTATACATAAATAAATATATATTTGTTTATTGAATACCTGACAGCGCTCTTGTAGGTCAGATTGCATCTTTACGCACACAGCAACTAAAAACAAGTCTTCAAAAGAAGAATTATTCCCGAATAGGCTGCCAACCTACTGAGAGCCGCTACTTACCTTCTATTCCCAGCCCAGCCAAATAGGTATCATACTGTGCTACAAGGCTCTCAGTAATATCAACCTCACTACACGATTCCCTTCCTTAGCGCTCTGCCACCATCGCCCCTCTCATTCTTCTTCCTATTTCGTTAATGTATTTGTATTGCCTTGTATGGTAAGCACTCCCCCCTGCTGAAATTCATTGATGGTGGTATCTATAACTCACATTTACTACCTTCCTCACATCAATCACCTGTTTGTACTATTAGTACCTGTGAAAATGTAACTTTAATTGTACTGCGACATTTGCAATGTCTATGCACTTTTACTGTTGATCATAATGTAACCCACCCTCTTATTTCCTATACTGCTAGGGTACATGCCATGGCGTAGAGCAGGACATAAAATTATTACCATTTTAATTTCCTTGAAATATTCCATTGCAGCCAGATATTTCCACCGGTGTCTGGGACATTTAGGGATTGAGAGTTAGGCACCAGGGGGAAGCTTGGGGTAACAAAAAACTGTTGACGTTTTCAGTGTCGACCATTTGCATGTCAACCTTTTAGCCCTGTCAACTATTTGCATGTCAACATTTTGACCCTGTGGACCATTCACTTTCTACCTTCTGGTGTCTATCAATTGATTTTCTATCTAGTTACTGTCTATCTATTGAAGCACACCCTTCCGTAACATGATGTGAAGAGGACCACAAGTGGTTACTACAAGGGAGTCAGATTTATAGGACATTTTACCCATTAGCTGCACAATTAAGACAGCACTTGTGTGAGCCGTCCCGGGATGCATGAGATTGCAAACCCCCTACACTCTCTAGGAAAGTGACATAACTGAGATAATTGGTTGAATAATTAACCACATGCTCATGGATATTTGCTCCACACAAAATGAGCTTTGTCATTGTGAGTGGGTAACAGGAACACTGCCCCCTAAATAACGTGGCCCCATTTTCTGAGATCCTGTCTTGGTAAAAGACGAGAGGAGTTGATACCTTTCCACAACCAATAATCACTGGAAGCAGCCGGACCTCTAAGGCTCTATTGTTTGGCAGATGACACTAAAAGGATAGAACAGAATTAAAATATACAAATAATGTGAATTTGTTGGCAACACAAATTAGAGAGGAGATTTTGAAGTGGCAAGGTGGCTGTTGGTAAGAGGTGTGAATCTCCCGTTACTTAGCACAGTCCAGGTGGCACATTACATTTTATAAACAATTTGTTGGACCCCAAATTAAACCTGTGTACAGTGATATAAATGTTTCCAGCAGTTTACGTTCCCGACTCTTTGCTTCTTTTTCCAGTCTTCAAATTATCTTATTAGAACCCACATAATCCAGCATTGGCCCCTGTGAATAGATTCTAACATGTCCCCTCCACCCAGATGGAGCTCTACGTGACATTCATTCTTTCCCTAGGCTCGTACAGTGCAAAAAATAAAGAAATGTATATATATATATATATCACAACATATTTTAAATGATTGGGGGAGGAGGGGGGGGGGGGGTAGAAGACTCCATTTATGATCCAAGCTGTGAGGAGATGGGCATCACAGCACAAGCTAGGGAGCAAATTACTAAATATTTTCCTAACTCGTAGTGTAGCTCAGATGACTATCGTGCTTTGTATGACACAGTAGAGTTGGGGCTAAACCATCCTTCCTCTAATACAGCGGTTCTCAAACTCGGTCCTCAGGACCCCAACACAGGTCACGTTTTTCAGGTCACCCAGCAGGAGCACAGGTGTAATCATTACTCACTGACACGTTTCAAAAAATCCACAGGTGGAGCTAATTATTTCACTTGTGATTCTAGGAGGAGACCTGGAAAACATGCACCGTTTGGGTAGTTTGAGAACCTGTGCTCTAATAGACAATCCTGCTTCTCTGAGGTGGAGCCCTCCATCCATCCATCCATCCATGCATTTTATAAGGAAATGTACAATTTGCAGTTTGCATACAATGTGTCGCATACATCTGACACTTCATTGTAATCTATATAACTGCCATGAAAATGTTGTTCTATCATCCAAAACATCTGTATAGACAAGTAGTAACGTCTAGAATGATGATTATATTGATCTGATTTACAGAAGGGAGGCGTCTGTAGGTGCAGCTCATTGTCAGTACTGCGCACCTTCCGTACAGACATTTTAGCACAAGGGTTCTTACAGAAACACCCACAACTCATAGGGCAGAACAAAGGGGTGCACATGTGACATTTCCAGGTGAGAAACCAAATAAACCTGCTACAGCTAGGGGACTTCAGATGGACTATTGCACCCTCATTCTCTGTTTTATGAACGGTCCCAATAATTTGGAGATCTAGAGTAAAACACATGGCATGAAAACTAGAAGCGTTTTGAGATACCATATTTTAGTGCCGGATGGAAGTAATTTTAAGATCTCGCGCAGTAGGAATTGCGCAGACATCAGGATCAGGCAGCGGCTAAGCTCAGGGGAGGCTGCTGGGACATTAAGGGGTCAGGGCCGGGCAGAAGACAACTTCCCTGCCCGCTTCACACTGAAGCTCAAATTACACCATCCTGAGATGGCGAATCTGAACAGAAAGGAGAAGCGGAAAGCTCCGCTTTCTATCCTTTAAAGAATCGCACTCACCATAACAACGTATGGTTAAACGTTTCATGCATGGAACAGGGGTCGATGCTGGAGAAGTAATGAACTGCTCCACGGTAATTTACTCTGTAAACAGCAACAAGCAGAAAAAAAAAAAAAAAAGCCCCGTCTACAGCAAAAACAGGACTTTTCTCTGCTTCATGAATAGACCCCATAGTGAAAAGTAACAATTCAGTTTTCAGTTTCTTTACGAATAGACCCCTAAATGCTTTCACACCTCCTTCATCTGAGTTGTTGCACAAGAACATTTTTATTGTGGCAGCTCATTCAAACAAGTGGTCTTTAATGCTGGGCATCCACTATACAATTATCTGTCAGATCTCTGTCCAATCTGGCTGGATGGAATGAAAACCTGGTAATGTACGGGAGCAAATGACAGTCGATCATATGGTTTTAAACACTGAAAAAAAAAATGTTCAAATTGGTTACATTGGTGTGTTTTAATCAATTTGTCTGAACGACCATTTTTGCCCATTTTCCAGTGTTTGTGAGCAAATTGCCGATTGTCATTGGCTCCCATACATTACCAGGTTTTCATTCCAAGCAGCCAGATTGGACAGATATCTGACAGATAATTGTCTAGTGGATGGCCAGCTTTACACTACAGGAAAATACACTACACCAGTCTAACGCTACAGGAAAATACAGTACCACACACTGCCATCTCCGTATTGTTTTGTTTTTCAGGAGAAAAATCTTTACACTCAATACATTACACTGTATTTCAATATGTAAAAAAATAAAAAATAAAAATTAGGCTACAAGGATTATGTAACTATTAGCGAAATTAAAGATTTTTGTTTCATCCAAAAAGCTAAATTTTGGGGAGTGAGAAATAGTAAAGAACATTTTTTTTTTTTAAACACGATCCTGTCAAACACAAAGATGCTTCAAGTTTATGCAAAAAGTGGAAAAAAATGTACCATTGGCTGGTACTACATATATGTACAGCTTTATAAAACACAGTACAGTCACATGTACAGGTATCTAAACAATCACCCAATTTACACCAACTGTCGCCTTCTCCAGATTAAAAAAACAAAACAAAAAAAAACTACACATTGAAATGCAAAAACAAAACAAAAAACTGTTAATATACATTTATAAACCTGTATAACTTCATATACAAAACTCATGACACATCTATAAAATACAAATTATTTTGTATATAATACTTTTTTCTTCTAAATATTCATCATAAAAAGTTTTAGGTTTTGTCCATGCTGCCCGTCTAAAAAAACCCTGTATCCACTGTAACATACCGAAGACCATGAATGTGGTCACCAATAAGCAATTAAACATGTCACATATCCCTGGCGTGCCTTGTTACATATTAAAGGTTTCAGAAATGCAACTTTATTTTCATTGAGGGGAGAAAAAGAGTGAGAACTATGGTGCATACATGATATTAGAAAAAACATTCCATATGACCATAATCGTACCCAGTGTTAATGTTTAGCCTAAAAAAATCCCACACGGTATACGCAATCATCTGATAATGCATAGGCGACTGACGTTTTGTGATGCATGATAATGGCTGGTTCATCTCATATCAACAAAAAGTTGTTAGAGTCTATATTCCCTGGTGCAGCTGCTGTTACTGGCGATTATAACTTTGCTGCCGATGGTGTAGTGCACATTATTACTGCATAGAAGAGCACGCTCTGTACAGCTATCCTTTTCGCTTGCATTCATTTACACTGTAAGTACACAAGGTACAAAAGCCACGAGGTGCTTCTGCTATGCCTACACAGGACACTTGGGGCTCTATTCAGCAATGAAATATTGACTTAGGGCCTGATTCGCTACCGATCGCAACTGCGATTACGCACGCAATCGGACGTTTGCTGCCTTCTGCAAATGCATGGCAGAGTGGTTGGCGAAACGCAGGCGTGCCAGTGCGTTTGAACGCCTTTGCATGGGCATGCATAAATTATACACTGCAATGCCATACGCAGCTGGAGTACTCATAGCGTGTGATGGAGTTAGCAATTTCTCAGTAAGGTCAGACCTTGTGCAAGTGTGTGTGAGGCTGCGATGGTCCTCCATGGTTTTGCAGTCTTGGTAAGGATTACGGGTGTATGTGTGAGATAAGGTGGGCATCGATTGAAACGATTGTTTCTGTTTAAGTATTTTCTTTATTCAGCAAATCGATAACTGAGAAGATTGCGAGATGGGTATAAACGGAGAAGATAATTGCGCTGAGTAAATCGCACTGTAGGGAGCAAGCCCTTGCTCTATACAGTGCTATATCTTTAGCAAGCAAAAAAACAAAGTTAACTTTTATGGAGTATTTTAACTAAGGCCTTATAGGAAGAAAATCCTTAATTTTCACAAAAACTGCAGGGACAGAAGGAAATGTTCCCATCAGTTCCTGCAGGATCTCCGGCTCAGTCTCCTTCCCTGCAGTGTGGCCAGCGGCCAGTGTATGTCCAGTGCCAGCCTCCCAAACGTATCGGAAGTGATTCAAATGTGTAACACAGGCTTTATATTAGTCTGTATACAATTATATTTATGTACTTTTCTATATAAAACCATTAATATATACAGACTAATATAAAGCCTGAGCTACACATTTTTATCAATTTAGACACATTTGGGAGGGGCTGGACTTACCTTCACCGGTCAGCACACTGTAGGGAAGGGGACTATTCACTATTCTCAGTGTTGTTGTTTTTTCGGACTTCCGAAAATAATGCCATCAGGACCTTCGAAGTGACAGCGTGCGTTATCGCAACCATTGTCCCTGCGAAGTTTAATGCTGAATAGCTGTGAAAAAAAAATAAAAAATTACAGTATAAAAAAATATTGTGACGATGATGCCCAAAACATATTCAAGACGACATCGGCAATAATGCTGAAGCGTATCCCGGGTCACAATCAGGACTGCTCTACATTAGTAAGCTCCATTTCATTGTACAATTATTGTAATTAATCAGCTATTAAATAAACCCATGCAGACTAGGTACAAAACCATTTCCGGCCAAAATGCAGTTTCCTAAATCAAAACTTAAAATGTGATACTTTGCAATATGTCCAGAGATCGTCCTTCTAGATCAAGGGTGGGGAACCTTTTTTCTGCCGAGGGCCATTTTGATATATACAAACATTATTCGCGAGCCGAGTGCAGGCCACGCCCCCTTTGCGTGACGTAGCTGAGCTGTAAGGGCAGCGGTGTGACTGTCTGAAGCATCCTAAGGACGCCCCAGGCGGCACTGCTGCATCGATTCTGGCTGCAGGGGGCCATTCTAGGCGCAGTTAAGACAGATGAGGATAGCAGAAAGCAGCTCAAAAGGGCCAGACCAAATGATTCCGGGGGCCTTATACAGCCCTCAGGCAGGAGGTTCCCCATCCCGTTCTAGATGCAGGAGATGAACAAATGTTAAATTATAGGGAAAATATCCTCAAACAGCTGAAACTTGCACAGCAGAATCCACCAAATGTCATGCAAGACCTAACTTAATTATGTATACTACAAGCATATATTACAATGGACGTGGCGAGGGGGTGATGTTATATTTATATATCGACACAATTAAGTAAAGAAAGCAGCAAAGTGTATAAGCAGCACATAAACATCAGGTTACTGCAAGTGTGACAGCAATACTACGCACGCAGACTCCACTGCTCATGACAATGTAAAGGCAGGGGTGGGTAAAACGCAGGCAGGCAATCGGGTCCGGCATGTTTCACTCTTGAAATAGCCCGGTGTAACATACTCTACCGTTAGTGCTGAGGTTCCGCCTACAAGATACAGACAATGGGCAAATCTAGAGCTCTCACCAATGCAGCACAGGGTAAGTTGGGCACTATGCTAATGGGCTATGTGCATTCACCAGAAGCCACATGATCGATGCCTTTGCTATGCAATGTGAAAGGACTGCTGGAGGCTTAAAAAGGTCCCAGTCATGTCAAGCGGGCCCGATGGAGAAAACTCTGGGAGAGGGGGCAGATTGCTGTTCAGCTCAGGATCAAAATGCCAGGCAAGAGCAGATCTGTGTATCCCAAAACTTGGGGGAAAAGACATGCAGAGCTTGGCAGGTGAGCCTCCAGTAGCGTTTCTGCCCGTCCTCCGTTCCCAGCTCAATACACAGGCCCCAGAGCTGCATTACTTCCAGAAACAGACCCACCCAAAAGTACAATACTCAATGTTCTTGTACAATACTCAATGTTCTTGTACAATACTCAATGTTCTTGTACAATACTCAATGTTCTTGTACAATACTCAATGTTCTTGCCTTTAGGGGCAACAAAAGGAAAACTAAATCATAGAGTGCATTCTGTATACAAAGGACAAATGGACCTTGGTGTGGATTTAGAGAAGGGTCACATATCAAATCAATCAATGCCGTTTGTTGCATCAGATTGCGACTAAAAGACACATTTTCGGGTGAGAAAGACAAAAAAATAAAAAATCAGACAAAACCTGCCGCGCTGAGAAAGGCTGTATATGTATAGGAGGACACATGTATAGTATTAAAAACTGTTTTGGTGTCTGATTTGCACTGTCAGGAACAGCGCAGAGTTTTAGGTTCGTGTTTTTGGACAGGCCATCTGTCTCCCTGTATAGGAAAGGAGGCATTCACTACATACCCACCTTGCTTTGTAAACTAAAAAAAAAAACAAAAAACGCAGTTAATGATTTTGCTTTTTGTCTATAATTTATTTAAATAATATCTGCTGAAAGTTTATACATTTTCACTTTATAGTGTAGAAAATACCAAATACCAAATATTTTGTGTGCGGCCCTCAACCATTGGCTAAAACTTGTGAGGTAGCCCCCTCAGCTGAAATAACGCCCTCCCCTGATCTAAGGGCTTCTTCGGAGAGACTTCTGAAAACAGGCTACAAAAAGGAAATGAAAGAATCTTCTATCTTTTTGTAGCCTGTTCTTGGGAGTCACAAGCCATAGAGCATACAGCATAAATGCAATCACTGATGCCCAATTCCTTTCTGGTCTCCTCGAATACTTTTATATACAATTAATCTGAAGAGAAGTATTAAAAGAGGTCTATGAAATAAAAAGTAGACTAATACCCCTTTCACATCCCAGGTCACACCCGAGATTTTCTTCACGCGTCCATCCCAGTTGCGACCCGGCTGAGAGCTCTTTCAGACTGCCGGGTTGATGACGTCACCGCCATCGCTCCACCTGGCTTATTTCAACCTGGCCCATTCACACTGCATAGTAACCCGGGTTATTGCTCGTAGTGTGAAAAAGGGGTATAAGCAACAGCGCAGGTTATTTACTAAAAACAACTTGTTTAAAAATCAATTTGATAAATGAATTTTAAACAAATTAACTGACAATATTGGTTTGTTTTCTTTAACATCGACATACAAAATGGCTGAGAATAAGCAGAACAATTATAGTCGCTTGTTCCAGTTTGATCACAATCTTAAAGCCGGTGCTTAACTGTTCCCTATTAAATATAGATTAGTAAATGAAGCCCATCCTGTAATGTACTAATGCTGGGCATACACTATACAATTATTACACTATACAATTATCAGGTCGATCGACCCATTATCAGCGGATCCCCCCCGATAATTGCACTGTATGTGCGGCAACAGAGGGTAAAATATCGATCGGTCGGACATGCCGGATTGTCCAGAATGCCCACCCGATGCGCTATTTTGTATGATAAATGTCGGCCGCATCGAGCAGTGCATTTTATCTGGCAGCGTATGCCAGTGATATCTGCAGGGTGACTGGCATTTAATCTGGCAGTGTATGCCCGTGATATCTGCAGGGTGACTGGCATTTTATCTGGCAGTGTATGCCCGTCTGCAGGGTTGTCTGGCATTTTATCTGGCAGTGTATGCCCGTGATATCTGCGGGGTGACTGGCATTTTATCTGGCAGTGTATGCCCGTCTGCAGGGTTGTCTGGCATTTTATCTGGCAGTGTATGCCCGTCTGCAGGGTTGTCTGGCAGTATGCCCGTCTGCAGGGTTGTCTGGCATTTTATCTGGCAGTGTATGCCCGTCTGCAGGGTTGTCTGGCATTTTATCTGGCAGTGTATGCCCGTGATATCTGCGGGGTGACTGGCATTTTATCTGGCAGTGTATGCCCGTCTGCAGGGTTGTCTGGCATTTTATCTGGCAGTGTATGCCCGTCTGCAGGGTTGTCTGGCATTTTATCTGGCAGTGTATGCCCGTGATATCTGCGGGGTGACTGGCATTTTATCTGGCAGTGTATGCCCGTCTGCAGGGTTGTCTGGCATTTTATCTGGCAGTGTATGCCCGTCTGCAGGGTTGTCTGGCATTTTATCTGGCAGTGTATGCCCGTCTGCAGGGTTGTCTGGCATTTTATCTGGCAGTGTATGCCCGTCTGCAGGGTTGTCTGGCATTTTATCTGGCAGTGTATGCCCGTCTGCAGGGTTGTCTGGCATTTTATCTGGCAGTGTATGCCCGTCTGCAGGGTTGTCTGGCATTTTATCTGGCAGTGTATGCCCGTCTGCAGGGTTGTCTGGCATTTTATCTGGCAGTGTATGCCCGTCTGCAGGGTTGTCTGGCATTTTATCTGGCAGTGTATGCCCGTGATATCTGCGGGGTGACTGGCATTTTATCTGGCAGTGTATGCCCGTCTGCAGGGTTGTCTGGCATTTTATCTGGCAGTGTATGCCCGTCTGCAGGGTTGTCTGGCATTTTATCTGGCAGTGTATGCCCGTCTGCAGGGTTGTCTGGCATTTTATCTGGCAGTGTATGCCCGTCTGCAGGGTTGTCTGGCATTTTATCTGGCAGTGTATGCCCGTCTGCAGGGTTGTCTGGCATTTTATCTGGCAGTGTATGCCCGTCTGCAGGGTTGTCTGGCATTTTATCTGGCAGTGTATGCCCGTCTGCAGGGTTGTCTGGCATTTTATCTGGCAGTGTATGCCCGTCTGCAGGGTTGTCTGGCATTTTATCTGGCAGTGTATGCCCAGCATAAGAAATAGGAGAGGTCAGTTAGAATTTAAGTTTTTACAATTTGCAGTTGTGCCATAAAAATATTACACACTGCTCCTAAAACACATCATTAATTATAGGGCACGGGTTTATACAGGGATATTTACCTACTTCTAATCCCCAAACAGGAGAGATTTCTTAATCATGCTCAGTAAATAATATGAAGCTGTGCAACAACAAGGAGAATTTCTCTATTAGGAAAACTTTGTTAAAAAGTAAAACTAAATTGATGTTGTTAGCCCAATGGTGTACGACTACTGAGCAGACTAAATCATTAAGATTTAAGTCACTCTCTATATATTCCAACAGAGCAAATATTTTGATTGAGGTTTTAAAATATCACAACTGGTTTTCCATGTCCCTGCTGTTACGCTGTCAGTGGATCTATTGTCCTACAAGACAGGAGGATCCCGACGAAGGATCACACTTATTTTTCCTGTACAGAAATTACAAAACTTGTTTTTTGTAAAGAACATCCCAGGATTACCCAGAATTACCCAGGATTAATAGTGCAACAGTTTTCTAGATGGGAGTCAGACACTAGTCAAATTAAACTTGGAAAAGTCAATTAATTGTATCCATTTCATTGCCTACATTTTAAGTGCAACCAAAGCCTTTATTATGGAAAGGAAAATTAACTTGAAACAAGGTGGCTTTATTTAATTAAAAAAATATATAGTAAAAATGCAGCACTACCTACAATATTAATATCCCGTGGGGTCGTCAGCTGCAGGCCAAGCTGACGATGCAGCAGATGACCCCTTGTAGAGGGATGTAGCAGGAGCCAACATATTGGGTGGTCGGGCACCAGATTGTCTAGTGTGTACCGGCTGCCCGGGTGCAGACGTACTTTAGTGTGTTCCCAAGTTTCACAAGGGCCAAATTGTGATGACTAGACAACTGGGTCAGGAAATTTCCAAAACCTCAGGTCTTGTGGGGATGCTCCTGGTATACAGTGGTTAGAGGAAGGACATTCAGTGAACCGGCGACAGAGTCATGGGCATGCAAGGCTCATTGATGCGCATGGGGAGCGAAGGCTGGGTCATCTGGTTTAGACCACAGAAGAGCTATCATAGCACAATTTGCTGAAAAAGTGAATGCTGGCTGTGATAGACCACACAGAGTATCACAGCTGGATGCATAGTGGCCTGCCTAGTCGCAGACTGGTCAGAGTGCCCATGCTGACCCTGTCCATCACCAGAAGCACCTACAATGGGCACATGAGCATCAGAACTGGACCATGGAAGAAGGTGGCCTGGTCTGATGATTTATGTTGCCTATATCATGTGGACGTCCCTTCGTTTACATGGGGAAGAGACGGCACTGGAATGCACTATGGGAAGGCAGCTGGCGGAGGCAGTGTGATGCTCTGGGCATCGTTCTGCTGGGCAACCTTGGGTCCTGGCATTCACGTGGATGTTACTTTGACTCAGACCACCTACCTAAACATTGTTGCAGCCCATGTACACCCCTTCATGGCATTGGGAAACTCCCTGATGGTAGTGACATCTTTCAGCCCTGCCACACTGAAAAAATTGTTTGGGAATATTTTTAGGAACATGGCAGCTCAAGGTGTTGACTTATGGTGGGTACACACTGGGCGATATTATTACTGAGCGACTGCACGATTACGACATCGTAATGGTGCAGTCGCTGAGTAATCGTGCACAAATCGTGCTCTTGTATGTCGGAAACGACCAGCGATGCGCACTCCCGCTGGTTGTTTACGACATTGTCCATCGCCTGAACATGCAGCACAATCTGACGATAACGACAGATTAGCATGTTCAGGAATGATGGAGGGTGCCTGCACTGAGTGACTGATCGTTCAGTGCAGACACTACAGGGGATCAGGAACGACGGTACGATTACGATGTCGTAATCGTACTGTCTTTCCTGATCGCCTAGTGTGTACGCACCTATAGCCTCCAAATTCCCTAGATCTCACTCCTATTGAGCATCTCCGGGATGTGATGGAAAAACAAGCCCAAGCCATGTTGAGGCCCCAATTCACAACTTATGCTGGGTACACACTAAATGATGTGTACCCAGCAGGATCTCGTTCGTAACGGGACCATGCTGAATTCGGCAACATGAACCACGCAGACAATGCACGGGAACAAACAGTCAGTGACATAGCCAGTACACACTAGTGTAGGCCTGGCCAACATGTGGCTCTCCAGCTGTTGTGACACTACGCATCCCAGCATGCCCTGCTACAGTTTTAGCATTCCCGAATAGCAAAACAGAAGCAGTGCATGCTGGGACTTGTAGTTTTACAACAGCTGGAAAGCCACAGGTTGGCCATTCCTGCACTAGTGTATTTGGAATGGGGAGATGGAACAGCGCTCTCTTTAGTTTGTATGTAGTACGATTGTCTAGCGACGTTCTCGAATGTTCATGGCTATGCAAATGAAAGACAATACATTGTGTGTAAAGTACTAAAGATAGGATTCCAGTGATAAATAAATACACACTCACCCTTTAGAAGCGAGTAGTACACGTTGGGCACAATTCTCACCGTGATCCTATGGGGATTGCGAAAGCGACGTAGATATCGCCAGGAATAGAAGGGAATGCCATAACAGTGTACCCCATGTAAGGTGCTTCAAATGCATGTAGTTTACTCACCTTTATGGGATCGAATAAGAGCCTTGGACATTTTGAAAGACCCGATATCCGTCAGTTTTGGAATCGCACGGTTTGTAAAATGAAAAAGGTTAAATAAAAATACTGTACTAGTGCCCATTCCAATGTCTTGGCAATGTTATGGTTAAGTTTTTTTTCAACCACTCCCCGGCAAACTGTTTTAGAAAGGGAATGGTTTCTAATGAGCTTGTTCCCGCAATTGCATTCTAAAATTTTAATGCAACGTTTACACTTACAAGGAATGCGCTGGAATGTACTTCTCACATACTAACACAGAAAGTAAGTACAATCATTTGTATTGGTGAAAGCAGAATGCGCCTAAAAGCATAGGCAAGCTTCATGTCTTTTACATATGCGCGAGCAAGCGATAAAGCTGCCAAGATGATTTCAGAACGGACGCCAACTCTATCGCTGCCGCAATTTGCAGAATAAGACTAAAACAATGTATAATAGCACATCAAATAAAACCACTTCAGGATAGGGTGTGATGTGACCTTAGCAGTGAGCCCAGGAGAACATGACAGGATTAGTTAAATGTACAGCCTAAATTTTAGGTTACAATATTATAATTGGGTTAATTTTTTCTGAATATACTAAGAGGGGTATTCAATATGAAACGTTAACTTCACTGTCAAAGTTAACGTTTCATATCGGAGTTTTTACCTGCGTTAAAGTATCGGGCGCGCTCCCACTTTTCCCCATATTCAAAAAAAATTAACAAAAACGGGAAACTCCGAAGTTGGATTTACGTAAACTTACGAATTTTTCCTTTAAAAAATTGTAAGACCCCCCTAAAGTTGTAAAAACATGGGGGAACACCATGGGTACCCCCGTTTTAGCCTTTAAATGAAAGTCGGGGATTTAAATAGCCGCAGCAGGTGTTTTTTTCCCGACATTGAAGAAGTGTTGCAGAAGAGCACTTAGGTTATTTTTTTCGTTTTTTTAAGTGGTCCCATCAAATTTGGGGTACATGAAAATGGGTACTAGCATATTTTGATTTCCCTAAAGTAAGTTTTTTAAAAATTCTGCATTTGTGCACCTGCCGCTATAATTCTATTCTAGAGAACACCTGCCGCTAATAGCCTATTCTAGAAAACACCTGCCGCATACTAGCCCTGAACCTATTTCCCTATTGTTAAACAATTTTTTCCCATTTTTTTTTTTTTCACCCCAATTTTTAAATTAATTTTTTGGGGTGTCCCTATTTTTTTTTTAAAACTTTTTTTGACACAGTTCTTTTTTAAATGTCATTCCAAGGGGTGCAGGCTATTTTTTTTAAAACCTGCACCCCTAAACCCCAATTCTGCACTTTTTTTCGACACCTATTCAATGGTGAAAAGTTATTCCCGCTTTTTATCAAAGACTTTTCAAAACTGCGATAAGTCTTTGAAATTGAATACGGTGTAAAAGTAAAACCTGCGATAATGACGTCATACCTCCGATATTAACGCAAAAACAATGTTTTCGCTCCCATATTGAATACCCCTGTAACTAGGATAACTTGTTTTGTATTAAAATAAACCACTGCCAGCTTAAAGATCATGTCCTTTTTTTTACAGATAAAAATTGATTCGCTAACTTTTTGGGGGGCGATTCAATCCCGCGTCATTTTCAATAGCCCCGGAGAGGAGTTCGCAGAGCTATTCAATTCACCGTGCTGTTAAGTCTGACTAAAACCACTTAAGTAGGAGAATGTCGGTTACCGCGGCTTAAGATGGGTGTTTAGTTGCATGTCGTCTGTTATCGCAACTAAAGTGTCGGCCGCAAGGCTGTGCCGTGCCGGAAACCAGCATCGCGCCCGGCACTGAAGTCGGATTTCTGCTCGCATCTCAGAGTAGTGCAGGCAGAAATCCTCTAGTTGTACTGAACGGGGGTATTCAACATAGCGCTGAATTGGATTGCCCCCATTGTTCGTTTTTTACTGTCTTATGGTTCCCGACATGGAGGCCATTTCCACTGGCTACTATCAGTGAACCTAATTCTTGCTCTATTCTTAGTAGTTAGGTTCTACTCAATCACGTTCAGATATGAAAATAGTTATATTATTGGCTATGCAGTGCTCACGTATTTTGGATAGCCAATAAGATAAATCTAAACTTGTGCTAATTTGGCAAAAAGAACAGAGTAGAACCAAACCGCTCATCTCTAATTCTTAGCAGGCTGATAAGATTTAAACACCAAATGCAGCGCACTAACCTGGATGTACTCTAAAGGTGCGTACACACTTGGCGATGTGCTCATGACCCGACATTGTGTCCGATTTCCCCTTGAACTCTCCCCAGCAGCTCCCCGGCAGTCGTGGGCACGATTTGGTGTTAAAAAAAACTGTACAATGTGACAAACGATCTATCGTGCCTCCTAACTATTCCAGTGCATCGTGTCTGAGATTGTCAGATCTGCCCTACAGCACGGAAGCTCTGAAGATGCGATGTACGACCTGCGGGGACTCACATCGTGATCGTGAGTGGACACTCAGGATTTGGGCATATTTTACACAATTTGTCGTCACGATGCGTCGGAATCGGGCAAATCGTGTAAAATATCGCTAAGTGTGTAGGCACCTTAAGAACTAAATATCTTGCATACAGGTGCAACATTGTTTCAGCAAATATGCAAAGCATTATTATAGGATTATTTTATTAGATAAAAAGGTTACTGTTTTTTATGGGGGGGTGGAGCAATGTCTCATGGTGCAAAGTATTGGCAATATAATTATAAAAGCCCCCCCCCCCCAAAAAATAGTAAAAATCCATAGGTTTTTACAATTTACAATCTCTGTTGGCCAGCTATATAATACGATATCATGTACACATATAATATTACATTCACCTAGAAGCTAAGACCACCATGGAATGCAAAATAAAATGCACTTGTGGAACACAAACAATATCAGACCTTATAAACACTGAAGTGACTACAGGATTATAATAAATTCACACTGATAGTTCCATGTTATAGCAACAGAATTTTCAGGTTATATAGAACACTTCTACAGACACTTGAGATGAATATTAAAAGATTTAGAATATGGTAAATTGGACATCACAAGCAAGTTACAGTGACTAGCGTCACACTGGTGCTATGTTATAGTGTATGTAAACAAACTGATTGAGAATAGGACAATGAAAAGTAGTGTAATAACACAACATGTACTAAAACTCTAAGGATATACAGCTTTTAATTGCCATAAACCAGAGGTTCCCAAATGCGGTCCTCAAGTCATCCCAACAGTTCAGGTTTTAGAGATATCCATGGTGGAGCACCTGGATTGTTATGGTGCCCTGAGCAATAACAATCCAGGTGCCATAAACCTCTTACTCTCATCTGTCTGAATGTGGCCCAATATAAACAATAATGCATTGATAGTGAGAGTTTCCCTTTGCTTGGTCTCAAATACTTGCTAAAGGTGACTTCTTGCAAACTGTAGACAGAGAGAAACATGCAAACAACTATTCTCCCACATTGGTAGGTTACTGCATAACCTGGCACAGGGAATGAACGTGCAATTAATACCATTTACAGAGGAGTTTCAAATACAAAAAACACAAAATAAAAACCTTCTTAGATGTAGCTTGCTCTATCATCCCTTTAATTCGGGACACTAATGAATTACACAGGGATGAAAACCAGGTGAAATGGAGACTTGACGTTAGCCAGCCACAGAATCTGTGTAATTCATGTGTCCCAAATTAAAGGGATGATATGGCAAACCTACTTAGATGTAACATTATATAACCCTATTAGTTGACAAGCCAATCACACTGCATTATAAGGCAAATTAATTACCAGGTTATGATTGAAAGAACTCCACTTGGAGAGCAATGTCAGCATGTAATATATATTAAAGTCAAAGCATTAATCAGCTGAATATTCTATTGTAAATGATTAGTTTGCTTATAGCCAACGTTCACTCCTGAGACACAGGATGCCACGTTAGGAGTTTTGCACACCGTAGTTCAGAGGATTCAGACAGAGAGAGCCATGGAGGTCATATTACCAGATAGGACTGCAGTCTCCATCTCCAGACCGGAGCAATATGACACTGTCTTTGTAGGCCAGAGTTTTCTAAACTGCACCATTTTACAGTCCAGGTTTTAAGGATATCCATGCTTGGTGGTTAATTCAAATTAAGGTACTAATTAAGACACGTGTGCTTAAGCACAGATAACCTTAAAACCTTGACTTTAATGGCGGAGTTTGGAAACCTCTGCTATAGGCGTAGCAGGTCTGCAACAGTGGTAATACTTTTCCTATAGAGCACCAGTGAAATGTCAGGATAACACTGAACAATGTATTTTATCTTCATTGTTTACATATTGTGGTTTATTGAGCTTATAAAATATTTTTTTATAGTTCATAAAAATAATAATAATAAAAAAAAAAAAACAACCTAAACACGCCTTACCCTGACTAGTAAAACCTCTGTACCCTGTCCCGCATAAGCTAATGGTGTAATTCTCCTGGAATCAGCACCCTAACGACCTCTAAATAAATGCAGTAAGCAGTAAAAGTGTACGGACAGTGCTAATTGGATGCTGTGCGCGCTGTAGTTAGACTGTTCTGTCTATCCCCGCAGAATGGATCAACATCACCAATATCCACACAGGATCCCAGACATTGCAAAGCAGTATTAGTCAAATTAGAGTGTTGTTTTATTAAAAATATTTAAATAATGCATGTCTTTAATGTGGACATTTCTGAATAGAAAAGCATGGGCTCGTGTGGCAAAGTTAATTATTCGCGACAACACTTTTAGTTATAAAAGGTAATGCGCAAAGAAAAAAAAAAAAAGTGGATGAAATGTAAAAAGGCCCCTTAGGGGACATATTACTCTATCTATGCATTGTTCTTCTGGAAAACTAGGTTGTAATAAATACTTTTTAGGAAACTATTCATTACATTGAAGTAGTTTTCAAACTTTTCCCAAGTTCTGTTGCACCCCAGCTGCACAGAACTTTCAGATGTGATAACGTAGCAGTAGTATTAGTGATGGGTAACCTCTGTACCCCAACCGTTGCTAAATCACCATGATACCCAGACATCTGCTCGTGTATTCCAGCACTGGCTCCAAGTGTGGGAGTTTGCAGATACCAGTCTAATCGTCAATTTCTCAATTACAGAAATGCAAATAAGAACATTAAATCAGCGGAAATGTCATAGTTTTCTCAGTCCATGCGATAGGTGATAATCTAGAGCCGGCAGAAGAACGTTACAACACAAATCTCCAATATACTCTGACTACAAATGTAGGATTTTACAGAAACTAAAATATATATATATATATATATATATATATATATATATATATATATATATATTTTAGATAGATATAAAAGTTAAAAAAGAAAAAAAAAAAGAAGAATGCGTATATACAATAACTGATAAGGAAGACCTGCACGCACAAAGTAAAAAAAAAAAAATTCTGATGCAAACAATACATCATAGTTTTAAAATACAAAATGTATTTCAAATAGTACATGATAACTCTACTCAACATAAAATATTTTACAAGACCAACAAATCCCAAACACAAAGTAAGCTTCCGTTTCTAATTGTCGCTGTGAACAGAGGATATAGAAAACCAATGGCCACACAAAAAAAAAAAAAAAACATTGCAGCAAGGCTGTTATGACCATCTTAAAAATGGGGAAAATCCATGGTTACGATTTTTTGTTTTCTCCACCTTTCCAAATTGGGGACAGGCAGTGACGAAAGAAAATAAACTTTTTTTTTTTTTTTTTCTCTTCTTTTTTTTCCCATAAATATACAGGTGGAGTGAAATATTCCACAATAGGTTGCTGGTGATAGGGATTTGAGTTTAAAGAGGTACAGTACATATAGAAATGAACATAGTTTTAAAATTGCCCAGAGTTTCAGTGTTCCATAGGTGCTCAGACATTCTGTTTCTCTCTAGATACCTGGGTATATATATATATATATATATGTTACAAATTAATATTTTGCAAGATTTGATGTTGCAATGAGGAGTGCTTCATTTACCTTCTTCTTAGACCCTTCCGACCTTTAAAACTTTACCAGCTGTACCTTGGTGTGCTGAGAGAGGTCCACCCTTCCATCAATGCACAACTGATCAATATAGTAACTTGTCGAATGATTGCGAGTGGCAGCTGGCTTTGCACAACAGTCCGAAAAAAATAATAAAATAACAAAACAAAAAACCATAAAACTGACAACACTTGACTGCTCCAAAAGGGAATTAACATGGTTTTCCTCCACATGCTGGGTTGTACTTCTGACACACTGGACTCAATTTATCAACCTTCCTCGTCTCCAAATCATTTGAATGACTATGCATGGGGCAGACGTGGTAGAGTAAGGGCGTTAGGTGGGGTAGGGCAGTGGCCCCAAGACTACAGTATATATAATTGTACTAAGAGCTACACCAGTGACAGAGAAGCCTGGACGCATTATATATACACAAGCCCTCCCTTCACCAACAGTGCGAAGCGAACATAGGAAGGACAAAAGCAGAAGAGCCAAGAAACAAAATTTACGATTTAAAAAAAAGAATTAAAAAAAAATAATAATAAAATAAAAAAGTCTTTTCTTCTTCTTGATCTTGAAAGATGTCATTTGCTCACTGGGGTTTGGAGGCAGGAATCGGGAGCATTCACAGCTTAATGCAAAAGCACAGATGAATAAAAATCCTTTAGTCGCTGTCAGGCAGTTTTGCATAAAGGGGTAATATAGAAACGAAGAAAAAAAATAAATGTTCATCTGGTTACGGGCCGACCAGTCTCTCCTCAATAGGGGTTCATAAACCTAAACGTATCAGCCGCTCAGTCAGATTTGTGGCAATAAAGGTCTTTAAGTGCTTTCAGTTCTTCAATCAGTGTCTTGTTCTGGTTTTCGAGGACAGCTACTCTGTTCTCTAGACACTTTACATACTCTTTCTTTTTCCGGCGACATTCCCGGGCGGCTTCCCTGGAAGTACAAAATCATATTCAGTAAGCGTTTCTAGAAATAAGCCCAAGCCAGCGAATGCGTATCACGTCACACACAGGCTGGACAACATCGCTAGCCACACAAAGCAGCTGGTTGGGACTCTCCAGCGCCGATAGTATCTGGTATATGTGACAGCCAGTCAGCACATTAAAAGGAAGAGGTCTGCAGCATTATCCATCAGAGGGGGGAATATTTTAAAGACAAATTAATTTTACACCTGGGATTGAGTTCCGCCTTACCTTGGTCTCTATGGTTATGTATATTCAATATGTAATATTTTAACTAACTAGGAACCAGTAAATCTACCTTGTGACCTTCTTTATGCCCTTTTCTAAGCAAAATTTGTGCTATTTTGCCTTAACATAGATTAAAATTGGAAATATTTTAGATTCATTGTAAGAGGCACAATTATACATACAGCAACATGTACTATGAATACATTTAATCCTAAATAATCAATTCTACTCGACATGATTATCACAGTGTAATGCCGGAACCTGACCCCAGATACGATCATTTCACCCATGTTATACTCCTGCCAGGCGTGCGGTTGTCAGTAGTAGGTGGGTGTATTTGCATCCGCCAACCTTTTTGGGGCTCCACAGATTTAATCCAGTGCGGTTTTAGGATAAAGCAATAAGAAGTCTAGCCCAGTGAATGGTAGACACTGGGCGAGTATCTTAAGCAGTGTACACATTACACGGAGTGTGTACCCGGCCGACGCATGATGCGATGAACGACACATTGTGCGGTCATGTGACACTGCACGATATGTCGTTCACTAGCCGCATCTAGTAGAATGGGGTCATTCAGCAAATTGACAGATCGAGCAGCATGTAGGCTCAATCTGGCGTATGCGATGAACGACCCCCGCAGGAGCGCGCATGGTCGCTCATAGTGATTGCACACTTGCCGATGTGGACGATATGTCGGCCTGATCTGCCGGATCAGGCGACATATCGTCTAGGGTGTACCCAGCTTTACACTGGTCCTATGAATGGAATTGCTCAGATATAAATGCTAGCCATGATTTCCTCCGTAACATGCAATGCACCTTTCTCTGGAGAGCCTGAATGAGGTCTGGCAATTTTCGATTATAGAACTGCTGGCTCCTTACTTGGATAGAAATTTGTCCAGACACGCTTTAAACTTATTTTTCAAGTATTTAGTAAGTAGTTTCAGAGCTTTCCTGAGTGTGAGAGCGTGCTCTTGGAATTAGAAGCACATGTTATATATAATTGTGCTGTAACACATAGGAAACATGGAATTGTATATATTAGTTTCGTTTTTAAAAAGCTAAAAATATAAAAATAAAAGAAAAAGAACATGAAAAGGATGGAACTAACCATGGTAAAAGGTAAATGTTCCTAATTACATCACTAAAAATGTTCCTGCTCAGCCAGCACTATACCTATGGCCCTCTCCTGAACACCATTACAGTACATCTGAATACCCAGATATAATCTAACCGGATGGGGCAAATCTGTCTACTGATGGATTCTTGAGCCCCTACCAGCTAGCTGTTCTGGAACAATATGGAATTCTGTGATATCTGGGAGCCAGGTGTAGGGAAATAAAGACTACAAGGCAATAATAAACCAGCTAACGGAGGTTCTGGGATGCGACAAGTGGTGGGTCGACAGTAGCAGACTTTGGTAAAAAGCGCTCTAGAACTGGTAGCACCATTTTTTAATTGCCGCCCCCCCCGCCAATAAAGCTAAAATACTACAAATATAAAGAAATCATAAAGTTCAAGGTGTAAAAAATGAAGGAACAAAGGTCTAACAAGCACATTTTAATTCTCCACAAGAGAGAAAGAACATTACCCCTTGGGCATCACACTGTACAACTTTAACGGGCATTTAAATTAGGAAAAACAGATAGGTGCCATGTATACATTTTAGTAGAACTTCGTGACCATGGTTGGAGGCACTTTCGGTAAGGAAATGAGTCCTAAAACATCATACCTGTTCTTCATGAGTCTCACTTCTCTCTTCCGTGCGGCCTCTTCAGCTGGCTGGGCAGGGAGTGCCGGAGAGGATGCCATGACCACTCCTGGTGCAATCGTGCTGGTTGGTGCTGTGCGGATCTGATACGTCTGTACATCTCCTGAGGCAGCTGACAAGGATCCAGAAAGTGTCATTTACTGACCATGCGGATACATGTGCATGAAAACGGCAAAGGGACGATGCGAGTGCACTATACAGGACAACTCTCCCTGATAGGACGCAAACCATAGAAGATGGTGAAGGGTCAACTTATTATTGTGCTCAGATATTTGGACCTCAAAACACAATCCCGTGTCTGCAGAAAAACCACCATTAATCCCTGGGCAACCAGCAGGAGCACCTGGCCACAAGGAAGGTGGAACAAATAAATCCAGTAAAACGTTCCAGTATATTGTATTTATTTTTTTTGTGCTGTGTGGCTTTATTTTAGAATAAAAATGGAAATAAGCTGTAAATGTGCAGATTTAGCGTTTGATAGGCTGGTATATATACAGTACAATTTAGTGATAGTTTTACTCTAAGTAAATCCAGAATTTGCCCCTAAATAATGATTTCAGAATTTAGAATTGGAAACAAAATTACTATGAGATAGGTGCCACAAACCAGTTAAATGACTACACGGGAGCAAATAATAAATAATTGTACACACAATCATATGGGATCCAGCAACTGTAGGACTATGTAGTAAAGAAACAAACATTTATGCAATCAAATAGGCAAACTGGGCATATGCAGAACAAATTGATACTTATCTCTAATTCTTTGCAATCATATATCATATTGTGGTTCAACTAAGCTCCTATTCACAGGATAGAAACATATATTTAATTGACAATATCTTTTTTTCAGGATTCATAATGTACAAAAATGTTGATTCAGAGAAGCTAATGTAAGTATCAGCATGCAGCAAGGACACTAGAGTCCATTAAATAGCGAGAGGCACGGTATGGGACTACCACCTGCTGGGAGAGGCTTTATGCAGTCACAGAATTCCCTCCTTAAAATGACAAAGCAGCAGAGAGTTCACTTGAAAGTCTGGGGGCTGCGAGGTCCTGAAACAGTTCCTGACCCCCTCTCTAAGGAACCCTCAAAAGACCAGACACTATTTTGTGGCAGCTATTACAAAGCAGTGATACAAAGTTAGGAAGCCACTGGCACAACGTCTTTACTTGGGGGTTACCTACTTACACAACAACATATATTTGTGAATGCTTTACGGATTTTTGCAGTAAGGACTATACCATTGTATTATTACACACTTGCAACCAAAGAGTTACACGGTTTAATTGTTTAGCGTCAGTTAGATGCAAATCTGCACTAAAAACCATAATAGCCAACAATATATATATGGTTTAATGATCGGAGCAATGTTTGTAAATAACCCCTCAGTGTACAAGCAATGTAATCGCCATGCCCGCTACACAAAGAGAGATCATATTTTAATCATGGTAAAAAAATTGTGCTTTTTTTCTCCT
This sequence comes from Taudactylus pleione, assembly GCA_031769625.1. NCBI lineage: Eukaryota > Metazoa > Chordata > Amphibia > Anura > Myobatrachidae > Taudactylus > Taudactylus pleione. The sequence continues at coordinate 190,593 of JAUIMM010000894.1, read as the reverse complement.
CTTGGAGTAAGGTGATGACTAGAAACAGAACGTGCATATATACAGCCAACGCTGCGCAGTTACAGCGATGAGGCCTGTCTGTGCAATGATTGTACTTCACTTTACCAATATGGTACCAATAACAGAACCCAACAGAGTCCATTATCTCCATGCCTCAGAGAAAGTCATTTATCAGTAAGTCTCACCTTGTACAACCACTTGGTTGCTTGGAACAAGTATCTGTTGCCCGTCCGTCGTCTGTGCATACTGTAAGATTGTGGTCCCAGGCTGCGTTGCTGTGTTGGCCATAGTTAATGTCTGTAGACCTTGGACTCCATCTGTACCATTGTTAGCTAGCTGTATTGCTCCTCCCTGAGTAATGGCAACTACATCGGAAACATAGAAGAGGTTACAAGGGATAAAATGTACCGACCAGAAATAAGCCACAAATCACTACAGGTGCAAAAACTCATACTGAGGTCAGATTGTAAAACTCAGTTGTCTTCATTCACTTCAAAGCTTTATGTATAAAATCAATAGATGAAATAAAAATGACATTGGCTGTCCCACGCTGCTGATGGATGCTTAATATCAGAATTCCAGTTTGCACTCTGCCCAGCTCCCGGTTCCAACATGATCTTTGCCTCCATGAACAGTTTGTCTGTTACAGACGGCGAGATAAGGATTGCCTAGAAACAACGCGCGGCCAAATCGGATGCCTCGTGTGTTTCTATGTAGTTTATCCTGTCCATTATTTCTAATGTAATGCACCCAATATGTATTGCTATGCAGTTATCTTGCCTCTTGTATGTCGCTTTCTGTATTTGAAATTCAGGTGTCATTTTCTGTATTTCTCCAATGTGTATCACAGCTCCAAGTACTGCCTATCCGGCCCACTGTAATCTACGTAGTGCGCCCAAGATGGCTGCCTCGGCTGGTACTGGCAGCGTGAATGATACGTGAAATTGATTCTTCTATAGGTAGCTTGTTGCTCATATTTTATACTTTGAATCGCCATAACCATATCTCAGCATAAAGCTTACCCCACCCAATGTAGTGCGACCAAGATGGCTGACTCGCTTGGCACTTTTGTAGGGTGAATGAAACACTTTTGGATACTGTGACATTCACCTGCTGAAAATCTCACTCCAAATTATCAACTGTACAGTCTGCAGCAGACGCCCTCGTCAGTCCTATGAAGCCAAGACCCATCCACCCACAGGTGGTAACGCGGATCTGGATTTTTAACCAAAACCGTGCCTGAAAATGTGCAGCGTCTCAGTCACCATCTGGCTTGAACTGAGGAAAATAGTACCGGTTTCCCTTTTTATTTGCCCCAATGTATTAACTGGTGGCATGGGTTAGCATTCCAGCTATGTCCGTATGGTTGAACCGCCCTGGCCTCAGTCTTTACCTTAGTTCACACTTTAGGCACATTTTTATCTTCTTTTAGGAGGTTTTTAAGAATCTTCTGCAGGAACGGGCTATAGCTCTGCCTTGGTGCAAAGCTGTGAAGGTATGGACAATACAGAAATTAATTGCAAAGTTTCCCCTTGAATCTATTTCGGTTTCACCAGGAGCTTCCCTTTGACCTCTCTTAGCTACGGTTTGTGTTATTAAAGCAATTCACTCAGCATTATTACGTTTGCTGGCACATATAAAGGAATCATCCGACCACATTTTGGACTCAGCTTTGGATGAACGTCTGATTCCTGCAGGTTTTTCTGCAAACTCTTAAAATGGGCTTAAAATTTGTGAGACTGACCCAGAGTCTAAGATCCAAGATCTCTGGAGTTCATTTAGCGTTCCCACTAGGCTGTTTTAGCTTGGCGCCGCTTTAGCGGGAACAAAATGGCGGTTGACGTCTCTGCCTGCGGGTGGGAAAATAACTGTTCAGCGATCACCGCTGGTGAATAGATACTGTGCACATGCACACTTCATCTATTCAAAGAGACGAGAGCTTGAGGGCAGCCCGGCATTTCCGTAAGTGCCGGGCACTCCCCCAAGAGTGATGAAAAGGAGGCACTCCCTAAAATGCCCTTTCTAGGTCCGGCACCGGACCTGGAGTGAACACTATTAATTCAGTTTACTGCCAAAATTCTCTTCGGTTCTAAACCAGAAAACAATTATCAGGTCAAGCCATCGGCGGAAAAGGGCTTCTTCCCTCCAGCCAAATTCTAAACCTTCCATATTTCTGTCCATTCGAAAAGCAAGAGGATCTCATTCAAGGGGTCAAATCGCCACTTCTTCTTGGACAGAGAAAAGGAAAGGTTTGGCCTGGTAAGAAAGAGCGCAAAAGCTACAGAAGAACAGTCAGCACTATCGCAAAGAGTTGACTGTAGGCTAAATGAATAACAATACACCACAAATAACATTCTACAATAAATCAAAGACATGGAGTAAAAATGAACGAATGTTAAATTACAAAGAAAGTTTAAAAAGACTTTAGGTGGTCAGGGAGTGTCCTAGCACCTGATGAAATAAGGGTAAGTAATACGGATAGAATGTGCAATGACTACATACTGTACTGGCCGCTGCTAGTTTGGTAGATGGGCGTCGGTACAGTCACGGTGGTGATGGCAGGAGCAGATGTCTCCTCTTCAGACTTCTCTTCTTCAATTCTCGGTACCCCTGGGGCATCTGAAGATAGGTCATTTAAGATTTTTCTGTGGAAACAAATTCAATTACAATAAAACGTTCCTTTACCAAAAAGTGGCAGCACACAGACAGGTAGGTGATCTATAAAAAAGAACTCCACACACACACACAGTAATCTAGTGTTCATTCTAGCACCCTGCACCTGTCACAAACCGTGCAGTTCCGTTTTCCTGCTCTGGTGTTTCTAGCACACACAGCTAATGTAAAACTACTGAGATACAGATCAGAGCAGTCTCAAAGTACCAGAGCAGAGCGCGACACCCCAGGCAGGAAAGATCTATGTATAATGGTGTGTAGCGAAGACTGGCAGCCAGCTTTTATATCACCTGTCTGGCTACAGTCTGCTAGAGATGGCTATCCAACATCTAATTACACAATGCGATGGTCTAGGAGTGGCCAGTATATCAGACCAACACATGCTAGGGCCAATGACAATAAAGAGGTTTGTATTTCCCAGCACTTGCATTAGTTTTATTTCACGGGGACTGCAGTTACCCAACACACAGGAACAGTACAAATCTCTACAGCTGAGGATTTCCTGCAGGAGCAATTTTTGTTTGGAGGGGGAGGGGGGTTATTTCTGTATCTTATATCATCATGCTCAAAATATTCTAAATTACCCCTAATCTTTCCTACCCCTGCCTCTATATTCCCTTATTAAAACTCCATTAGCACCCCGTGACATGGAGCGCAGAAGCCAATCGCTGTCCAGAAGTAGGTTCAACGTCAGTTCAACCAGGTGCGTCTACTGCCCATCTAAGATTTATACGAAAATATTTTAATTGAGAATGTCCAAAAAAAACAAAAAAAAACTATTTCTGCCAAACATCTCAGCTGATTGACCGTTCGTTGACAAAATTGAAAACTCTATATTTCTGTAACTATTTACTAATTCTAGCTTAATTATTCCAGTTTATTCGACGTATCAACGGTGTTTATTAAGGAAATCACCACAAGACTGGGCCCCCCCCTAAGGTAACTTTTCTTCCCAAATTCAAAAATGTAAACCAAATTACTATATCTGCCTTACGTTTTGAGTTACAGCAAAAATGCAAGATTTTGGAATAGAAATAAAAAAATTTAAGGTTAAATCAACATTAGATATCCCAATTTTTTTTTAGGTGCTGAACAAAAAGGTATACATTACTACCACAAAAACAAAATGAAGTTGACATTTGATTACTGTTGTAACGCATATATAATTTACATAGGAAACCATGCTGTTAAAAACTATACCAAGAAAGTGAACAAAACTGAGGCACTTTGATACAGAAACTAAAACTTATCAGGAAGTGATGGGAAGGGGATTCCAGTTCCAAACCGAAATTGAAACTTTCCAGAGAAAGAGAGGGAGACGGCTACTTAACCACACGCCAAGCAAGGGATTTGAACACCAAACCTCCAATACCATATTCATACACTGAACTTGTGAGCCATCAGTCATTGCGGGGGGAATTTAATTGTTATCTTTGCATGCCTATACAGTAATGAGCGCCCGATTACGTAATTCAATTGTTGCTCTGATCAGGCTCTCATTACTTATCGCGCCCAAATGTACCGGGTTTAGCCATGTAAAGCGCCTGGCACCTTAGGAGGATAAAGCAAAATAAAAGAAAATAGAGGTAAAAGAGCAACAACTTTTGTTTAAAGATAATCCAACATATTCTGAAAAAGATGAGAGAATAGAAAATTAGAACACTTTCAGAAGGAACTTCTTGAGGGTAAAAATAAGTAAATGATCAGGGATAATCAGGACTATGAAAGAGGGGACATACGGACTTATAATAAAATACAGTCGAACCAGAGACTCTAGGGTTCTGAACCAAGTCCCCATATTTTTAGGCAAAAATAGGGATTTTGCACATCTTCTCTCCTGCCTTTGGGTGGAGAAACATACAAAAACTTTTAGGAATTGAATAGGGCAATAAGCAGGAATGTGGTGAAAACAAAGCATCGGTGGAACTTTTTCGTCAATCGCGGCTTTTCGGCTCTAATTGAATACGGGTCTATGATGGATACTATAAATTTTTGTCCGATGTCCAAAAATAAACACAAAAATTAAAATACTAGATTTAAACAAACTAAAGTTAAGGAGAATGATACCTGGAACCTACATGAGAAGTCCCCTCAAAGGGTGAAAAGTAAAACCAAAAAATCCAGGGAGAAAAATAGATCACTAAGAGCATTATTCAATTGTTTTAGTGCGCCCGATCTCCCGTCCAAAGGGGGGGGGGGGATGAGAGCTGAAATGCCAGTGCCGGTAGCTTATCGCAGCGAACAGTTGAATCGGACATGAAGGGGGGCTGAGACAACTGAATTCCTCCCTTAGACAGAGGTTCCCAAACGTGGTCCCTCAAGGCTCCTCAACAGTTCAGGTGTTAGAGATATCCATGGCTGAGCACAGGTGACTTAATTAGTACCTCAGTCAATTTGATTTAACCACCTGTGTTCGGAATAGGGGACGGGATCCGGAACGTCAATCTATCGATGCCGGAATCCCGACTCCTGGCATAATGTAGACACCGCCATGCCGAACACATAAGGATACAGATGTGCAGCATCCCGAATGTAAGGATGCGAGTAAGTATTACACTTAGCCAGGGGATGGGTGTTAGGATTAGGAACCTCCCCGGGTGGGTTAGGTACCCCTCGGTAAAAGGGTTAGGCTGCGGGGAGGGAGGGGGGTTAGGCACCACTGGGGAGAGGATAGGTAGGTACCACCAAAGGAGGGTTAGGGATAGGAAGGGGGGGTTATGGTACTTACTGGACCCAGACGGGAATACAGCGTCGGTATTTGTGAACTGCAAGCGAGATCGCAGGACCTGTTCTGCGAATGCACAGAATGGCTCCTGTGCAGGCCCCTAACCATCGGAGATGTGTGTTCATCCTCGGATGAGCATAGATCTCTGAATCGGGTCCTTAGTTGCCAAAGAGAGACAGTGTTAACTTACCTCCCCGGTGAATGGCACTCTCCCTCTTTTGGCTTCTGACCAGCGTTCTGCACATGCGTCAGTCAGAAATCCCCCCCCAGCGGCAGCTCAATAATAATAATAATAAAAAAAAAACGCTTCCATCTTGCCTTCACCTGCATGCGGTCGTCAGTGACGTCCAGCCATCTGGCGTGCAGCACATCAGATGGGACAACGTCGCATGTAAACACGAGAGTGCACACTGAGCGAAACACAATATATCTGCGCCGGAACAATATATTGTCCATCATATCGCCTGATGTGTACCCGGCCTAAGTGGCCAGAGGCGCCATGTACACGAACTTCGCTTTCCGTGCCAACCTCAAGAGCTGCAGCGCTGGAATAGGTGGTAGACAACATTGGGGAAAGTTCATATTTAATGGTATTTTTTTTTTTTTTAAATAGTAAATCCGCATTAAGTCCCTTCCGTGCTCAAACATTTCTGAAACACAGAGCTTACTGTAAGGGTTCAGAAAAATAAAAGATTCAATAATACCGGTTTATATTTAAAATGACCTGGAAATGCGTGAAGTCCTTACCTGTATGATGGCCGTCGTGACAATATTTCCCTGCGTTTCTGTGAGTCTGTAACACTGTCAACTGATTCTTGGGAATCTTCACTCTCTGCAATCGTGGAAATCTGAACACAAAATAAAGCAGCGCGGATGTAAATTCCCAGAGTGATAATGGCAGTGATGGGTTTTGTATGCGACCATCCACGACATTAGAAGAAAAAAAAAAAAATAGAAGGGATGGACTTAAACTTTTAAAAGGATGGTAAGTGCCCCTCAGAGAGCAAAAAAATAAATATGTATTTACTGGATCAACGGTGTCAGTTATCTTTCCAAAAGGGAAAGCCTGCATCACCCGCTTTCAGAGGTGGTACCATGCCATTACTATTGCAGTGCGCAATGAGAAAATGTATCGAAGGAAATAAAATTAATAAAATGCACAAACCTCTCAATATTGTGCAACACAAGCATAGTTACTTAACCAACTATTGTGAGGACAACACTCATTACTTATCTTTTATACATTACATGGTTTTAGATTTGCTGGAAAATAAACTAGACTGTGTGGGTTAATTATTTATCACCCATATTAGGTCCAATATTTACTCTGGAGGTTGTGAACATCTGTTTAATAAACGATTTATTACTTCCTGAAATCAAATTGTGCATTCAATGTACTAGGAAATAAGCAGTTCTCCACTTAATTGAAAATATTCTGCATGATTTCTGGTCCACCCCTAGGCCGAGCATAAACAGAGGAAATAAATGACTCACTTGCACAGTCTGCACTTGTGGGGACTGTATGACAGATGGCTGTGCAGCTTGGATAACCCCGTGTACTTGAACGGTCTGTCCATTGGGAAGCTGGACTAATGTCACCGTGGGGGCCGAGGAGGTCGCGTGTGCAGCTGCCATGGATACCTTTATAATAGAGAGAGTGGAAATAGGTGAATTTTTGTATCGTCATTACAGAGCGCACAATCCACCACACAGAAGAGATTTTGTAAATAGGATACATTGATGGCGCTGTTCATTCATGAATGAAAGTTAAACAAAATTTAAACGTCTGTATGACTGAAATGAACAGTTTATTCCAAGAAGAAATTCAGTGGTTCATGTAAAATTGTGACCAGACTAGTGTGACACGCAATACCTGTGCTAGTGTCGCAATCTGCGGCTGTGTCTGTATGGTCATCTGTTGGGCTTCTGTCTCCGTAACAGCCGCATCGCCACTCTGCTGTGTCTCTGCACCAGATTCCATGGTCATTTAGTTACCTAAAAATAAATCCCCTTTATTCTTCAAAAGTTGATGAACATTACTATGTCATCACTATTAGGAGAATACATATTATATTAAGCCTGGACAGAAAGCGCGGAGGAAATATCTGCAGTGCACAAGCATGCTAACCGCAAAGATTCCCTGTTAGGTCAAAGTTTACACATATTAGTGTCCCCCCTCATTACACCAGCACTGTGGACACTACAGTATACAAAGCAAGGTCCCCTCCCACCCCCCTCCCCTCAATCATGCAATCTACCAGGCATCCCCACCCAGCACGTCAGCAAAGACCCTTCTCCCAATACAGCATAGCACCACGGGAAACCCTTCTCTCTCCTCAGAATAGCAGCAAGGCTCTAACCTCACAAAAGAGCAGCCATGATTGTCCTCATCCCCTAGAACAGTGGCTTTCAAATCCAGTCCTCAAATACCCCCAACAGGTCATGTTTTCTGGATTTCTGTCTGTGGAAACAGGGGAGATAATTACAGACCCAGCAGAATAAATTAACTCACCTGTGCATGATTAAAGAAATCCAAACAACATGACATGTTGGGGGTACTAAAGGCCTGGAGTTGAAAACAAATAGCCTGCAGCAGAGGTTCCCAAACACGGTCCTCAAGGCTCCCCCCAACAGTTCAGGTGTTAGAGTTAAGGCCCCCATACATCAGAGATTGATTGCAGCAATCGTGCAATTTGCAATCGATTGTGTATAAAAATCTTTCCCTTTTTCAATCGATTGCTGATTGCAGAGATGCCACAATCGATTTAAAAAGGGAAAGATTTTTATGCACAATCGATTGCAAATTGCACGATTGCTGCAATCAGTCTCTGATGTATGGGGGCCTATACCCATGGCTGAGCACAGGTGACTTAATTAGTACCTCAGTCAATTTGATTTAACCACCTGTGCTCAACCATGGCCATCTCTAATACCTGAACTGTTGGAGAGCCTTGAGGACAGAGTTTGGGAACCTCTGGCCTAGAGCAGGGGTCTTCAACCTTTGGCCCTTCAGCTGCTGTAGAACTACAGTTCCCAGGATGCCCTGACACCGTTTTAGCATGCTGTTCTATCAAAACGGTAGCAGGGCATGCTGGGATGTGTAGTTCCACAGCAGCTGGAAGGCCAAGAGTATAGCCCCCAGGGTTCTGCACAGTGATCTTTCATACACTGCTGAGCAATAATAACACATATACACACATTCATGGACAGTGTTCAAGAGTGTGTGTGTGTGTGTGTGTGTGTGTGTGTGTGTGTGTGTGTGTGTATCTGTAGCGATACATAACAGCACAAGTATCTGTTGTGTTACATACAAATAAGTGAGGAAAACAGATTAAAGTCTGGTCCTAGTGATTGCTCAAAGAAAATAGAAAAGTAATAAAACGTTCATAATATTGCTACAATAACAACTGCGCATAATACACCACAACAGAAAAACATGTAAAAGAACCCTTACCGCACGGTAAAACTGTACGCCTTTGTCTATAATCACCTCTCCACGCGCTAGTTACTTATTTCCTGGCAGCCATAACTTTGACAACTGTTCCTTAAATGACCATGTCCCCACATATATCTCTAATTAGCAGAGACCCCGAGGAAAACAGCAGTATTATGGAGGGTACACACGGTCAGATTTTCTGGAAGATATGAACGATAACGATTGTAAAAGTCGTTACATATCGTTGACATGTTTGGCATGCATCGATTGCTGTGCTGCATAGTCTTTCCTCAACTTTGCTACTTTACTTCGCAAATCGATTACTAGACTTCTAGCTGTAAAGGTATTGGTATTTAAAGTCGCAGTTGTAGAGGATAAGAGTCACTCATATCAAACCTGCCTTTATTCTCAGCCTTGCTACTTTTCCCTTCATTAGGAGGAATTCAAATGTTTGCGTCAGCTGCCGTCAGTGATGGGCGCCTGACGCAGCAACGCAATTGTTGCTCTGTTCGAGCACAATAGCCGCCGGCATATCTGCTGGCAGACTCTTGAGGGGGCGAGCAGAAATGTACGATAAGCCCGTAGTTTGGGTGCCATAAGTGCTGTTTGGGCACCCAAACCAGTACTTTAGATGGGTTTACGTGGCTAAACCAGGACTAATTGGACGCAACAAGCACGATAATTAATGGCCACCCATTAATTATTCTGGTGCAAAAAAAAAAAAATTTAATCGCTCCCATAGACCTCGATTCAATTCAATGTGAATTGAATAACACCAGGAAGGACCTATTCAATTCAGCGCACTATTTTGTCGGAGAATGCCGGTTCTCGAGCCCCTTGTGCCTTAAACAGGGTGTTTAGGCGCGAGAACCAGCATTCTACGACTAAACTGCCTGGCACGATGCTGTTTTGTCGGATTTCTGCTCGCACCCCAGGAGGGATGCAAGAAAAAACCCTTAGTCGGAGTTAACAGCTCGCTGAATTGAATAGCACCGGGAGCTCCTTCCCGGCGCTATTCGATCCGCGTTGAATGGAATCGAGCCCATAGTGTTACTTTTTCCTCAATCTTGCATCTTAGATCACTAAAATTGTACTAAGCAGGGTATGGACTTGTTTGCCCTGGCGGCTGTCAGAGATGGGCGTATGACGGAGCAATTTAAGTGTTGCTCTGTTCGGGCAAAAGACCGCTGGTGCCAACATTTTTAGGGGGCGTGCAATGGTTTTGCGAGTGGCCGATCAGAGCAATTCAATAGTCTTCCCCATAGGGCGCGAGTGCCATGCCCAGAAGTAGCAGGTTTAGCAGGTGCAAAACAGCTAAACCAGTTTAAAGTACTGCTTTGGGTGCCCAAACAAAACCAAATATTTAACCAAAATGCCGACTTATTGCACATTTCTGCACGCCACCTCAGAAGGCGGCTAGCAGAAATGTATGTTCCCGCAGCTATTCACGCCTGAACGGAGCAACAATTGAATTGCTCCGTCGGGCACCCAAAAGAAATAGCTGCAGGTGCAAACAATTGAATCGCCCCTTATATTGAGACAATGAAAGGGATTTAAAAAAATTATTAAAATCAAAGTATAGAAGATGTTTTACAGGCACTGGGATAGACGTCCATTAGTTAAAACGCCCAAAAAACAATTGAATTCCCCCAAAATGCTTAAATTAGATATTTGCTTATGTATTGATTCATGGTGTTGCACATATTGTGCAACCAGCCCCAAGCTGGTCATGACGGCCACGTTCTCGTGCACGAAAATGCATAAAGCTAGCCGCATAAAGTCATCTACACCCAAAAGTCGGGCGTGCTTCAGTTAAATGCCCCAAAGCCCTACTTTGGGCGGATTTCTATTTGCATCTCAGGACACTACGAAAAGTAATGGGCGCCCAAAATAATTGAAGAGCAACCGGTCACTTTAGACGGGAGCTACAGACGCCCAAAACAATTGAATTCCCAGAGAGCAATTCAATTGTTTCTCAGACAGACGCCCGTTAGTGTTTAACGTGGCCAGAAGCACCAGGGTTAGACGCTCAATATGGCTAAACCCGATCAAACTCCTGGTTTGGGCGTCTAAAGTCCTAGTTTGGGAACCCAAACTACAGACTTTGCACATATTTGTTCTTGCACCTCAGAGGGTTGCGAGAAAAAAAAAAAAAGTTGTCTGCCTCAGCTAACGGGCGTCTATCAGACAAACAAATGAATTGCTCTGATAGACGCCCATTACTTAAGTCGCCCAAACAAACTATTGAATTCCCCACCCGATGTTCTAACTTGTGCTCCTTCCCCATACATTTTCAAAATATGAGGACGCACCCACTTTTGAAATATTCTCCTTTTTCAAGCAAAAGTCTGTTTTATTTTTTGTCTACTGATCATCATGCAAAAAAGTGAACATAGGGGGGTCATTCAGACCCGCTCGCGAGCGGCAGTACGCTCGCAAGCGGGTCGATGTTCCCCACTGCGCATGCGCACGACGGAGGGAGCTCCGTCGCGCGCATGCGCGAGACCCGGGGAGCGACGGGCTTTTCCATCGCTCCGGGTCTCGCACCAAAGGGGGCGTGCTGTCGATGTTGATTGACAGCACGCCCCCTTTGGTGGGCGTGCCTGCCAGACGGAGGCGTTCCCATGGGAACGCCTACCGTCTCAAGCCGGCCCCACTGACATCACTAGTGATGTCAGTGGGAGTGATTTTGGCTCTGATAGGGTCTCCGTTGCAAGCCCGATGGTCGCGATGGTCAAGACCATCGCGACCATCATCATGGACGCTCGCATAGGCTGTGGGTGGTAACCCACAGCTATGCGAGCGTCCATGAGGACGCTCCAAAAAAAGGTAGGAGGGCCCAGATTCAGAGCGAGCGCTCTGGTCAGAGCGTTCAGCTCTGAATCAGGCCCATAGTGCATATTTGTACCCCTGGCACCCTTATGTAGTGCCAACTGCTACAACCGGGCTACAGTCAGGAGATAAACAGGTATTACAATCGCTCATGCAACAGTCTTCACAACTTTAAAAAAAAAACAAAAAAAACAGAAGAGGTATTTTCCACTTATTGCACCACTTTCCAGAAATAGTGCATTCTAAAATTCAAAGACATAAAAATAATATACATCAAGTAATGATTGCACAGAGATGTTGAGATGAGCCAAAGTGACAAAATCAACTCGGAAGAGGGGAAAATGCCTCAGTAATGAGCTATAACATGTACTCAAGATTATTTTGGTTAATAGTGGGGATTTTAATGCAATGGACATGATATGCTTTCCAGAATGGCCCATCTACATCACAGGTTTTGCCACAATGCAATTGCTTTTACTGCGGCTATTTCTTTTGGGCGTCTGACGGTGGAATTCAATAGTTGCTTAGTTCGGGGGTCGGCTAGCAGAAATCTTGGTTCCCGTGGCTATTTGCCCCCGAACGATGCAACAATTCCGCAGTCAGAAATAGCCGCGGTAAAAACAATCGACCACAATGAGACATATGTGGGATGTCCCTATTTAACACCAGTATGTAAAACGATTCATGGAACAGGTCTCTTACACAGTTAATAATTTAATATATGCAAGTTGTCAAGTTTTTATAGGAATCAGCATTTACCTAAGGTAGGTTTTATAGGAATCGTTAAACCTACCTTGGGTAATTACTAAGACTAAGGAAATGTTCTATGGTTGCTATGGCTTTTTTGTACATTTGCAATTTAAACAACCCAATGTAGCCTATACATTAAGAATGACTCTATGCACACTAACACTTACTGGACTGCACCGTCACACCCCCATAGGCTGTACTACATACTAACTTTTGCCAGCAATGGAGGATTCACAGGAAAAACGATCATAATGCAATAACGAAGGGACAGGAGCGGATCGGTGAAAGTAATAAGATTTGCAATTTAAAGTAGTTTGCCTTCCTGTCTGGGATTTAATGGAGGAATAAACAGAACATACAATGCAGAGATACTAATGTTAATAAATGTTTATGTGCAATTTTCAATTGCTCATTAGAACAGAAGATACAAGCTAATGATCATTAAAAGCTTCTGTCCATTCAAATACATAAAATGTGTCTTTCATTCTAAAGCTGGGTACACACCAAGTGATGTGTGTACCCAGCAATGTCACTGCTGATCCAAGCGCCAACATATCGGGCGGTCCGTACATATTGGGCGATTAGTGCCCGACATGCTGGCTCCCCCGCACAGCGCTGCATGGGATCGTCAGCCGCAATGTTCTTTGCAGAAAATGTTCTCAACTGGGTGGAATCAAGAAGTAGCCGGGTGGGGGCCATCGCAATAATAAAATGTTTTAAACCCTGACCTTATAATGATTTAAACTTGAAATAACATTTTATATATTAATTCTCCTCTTCTTATATTAGAGGCCCAGTCGTCTGATTATGAAAAAGCTGCTAAGTCTGTAGGATCTGGTCCTTTTTATACAGCTCCCAGATACTGTACCCACTTGCAGGCTCCCAAAGTGCCGGGTGGAAGGTTGTGTCTTGCCGGGTGGTGCACCCACAAAAGACAGCCCGGGTAGAACACTGAGCCGCATCACCTAATCTTACATGTAGTACATAAGACCAGGGAATGAGCCCCACGGCCCCACGAGAGTGCGCACTACACGATGTACTGCATACACACATTTTTTTAACGATTTGTTGTTCCGATGTATCGGAATCAGCCAAATCGTTAAAAGGTATCGTGTTGCGTGTAGGGGCTTTCACATTACTAGGATAGTTTGCACGCAGACACATACAGATGTCTCCACATACACTTATCCTCAAATTACGTCAAATAGTCCCACTGGACTTTGTTTTAAGTGAAATGAAAGTGTTTATGTTGCAAACAAATTCTAATCCTTAGTATCTAGTACATATTAGCGAATTTATAAGTAAAATTCAGGAAAAAGTACTCAAGCACAGTAATCGCTACCCGAAGCATCGAAGTCGCATACTATGAAGCAAAAAGATAGGTGTAGGAAGACATATGTAGTAAGCGTATCTGAGCGGTGTACACACTATACAACATGCAACGATGCAATGTAATAATACATCACACGCGTGCCATACACACTGCACATTCCAGTGTAAGACGGACCAATGGGTTGTTACATGCTGCATGTAACTACACAGCGTCATTTATTGCATAGTGTTCCCGCTAGCCTGTGGGAACGGCAGGGCGCTGGAGGGGGTTGGGGGCAGCTGGGAGAGTCTGCGCACGCTGTATGGGGCGTGGTCGGTTGGGAAGGGGATGTGTCCTTGGGACACACCTCCAACTTGTCATGCTTGGGGGCGCGGCCCAGCACTTGCGGATGTGCTGGGCTTCCCCCAAGCTCTCCCCTCACGGTGAATAGAGGTCGTGCATGTGCGGCACCTATTCACACGTCTGCGAGACACTGCGTCCTGCAGGTGGGGAAGGCTGAGAGCATGCTGTTGTAGCGGGGCTCCTCTAATAGGGCAGGGTGCTTTGCCCTTTTAAAATCGGGCAGGGTACGGCGCTCTACTAAAACAAGCCGACGGGAAACTATTGCATCGTCCCATCTGCAGTGCAAAACAGCAGATGGGACGATGCGATGAACGACCATCGTGAACGAATGATCTGGCGTACACACTATACGATATATTGTTCCGATCCTATTTGGTATAGTGTGCCCCCAGCTTTAGACCTGGTTAGTGTTACAGTATATCTCTGAAGCGAGCCACATAGCAGCAAACCAAGTAAGACAATAATTGTTCTATTTAGCCACACACCAAAATTAGACCCTACCAATTGCCCCCTTGCATTCATCATTGGGATTTCCATACTGCTACATTTTGTTCTGTTAATACCAGGTGACTGCACTTACACAGACTAAAGCTGGGGACGCACTAGATGATTGACTCAATTCAATGCGAATTGAATAGCGCTGGGAAGGAGCTCCCTGAGATTTTCAATTCAGCGCACTGTTCAACCCGAATTATGGATTTCTTCTTGCAACCCTCCGGAAATCCGACAAAACTCCAGGCGCAATGCTGTTTTCTGCCCTTAACGCGGTGGAAACAGCATTGAGGCAGGCACTTTAGTCGCGAGAACCGGCATCCTCCGACTTAACACCATGTTTAAAGATGCGAGAACGGGCATTCAACAATATAATGGCACACTGAATTTAATAGCTCCAGAAGTTCGTTCCCGGCGCTATTCAATTCATATTGAATTGAGCCAGATATATTGGACTATTTGTCATTTTCAGAATGACAAAATGTCCAAATCGCCCAGTGTGTATGCACTATTGCGCGCTCCCGTGCGTCATTCGTCGCACCTTCAGATCTGCCTGCAGTGCAGGCCAATCTGAAGATCTGGCGGCTGACACCATGGTTCTGAATGCGGTAGGATAACAATATATCGGGCAGTCATACACCAGATCGTGCAGTGTGTACGGACTAGGGGTGTGCACCCGCAACTTTTCGTGTTTTGTGTTTTGGTTCTGGATCTTTCTTCGTGTTTTGGATCTGGATTGGTTTTGCCAAAACCACCCTTCCGTGTTTTGGGTTTTGGATCTGTATTTTTTTGAAAAAAAAAGCATAAAAACAGCTAAAATCACAGAATTTGTGGGTTTTCTGCTCCTATGCTATTATTAACCTCAATAACCTTCATTTCCACCTATTTCCAGTCTATTCTGAACACCTCACACCAGTGTTTTTAAGGCCAAATGGTTGCACCGAGGTAGCTGGATGACTATGCTAAGCGACACGAGTGGGCGGCACAAACACGTGGCCCATCTAGGAGTGACACTGCAGTGGCAGACAGGATGGCAGTTTTTCAAACTGCCATCCTGTCTGCCACTGCAGTGTCACTCCTAGAAACTAGGCCCCAAACTGTACATAATGCAAACAAAAAAAAGAGGTGCAAGATGGAATTGTCCTTGGGCCCTCCCACCCACCCTTTTGTTGTATAAACAGGACATGCACACTAACAAACCAATCATTTCAGCGCCAGGGTCTGCCACACGACTGTGGCTGAAATGATTGGTTCGTTTGGGCCCCCACAAAAGCTGGCAATTAATCTGTCCCTGCACAAACTGGCTCTACGGAGGCAAGATGTCATCCTCATCCTCCTCATCCACCGATTCCTCACCCTCTTCAGTGTTGTGTACATCCTCATCCTCACAGAGTATTAACTCGTCCCCGCTGGAATCCACCACCATAGGTCCCTCTGTGATAATTCATTTTTATGAACATCATCTTCTCCACATTTTGTGGAAGCAACCTCCTACGCCTTTCGCTGACAAGGTTCCCGGCTGCACTAAACACTCTTTCAGAGTGCACACTGGAGGGGGGGCAACTCAGGTAAAATAGAGCCAGTTTGTACAGGGGCCTCCAAATTGCCTCTTTTTCCTGCCAGTACAGGTACGGACTGTCTGACATGCCTACTTGGATGCTGTCACCGATGTAATCCTTTAACAGACAGACGCACGCCAGTCGCTTCTGCTTTGAGGATGCAGATGCGGCTACAGCCCACACAATTCACAAAGACAGAAAAAAAAAAGAATGTTTTATTTTTTGTGGAGCACACTTTGGGGGTTACAGCACCCTTTAACAGACAAGCCAGCCGGCCCTTTACTTATGGGACACAGGCGCACGCTTGGCGCTGCTCCGTTGTTGATGCACGTGCAGCCACAGTGCACACAATTCACAAACACAGAAAATAATTCCTCCACCATTCTGTCAGTGGTGACAGTATCAAATGCAGTGACAGTAGACATGTCAGAAATTGACATTATTGGCACGTCCTTCAGTCCGGACCTTGACTTATGAGACAGGCGCACGCTTGGCGCTGCTGGTGTGTTGATGCACGTGCGGCTACTGCGCATACATTTTGCACACACAGAAAAAAAAAAAAGAATTTTTTATTTTGTTTGGAGTGCACTTTGGGGGTTACAGCACCCTTTAACGGTCAAGCCAGCCGGCCTTTTACTTATGACACAGGCGCACGCTTGGCGTTACTTTGTTGATGCACGTGCAGCTACTGCGCACACAATTCACAAACAGAAAAAAATACATATATTTTTGGAGTGCACTTTAGGGGAGCACCCCTGATGCACAGATCACCCCCTGGACAACACTACAGCACCCCTCTTGGACTACATCCTTTATGGGACACTGCACAACACAGTCCAGCCAGCCCCTATAGACTTTGAAGTGGACACAGCCCCTATGACTGCAACTGACTGCACAGCACAGCCCAGCCCAGCCAGCCCCTATGACAGCAGCACAACACAGCCCATCCAGCCCCTATGGACAACAGCAGCACAACACAGCCCAGCCAGCCCCTATGGACAACAGCAGCACAACACAGCCCAGCCAGCCCCTATGGACAACAGCAGCACAACACAGCCCAGCCAGCCCCTATGGACAACAGCAGCACAACACAGCCCAGCCAGCCCCTATGGACAACAGCAGCACAACACAGCCCAGCCAGCCCCTATGGACAACAGCAGCACAACACAGCCCAGCCAGCCCCTATGGACAACAGCAGCACAACACAGCCCAGCCAGCCCCTATGGACAACAGCAGCACAACACAGCCCAGCCAGCCCCTATGGACAACAGCAGCACAACACAGCCCAGCCAGCCCCTATGGACAACAGCAGCACAACACAGCCCAGCCAGCCCCTATGGACAACAGCAGCACAACACAGCCCAGCCAGCCCCTATGGACAACAGCAGCACAACACAGCCCAGCCAGCCCCTATGGACAACAGCAGCACAACACAGCCCAGCCAGCCCCTATGGACAACAGCAGCACAACACAGCCCAGCCAGCCCCTATGGACAACAGCAGTACAACACAGCCCAGCCAGCCCCTATGGACAACAGCAGCACATCACAGCCCAGCCAGCCCTAGCTCCCACCCTCCCTCTTTACTGTCCACAACCGGAGTGAGAAATGGCACCGACGCGGGGACCTTTTATAGAATCCAAAACCTGCAAGTTCCGGAAGGTGAGATAATGACGTTATGCCTCGATTTCAGATCCGAGTCAGGCGGGAAAAGTCAAGCCTGACTCGGATATGACTGATCGGGGGGGTTCGGATTTCGAAATCCGAACCCGCTCATCCCTAGTACGGACTACCAGCTATATATCGCCCAGGCGCATCTGCAGTCGCTGGGTACACATAGCGCCCTTCTCCACCATTACCGATAATGATCCTTTCAATAGGAGCATTGTCAGGTTTCTTGCTATTGACCAAAATACATATACCGTTTGCAAAAAACACATTAGTAATTTTTATTTTTTAAGCTCTTATCATTAAGAATCAATACGATTACAATGACAGGAGAAACACCTGACAAGGTTCATTAAAAGTGCTTAAAAGGATTAAGTTCTCAAAAAGATTAGGAAAAATCTCCCATCAGCACATTACAGGTGAATGTGCAAAGACAGCTACTGATTTCACAGTACGGAGAATTATAACATAGGAAATCCAGATATAAAGTTAAAGAATCTTACGTCATTCGGAAAGTCTGCGTGTTCCCTACTAGAACATACGATACTAGCACATGCACGCTTGTTGCACCCATGATCCAAGCAGCGGGTCGCTGTACAGTGGCACAACTCAATAGACCACTATTCTGTCATGCACATAAACCAGATATTCTAAAGACCATGGGAATGTACAGCCTAGAAGACAATGACCAGTGTTGTCCAGCAGGTGTGTACGGATATGTACAGTACATTACACTGCTTTCAGCGCTGACATTCCTTCACAAAGTGATAAAATAGTTACTATGAAGCCGCTCTTCAACTGTTTGACGGAGCCTGGAAACATCACAACAGTATATAAAGAGGCTGGATTGGGTATGGTCTATTCTGCATTCACCTCCCACTGAATGCAGGAGAATATACAATGTGCACAGTTGTTCATATAGTTAAACATTGTCTAAGTTTTTAAACCAATGTCAGACGCCTGATTGTTAATCATCGTTGACACTTGTCAGCATGTACCCTATGTCCCAATTCAAATGACCCCAGATGCCAGACTTGGTCCTATGCCTTCAGCATAAAGATTCATTTTGGGATGGGAGGGGGGGGATAACATTTGGGAGCACAAATTCACAACTTAAATATCACACACAGCCCAACTAATTTTCATGAAAGCTCCCGCAGCTCTTGCAATTCAATTGTAAATGGCGTATCCCGGGTTATGCATGGTGAGGTGTGGAGTTGGGCGCTAACTCATTAAGACCGTCTCCCACCCCCTATATAACCCCTCTCCTTCCACTAGAACCTCAAGTCTATGTTTAACAAAGCCAAAGACCGACCCATGTAAGAACTGAGAAACCAGAGGCCAAACAGGTCACTAGTATGAAACCAAACACGGGGAGGGATCCCGACATCCCTCCAGATGGACTCCAAGGAAGAGGATTTACGGGGGGAGAAAAAATCGTATTTTCTTTTTCATCCATCTGGGGGGTGGGGGGGGGGATGCCATTACTTCTGGGATATACCAAAGCAAGAGGGGGTAAGCGTCGGAATCGACCGCTCTAAGAATATTGCACCAGACACTAGCGTCCCTTGCTATGGAAGTGGTAACATTTTGTAAACGTGTGTACGGATGACCAGGTAAGAGCTCTGCACAGCTGCTCAACCGAATTGGGCCCGAATTGAGGCCGGACCCGTTACATTTGACGCCAAATATGCCTGCCGGAGGGCAGAAGTGACCCTGAATCCTGGCGAAAAGCTGGAAGGATAATATCCTGTTCATGAGGAAAATTTAAAAAATTAAAGCTAGGACCTTACTCAAAAGGTTCTACTGAAGCGGAGGTGTTATATAGAGGGTGGGAGCCAGTCTTGGTTAGTGCCCGACTCCACTCCTCACTATGCATGTAATGGCATCCCGCAGACTCAACATTCACCCATAGCACTGGCCGCAAAAGATTTTTTTTTAAATATGCTGGGTACGGTTCTTTTTTAAAATGAAGGTACTGCCACACACCTGCTCTCACAGTTATCACAGGATTCAATTATTTTCATGGCACATTAGTAAAATACTTTAACATAACCATGAAGAAATAGGACTACAAACTACAGTGAGTTACTTGCTTCATAACCAAGATAGTAAATACATCAAAATGATCTAACAACTCACAGAGCACTGAGTGGGAAGCACAGCTACAAGTCAGGGCAACACAATACAAGGAAAATACATACTAAAAACAAATATTTTTATACTACAACATTGTAGTTTGCAGAATTCTATTTTTCAACCTAAATCTTATTAAATTCCTCCTTACAATTCACATGGGGGGGGGGGGGGGAGCTCAATTCAACGCAATGTTGAATAGCCGACCAAAGTGCCGAGCGCGCAGCTGTTTTTCTGCTTAGTGCGGCGCGTCCGGCACTTTGGTCAGAGAATGCCGGTTAACGCGCCTTATCACCCTTGTTACACCCTTAACACCCTTGTTAAGGCACGATAACCGGCATTTCACCGATCACACAGTGCGGTGTATTGAATAGCTGCGGGAGCTCCCTCCCGCCGGCTATTCAACATCGCGATGAATTGAATTCCCCCACATGGAGCCCTGTTAGTGACATTTTTAGAGGCCCGCACTAACAGGTTAATAGTAATCAGTTTCTTAACTCATCCCCAGACATCATGTCCAGTGTTCTCCCCAGAAATTTTTTCCAGCCAGGTGGCATCCAAAAGTAGCTGGGTGGGGGCCTTCGCAATTATGCACGCGCCGGGAAAAGGGGTATCTCCCAGACCAATCCAGCCCGACATGATTCAGGCTGCTCCCCCACTGGCGCTCAGTCAAAAGTGCCCATTATGCAGTACCCCCTGTATTTGTGCCCTTTATACAGTGCCCCCTGTAGTTTGTGCAGTGCCCTTATGCAGTGCCCCCTGGCTGAAGTAGTGCCCCTATGTAGAGCCGCAGACTGGTCCCTTAAATAGTGCCCCCAGGCCGGCCCCTTTGTGCAGTGCCCCCAGACTGGTCCCGGTCCCAGCACTTACCTTTACTTGCTGACCGTTCTCCCGCTTGCCGCCGCCGCCGCTACTGCTGCCACGCGCTGACTGGATCTAACTAAATCCAGCAGGCGCGCGGGTCAGGCTCCTCACATCGCGGGTGACGTCATCTGTCACCCGCGCAGTGCATCACTGGGAACGCTGGCCTCTGAAGTGATCGAAGGCTTCTTTAACCTCCGTCACTTCAGAGGCCAGTGTTCCACAGCGGGGATCAACGGGGAAAAGTGCCGGGCGGCAGGCTGTTTCTGCCAGGCGATGCGCCCGCAGAAAACAGCCTGGGGAGAACACTGCATGTCCGCTACGGAGCCAGCCAGACCTCAGCAAGTCAATCAGGGACATAACACGCTCACTAGTCACTGAAAACTCAAGTCAGGGCTTACCCTACTCCCACAGATATATTTCAGCCTAATAAGTCCTAGTCTTCATTCTAGCACCCGGCACCAATCACAAGTAGTTCCTCTTTCCTGCTTGGGGGAGTCACTCTCTGCTCTGGTGCTTCTAGCACACTTATCTGATGCAACAAACTGCTGAGATACAGACCAGAGTGTGCTAGATGCACCAGACTAAACAGCGACACCCCAGGCAGGAAAGAGGAACTGCAGGGGTTGAGACAGACGCAGGGTGCTAGAATGAACATCATGTCCCCATTTTAATTATGTCCTGTTTCCCACTGTCCAGCACTGCAAATCAACAATTATAATAATCATTCATCTGATCGGCCTAATGCTGCTCTGACTTTAACCGAGTTATGGACTAGTCAGAAGAACAAGACTGGGAAATCATAGGGTTATATTTTCATATACCTTAACAATGTAAAGAAAAGGTTTCTGTAATTATCCTTTGTTTAATAGTGAATATTTTGTTAATCTGCTCCGGAACAGCCACAGTATAACTTATAAATTGCTCCAACCCAATGTATATTTGCTGCCTCAAACAATGGTACCACTGAGAAGGAACGGAGTAATGTAACTGCCAGCCCTTTAATCCCCAGCACATAGGGCGCGATTCAATTAAATGCGTTGCCACATTGTGCCATTCTGGAATGGCAAATCACAGCCAGCAACGCGGAAAACAGAAAACACTAGTAACATCTTTGGTCTCCAGCGCATTTTGAATAAAAGATTTTAATTATCACATGAAAAATTGGACTTTGGATGCACCGTTTAATAGTACAAAGAAAAGTTTGTAGATATGAAATACGCACATCGATCGATCTAACCGCCTTAAGGTGCATAAAAATAAGTTTGCCGAAAGGGCGATCAAAGCTTCGGGGTGTTGATCATGCCAGTGTTCTACTTTTGTTTCATATTTAAGGTCATTAAATTATTTTTCATTTCCATTCTGTTTCCAATTATGCCTAGTACTTCTCTCGCTTGTTTCACACAGAGGTGCATCTTTCTTACATTCAGAATATTATCTGTGGCCGAGATAAAACGCGTTTAACCACCTGCCTGGCGATCATGTCAGAAACGCCCACTGGCGGCTGAAAGAATCTTCCAGCAGCTGCCAATCTCAGAGGGACCTCCCCCAGTGTCTGAAATGCAGCCATTCACTGAAGACCAAGCAGCCCGCCAGCAAACCCCCCCCCCCCACCATCTATTGCCCTGAACATTGCGCACAGCATTTTTACAATCAGAAATTCATGCATGTCATACTTTAGAACCAAGATCGAAAGGGTTTGGTGTAAATAGGACGGGTGGGGATAGAGCACACACACACACACAACTTGGTCTTAGGGAGCAACTTCTGTCTACAAGGAACTGCTGCAGTAGGGATGTGGTTATAGTACCGATGGTCGGGATGCCGTCTGTTTAAATCCCGGCTGCATAATCCCGACCCGGGACTAAACATAGGCGGCTAAATCCCGACACCAGGGGGGGGGGTTATAGTGTTCCCGCTAGGCTGGTTTAGCGGGGCGCCGCACCCTGCCTTATTTCTGGGGGGGCAGAAAGCCTGCGGGTTCTGTCTACACCCACGGGTGGTCAAAAAGGCGGCGTAGCGGTCACCGTTGGTGAATGGATGCCGCGCACATGCTGGAGTGACAAAAAGGGGATGCGTCATAAAGACACGCCCCCTTTTATTTGGCAACGCCTACTATTTGGGCACACGCTGAAGTGCCCTAGCTCTTGGTCCGGTGCCATGCCTGCTGCCAGACCTAGAGTGAGCACTAGTGTTAGATTTAGGCACCACGGGGAAGGAGGAGGGGGGGTTAAGCTTTTTTTTTTTTAAGGCACCACTTGGGGGTTAGGGACTGGGGGGGGGGATTAGGCACCAAGAGGGGAGGGTTAGGTTTAGGCACTAACGGGGAAGGATGCCGCTGTCAGCAATTAGACAGAAGGCATCTCGATTGACCAACCCCTGCAGTAATATTATAAGACCGTGAACGCTTGTCAATATCTTCAGAACACTGGGGGAGATTCAATTCAGCGGGATTTGAACAGCACCGGGAGGGAGTTCCAGGAACTGTTCAATTGTCCCCATCGCAGCCTGCACTTAAATTACATGTTGCAGGTTATTGCATCACCCAGGCCGGGCATATAGTCTCAGTAACCTGCATTCTCCAACTTAATTACCAGCCGCGATGCTGTTAGCGCTCATGCCAAGCTGGAAAGTAGCGTGGCGGCCTTGGTTTTGTCTGATTTGTGCTCACAACTCAGAAGGGTGTGAGCAGAAATCCTCTAACTGGTGTTAACAGCGCACTCACTCAATTGAATAGCTCCCGGAACTTACTCACGGCGCTATTTAACATCGCGCTGAATTGAATTGCCCCCATTGAGTGGTACGGTGACTGAGATCTTGCTGCTAAATGTTTGGCTCCACAATGGTCCCATGAACCAAAAGCCTGTAATTCAAAATGGGAGGGGATTCAATTAGAAGGATTTGGCTCCTATTCAACTGACCGCAACGCATCCGGCACTCAAGTCAGGAGTTGAAGTTTACCACAAATAATGCATTTCCCAACTGAAGTGCCGGGCTCGATGCAGTTACACACGTGGTAACACTGCGACGAGCCCCAGGAGGCACTAGATAGCGCAGGTTCTGCTCGCACATCAGTAGGGTGGAAGCAGAAATCCGCTAGCAGCATAAATGCAATTGAATAGCTCCAGACACTTGTCCCGGGTGCTACAACCCCTCGCTTCTAATTGACTCCCCCCCCCCCCCCCTCCCCAAATAGTGGCCGGATACAAGCCCAATTCATCTGCACAAGGCCAAAACCTAAACCAAAATGTGGGCACCCAGCTTAGCTCACTTTTTACCTTTTCTTGGCCAACATCCCTCCCATTGCGCTTTTCTTTTTATATTTGTTTAAGCAAAGTAGTGCAAAGAAAAACAGTATATATGAGATTTTTAGGGCCAAGTCGGATCTTTGATGTTTTTCAATAGCATTAAAGACGGGTTCTGGAGTGCAGAACAACCTCCCCAAGAGCACATTGCGTTATCGCCAATAACCCTGACACTTTTATATGTATATCTACATATAGAATGTTATGAATTGTTATTGTACAGTATAGTTTAGGTTTTTATGATCCTTAGGGGGCGATTGAAATGTTTGTGTTGCTGTAATTAATGGGCGTCATATGTTGCAATTCAATTGATTTGGTCACCAATTACGGTAATTATCATGCTTTGTGGTAAATTAAACCGGATTTAGCTGCGTAAAATGGCTAAACCCATCTAAAGTCCAGGTTAGGGCACCCAATACTGACTTATGGCGGCACATTTCTGTTCTCCTCCCTAGGAAGGGGCGAACAGTAATGCTGGTGCCAGTGGTTGCTCACGTACTAACGGAGCAACAACTGAATTGCTCTGTTGGGCGCCTGGCACTACCAGCCTCTGGCGAAAGCGATGAAATCGCCCCTTAAAAATAATGCCTCTACCTGTATGTATAGTACAGGCAGCACATATAGGGGGCAGGTACACTATACTTTGTATATAAACCCACATTTTTGTTGTATTAAACCATTGCAAAACTAGCACTGACTGCAGATAAAGAAGAAACTATAGACCAGGAATTTTCAGCATGTGGCCCTCCAGCTGCTGTGGAACTACATATCCCAGCATGCCAGTTTGGCTATGAAGGCATGTTAAAACTGTAGCAGTGCATTATGGGATGTGTATTTCCACTGCAGCTGGAGGGTCACATGTTGAACACCCCGGCTACAAACTAAGCACTAACACACAGTTACACAACCTTAGGTGGATAATGTGCAAATTCTAAATATTACTTTTATTTTAGCAACAGATTAATCCTCACATCGCACAAGGCAGTGCCCTACATCTATAGGCGGCCACACACAGCGATAATTACTAACCTTTGTCTCTCTACTGTAATTGATAATTAACAGTGTGGATAACAGGTTTATGGGAAAAAAAAAGATATTTTATTATAATGGGCACATGAAAATTTGGTATCTATTATATTTAAATAGAAAAATTTAAATCCTAGTTTGAATCTAAACTGAAATAATAAAATAGATTGAGGTGCTCTATCAGGTTCCAAGATGATCCAGCTCTCTCACGTAGGAGACATCTCTGCTGAAGGGGTCCTGTTCCATATTGCCCAAATCACCGCTCACATGGATGAAAACGTACAAGGATACAGATGATGCTACTCTTAATAGAGAAGGAGGAAGGACTGTCCTCTGAATTCTGCTGGACGTGGACGGGCCTGTGTGTTTTCGTTCCAAATTCAAATTTTGCCTTGGATTTAGAGTAACTTAAGTCTCTAAAAGATATGCATTAAAGTCTGGGTAATATTGAGCTAGATAAGAAAAGTAAAATGAATGGAATATTTATAAAATAACCATTATAAGCGCTCTCCAGCAACAGATTGCCATGTGCGGACGTGTTTCTTCCAATAAATAAGCAGAAAGCTTTGTAGAAATTCCCGATGTGGGTACACACACAGGGTGGGATGTCCCAGGAAGTCACTCTCTGCTTCATGTCCTGTCATATCTCACTGGAATACAGATGTCCCAAAGATGCTGAAGGGAATGTTGCTGTCTAATGGCGCATACACACTGTCAGATTTCCCTGGTCGATTTGAACCATACCAGTTTTTGGCCCCTTCAAACAATGGTCGATGCACGGGCACCGATGGTCAATATCGACCATCGGCCGTGGATGCAGGCGAACCTGGTCGATATCGACCAAGTTGGCCTGGTTACTATAGGGATCCACGATCATTAATCGCGGGTCGTTCTAGTCATTGGGGAGGTTGGTGCAGGTGCTGGATGTTTGATATCAAACATCCAGCACATGCAGGACGATCAGACAGTGGTCCTGATTCAGAGCCGGACGGTCTGACAGAGCGCTCGCTCTGAATCAGGGCCGCCGTCCTTGTTTTTCAGAGCGGCCTCGCCTATAGCGAGCGGCCAGGAAGATGGTCGCGATGGTCAAGACCATCGGGCTTGCGACGAGACCCTTGTGGTAGGGTCTCGTTGCCACAAGCCCCAAAGTGCTTTCGGCTCTAACAGAGCCGAAAGCACTCCCACTGACATCACTTGTGATGTCAGTGGGGCCGGCCCCAGACGGTAGGCGTTCCCATGGGAATGCCTCCGTCTGGGCAGCCACGCCCCCCGCCCACCAAAGGGGGCGTGCTGTCACTCAACATCGACAGTACGCCCCCTTTGGTACGAGACCTGGAGCGACGGGTTGGCCCGTCGCTATCCGGGTCTCGCACATGCGCACAACAGAGGCTGCTCCGTCATGCGCATTGGGCCACCATCGACCCGTTTGCGAGCGCATAGCGATCGCGAGCGGGTCTGAATCAGGCCCAGTGATCATTATCTGATCGACCAGAAGTCTGACCGTGTGTATGCACCATAATGGAGAGGCCAGAAGAATGCGAGACTACCAATAAACAATTCATTTTACCTGTATGGTGTATATATGAAAATAGGGAGTTCCAGGAATGAGTAGCCCTCTGCAGATTGTTTAATTAAACATTTTTGCTTTTTTTTTTTTTTTTTTTGTTTATTCGTTGAATAATGTTCCCATGGTTTTTTTCTTCCCCAGTGTGAAATGGGAGATATCAATTCCGCTGGCAGTGCATCACCGCAGGGTCTGGCCACACACATATTGGCCAATTACAATAGTGTTGACAATCACAGGTTTTCCTTCGCTGCTCAATTTGTTGCAAAGGAAAACTTTTGATGCTGGCAGGATTCGATGTGCACTGGCAGAACGGCACATTGTTTTGATGTCAGGAACCAACACATAGGCTTATGCGCTAATACAAATCAAAATAGTGCAACAAATAAGGAGCTGTAGTTTGTGCCAAATAACTTAGCAATGGACGTGTGTGTGTGTGGGAATGTAATTGCACCCCCCCCATCATCGCCACAAAGCTCAGCTGCGCACATTTTGGCTAGTTACAACAGCGCAGACATTGCAAGTTTTCCCCTCGCACCTCTACAGCGTGCAAGGAGAAAATGACAATGCCGAACAATGTGCCATTCCAGATGCCAATCAATTGAATACCAACCTTACGGTGCATACACACGGTCAGATTTTCTGTCAGATCTGACAGATAACGATTTTAAAGATTGTTCATATCAGAAAGAAAATCTGACATGTGAGCCTACGACGATAAACGTTCCCGCTTGTCAGATAACGATATCTGACAGTCTGTGTTCGCAGTCAGATTTGGTCGATTTCATTCATTTTAATACGGTCTGAAATCGTTCAAATCGTTGGTAAAATCGTTTATCTGACAGATCTAACCGTGTGTATGCACCATTAGGCTGCATACACACCTATAGATATATCAGTCTGGTGGGAAGGAAAATCTAGTCCATTTTCCAGTGTTTGGGAGCACATTTCTATGGATATTTGCTCCCATATATTACCAGATCTTCCTTCCCACCAGACAGATGGGACAGATAGGTGTGTACGCAGCCTTAGACAGCTAGCTCTATTAAGGCAGAAATCAATGTGTATGATTACATACTCTGTACAGTGCTGTGTAACACAACTGGTACTTAAAAATAAATAATATGAATATAAAACAGATATACAGATGTGTCCTTCAGTTGCACCAAACTGACCTTCTAAGGGGGGTATCCAGTTAGATGGGATATTCCGCTATTCTCCAATTTTTGCGGCTATCGTGATAAAACTACTACTTTCAGTTTCGTAGTTTTCACTGTATCCAATTGCAAGCAGGCTTCCGTACAGATCTAACGAATACATACCAATCGCACGATGGGAAACTTATCACTTTCCCGTACACTATTTAACAACTACTGGGGATAGTCCACGCACCATTTTAACCAGCATGTTTCCAGTGCTTGCCTACACAGTTTACAACATTGCATAATTTCCCTGAAAATATGTTTATTCCACTGTAGTTTGGTCACTGCATACACCACTCTTGGTTGCTATAGATGAATTGGCTATATGGCTTTCACCTTGCCCGCTGGAAGAGTCACAAAGGTGAGGTAGAAATTATTACAATCAAATAAGGAAAGAAAGTGTTTTCTTACAAAATAAATGTTCTATTTAAATTGATGGTGCATAAAAATGGATATAAATAGTGTTCGCAAATACACGCTATAGCGCGTATTTTACCCACTTTTGAGGACTAGGGACTCTTTAAAAATGGGTGGGTCCCCGGGGACGCGCACCTCTACAGCCAATCCGTTGCCGGCGGCCCTTTCAAACATGATCAACAAAGTCACGGCGCCCGCTGCTTATAAAGGTGGTGGCATCTCACTGATATAGCAGGACTTTCCATGCCGGGGGGGGCCATGTTGGAAGTGGCCACTGCCACCATCGACATGTCCACACTGCTCCCTGGCTACTACCCCCAGCTTTAAGAAGCCCTCGGCGGTCCTGCGGCTGAGCCGGCAAAGCTCTTCTCCGAGGGATGCCATCAAGCGGGCGGCCCCTAGCCCTTTCCTTGCACCTCAGTACTGTGTCAGCTGTTATCTATCCTTGCCCCCCAGCACTGTCACAATTGCTGTCTGCACTTTCCCCCTCCCCCCCAGCACTGCCTGACCTTACTCCCCTCTACCCCCAACTTCTCCCTGCCTTTCCCTCCAGCTCTACCCCAACTGCTACCTGCTCCCCAGCACTGTCCCAACTGCTGCCTGCTTTCACCCTACCATAATATGTAATAGGACCCAGAAACAGTGGAGTAGGACCCCAATTTTATAAAGAGACCGGTCCCCGGGACCCACACATTTTTTCGCTTTTCGCGATCACCAATAAGTATATATTAGGGTCATTTTAAGCCACTTTAAAAAAAAAAAAAAAAAAAACCCCTTCAAAATACGCCTCTAACACCCACAGTCTTAACTATACCTGTCCCGTCCATACAGCACCCCCCCCCTGTACCTGTCCCATCCATACAGCACCCCCCCCTGTACCTGTCCCATCCATACAGCACCCCCCCCCCCCTGTACCTGTCCCATCCATACAGCACCCCCCCCCCTGTACCTGTCCCATCCATACAGCACCCCCCCCCTGTACCTGTCCCATCCATACAGCACCCCCCCCCCTGTACCTGTCCCATCCATACAGCATATATACCTGTCCCAGATCAATTACCCATTTATCTGCAGTTTTTAACATGTCATTAACCAAATTAGTCATTTAGTAAGATGTCCCAGTGGTTCTGCACCAACTTCTGGCATTTTTCGCCAACTATAAGGGTTTTGCGCATCTTATCCCCTGCCCAGGAGGTAGTGAAAAGAAAATCAGATACAACCAGCTGAAACTCCCCCCCCCCCCCCCAAAAAAAAAATCTCGCTGACTTGTAATTGGATAGCTTTACCGCAAAAAGCCAGCGTTGAAATTTCTTTTCTCGAGAAAACGAAAATCAGAGGAAAAGTTATGAAAATGTTCTCTAAAGACATGTAATAGGGTAGGAAGAAATGTTCTCTCACAAAATTATTACCACATAACCTCAGGTTTATGGGGAAACGGGTTATCGCATTTAATTGGATAGCCCTCTAAACAAGATCCCAGGCAAGTCAACAGCATTTTTCTTGCACAAAATGTGTCTTATTGACATAAACGAAAACTACATTGCTAGATTTCACTGATCAGTCTGATGCGCAAAATCTGTACAACTGTGTGCAATTGAGCCCGCATTTGTGCAAAAAGGGCGCCGATGCGAGTGGGCGGCATTCCTCACACAAAGTTCTACTGTGCTCAATCTGCAACTTTGTATGCGTGTAAAACAAATTCATGAGTATACGATGCTAAATTGAAAACGCAAGTGCTGTACACTACAGCTCTGTCGCATTGGGGGTCTCGCGCTGTATGGCGTATAAACGATGGGTGTATGACGACACATATATACCCTAGGCAGTGTTAATTAGTCTAAATAAGTGAAAATAATGCCAACGTACCGCCCTACCACGTTCTTTCAAACACATTAAACCTGCACGCATACTTAGGCAAAAAAAAAAAGACCATTAAATTCACATTTTATTTTAAAATAGTGCAGGATGCTTCTGCATCTTCTAGGTATAAAATACAAAAGCATGTATATTAACATAATGACAGGAAAAGAAAAATTCAGTTTGTTTTCCGAAATAAAGGGTAAATACAAATTTTTGACATTAATTTTCCCCCAGAAAAATTTGGCTCTATATTACAGTAGAGAGCACACAAGCCTACAGCAAAGAGCGTGTAATAGCACCTCTATTCTTTTAACACACAAAATCCCACCTCGGTGCGAGTGTGCAATAATGCACAGGTCCTGTATGTAAAATCTACAGCTTTAAGAAGGAGGGAGAAAAAAATAATAATAAAAAAAAAAAAAACAGCTTGTGGCTTATTTGGAATTTTTGGAACAGCCCTGAGCGGTGCAGGCGTACTAGGGGAAAGTCATAGCCTTAATCTACACCGATCCTTCTCCCGCCTAAAAGGAAGTAACACACAGATACAGAAATAAAACCAAAACATTGTTGTTTTGAACTTTATTGCAGGTTATGAAGAAATAAAAAAAGGATCTATATGAGTGGCAAGAAGAGAGTAACTGGCTAATATGTGCTGTAGGAGCCCTCCCTTCCCCTTGCAGCGGGGGACATTGTCCCCACTTCTGTTAAACAGAGTGTCAACAAATCTGAGAACATTAACTGTGCAATAGTACATAGGAACCTACGTAACACTGACAGGGGATTCCCCCTCATTTTATATCTGGAGATAAATCCACACTGGGGGGGGGGGGGGGCGCGCACTGAAACCCCTTAGGCCAGAGGGAAAGATTGATGGAGGAGAAGATACTGGGCACTTGTGTCACAATGTTTAAAAAATTGAGTTTATAAAGGACCAGTTACAATTGTGTATTTTGTGCGTTTGCTTTAAAGTTCAACCGCGCAGCGTTACACAAAACACTGAATATTCGCCAAGCTATACACTACATGCAGCCTGCGCACATCTCTGCGTTACGCAGGAACCCGTCCCGATTTACCAACAGGAACGTTGTTCGCAGAATGGCACCAGAAATCCATTTGTTACCCTCCTGCCTTTAATATGCCCTTATACTGGGCCTATGTGCAGACATAGAGGGTACAATGTATTTATGTCTAGGGCCCATGTGAGAACAGTCCTGGACCAGCCACCACATATTACACAGACAGAATATAAATATAATCACTGTCCCATACAGAACATGCCAAATCCTTTTACCGCCAAGCGCTGCCAGGCAGACTACTGGGGGACAGGCTGAGGCTAATCCTGATTTTACACCTACAGGGCACAGGAGAGAGAGCAACACAGTACAGCGAGGAGGCGAACCCAGAACCTCACCCTAACAACCTGGGCCCAAGAGCTGACACTCTAACAAGCTCAGCAGTACATGAATACACACACACAGATTAGGACATATCTGCACAGATATAAACCCCATAGAACAGGACACAACATGGGACCCCCCCCCCCTTGTATAGTGACTGGGAGATGACACGAGACTCAGGACAGTAGAAATAAGATAAATAATATATTTTTTTTATTTTAAATAGAATATTGGTGGGGAAAAAAAGGGGAGAATTTCCTATCGCGACCGAGGCTGCTGTGTGTCGCGATTTATGGGGGGGGGGGGGGGGCGCGCCCCATCTCCCCCCGCCCGGTGACCCCCCACCATGCCTGCCCAGCACACCCCGAGCTTGGGCTGCCGGCCGCCCGCTCTCTCTCCGCCGCCATTATCCTTTGTCTGGCGGCTCTCCGTCCCCCGGGCCAGCAGCAGCAGCGGGGTCTCCGTCCTGACAGGCGCCCAGGAGCCGGCGGCCGGGTGGCGGGAGAATGAGAGGCAGAGGCGCCGGTGGTCTCCCCCTGTGTGTGTGTGTATGTGCTGCTGCTGCCGCCGCCGGTGCGGCTGTGAGGAGAGCCCGGTGCTGCGGCCTGCTCCAGGCATGGACTCCATGCCTGTGTCTCTCCCTCGCCTCCTCCTCCTCCTTCCTCTTACCGGGTTACACTGCCTCTCCTCCTCCGTCACTGCTTTCGTTCGCGGCTGCTGGGATCTCGCTGGGCTTTTTTTATTCTCTTCCCCACCACGTAACACACCGCGTCAGACTACACCTCCGCCGCGTCACTGTGCTGCTGCTGCTGCCCGAGCCTCAGACTACACCTCCGCCTCCGCCGCCGCGTCACTGCTGCCCGCGCTCCCAGTGCTTCCTCCCTCTGTGCTGCTGGGCGGCGGCTAAGGACATTGCGCTCAGTCTGTGCCGGGAGGGGAGGGGGCGGGATCTGCTCTGACAGGGCAGCGGCCGGGCCACAGTGGGGCGGCCAGCCAACCAGCGCGCAGGGAGGGGCGGGGCCGAAGGGGGACGGCGGCGGCGGCTGCAGTGCGCCTGCGCAGTAGGGAGGGTTACGGAAATGTACGAACGTTCCCGAGTCTCTGCTCCGAGAGACATTGCAGCAGCGCAGTCACAGTCAGTCACACACACACTGAGGGACTGGCTGCGGGAGCAGACCAGCATAGGGTGATGGTTCTCCCAATCTCCTGCTGTGTCCCGGCTCTCCCGTCAGGGGGTCTCTCTGGTAGGGTCAGGCCATCTTCATAAACTGATTTTTTTTTTCTTTCATTTTAGCTCTAAGCTGGCATTAAAGCCGGGGACACACTGGTCCAACGTGTCGTTTTTCCCAGGCCGAATCGGAACGACATATCGGCCGGTTCGCTCAGTGCGTACGCCCAATCTGCGCGCTCCTCCGGTCTTCCGCTCGGCATGTGCTGCACGGCCAACCGGACGATATATCGCTTGCGGCGCCATGCAAGGTAATGAAGGACGGGACAAGGGATCGTATGGTCCTTCATTACATATTTCTGATATGTACCGCGGATACGATATGGCGGCCGACGGTGTTGAGTACCTGCCTACGGTTCCTATTTGTTACATGTTATTCGCAGTTACAGATAAAGTACGCGTGCACACATCGGGCCTGATTCTGAGATAGAGAAAACCGCGGCTGCGTCTGCTGGCGTTCGGCGAAGTTATGCAAATGTTGCTACAAAGCCCTTCCCCGGTGTACATACCCGTGTCTGAATGCGCAAAGGACTGAGACTCCCTTTCTGAACGTCTTGACGCTACGTGAACACCTGCATTGCGTGTGGCTCTGAATCAGGCCCATGTTCCACAGCACTTGTTTTAGAGAATATTTTGGTCATTTGCATTAGGGATGGGCATCGATCTTCGTTGTTTAAAAAAAAAAAATGTTCCGATGTTCGTGCCCATCGTCGGACAGCTATGAGAAGGCAGCAGTGGGCGTCCCTATGCTCGGCTGTGCGTCGATGTTACCGATGTTTACGCTGTTGCACATCGTCGGACGGCTATGAGAAGGCAGCAGGGGGCGTCACCGCTGTGCTTTGGAATGCATTAGCATATTTTAACAGCTGCGATCTGTGACAGAATGCAGTTGCATCAGCGAAGATCTCAGAATCTGGCCCACATGTATACACACATGCACACTAGATTTAATCTTTTGTCTACAGCCAATTAACCTACCAGTATGTTTTTGGAGTGTGGGATGAAATCAGAGCACGTGGAAGCAAACACGTGGAGGACATACAAACGCCATATATATGGTCCGTTTAGAGATTTATCCGGAGATGGACATTAAATGGGTTACCATCGATGATGCCATTAATACCTTCCATCGATGGAAGGAAACAATAGTTTGTTTAAACCTATACTGTGCAGCACAAATGCAGACATGTGACCACAGCAGTCCAATCAGAGGAGGGCATTGCTAATAGGGCGAAGCGACGGGGAAAAAATAATCTGTCACCTAATCACCATTGGAACCCAGCCACTGATGGCAGAGAAACATCAACAGCAAACCATCGATGTTTGCTAAACATCTGATATGCTGCTTAATAATTTTTCTTCTGAGGAAGGGGAAGTTTATCTATTACTAGTTATTTATATATAGTGCACACATATTACGCAGCGCTATGCAGGGACAGCTGTATGCAAACCGATGGATTACGTACAACTCCAATCGTTATGGATCTGTACTGCACATGTACCGATCTGTGTCTACAACAATACTTATAGTGCCCCCTAACCCATTTGGGATGGGAAAGGGGTGGCAATGGGCAACACAAACATGGGGAGAACAAGCAAACTCCACACAGATAACATCTTGGTGGGAATTGAATGCAAGACTCCAATGCTATAAAACACCAATGCTAACCACTACTACATATGAATCCATCTGAGGTTGTATGACATAAATATTTGTCTTTTTTTTAGAAATTGAAAACTTTTTATTATTTTCAATGAAAGTGGGCACAGATCAGGAAATGGTAGAAAACAAAGCCTTCTAAATTACTAGAGCCCTTGTTAATTAAAAAGGAATCAGTGCTAAAATCAGCAGTAGACATACGCCACCTGCATGCAGTACATCAGGGTAACATCTATGACCGTATCATTATCATTGTTTATTTGTACAGTGCCATAAACTCTGCAGCGCCAAACAATTAGTGGAAGAGCTATCACATAAGCAGATGTCAGCGGTTTAGAAATCATCAACTATTGCGCCCACGATTTGAAACCACCAACCAGTCAGGCAGGTAACACAGGGCCGAATTCAATTAGAGGCGAAAAGTTCGGTTTGGCGAAAAGTATTCGCCGATTTGCGCTTTTCGCCTGTTTTCCGGTTTTTGTCCTATTCAATTCCAGGACATTTTTGCCAGCGCGAAAACTCCATAGGCGAAAACAGGCGAATAAGTTTCTCCACTCAGAGGCAGGCAAAATTCGTTGCAAAATCTTTATTTTGGGATACAAATGTGGGGACTTGATTCAGAACCCTTTGCACACCCCCCCAATGACTAATAAGGCAAGAAAGAAAAAAAACACCCTAAAAAGTACTTGTCATTTTTTGGGGTGAAATTTTAAAAAGTGTTGGAAAATGGGGAAAAAGTAGTGGGCCTGGTATTTTGGGGGCTAGGATGAGACAGGTGTTTTTAGGATTGCACGAGGCTGCAGCCGGTGTATTTTTAAGATTTGTTAAATCTTCACTTTAGAGACACCAAAATATACTAGTACCCATTTACATGTACCCCAAATTTAACTGCAGTATTTATATTTCTCAGAAAAACATTGCTTTATATCATTTTTCCACACTTATGCATATAATAGCCCTTTGCCTCAATATAAGATCACTAAATACTTTTATTAGGGCTATTAATACTCTTCTATATTGATTCCCTGGGTCAGTAACGCTTTTTAATGGGGTACAGACTGATTTCCCCAAAATATCCTTTTCGCTAGTTTTGCTATTCACTACATTCGCCTATCTGCGTTTTCGCCTGTTTTGGAATTTAATAGGGAGAATTCGGCCCACAGTGGTAGGAGGCATTACGTGTACATAATACTAGATTTACTGTGACATTAATACTACAATAGTACTGATCAAAGTGTCTGCCTCAGTATTATGCATTGATGACAGCTGATGATCGCTGGGAAATCATCAATATATCTAGCTATCGATGTACAGCGCATGTGTGAAGGAGGGGGTGTAGCCATTAAGTCGATATTTACAATGTTAACATTCATAATATTCGACACCACAACGACAAAAGTTATAATGTCGACATTGTTAAAATTACAAAAACAAGGGGTTAGGCGCTAATGAATAAAAAGATATATAGTCAGGTGCATAAATATTGGGACATTGACAGAATTTTCATATTTTGGCCTCCATTCACCACCACAATGGCTTTGAAATGAAACAAACAGGATCTGCTTTACCTGCAGACTTTCAGATTTAATTTGAGGGTAATTCCATCCAAATCAGGTGAACGGTGTAGGAATTACAACGGTTTCTATATGTGCCTCCCTCTTTTTAAGGGGCCAAAAGTAATTGGACTATCAACTCAAAAGCTATTTCATGGACAGGTGTGGGCTATTCCCTCGTTATTTCATTATCAATTAAGCAGGTAAAAGGTCTGGAGTTGATTCTAGGTGTGATATTTGCATTTGGAATCAGTTGCTGTCGACTCTCAATATGAGATCCAAAGAGCTGTCACTATCAGTGAAGCAAGCCATCATTAGGCTGAAAAATCAAAACAAACCCATCAGAGAGATAGCAAAAACATTAGGTGTGGCCGAATCAACTGTTTGGAACATTCTTAAAAAGAAAGAACGCACTGGAGAGCTCAGCAACACCAATAGACCCGGTAGACCATGGAAAACAACTGTGGTGGATGACAGAAGAATTATTTCCCTGGTGAAGAAAAACCCCTTCACAACAGTTGGCCAAATCAAGAACACTCTCCAGGAGGTAGGTGTATATGTGTCAAAGTCAACAATCAATAGAAGACTTCACAAGAGTGAATATAGAGGGTTCACCACAAGATGTAAACCATTGGTGAGCCACAAAAACAGGAAGACCAGATTAGAGTTTGCCAAACAACATCTAAAAAAGCCATTACAGTTCTGGAACAACATCCTATGGACAGATGAGACAAAGATCAACTTGTACCAGAGTGATGGGAAGAGAAGAGTATGGAGAAGGAAAGGAACTGCTCATGATCCAAAACATACCACCTCATCAGTGAAGCATGGTGGTGGTAGTGTCATGGCGTGGGCATGTATGGCTGCCAATGGAACTGGTTCCCTTGTATTTATCGATGATGTGACTGCTGACAAAAGCAGCAGAATGAATTCTGAAGTGTTTCGGGCAATATTATATGCTCATATTCAGTCAAATGCTTTAGAACTCATTGGACGGCGCTTCACAGTGCAGATGGACAATGACCCGAAGCATACTGCAAAAGCAACCAAAGAGTTTTTTAAGGCTAAAAAGTGGAATGTTATGCAATGGCCAAGTCAATCCCCTGACCGGAATCTGATTGAGCATGCATTTCACTTGATGAAGACAAAACTGAAGGGAAAATGCCCCAAGAACAAGTAGGAACTGAAGACATTTGCAGTAGAGGCCTGGCAGAGCATCACCAGGGATGAAACCCAGCGTCTGGTGATGTCTATGCGTTCCAGACTTCAGGCTGTAATTGCCTGCAAAGGATTTGCAACAAAGTATTAAAAAGTGAAAGTTAGATTTAGGATTGTTTAGTTTGTCCCATTACTTTTGGCCCCTTAAAATGTGGGAGGCACATATAGAAACCGTTGTAATTCCTACACCGTTCACCTGATTTGGATGTAATTATCCTCAAATTAAATCTGAAAGTCTGCAGTTAAAGCACATCTTGTTTGTTTCATTTCAAAGCCATTGTGGTGGTGAATAGAGGCCAAAATATGACAATTCTGTCAATGTCCCAATATTTATGCACCTTACTGTACATATATATCTCTATAATCTTGCAAATGATCAACATATTTTTAGTTAATAGCAGCAAAATTACATATGTGCTTGTGAATACACATCTACACCATCACATACTGTAACAAAGACATGCAAAGAAAAAAGTATTTGTGCTGAAAAGACACCATTCATTTATAAAGTAGAATAGAATAATCAGGGGGTCTGATGTTCAATAAAAATATATATATATATTTAATGATATATTCTATATGTAATATTTATTTATTTGTGCAGACTAGAATATGACTAGCCAAATTGCAAATATTTGCATTTGAACATGTATAGACATACATATGTACCAACAAATACTACATATAAAAATACATAACACTAATTAAACAACAATAGTGATCACAATGACTCCATGGAGATCTCCAAGTCTAATCTATAAACGACACTGCTATTAAAAGGACTCAGGGCCTGATTTAGACCCGCTCGTGAGTGCATAGCGCTCGCAAGCGGGTCGATGGTGGGGCACTGCGCACGCGCCGCGTATGTGCATGCCCCGGAGCGAAAGAGAAATTCTCTCACATCGGGACTCACTACAAAAGGGGCGGCTGTCAATGTTGATCGACAGCTCGCCCCGTTTTGTAGTCGGGGCGGGGGGTGGCTACACAAACAGAGGCGTTCCCGAAGGAACGCCTGCCGTTTGTGGGAGGCATCACTGACATCACCAGTGATGTCAGTGGAGAGCTTCCTGCTCTGTTAGAGCTGGAAGCTCTCTGGGGCTTGCGATGGACGAGACCCTACCACAAGGGTCTCGTTGCAAGCCCCGATGGTCGCGACCATCACCTGGCCGCCCGCAAAAGCTGTGGGTGGTCACAAAAAACCCCCCCCTGATTCAGAGCGAGCGCTCTTAAAGAGCGTCCGGCTCTGACTCAGGCCCTCAGTCCATATATTCATAAAATATCGCACCTGGTTTTAAGCTGCAAATCAGATGCAAATGGAAACATGAAAACTTGTATAGTCACCACTCTCCACTAATGTTAGTAGTCAGCACAGTATGCTGTGCGGGATTAGGCAGTCCAGAATATCTCCCGTGCTGTAAAGAGTGGTGCAGCGAATGTGACCCCCCATTCCTGGGGGGTCAGGGTACAAAGCAGACTGTAATCCTGGTAAACAGACCATAGGCAAGTCCCCGTCATTAACCTTCCCCACTGTCAGCATCAGGCACCAGTAATAGAACATTGCTGGGCCTGATGCCAGGCATTCTTCTAAAAAAAAAATCAAAGACATAAAAACTTATATTTATGCCCATATGCTGAGGCGTACATAAGGCAGGGTGGACAGGCTGGCACCAATAGCGTATTTATCAGTATTAGGCCAGGCATACATCACATACACAATTGCCCATGTTTTGTAATACTGGCTTTTCTTGCAAAATATGCATTCGCTATCAAGCATC
The DNA here is from genome assembly GCA_031769625.1 of Taudactylus pleione. Taxonomy (NCBI): domain Eukaryota; kingdom Metazoa; phylum Chordata; class Amphibia; order Anura; family Myobatrachidae; genus Taudactylus; species Taudactylus pleione. Next base: position 151,583 of record JAUIMM010000894.1, on the reverse strand, counting down.
AATAAAACCTCATAAACCTAAACCTCTGTAAGACGGCAGGCTCAACTATGGGCTGGATTCAGAGATGTGCGCAGCGGCTGTGCGGAAATAAGCAAATGGCGCAGCCGCCAGGATTTGTATTGAGGTGCCCACCGGAAGCTTTGCAAATCCAAGTGACTTCGTACAAAGATGCAGCATCAGTCGGAGGGCAGGTGATAATCAGCCTTTTCAGGAACCCTACGGCCACGCAGAATTGCCGCCGGAACTAAGATGCCGGAGCCATTTTTACTGTGTACGGGAACGGCAGTCGCAGGCTGTGCATTCTCTCAAACGGTCGCCTATCCTACCCCCCCCCCTCCTCATTGGCACCCACATATGGTCCCTGCCTGTCAATCAATTTGAATATATCATCACTGCAAGTGACAACGAAAATGAAATGAAGTGTGACTCATACACTTAAGGTGCGTACACACTGGGCGATAAAGTGGATGACTGAACGATAACGATATCGTTATCGTTCAGTCGTCCACTTTATCGTCCATTTTTAAGCCCAAAAAGATGAACGATGACGACGACGCGCGTTCCCGCGGGTCGTTCGTCATCATCGTTCATCGGGCTGACATGCAGGCCAACCTGATGATCTCGTCAGGTTGCTGCATGTCAGGGAATGGGGGAGAGAGCCCGGCGCTGAACGATATCGTTAATGATATCGTTCAGCAGCTGTGCTCAATGTCATAAACGACATTGAGCACAGCCTGCCGGGGACACACTAGACGATATCGCTCAAGGAGCATATCGTCTAGTGTGTATGCACCTTTACGCAGATTACCGGTAATCTGCCCATCTCTGTATCAGGTCCCCTGTCTTCTAATATAAGGGAGCAGGTGCGCAGATCTGTGTACTGAAATTGTCTGAACCACAACCCACCAAGCGAAAAATGGCAACGGAGCGCAAGTGAAGACAGTGTGCTATTCCTAGTTGAGACACACTTGAGTATAAAGATATTAAAATTCAGATTTTATTAGTATGCATTAAAAATTTATTCTCTGGGGGATGTGGCTAGACATCAATCACAGGCAGACACACTCCTCCAGGGGTCTGTGAATGAATTCCCATGGGGCCCCACTGATCTGAAACAACTGCCATCTATGAGCTCTCCATCTCTTTCGGACTTGAAACACCTCTACAGTACCTCAAACCCAACACCCAATCCAACCCTCGCCTCAAACCAGGCACCCACTCCCACCCTCAGTGAGTTGGCGCTCAACGCCTGGCCTACCTTTAGTCTTCACCCTCCACACGCTATTAATTTGAGGCCACACCAGCTGCACTGATCAGACAATGAGATGAAGCTGTTACCATGGTACGGGATGCCAGCGCTCAGGATCCCTGCAGCCTAACCCCCCCCGAGTCTAACCCTCCCACTCAAGTGCCTAACGTTAACCCTTCCCCTAACCCCACTACTTACTGTCGAGATGCCAGCGGTTGGGATGCTGGCACCGGGGTTCTGACTGGTATCCGGATTCCGGCACCAGCATTCTGAGCACTTCATCTACAGTGATTGCAGTTTCCACTCTCTGCAGACCCTCCCCGTGCCTCTATCTGCTCCCAATGGTGGACCCACTCACTCAGCACACAGGCACTCTGAATTTACAGATTACCTTGGAGTCAAACGCTACCGGAACCCTAGTATTGCTTACTGGGTCCGACTGTGATGGTCTCCGAGCTGGCACCCTACCCTGAGACCAGAAGGGCGCCCTGCCCTGATCTTCACCCCACTGCTGGCACTTTGCTCTGTCTCTAGGAACAGGCACGTAGCTCTCTTGTAAATTTATGTGCATGATGTTGTGGTGGTGGGTGCCATAATGAAACCTCACTCTAGCTCTAGAACAGTGCCAGAGTATAAGGCTCACCTCCCTGAGCATTATTATTCCTGACTGCTGGACTCGAACCCTGATCCGGCCTGTTACTGACTACGGTTCTTGCCTACTCCTTGGGTTCCTTTGCTGTGGTTTCCAGAATTTGACTTCTGGCTCTGGTTGATGATTATCCTGGGCAGTCCTCTGACATGTCTCCTGAGATATTTGGTTCTGACCAGTGGCTAGTCTGACAACCTGTATACCGGGTATATCCCCTTGGGGGAGGTTCCAGGCGAGGACCACTGTCTTGCCTCTGATCTGGGAGGCGACAAACCTTATTGCCAGTAATTAATCCTTTTAACCCTTGAGTTTGTGACACTGAAACTTACCAATACCAGCACAGTGCTTACCTTGCCACACTAGAGCACCATGCCCATCTCTGCAACCCTCATAAATTGTCACGAGGCAAGCTCCCTTCAATTTAGATTTCAGTTTGGACAAACCCCTCCCAAATCTAAATCTCTCTGCAGATAAATCTGCCCCACCTGCAGTGCAGCATGGTTGTACCAAGATGCAAAGTTAAGGTGCGTACACAAGGTACGATATCTATGAACGATAACGATATCGTTCAAAGATAAATCGTTCATTTTTATGCAGCGAATGACCAACAATGCGCGTTCCCGCATGAGTGCTAACGATATCTATGGTCGTCTGTACATGCGGGCCAACATGGACGATTTCATCAAGATTTGCCTGTTCAGAGATGTGGCAGGATGATTCACTGTAAGATATCTATCATAGAGATCTATCTGTGTGTACACCCAATATCATATGTCCTGCACTACAGAAAGTCCAATGGAAATCGTTCAGTGATATCGTTGGTTGTGCAGATCGTACCGTGTGTATGCAGCTTTACCTGCTCTTATTTACTCTTTTCCCAAATCTGAATCGGGCCCAATAATCACCCCGTTTCTTGCAGAGTTTCCTTCCTGCTACTAAGGTCTGCAAGAGCTACAGACACTCAGGTGAATTACCCTGTATCTCACACTGACAGCACCCACTGACTGCTGCAGCCCAGGATTCTTCAGCAGCAGTCTACCAGTACTGGGTTAAAACGATATTTCCTGCTACCTAAACTGATCTCTCACTTTTGTGTAACAACCATTGACACTGGACTGCCCTCTATCAGGTCAACCATATAACCTGCTTACATCAGCTCTAATACTGATTCTGTCATTGCAACACCACCTTGTGGGCAGCATAAGATATTGCAGGCCAAGAAGTTCTACCTCGTTATCTCCAGAGCTGAATGGCATTATCTGTTACAAGATCTCCTGCTTCCTGCCACAGGATCCATTCCTGCTCCAGTGCCACATTATCCATACCACCCATCCATCACAGGTTGCCTGTCTCCCAAACCACAGTGCTTCCGTCATCTTTTTGTCCTGGCTCATCTCACCCATTCCTTCTTTAGCTGTGACATGCTCTGTAGCTGTGCCGCGCAGTTCTTTGGATCCACCTGCATCATTACCTCTGCCTGTCTTAGTACCCATATACTCCTAGGACAGCCTTACACTCTACTCCCCTATGTGTAGCGACTGTGTCCTCTTTGTGATTTGACTGCCCTCCTGATGTTGGCCAGGGAGATGACTTTTCTGCCTCCTTGTTCTGAACAGCTTTCTATATTGAGTCACTCTCTTTGGGAACGCTTTCCCATGACGCAATGGGCTCCATCCTTCTTGCGTCTCTGCGATCCGTAAACAAGGTCACCACCATTGTCCTGTAATGCCTACAGGCAGAAAATCCCACGCCAAAGGCCCGACTGAAAAGAGGGCCAGCTTGATGCAGGTCCTGATATGACTGAATCTCTGCATAACTCTTATTCTGGTAATGACTCCACTCCTATCACCAGGCAAGACTTCTTGAATCTTATTAAAGACACAGAGATCCAAAAAGGTTCTCCACTCCCGGCGCTCCGAAGTTACTGCTATCGGTGATCAGTCTGACCAGGTGGATTGATACCTTGAAGATCTTGTTACTTCCCAAACGGTATTGGAGGAAGACATTTCACATATCAAGGATGATGTTTCCTCCATTCTGGATTATCAAGAAGTTGGATAATAGAGCCAGGAGGAATAATCTATACCAGAGGTTCCCAAATGCGATCCTCAAGGCTCCCCAACAGTTCAGGTTTTAAAGATACCCATGGCTGAGCACAGGTGACTTAACTAATACCTCAGTCAATTAGATTTAACCTCCTGTGCTCAACCATGGATATCTCTAATACCTGAACTGTTTGGGTGCCTTGAGGACCACATTTTGGGAACCTCTGCTCTATACTATCCAACCCCTCTCCTTCCCCCTAACCCTCTGTTCCTGGTGCCTAAACCTAACCCACCCCCTAGTGTCTAAACGTAACCTCCCCATACCCTAACCCTCCCCCCTTAGTGCCTAACCCTCCCCCAGCCCCCCTACTTACCTTCAGGATGCTGGCGCCAGGATTCTGACAAGTGTTGGTATTACGGCATTGGTATTCTGACCGCTGGCAATCCTGTTGTCGGGATACTGAACATAGTGTTCACTCTAGCTCCGGCGGCAGGCAGGGCGCCGGAGCTAGAGAGGACAACGGCGCGCCCGCCCGAAAAGGGGGCGTGGTCATGAAAAGGGGGCGTGTCTATAAGATGCGTCCCCTTTTTGTCATACTTGGGGGCGTGCCCGGCGCTTACGGACATGCCGGGCAGCCCCCAAGCGCTGCAGAAAGGGAGAATAGATGCCGGGCGCATGCACCCGGCATCTATTCTCCGGCGGTGACCGGGTCACCGCATGTTTGTCCACCCGCGGGACACTGCGTCCCGCGGGTAAGAACGGCACCCGCAGGCTGTGAGGGCAGGGCGCTTTTTGCCCTCCAGAAGGAGGGCAGGGCGCCGCGCCCTGCTAAAACAGCCTAGCGGGAATGCTACTGAACATATCCTGGAAAAGATCTCCACTAGACCAACAGGGCATTAAAAATACTTGAGCAGGGCACAGATTAAGGCCAGGGACATGGTAATTGATGTCAGCACAGGGGAGAAGGCCCTCTCCCTGCAGCCCCTCCCCCCCGGCTCAGGGCGCCATTGCCACCCCTGAGCTGCTCCCCCTCTGAGACTCCCAGCAGCCACTTTCTGCTTTCAGGTCTCCAGGAACACTGGATCCGGTCTCCCTGTATACCTCTCCCAAGGGCCAGGCTATAGAGCGCTATTTCTTACCAGCCACTGCGGTCTGTGTAGTTGAATTTAGTGCCCTCTGCAGTTATATTGTATGCTCTGCATTGTATGTGACTTGTGCTAGCGCTGCTGTCTTCCCTTTCTTTCATTATAACCCTGGAATACTGAGGTATAGGGGGTTTATTGTACCTCACATCTACCTATATTTGTGAGGGCTATCACATACTGTATATCTGTGTTGCGCACTACACTGTGACATGTACATATATCTGGATTACTCACTGCACTGTGCCAGATTGTGTGCTACAATTATCCTTGTAGCTATGTCCAGCAAAGGGAAGAATAACAAGCAGCCTGCTGCTCCCACTCTGGTGTCTTGCAAGTCCTGTTTAGTCCTGTCCTGTTTAGTCCTGAAGGCTTAGCTTCAGAGGATCTCATTCAAGATGGTCTATGTGCATCTTGTTATACGGCACCTGGCCCCACAGCCCCGGCATCCTCTCCTCAGGACCATCCCTGGGCTTCTTTTTCACAGGTGTTGGCAATAAATTGTGGACCACTGAGCAGTCCCGGTGGTAGATCCCCCTATGGGATGGCTACAGCAGGTACTCCCTGCAAATCCTTTGCCTCCCCCATGGGTAGACTTATTTTCTACCTCAGTGCAGAGTCTAGCTACCTCTACAGCCTTTCACCAAATGCACCAAAAGGAGAGACCCTTACCTAGTAAACCTACTAAGCGTGCTGTGTTATCTTCCCAGTCCACACTGCTATCAGATTCTGCGTTATCATTTCGGGAGGCAGAAGACGCAGACCTTTCTCACTCTGACTCCCCCTCGGGAGAGGAGGAGCCCCCTTCTAAATTGAATTACCTGCACTTGTAAGAGTGGTAAAATCAATTCTTCAAATAGAAGAGACAGACCCACTCCTAGGGCAAAAAGAACAGAAAGTAGTTTTGCCAGAGTTTCCTCACTCAGATCAGCAATCTGATCATATGTGTGAAGCATGGAATATGCCTAGTAAAAAGTTTCAGCTGCCTAAACGCTTGATTTCCTTTTACCCTCTTCCGGCTACTGATTGCACTAAATGGGAAGTTCCCCCTGCAGTGGATTCCCACGTGACACGCCTAGGTAAGAACGCCACCTTACCTATCCATACTGCAATCTCCTTAAAGGAGACTACGGATAGAAGGATGGAAGCTTGCCTGAAGTCTATATACTCTCTTACAGGAGCTATTACTCTTCCTGCCAGGGCTACGGCCTGGGGGGCAAAAGCCATTGAGAGTTGGGCAGATGCCCTAGGAAATACATTTCCCTTCCAGGGAATAGCTGTTCTACATATCTCACATTAGAGATGCAGCCTCCTATTTATGGGAGGCGGCTTTGGATACTTGTCTCCTAGCTTCCAAGGCATCTGCTACTTCTGTGATAGCCCGCCGTATTGTTTGGCTTTGCTCATCTAAAGCAGATTCGGACTCAAAAAAGGCTTTGGAGTTTCTGTCTTATTCTGGGGAGATCCTGTTTGGCCCAGAATTTGACAAGATTGTGACTACCTTGGCAGCATCCAAGACGGCGTTGTTGCCCTCTGCATCTACTACGAAGCCTCGGATGTCATCCTTTAGGTCCTTTCGTCCCCAAGGAAAAGCTAAAGGTCAGTCCTTTCCGCGGCAGTCAGCATCCACTAATGCCTCCAAGCCTAGGACCAAACAGGCCTGGGCTACTAGACATTCACATACCAAATCTGAGGACAAGCCTTCAGCCTGACAAGGTGGGCCACCTCAGATTCCTGGGTAAGAGAAGTGGTCTCCCACGGATACGCCCTCTCATTCCTGAGGCGGCCCCACCAGCAGTTCTTTTGCACAGGACCTCCATTGGATCCAAGCAAAGCCCTGCTCCTAAAGAAGGCCATTCAGTCCTTACTGCTGTCGGGGATAATGATTACGTTCTCCTCATCACAGCGTGGCAAGCGCTATTATTCTACCCTTTTCTTGGTTCAAAAGCCCAACGTGTCTCATCGGCCTATCCTCATCCTCAAGTCTCTGAACGAGTTTATCAGGGTGTCCAGGTTTCGTATGAAAACCCTACGCTCTATTGTCCTGGCTATGGAGCCTGGGGACTTTATGGTGTCTCTGGACATTCAGGGCGCTTACCTACATGTACATATAGTGCCTTCTCATCAGCAGTATCTCCGGTTTACTGTCCTACAGCAGCATTACCAATATCAAGCACTGTCTTTTGAGCTTTGTACAGCTTCTCGGGTCTTTACCAAGATCATGGTGGTTATGGCGGCAAATCTTCGTCGTCAGGGGATCAGACTGCTCCCATACTTGGACGATCTCTTGCTCTTAGCAAGCTCCCCAGAAATTCTTCACCGCCACCTACAAGTAACCATTGCCGTTCTACAAACGCACGGTTGGCTGATCAACTGGAAAAAGTCTTCCCTGACCACTTTTCAAAAAATGGTACATCTGTGAGCCTTCCTGGACTTTCAGGCTCAGAGAATCTTCCTGACAGCAGACAAAATCTCTGTATTACAGCACCGAGTGCACAGTTTACTCCACAGTGGCCGAGTGTCAATTCACTCTGCGTTGCAGACCTTGGGATCCATGGTGTCCACCTTCAACATGGTGGAGTTCGCTCAATTTCACTCCAGGCCCCTAAAACACCTGATCCTCTCCAGTTTGGAATGGGCTGCCTCATCTCTTCAGATCCCAGATAATGAGCCTCTCTCTGAAGGTTTGCCTGTCCGTATCCTGATGGCTACAGACGTACCACCTAAACAAGGGTCGCAAGCCTCTGTGGGTGGGGCGCAGTGACTGGCCAGCACTCCTTCCAAGGACGCTGTACTCCAGCCCAGGCGATCTTACCGATCATCGTCCTGGAACTCTGAGCCATTTACAAAGCCCTCACTCTGGCTCAGGATATTCTGCAGGGCAAGCCTGTACAAGTACAGGTCGACAACACCACGGCAGTGGACTACGTCAATCACCAAGGAAGCACTTCAAGTCGATCAGCAATGGCAGAAGTGTCCCACATTCTCACATGGGCTGAACGCCATCTCCCAGCCATCTCCACAGTATTCATCCTGGGGATTCTCAATTGGGAGGCGGATTTCCTCAGCCATCAAGACGTGCATTTCCAGGAGAGTGGTCTCTCAATCCAGAAGTCTTGCAGCTCCTGGTGGACAAAGGGGGGTCTACCGGACGTGGACCTCATGGCCTCATTACACAACCACAAGCTTACAGTGTACAGGGCCAGGACAAGGGACCCCAATGCAGCCTTCGTGGACGCATTATCTGTGAAATGGACCTTCCATTTGGCATACCTCTTTCCTCCGGTCTCCCTTCTGCCTCGAGTTCTTCGGAAGTTCAAGCAGGAAGGAGGCACGGTCCTGTTGGTAACCAACTCTGGATTGGCCCAGATGCCATTGGTACTCCAATCTTCAAAGTCTCTCCATAGAAGTTCCTCTCCAACTTCGTCTATGACCAGAACTGTTGTCTCAGGGTCCCTGTCTACATCCAGACCTGGCCCGTCTGTCTTTAATGGCTTGGCTCTTGAGATATCCCTCCTAAGGTTTAAAGGCTTTTCCAGCTCTGTGGTCCAGACCATGCTCAGAGTGCGTAAACCGGCCTCTGCCAGGATTTATAACAGAGTGTGGCATACATACTGTATTTCCAGTGGTGTGCTACTAGAAACTATGAACCTCAGGTTTTTAGGGTTTCTTCAATCCTTGCCTTTCTTCAAGCTGGATTGGATCTCGGACTCCGCCTAGTCTCTCTGAAAGTGCACATCTTTGCTCTGTCCATCTGGCTCCAGCGCAGAATTGCTCCTCTACCGGATGTTCACACCTTCCTGCAAGGTGTTCTATGTATACAACCTCCCTTTGTCCCTCCTGTGGCTCCGTGGGATTTGCCAGTGATTCTCCACGCATTTAAGGAACCTCCATTCGAACCCTTGGATTCAGTAGATGTCAAATGGCCCTCTGCGAAGACTGTTTCTTCTGGCTATAGCATCTGCCCGTAGGGTATCGGATTTAGGGGCGCTTTCCTGTCACTCCCCATTTCTAATCTTCATCTGGACAGGGCTGTTCTTTGAACGCGCTCTGGCTTCCTTCCCAAGGTGGTCTCTTGTTTCCACCTCAATGAAGAAATTGTGGTTCCGGCCTTTCAATCACCAGACCTCTTGGCAGGTGAAGCCTCTTTGGAAGTGGTCCATGCTCTGAAGATCTACGTGGACCGTACTAGTTGCATCAGGAAATTGGACTCCCTCTTCGTCCTATATGGATTCCACAAGAAGGGATGGCCAGCTAACAAACAGACTCTGGCCAGATGGCTTCGCATGACTATTTCACAGGCTTACAGGGAGACTGGCCTTCCTGTGCCGGCTAAAATATCTTCTCATTCTGCTCGCTCTGTGGGTCCCTCATGGGCAGCCCGCCTTGGCGCGTCTGCAAAACAACTATGCAAGGCGGCCACGTGATCTTCTGTCCACACCTTTCTTAGGTTCTATGCCTTTGATACATTTGCCTCTCAGGATGCTTTCTTCGGGCGCCGTGTTCTCCTCTCAGCTCAGGTGCATCCCCGCCCTTGAACAACTGCTTTGGGACATCTCCATTGTCTCCCTGTGGAGCCCTATGAACCCTGAAGAAGAAAAGGAGAGTTATGGTAAAACTTACCCTTGTTAACGCTTTCTTCGAAGTCCATAAGGTCCACAGGGCACTCGCCCTGACGCACCTGGCTTCTATGTGTTTCTTCCCTTGGTCACTTGTTTCATTCTCTGTGGGAGGGTGTGTACCAGTCTTCCTACTCTTCTATCCTGCCTTGTCAACAAAACTGAGTTGCCCTCAGGCTCTGGTCGGGGAAGTACTGGAGCATCCTGGGACAGGAAAAAGCTTTGCTGTTGGCGTCCGGTCCTCCAAGTATAACCTACACTCCATTGCCTCCCTGTGGACCTTATGGACTTTGAAGAAAGAGAGTTAACAAGGGTAAGTTTTACCATAACTCTTTTTTTTTTAATACTTACCACTCTGAAGTCCCACGTCGGCTGTAGCAGCACTGAACAAAACCCCTGGAAAATGGGCACCGCGGCCGTTCTCCCAGCGTTTTGTGCATGCGCAGTAGGGAAATCGCCGGGTAACTGGGCATGCTCAGAAGACTCTGGGCACAGCCTAGTGCCCAGAGTCTACTGCTTCGTCAGTGCGCAGCTGGCTGCAGCGGAGAGAGGAGGGGGCCCCAGATGGGGAATTCACATGGGGCCCCTGCCGGAGGACACACTCTTCCTCCCTGGGCGGTCACTCCTACTCACCGTTGGATGTGCTGCAGCTCCCTGGCGGTAACTCACCTTCATCGTGCCAGTAGTGATGCAGCTCATCGCGTCGAGGTCATTCTCGACCCGGCTGCCGGGAGAGCTGCAACTCCCTACAGTGTGTTCACTCTCCTCCCTGCTGCTGGCAGTGCAGTAGGGAGAAGAAGCAGATCTACAATCATATGGGCAGAAGCCACAGTAATTGTGGCGAGCAAGCATTACTCCCCGGGACAGGCACACAGCATTCTCCCAATCCTGGAACTACTAATAGGAGAGCTGTGTAACTGATTTTTTTTTTTTTGACGATTAGCTTTATTTTAAACAGTACCTGGCTCTTGTAAAATCTGGTCGCCAAGACTAAAATCTTAGTTGCCATGACGACCGGGATTTGTCGAGCCATATGATAGAGAATAAATAAGTAAGTTCTACCGGGCCCGGGCACAGATGTGAAGGATTGAAATATTCTCTGTAAAACGCTATGTAATATGTGTGTGTTATATAAATGTTAGTAATAAATAAATAATGATCCCTCTTCTCCATAGCCGACACCCTCCACATTCAGCCTATGAATCAGACTACAATACTTACAGTTTATCATAAACTGTTGTTAATACTTTAGAAATAGTCACAAATTAATTTGTAAAATATAACTGGTGGTGCACAGATATAGCAACATGTCATACCTGTATCTTTCAGTAAGTATAGTTTATTGTACTCTCCCTAACAATTGGTGTTCCAGGTGGGAGTACAATATTAGTAACGATTATAAGTTTGTTGTCATCGCCACTCTTGATATTACCTGTAATTATTGACATTTATACTCCTGTAGTTTTCAATACGTTACGTTAGAATGGATTATTTAGTGTCTATACCACTGGGTGACAAAAGATGATACAAAAACAAGAGATATGGTAAGAACTTACCTTTGTTATCTCTGTTTCTACGAAGTCCATAGGGTCCACAGGGTTGACCTTGGGGTATAGCTGGATCTGGATCCATGGGCACCACGCAGTTAAAGCTTTGCTGCTCCCAGGATGCACTTGGGTCCGTCCTCCTCTATACCCCGCCCCCGGCCACAGGCACCTCAGTTGGTAAGCAGCTAAGGCCGGAGGAGGAGACTAAACAGAGAGAAGGAAGACTGGAACACACAAGAAACCATACTCACAGAAATGGGAGACGGAAAACCGGTGACCAGCCACACAGCCCATTTGAAGCCAGGTGCGTCAGGGCGGGCGCCCTGTGGACCCTATGGACTTCGTAGAAACAGAGATAACAAAGGTAAGTTCTTACCATATCTCTTGTTTTCTACTTCAGGGTCCATAGGGGGTCCACAGGGTTGACCTTGGGGATGTCCCAAAGCAGTTCAACTAAGGGCGGGGACGCTCCTGTGCTGAAAGGAGTACCCGGCGCCCAAAGGATGCATCCTGAGAGGCGAAGGTGTCAAACGCATAGAACCTCAAGAACGTTTGAATTGAAGACCAAGTGGCCGCCTTACACAGCTGAACAGCGGAGGCGCCACGTCTAGCAGCCCAAGAGGGACCCACAGAACGAGTGGAATGAGCCTTAACAGAGGCTGGCACAGGTAAACCCTCCTGTGCATAAGCCTCACAAATAACGGAACGAAGCCAACGGGCTAACGTTTGCTTGTTGGCAGGCCAACCCCTCTTGTGAAAACCGAAGAGGACAAACAAAGAATCCGACTTCCTAACCGAAGCAGTCCGATCCACATAGATTCTAAGTGCCCGGACTACATCTAAGGAAGCCTCACCAGCTGAAAGATCAGGCGACTGAAAAGCTGGCACAACAAGTTCCTGATTAATGTGGAACTTCGAGACCACTTTGGGCAAAAACTCAGGACGAGTGCGGAGCACCGCTCTGTCCTGATGAAAAATCAGAAAAGGAGGGCGACAGGAAAGCGCCCTCAACTCTGACACCCTCCTGGCAGAAGCAATTGCTTGGAGAAAAACGGTCTTGAACGTCAGCCACTTGAGGTCCACCACCTCAAGAGGCTCAAAAGGATGACCCTGCAAGGCCCGTAGCACCACCGCCAAGTCCCAAGGAGCCACAGGAGGCACGAAGGGAGGCTGTATCCTGAGAACACCCTGGAAAAAGGTGTGAACATCCGGTAGTGTAGCAATCCGTCGCTGAAACCACACGGACAAAGCAGACACATGAACCTTCAGAGAGGCCAGGCGTAAGCCGAGGTCCAAACCTGATTGAAGGAACTCCAAGATTCTGGAAACCCGGAACACCTGAGGATCATAGTTTCTGGATTCACACCACTGAAAGTAAGTGCGCCACACCCTGTGGTAAATCCGTGCGGAGGCAGGCTTGCGTGCCCTAAGCATGGTACCAATGACTGAACTGGAGAAACCCCTAGACCTCAAGACGGCTGTCTCAAGAGCCACGCCGTCAAAGACAGCCGACCCAGATCCGGGTAAAGGCAGGGCCCTTGAGACAACAGGTCCCGACGCTGAGGAAGAAGGTACGGAGCGTCGATGGAGAGACACCTCAGATCGGAGTACCAAGGACGTCTGGGCCACGCCGGAGCAACCAGCACGAGCGTGCCGCCGTCCTGCTTGAATTTCCGCAGAACCCGAGGAAGTAAGGATATCGGAGGAAACAGATACACCAGGTGAAACGTCCATTTCACCGACAGCGCGTCTACCAGACTGGCGCCTGCGTCTCTTGTCCTTGACCCGTAAACGGGCAACTTGTGATTGTGACGGGAGGCCATCAAGTCCAGCTCCGGCAGCCCCCACCTGTCCACGAGTAGCTGAAACACCTCTGGGTGAAGCGACCATTCCCCGGGATGCACGTCGTGACGGCTGAGGAAGTCCGCCTCCCAATTGAGGACTCCGGGAATGAAGACTGCCGAGATCGCTGGAATGTGACACTCCGCCCAAGCAAGGATGCGAGACACCTCCGACATTGCTGCCCGACTTCGAGTTCCTCTTTGGTGGTTGATATACGCCACCGTGGTGGCGTTGTCGGACTGCACCTGAACCGCCCGTCCGTAAAGAGCGGGACCGGACGACTGCAGGGCCCGATAAACTGCCCGCAGTTCCAGAATGTTGATGGGAAGAAGAGCTTCTTCCGCAGACCAACGACCCTGAAGTGACAACGAGCCGGTCACTGCCCCCCAACCCCGAAGACTGGCATCCGTCGTGAGCAGGACCCAGTCCGGGATCCAAAAGGGACGCCCCTCGACCAGATGAGCTGTCTGAAGCCACCAAGCCAAAGACTGCCGAACCTCCGGGGACAACACCAGCAACTGAGAGCGGATCCGGTGAGGTAACCCGTTCCATTCCGATAGAATCAGCCCCTGCAGAGGCCGGGAATGGAACTGGGCAAATTCCACCATGTCGAATGTTGACACCATGGAGCCCAAAACCCTCATTTGGACCGACAGGCGGCAACTGCTCAGGCAACTGTGTATCCTCAGCTGCAGGGAGGAGACCTTCTCCGGGGTCAGGAAGATCCTTTGCTGCCGAGAATCCAGCAGGGCTCCCAAATGAACCATCCACTGAGATGGAATCAGGGAGGACTTTTTCCAATTTATCAGCCACCCGTGCGCTTGCAGGCAAGCGACCGTCAAGTGGAGATGATGAAGCAGTACCTCCGGGGAACTCGCCAGCAACAGGAGGTCGTCCAGATACGGTAGTAGCCGTACATTCTGCTTTCCGAAGATGTGCGGCCATGACCGCCATAATCTTCATGAACACCCTCGGTGCCGTGGAGAGACCAAAGGGTAGCGCCCGGAACTGGTAATGGTGTTGAAGGATAGCGAACCTCAGATACCGCTGGTGCGAAGGTGCTATCGGAACATGGAGGTAGGCGTCCTGGATATCCAGGGACACCATGTAATCCCCCGGTTCCATCGCCAGAATGATGGAACGTAACGTTTCCATCCTGAACTTGGGAACTCTGAGGAATTTGTTCAGAGACTTCAAGTTGAGGATAGGGCGAAGAGAACCATTGGGTTTCCGCACCAGAAACAGAGAAGAATAGAACCCCGTCCCTCGTTGTAATTGAGGAACGGGAACAATGACCCCTGCTGTCAGCAAGGACTCTATAGCTTCCTGAATCTGTAAAGACTTGGTCGTATCCTGAGAAGGACTCGTGCAGAAAAACTGGTGGGGCGGTCTGTGCCGAAAAGACAGGGCATAGCCCTGGGAGACCACTTCTCGAACCCAGGCATCAGAGCTGGAGAGGACGTCCACCCAAGGCGGGGGTACTGCCTGAGGATACCCCTGAAAAGGTACCATCGACTGCTGCGGCACCGTGGGGGTTTGCACGTATACCGGCAAACCCGCATAAGGACCCACAGTCTGAGACCCGGGAGGAGACTGCACCAGACGAGTCACACCCGGGGAACGGGGCATGGTAGGCTGGGGCAACGCCCTAGAAGGGGCCGCAGTCGGGACCGCAAGTCGGTCCTCGATTGACGCCAGCACTTGCGTAAACATTGCCCACGGAGGATCCTGCACCACCGGGGATTTAGAGGGTCCAGGTACCAACTGGCACCGCCCGCACAGACCGTCCTGAGACAAATCTGCCCCGTCAACCCCTGCCGAACAGCGTCGGCAGGAAAACAACACAGGAGCCTCGGAGCGCTCATTCCCCTCATCAGACATGACACAAACTTTTTTGCAAAAAAAGTGTCTCACCGAAACGAGGTAAGGCGTATAACACCCACGCACTCCCAAGTATGCAACCCAAACAGCCCACAATATGGTACTGAGGAGCACACCACAGTATGTGACGGACCTCACAAATACGTAGATTTATATAAGTGAGGTACACAGAAAGAACACCCCTCCCCCACGCACCTGCGGGCCGTAGGAGAAGGAAAGGGATAGGTAAAAAGCTGACAGTAAGTAGAAAATAAGCACAGACAGCAGCACTAGCAAAAAGTCACATACCATGCAGAGAAGTTATACTCACTGCACCTTCCGCTACAATCAACCTCCCAGATTCAGTGTCTGGGAGGGCTATAGCGCTGCGAACACTGTCCTTTGCAGGGGGAGAGGTACGCAGGGGGACTGGTCCACTGGAAGCCTGCCTGGGAGCTCTGCGATGCTGCCTGAGGAAGATGGCCGCCGGAGAGCTCTGAGGAGGAGTGGCCGAGTGAGAACAGCCCAGCGACGCCAGCACACATGAGAGAAGGCGCGCTGGGCTGAGGGGAGGAGCGCTGAAGCAGGGAAGGCTGCCTCCCCTGCTAGTACTAAACCCCCGGGGAAGCCGGTTCCCCGCCGGTACTTACACCCCGGGGGCCAGCGGACACGCGGGGTATTCCTGAAGAGGGGGAGCCTGCCGCCGCTACTAGCGCCGCCGGTCTGTCCCCAGAGACCGGCGGCATGAAGACTGCATTTTCCCCGCGTGCAGCGCTGACAGCGCTGCACGCGGCCTTCCCGGCCCCCTTCAGTCCGGCAGCAGTCCTTGGGAGGTCCCGGAGCCACGCTAGTACTGACTCCGGGGTCCCGCTGCGATCCCCGGATCAGTACCGTCGTCGCAGCGCCAGCTGGGCTGTTGGAGTGGCAGCGTAGACGTCTAGATGGACAGTCTGATGCTGCAGCTCTGAAGACAGTAAAAATAAAAAAATAAAATCTTCTTTTTTTTTTTTTTTTAAAAATAAAGAATAAAGCTTAGGGGCTGCTTATGCAGCCCCACTGCGCAGGGTGACCCGACTCCGGCCGGGCACCAACTAAAACTGAGGTGCCTGTGGCCGGGGGCGGGGTATAGAGGAGGACGGACCCAAGTGCATCCTGGGAGCAGCAAAGCTTTAACTGCGTGGTGCCCATGGATCCAGATCCAGCTATACCCCAAGGTCAACCCTGTGGACCCCCTATGGACCCTGAAGTAGGAATATGTTTTATAGTAGACTTTCCCTTTCTTAATAACAAAGAGGCATCAATAATTATTGGGACCCTCCTGTCTCATAAACCCTGTTGGGAGTGTAGAGTGAGATCTTTTCAGTCTATTACTGTATATAGGGCAAGTGAGGATAGGGTCTTGGTAGTTTAATGCTTAAGATGGCAATAGCCACTGTAACCTATGGGCTACGCTTTGCAAAATATACCAGGAGAGGGTTCCTCCGTGTCCCTCCTCGGCAATGACTGCCACACGTGCATGCTCAGTAGACTGTGCATGTGCGGCAGTCCTGACAGAGAAGTGAAGAGACAGCTGATGCCGTCACTTCACTCCAAGCAAATCACAGGGACGGGCTACAAGTTCTCTCTGATACACTGAGGCAATATTATCACAAACTGCAATGCGATTTATTTATTTATTTTGCACTAATATCGCGCCCAGATCACATTGAGTATGTGATTATAAAGGGATGTAGTTAATAGACCAGCGGACTACATGCCACCGGTCTATATCCTGACAACCAAAGCCCGACGGGGGACTTAAGAGAGGCGTCTGTATTTCGATGCCTATCTTAATCCCGACGGTGGAATACAGAAGGACGCCGGAGCGATCGAGGTAACTCCGGGCGTATTAGCACTTAGCTGTGCGGGGGTGTTGGGTTTAGGCAGAATAGCGAGGTTAGGGTTAGGTTTTTTAGGGGGAGGTTAGGTTTAAGGTGCGGCAAAGGGCGGTTAGTGTTAGGCACCCCCAGGGTGTGGTTACGGTTAGGCACTAGGGGGAGGTTAGGGTTAGGAACCACTAAGGTAGGTTTAGGGGGGGATAGGGTACTTACCTACCCTGTCGGGATCTTCTCCCTTTGGGCTGCCGGCGTCAGGATATAAACCAGCGGCTATTCAGCCGCCAGTATTTCATACCCATTCCATTATTAATATATGGGCCCCTTAGCAATATATATATATATTTTTTTAGCAAAGATTTACGAGCGAAGGAGACGCTGTGGCTTTTTGCAGATCAAGTTTAACATGGTCTTTAACTTATAATGCGGTCACCATTTTTTAAAATGTTTTCTCCACCTGGACGTTATACTTCAGCTACTTGCACACCCTGCCAGATATAACCTACACAGTGCGCCCCAGATGGCTGCCTCGGATGGCTCTTTCTTGGACAGGATGAACAAACACGTGGATCTATTAATTCAGTGCATTTCATATTACAAATGTTTCAGTCACCCGTATATGTAATGCCCGAACTGCAGCACTGTCTGCTGTATTTACTATTCCCTGTTTTGTACCATGTACTTCCACCCCACTGTTTGCTATACTGGTGTGCTATACCTCCTCTGTATGCTATACTGGTGTGCTATACCCCCACTGTATGCTATACTGGTGTGCTATACCTCCTCTGTATGCTATACTGGTGTGCTATACCTCCACTGTATGATATACTGGTGTGCTATACCTCCTCTGTATGCTATACTGGTGTGCTATACCTCCTCTGTATGCTATACTGGTGTGCTATACCTCCTCTGTATGCTATACTGGTGTGCTATACCTCCACTGTATGCTATACTGGTGTGCTATACCTCCACTGTATGCTATACTGGTGTGCTATACCTCCACTGTATGCTATACTGGTGTGCTATACCTCCACTGTATGCTATACTGGTGTGCTATACCTCCACTGTATGCTATACTGGTGTGCTATACCTCCTCTGTATGATACTGGTGTGCTATACCTCCACTGTATGATATACTGGTGTGCTATACCTCCTCTGTATGATATACTGGTGTGCTATACATCCCTGTATGCTATACTGGTGTGCTATACCTCCTCTGTATGCTATACTGGTGTGTTATACCTCCACTGTATGCTTTACTGGTGTGCTATACCCCCACTGTATGCTATACTGGTGTGTTATACCTCCACTGTATGCTATACTGGTGTGCTATACTTCCACTGTATGCTATACTGGTGTGCTATACCTCCACTGTATGCTATACTGGTGTGCTATACCTCCACTGTATGCTATACTGGTGTGCTATACCTCCTCTGTATGCTATACTGGTGTGCTATACCTCCACTGTATGCTATACTGGTGTGCTATACCTCCACTGTATGCTATACTGGTGTGCTATACCTCCACTGTATGCTATACTGGTGTGCTATACCCCCACTGTATGCTATACTGGTGTGCTACACCTCCTCTGTATGCTATACTGGTGTGCTATACCTCCACTGTATGCTATACTGGTGTGCTATACCTCCACTGTATGCTATACTGGAGTGCTACACCTCCACTGTATGCTATACTGGTGTGCTATACCTCCTCTGTATGCTATACTGGTGTGCTATACCTCCACTGTATGATATACTAGTGTGCTATACCTCCTCTGTATGATATACTGGTGTGCTATACCTCCACGGTATGCTATACTGGTGTGCTATACCTCCTCTGTATGCTATACTGGTGTGCAATACATCCCTGTATGCTATACTGGTGTGCTATACCTCCACTGTATGCTATACTGGTGTGCTATACCTCCACTGTATGCTATACTGGTGTGCTATACCTCCACTGTATGATATACTAGTGTGCTATACCTCCTCTGTATGATATACTGGTGTGCTATACCTCCAATGTATGATATGCCTGCGTGTTATACCTCCAATGTATGATATACTGGTGTGCTATACCTCCAATGTATGCAATACTGGTGTGCTATACCTCCACTGTATGATATACTGGTGTGCTATACCTCCACGGTATGCTATACTGGTGTGCTATACCTCCTCTGTATGATATGCCTGCGTGTTATACCTCCACTGAAGTGCATCTTCCATGAGTAGGATGTACTTCATGTGGATCTACTCACACAGGGTATATCATACTGCCACACAAGTGTCACTTTTCCCATATATGCCTTGGGTCCTTGTACGGCTTATCTCCCACAGTGCAACCTTCGTAGTCTGCACAACATGGCTGCCTCACCTGGTACACTCGTGGATGGGATGAAGAATACATGGACCCGACTATAATGGTGGGACCCTACCCCTAGCGTTAGGACGCTGCAACCACCCATTTTGTGTAATTTCTTCTAGGCGTAATCTATTCCACCCAGGGTAATCCTACGTAGTGCGCCCAAGATGGCTGCCTCATCTGGTACCGTTTGTGGGTGGAATATATAACCCATGGAAGTTATTACCCAAAATGTCTGCACCCTGCAATATGCTTATTGTGCTCTCTAGGTTTCAGATGATTTTAATTATCTCGGTGTGGTTTTCTATTTTTATGCGACACCAAATCCTAGTACAATGTACCATGTTTTCTGATGTCTGTAGAGTGACTTTGAGTCCTACGGGAGAAAAGCGCTATATAAATTCAATTATTATTATTATTACTTTTGCTAGCTGCTGGCAGTCAACTATTCGTCTGTTTCAATATAGTTTTGATTGGTTCTCATAACTATTTTGCTCTGGGACCTCCACTGTCAGTAACATATTATCCGGGAGCCCAGCAGGTTACTGCAGAACTCTCACATTGTCGCAGCTCTTACCTCACTGCTGTGTCCAGATGGTCTGATTCTACCGCACTGTCGCTGGGTAGGTAACTGTGAACGGGGGATAAAAAATAAAAAAGGTGAATGGTCAATAAGCCCCTCAGGCATCCCCACATGCCCCCGATGTGGCATCAGACATCCTCACATGCCACTGCCCTGTTATTAGACATCCCTACATGCCACTGCCATGTCATCAAGCATCTGTGCATACCCTGATGTATCCTCCTATATATCCGCATGCCCCTGATGTATCCTCCTATATCCCCGCATGCTCCTGATGTATCCTCCTATATCCCCGCATGCCTCTGATGTATCCTCCTATGTTCCCGCATGCCTCTGATGTATCCTCCTATATCCCCGCATGCCTCTGATGTATCCTCCCATATCCCCGCATGCCTCTGATGTATCCTCCTATATCCCCGCATGCCCCTGATGTATCCTCCTATATCCCCGCATGCCCCTGATGTATCCTCCTATATCCCCGCATGCCTCTGATGTATCCTCCTATGTCCCCGCATGCCCCTGTTCTATCCTCCTATATCCCTGCAGGCTCCTGATGTATCCTCCTATATCCCCGCATGCCTCTGATGTATCCTCCTATGTTCCCGCATGCCTCTGATGTATCCTCCTATATCCCCGCATGCCTCTGATGTATCCTCCCATATCCCCGCATGCCTCTGATGTATCCTCCTATATCCCCGCATGCCCGATGTATCCTCCTATATCCCCGCATGCCCCTGATGTATCCTCCTATATGCCGGCATGCCCCTGATGTATCCTCCTATATCCCCGCATTCCTCTGATGTATCCTCCTATATCCCTGCATGCCTCTGATGTATCCTCCTATATCCCCGCATTCCTCTGATGTATCCTCCTATATCCCCGCATGCCTCTGATGTATCCTCCTATATCCCCGCATGCCCCTGATGTATCCTCCTATATCCCCGCATGCCCCTGATGTATCCTCCTATGTTCCCGCATGCCTCTGATGTATCCTCCTATATCCCTGCATACCCGATGTGTCCTCCTATATCCCCGCATGCCTCTGATGTATCCTCCTATATCTCCGTATGCCCCTGATGAATCCTCCTATGTCCCTGCATGCCCGATGTATCCTCCCATATCCCCGCATGCCTCTGATGTATCCTCCTATATCCCCGCATGCCCCTGAAGTATCCTCCTATATCCCCGCATGCCCCTGATGTGTCCTCCTATATCCTCGCATGCCTCTGATGTATCCTCCTATATCCCTGCATACCCCTGATGTATCCTCCTATATCCCCGCATGCCTCTGATGTATCCTCCTATATCCCCGCATACCCCTGATGTGTCCTACTATATCCCTGCATGCCTCTGATGTGTCCTACTATATCTCCGCATGCCTCTGATGTGTCCTCCTATATCCCCGCATGCCCCTGTTGTATCCTCCTATATCCCCGCATGCCCCTGTTGTATCCTCCTATATCCCCGCATGCCCCTGATGTATCCTCCTATATCCCCGCATGCCCCTGATGTATCCTCCAATGTTCCCGCATGCCCCTGATGTATCCTCCTATGTCCCCGCATGCCTCTGATGTATCCTCCTATATCCCCGCATGCCTCTGATGTATCCTCCTATATCCCCGCATGCCCCTGATGTATCCTCCTATATCCCCGCATGCCTCTGATGTATCCTCCTATATCCCCGCATGCCTCTGATGTATCCTCCTATATCCCCGCATGCCTCTGATGTATCCTCCTATATCCCCGCATGCCCCTGATGTATCCTCCTATATCCCTGCATGCCTCTGATGTATCCACCCATATCCCCGCATGCCTCTGATGTATCCTCCTATATCCCCGCATGCCCCTGATGTATCCTCCTATATCCCCGCATGCCCCTGATGTATGCTCCTATATCTCCGCATGCCCCTGATGTATCCTCCTATATCCCCGCATGCCCCTGATGTATCCTCCTATATCCCCGCATGCCCCTGATGTATCCTGCTATATCCCCGCATGCCCCTGATGTATCCTCCTATATCCCCGCATGCCCCTGATGTATCCTCCTATATCCCCGCATGCCCCTGATGTATCCTCCTATATCCCCGCATGCCCCTGATGTATCCTCCTATATCCCCGCATGCCCCTGATGTATCCTCCTATATCCCCGCATGCCCCTGATGTATCCCCTGATGTATCCTCCCATATCCCCGCATGCCCCTGATGTATCCTCCCATATCCCCGCATGCCCCTGATGTATCCTCCCATATCCCCGCATGCCCCTGATGTATCCTCCCATATCCCCGCATGCCCCTGATGTATCCTCCCATGTCCCCGCATGCCCCTGATGTATCCTCCCATGTCCCCGCATGCCCCTGATGTATCCTCCCATGTCCCCGCATGCCCCTGATGTATCCTCCCATGTCCCCGCATGCCCCTGATGTATCCTCCCATGTCCCCGCATGCCCCTGATGTATCCTCCCATGTCCCCGCATGCCCCTGATGTATCCTCCCATGTCCCCGCATGCCCGATGTATCCTCCCATGTCCCCGCATGCCCGATGTATCCTCCCATGTCCCCGCATGCCCCTGATGTATCCTCCCATGTCCCCGCATGCCCCTGATGTATCCTCCCATGTCCCCGCATGCCCCTGATGTATCCTCCCATGTCCCCGCATGCCTCTGATGTATCCTCCCATATCCCCGCATGCCCCTGATGTATGCTCCCATATCCCCGCATGCCCCTGATGTATCCTCCTATATCCCCGCATGCCCCTGATGTATCCTCCTATATCCCCGCATGCCCCTGATGTATCCTCCTATATCCCCGCATGCCCCTGATGTGTCCTCCTATATCCCCGCATGCCCCTGATGTATCCTCCTATATCCCCGCATGCCCCTGATGTATCCTCCTATATCCCCGCATGCCCCTGATGTATCCTCCTATATCCCCGCATGCCCCTGATGTATCCTCCTATGTCCCCGCATGCCCCTGATGTATCCTCCTATGTCCCCGCATGCCCCTGATGTATCCTCCTATATCCCCGCATGCCCCTGATGTATCCTCCTATATCCCCGCATGCCCCTGATGTATCCTCCTATATCCCCGCATGCCCCTGATGTATCCTCCTATATCCCCGCATGTCCCTGATGTATCCTCCCATATCCCCGCATGCCCGATGTATCCTCCCATGTCCCCGCATGCCCCTGATGTATCCTCCCATATCCCCGCATGCCCCTGATGTATCCTCCTATATCCCCGCATGCCCCTGATGTATCCTCCTATATCCCCGCATGCCCCTGATGTATCCTCCTATATCCCCGCATGCCCCTGATGTATCCTCCTATGTCCCCGCATGCCTCTGATGTATCCTCCTATATCCCCCCATGCCTCTGATGTGGCATCAGACATTTCTAATTGACTTCCCACATCCTTGTTGTGGCATCAGACATCCCGACAAGACAAAAATGATACCCACATGCCTGACATGCCATCAGACATCCTTATATGCCCATCAGACAGTCTTATACCATTAGATCTGCCCATGCACCTTATGTTATATAAGAGTTATAAGCACATCTCACACATACTGTTGAAGCTGGAGCCCCGGCAGAGTGGTGGGAGATCATGCTCTCCTCCTGCAGCCCTTATTAGATGCGCCCTGCATGTGATCTCTCTCTGTTGTATAGAAGTTGTCGCTGGTCCTTCCTTCGGCCAACTCTGCCTATGGTCCAGCCAGGGAACATTGGCAGTGTAGTGACTATAGGACCTTATGACAAGGCTACATATGCTGAGACCTCTCTCACATTTGGTAATGCTCGTGACGCCCCCACTTAGGTAATGCTCCCTCAGTGATAGTGCCCCCTCAGTTACAACACTCCTTCAGTGATAATCAGTGGTAATGCTTCCTCAGTGCCAGAGGCGTCCCTCCCCATGGTGTCACCCGGTGCCGGGAGGGACGTTTTGAGTGCGGCGCCCCCGAAAAGGGGGCGTGTCATTGTGAGAAAGCGTAGCCTCATTGGACGGGGACATGGCCTCCGGCCCTATCCCCCGTGGTCCCATTCTTTATATTACTGGGGGGGGGGGTGCAGACTGCTCTGTGTTGCAGGGCCAGCTCCCTAACAGTGTCCGGATCCGGGTGCTGCACTTAATACTACAGTGCAGCACCCGGCTCCTGTCACTGTGGGGGAGTGTCAGTCTGCACCTTGGTGACACCCGGGTGCAGCCCGCACCTCCCTTCTGACGCCTCTGCTCAGTGGTAATGCCCCCTCAGTGATAATAATCAGTGATAATGCCCCCTCAGTGATAATAATAAGTGATAATGCTCCCTCAGTGATAATAATCAGTGATAATGCTCCCTCAGTGATAATCAGTGATAATGCTCCCTCAGTGATAATCAGTGATAATGCTCCCTCAGTGATAATCAGTGGTAATGCTCCCTCAGTGATAATCAGTGATAATGCTCCCTCAGTGATAATCAGTGATAATGCTCCCTCAGTGATAATAATCAGTGATAATGCTCCCTCAGTGATAATCAGTGGTAATGCCCCCTCAGTGATAATAATCAGTGATAATGCTCCCTCAGTGATAATGCTTCCTCAGTGATAATAATCAGTGATAATGCTCCCTCAGTGATAATAATCAGTGATAATGCTCCCTCAGTGATAATCAGTGATAATGCTCCCTCAGTGATAATAATCAGTGATAATGCTCCCTCAGTGATAATAATCAGTGATAATGCTCCCTCAGTGATAATAATCAGTGATAATGCTCCCTCAGTGATAATCAGTGATAATGCTCCCTCAGTGATAATAATCAGTGATAATGCTCCCTCAGTGATAATAATCAGTGATAATGCTCCCTCAGTGATAATCAGTGATAATGCTCCCTCAGTGATAATAATCAGTGGTAATGCCCCCTCAGTGATAATAATCAGTGGTAATGCCCCCTCAGTGATAATAATCAGTGATAATGCTCCCTCAGTGATAATAATCAGTGATAATGCTCCCTCAGTGATAATCAGTGATAATGCTCCCTCAGTGATAATCAGTGATAATGCTCCCTCAGTGATAATCAGTGATAATGCTCCCTCAGTGATAATCAGTGATAATGCTCCCTCAGTGACTCTGCCCCTCAGTGACTCTGCCCCTCAGTGACTCTGCCCCCTCAGAGGTAATGTTCCTAAGCCTTCCTGAGCTGGGTGTCATTTCTCTCAGCAGCTGTTAGTCAGGACAGCTGGGTGCCGGCCTCCCCCTTACCGAGCGGAGACGGCTGCAGCGGCCACCACAGAGAGACCCTCCTCATTATCTGCCCTACAGAGACCCTCCCCCTGCCTCACATCTGCCTACAGAGACCCTCCCTCTGCCTCACATCTACCCTTATGCGGCACCGCTACCCTCCGGTCCTCAGCTGCCCCCGGTATTATTCTATACTGTGCTAGCTCGCGCCCCCTCCTTCCCGCCCGCAGTTCAGCGCGAGCCGCCACCGTTCTCTGCTGCTCCGCGAGGACCGTGCTTTAATCACCTGACCTCTGCCCCGCCCCCTGGTTCTCTGACTAACCGCTCCCTCCCACACACACAAAGCGCCCGGGCAGCCGCACCCCTCTGCTCCTCCTCCTCCCTGCACCACACCCACAGCGCCCGGGCAGCCGCACCCCTCTGCTCCTCCCTGCACCGCACACCCAGCGCCCAGGCAGCTGCACACCTCTGCTCCTCCTCCCTGCACCACACACACAGCGCCCACCCAGGCAGCCGCACCCCTCTGCTCCTCCTCCTCCCTGCACCACACCCACAGCGCCCGGGCAGCCGCACCCCTCTGCTCCTCCTCCGTGCACCACA
Organism: Taudactylus pleione; assembly: GCA_031769625.1. Lineage (NCBI taxonomy): Eukaryota > Metazoa > Chordata > Amphibia > Anura > Myobatrachidae > Taudactylus > Taudactylus pleione. The sequence continues at coordinate 125,995 of JAUIMM010000894.1, read as the reverse complement.
CACACATCGCCCGCCCGGGCAGCCGCACCCCTCTGCTCCTCCCTGCACCGCACACCCAGCGCCCAGGCAGCTGCACACCTCTGCTCCTCCTCCCTGCACCACACACACAGCGCCCACCCAGGCAGCCGCACCCCTCTGCTCCTCCTCCTCCCTGCACCACACCCACAGCGCCCGGGCAGCCGCACCCCTCTGCTCCTCCTCCGTGCACCACACACACATCGCCCGCCCGGGCAGCCGCACCCCTCTGCTCCTCCCTGCACCGCACACCCAGCGCCCAGGCAGCTGCACACCTCTGCTCCTCCTCCCTGCACCACACACACAGCGCCCACCCAGGCAGCCGCACCCCTCTGCTCCTCCTCCTCCCTGCACCACACCCACAGCGCCCGGGCAGCCGCACCCCTCTGCTCCTCCTCCGTGCACCACACACACATCGCCCGCCCGGGCAGCCGCACCCCTCTGCTCCTCCCTGCACCGCACACCCAGCGCCCAGGCAGCTGCACACCTCTGCTCCTCCTCCCTGCACCACACACACAGCGCCCACCCAGGCAGCCGCACCCCTCTGCTCCTCCTCCTCCCTGCACCACACCCACAGCGCCCGGGCAGCCGCACCCCTCTGCTCCTCCTCCGTGCACCACACACACATCGCCCGCCCGGGCAGCCGCACCCCTCTGCTCCTCCCTGCACCGCACACCCAGCGCCCAGGCAGCTGCACACCTCTGCTCCTCCTCCCTGCACCACACACACAGCGCCCACCCAGGCAGCCGCACCCCTCTGCTCCTCCTCCTCCCTGCACCACACCCACAGCGCCCGGGCAGCCGCACCCCTCTGCTCCTCCTCCGTGCACCACACACACATCGCCCGCCCGGGCAGCCGCACCCCTCTGCTCCTCCCTGCACCGCACACCCAGCGCCCAGGCAGCTGCACACCTCTGCTCCTCCTCCCTGCACCACACACACAGCGCCCACCCAGGCAGCCGCACCCCTCTGCTCCTCCTCCCTGCACCACACCCACAGCGCCCGGGCAGCCGCACCCCTCTGCTCCTCCTCCGTGCACCACACACACATCGCCCGCCCGGGCAGCCACACCCCTCTGCTCCTCCCTGCACCGCACACCCAGCGCCCAGGCAGCTGCACACCTCTGCTCCTCCTCCCTGCACCACACACACAGCGCCCACCCAGGCAGCCGCACCCCTCTGCTCCTCCTCCTCCCTGCACCACACCCACAGCGCCCGGGCAGCCGCACCCCTCTGCTCCTCCTCCGTGCACCACACACACATCGCCCGCCCGGGCAGCCGCACCCCTCTGCTCCTCCCTGCACCGCACACCCAGCGCCCAGGCAGCTGCACACCTCTGCTCCTCCTCCCTGCACCACACACACAGCGCCCACCCAGGCAGCCGCACCCCTCTGCTCCTCCTCCTCCCTGCACCACACCCACAGCGCCCGGGCAGCCGCACCCCTCTGCTCCTCCTCCGTGCACCACACACACATCGCCCGCCCGGGCAGCCGCACCCCTCTGCTCCTCCCTGCACCGCACACCCAGCGCCCAGGCAGCTGCACACCTCTGCTCCTCCTCCTCCCTACACCACACCCACAGCGCCCGGGCAGCTGCACCCCTCTGCTCCTCCTCCTCCCAACACCACACACAATGCCCTGGCAGCTGCACCCCTCTACTCCTCCTCCTCCCTGCACCACACATAGCGCCCAGGCAGCTGCACCCCTCTACTCCTCCTCCTCCCTACACCACACCCACAGCGCCCGGGCAGACGCACCTCTCTACTCCTCCTCCTCCCTACACCACACCCACAGCGCCCGGGCAGTCGTACCCCTCTGCTCCTCCCTGTACCATGCAGAGCGCCCAGGCAGCTGCACCCCTCTGCTCCTCCTCCTCCCTGCACCACACATAGCGCCCAGGCAGCTGCACCACTCTGCTCCTCCTCCTCCCTACACCACATACACAGCGCCTGGGCAGCCGCACCCCTCTGCTCCTCCTCCGTGCACCACACACACATCGCCCGCCCGGGCAGCCGCACCCCTCTGCTCCTCCCTGCACCGCACACCCAGCGCCCAGGCAGCTGCACACCTCTGCTCCTCCTCCCTGCACCACACACACAGCGCCCACCCGGGCAGCCGCACCCCTCTGCTCCTTCTCCTCCTTGCACCACACATAGCGCCCAGGCAGCTGCACCCCTCTGCTCCTCCTCCTCCCTACACCACACCCACAGCGCCCGGGCAGCTGCACCCCTCTGCTCCTCCTCCTCCCAACACCACACACAATGCCCTGGCAGCTGCACCCCTCTATTCCTCCTCCTCCCTGCACCACACATAGCGCCCAGGCAGCTGCACCCCTCTACTCCTCCTCCTCCCTACACCACACCCACAGCGCCCGGGCAGACGCACCCCTCTACTCCTCCTCCTCCCTGCACCACACACACAGCGCCCGGGCAGTCGTACCCCTCTGCTCCTCCCTGTACCATGCAGAGCGCCCAGGCAGCTGCACCCCTCTGCTCCTCCTCCTCCCTGCACCACACATAGCGCCCAGGCAGCTGCACCACTCTGCTCCTCCTCCTCCCTACACCACATACACAGCGCCTGGGCAGCCGCACCCCTCTGCTCCTCCTCCGTGCACCACACACACATCGCCCGCCCGGGCAGCCGCACCGCTCTGCTCCTCCCTGCACCGCACACCCAGCGCCCAGGCAGCTGCACACCTCGGCTCCTCCTCCCTGCATCACACACACAGCGCCCACCCGGGCAGCCGCACCCCTCTGCTCCTTCTCCTCCTTGCACCACACATAGCGCCCAGGCAGCTGCACCCCTCTGCTCCTCCTCCTCCCTACACCACACCCACAGCGCCCGGGCAGCTGCACCCCTCTGCTCCTCCTCCTCCCAACACCACACACAATGCCCTGGCAGCTGCACCCCTCTACTCCTCCTCCTCCCTGCACCACACATAGCGCCCAGGCAGCTGCACCCCTCTACTCCTCCTCCTCCCTACACCACACCCACAGCGCCCGGGCAGACGCACCCCTCTGCTACTCCTCCTCCCGGCACCACACACACAGCGCCCGGGCAGCTGCACCCCTCTGCTCCTCCTACTCCCAACACCACACACAGCGCCCAGGCAGCTGCACCCCTCTACTCCTCCTCCTCCCTGCACCATACATAGCGCCCAGGCAGCTGCACCCCTCTGCTCCTCCTCCCTGTACCACACACACAGTGCCCGGGCAGCTGCACCCCTCTGCTCCTCCTCCCTGCACCACACACACAGTGCCCTGGCAGCTGCGCTCCTCTTCCTCCCTACACCACACACACAGCGCCCAGGCAGTCGTACCCCTCTGCTCCTCCTCCTCCCTGTACCATGCAGAGCGCCCAGGCAGCTGCACCCCTCTGCTCCTCCTCCTCCCTGCACCACACATAGCGCCCAGGCAGCTGCACCACTCTGCTCCTCCTCCTCCCTACACCACATACACAGCGCCTGGGCAGCCGCACCCCTCTGCTCCTCCTCCGTGCACCACACACACATCGCCCGCCCGGGCAGCCGCACCCCTCTGCTCCTCCCTGCACCGCACACCCAGCACCCAGGCAGCTGCACACCTCGGCTCCTCCTCCCTGCACCACACACACAGCGCCCACCCGGGCAGCCGCACCCCTCTGCTCCTTCTCCTCCTTGCACCACACATAGCGCCCAGGCAGCTGCACCCCTCTGCTCCTCCTCCTCCCTACACCACACCCACAGCGCCCGGGCAGCTGCACCCCTCTGCTCCTCCTCCTACCAACACCACACACAATGCCCTGGCAGCTGCACCCCTCTACTCCTCCTCCTCCCTGCACCACACATAGCGCCCAGGCAGCTGCACCCCTCTACTCCTCCTCCTCCCTACAGCACACCCACAGCGCCCGGGCAGACGCACCCCTCTGCTCCTCCTCCTCCCTGCACCACACACACAGCGCCCGGGCAGCTGCACCCCTCTGCTCCTCCTACTCCCAACACCACACACAGCGCCCAGGCAGCTGCACCCCTCTACTCCTCCTCCTCCCTGCACCATACATAGCGCCCAGGCAGCTGCACCCCTCTGCTCCTCCTCCCTGTACCACACACACAGTGCCCGGGCAGCTGCACCCCTCTGCTCCTCCTCCCTGCACCACACACACAGTGCCCTGGCAGCTGCGCTCCTCTTCCTCCCTACACCACACACACAGCGCCCAGGCAGTCGTACCCCTCTGCTCCTCCTCCTCCCTGTACCATGCAGAGCGCCCAGGCAGCTGCACCCCTCTGCTCCTCCTCCTCCCTGCACCACACATAGCGCCCAGGCAGCTGCACCACTCTGCTCCTCCTCCTCCCTACACCACATACACAGCGCCTGGGCAGCCGCACCCCTCTGCTCCTCCTCCGTGCACCACACACACATCGCCCGCCCGGGCAGCCGCACCCCTCTGCTCCTCCCTGCACCGCACACCCAGCGCCCAGGCAGCTGCACACCTCGGCTCCTCCTCCCTGCACCACACACACAGCGCCCACCCGGGCAGCCGCACCCCTCTGCTCCTTCTCCTCCTTGCACCACACATAGCGCCCAGGCAGCTGCACCCCTCTGCTCCTCCTCCTCCCTACACCACACAGAGCGCCCAGGCAGCTGCACCCCTCTGCTCCTCCTCCTCCCTGCACCACACATAGCGCCCAGGCAGCTGCACCCCTCTGCTCCTCCTCCTCCCTACACCACACACACAGCGCCCGGGCAGCCGCACCCCTCTGCTCCTCCTCCTCCCTGCACCACACATAGCGCCCAGGCAGCTGCACCACTCTGCTCCTCCTCCTCCCTACACCACATACACAGCGCCTGGGCAGCCGCACCCCTCTGCTCCTCCTCCGTGCACCACACACACATCGCCCGCCCGGGCAGCCGCACCGATCTGCTCCTCCCTGCACCGCACACCCAGCGCCCAGGCAGCTGCACACCTCTGCTCCTCCTCCCTGCACCACACACACAGCGCCCACCCGGGCAGCCGCACCCCTCTGCTCCTTCTCCTCCTTGCACCACACATAGCGCCCAGGCAGCTGCACCCCTCTGCTCCTCCTCCTCCCTACACCACACCCACAGCGCCCGGGCAGCTGCACCCCTCTGCTCCTCCTCCTCCCAACACCACACACAATGCCCTGGCAGCTGCACCCCTCTACTCCTCCTCCTCCCTGCACCACACATAGCGCCCAGGCAGCTGCACCCCTCTACTCCTCCTCCTCCCTACACCACACCCACAGCGCCCGGGCAGACGCAACCCTCTGCTACTCCTCCTCCCGGCACCACACACACAGCGCCCGGGCAGCTGCACCCCTCTGCTCCTCCTACTCCCAACACCACACACAGCGCCCAGGCAGCTGCACCCCTCTACTCCTCCTCCTCCCTGCACCATACATAGCGCCCAGGCAGCTGCACCCCTCTGCTCCTCCTCCCTGTACCACACACACAGTGCCCGGGCAGCTGCACCCCTCTGCTCCTCCTCCCTGCACCACACACACAGTGCCCTGGCAGATGCGCTCCTCTTCCTCCCTACACCACACACACAGCGCCCAGGCAGTCGTACCCCTCTGCTCCTCCTCCTCCCTGTACCATGCAGAGCGCCCAGGCAGCTGCACCCCTCTGCTCCTCCTCCTCCCTGCACCACACATAGCGCCCAGGCAGCTGCACCACTCTGCTCCTCCTCCTCCCTACACCACATACACAGCGCCTGGGCAGCCGCACCCCTCTGCTCCTCCTCCGTGCACCACACACACATCGCCCGCCCGGGCAGCCGCACCCCTCTGCTCCTCCCTGCACCGCACACCCAGCGCCCAGGCAGCTGCACACCTCGGCTCCTCCTCCCTGCACCACACACACAGCGCCCACCCGGGCAGCCGCACCCCTCTGCTCCTTCTCCTCCTTGCACCACACATAGCGCCCAGGCAGCTGCACCCCTCTGCTCCTCCTCCTCCCTACACCACACCCACAGCGCCCGGGCAGCTGCACCCCTCTGCTCCTCCTCCTACCAACACCACACACAATGCCCTGGCAGCTGCACCCCTCTACTCCTCCTCCTCCCTGCACCACACATAGCGCCCAGGCAGCTGCACCCCTCTACTCCTCCTCCTCCCTACAGCACACCCACAGCGCCCGGGCAGACGCACCCCTCTGCTCCTCCTCCCTGCACCACACACACAGCGCCCGGGCAGCTGCACCCCTCTGCTCCTCCTACTCCCAACACCACACACAGCGCCCAGGCAGCTGCACCCCTCTACTCCTCCTCCTCCCTGCACCATACATAGCGCCCAGGCAGCTGCACCCCTCTGCTCCTCCTCCCTGTACCACACACACAGTGCCCGGGCAGCTGCACCCCTCTGCTCCTCCTCCCTGCACCACACACACAGTGCCCTGGCAGCTGCGCTCCTCTTCCTCCCTACACCACACACACAGCGCCCAGGCAGTCGTACCCCTCTGCTCCTCCTCCTCCCTGTACCATGCAGAGCGCCCAGGCAGCTGCACCCCTCTGCTCCTCCTCCTCCCTGCACCACACATAGCACCCAGGCAGCTGCACCACTCTGCTCCTCCTCCTCCCTACACCACATACACAGCGCCTGGGCAGCCGCACCCCTCTGCTCCTCCTCCGTGCACCACACACACATCGCCCGCCCGGGCAGCCGCACCCCTCTGCTCCTCCCTGCACCGCACACCCAGCGCCCAGGCAGCTGCACACCTCGGCTCCTCCTCCCTGCACCACACACACAGCGCCCACCCGGGCAGCCGCACCCCTCTGCTCCTTCTCCTCCTTGCACCACACATAGCGCCCAGGCAGCTGCACCCCTCTGCTCCTCCTCCTCCCTACACCACACCCACAGCGCCCGGGCAGCTGCACCCCTCTGCTCCTCCTCCTACCAACACCACACACAATGCCCTGGCAGCTGCACCCCTCTACTCCTCCTCCTCCCTGCACCACACATAGCGCCCAGGCAGCTGCACCCCTCTACTCCTCCTCCTCCCTACAGCACACCCACAGCGCCCGGGCAGATGCACCCCTCTGCTCCTCCTCCTCCCTGCACCACACACACAGCGCCCGGGCAGCTGCACCCCTCTGCTCCTCCTACTCCCAACACCACACACAGCGCCCAGGCAGCTGCACCCCTCTACTCCTCCTCCTCCCTGCACCATACATAGCGCCCAGGCAGCTGCACCCCTCTGCTCCTCCTCCCTGTACCACACACACAGTGCCCGGGCAGCTGCACCCCTCTGCTCCTCCTCCCTGCACCACACACACAGTGCCCTGGCAGCTGCGCTCCTCTTCCTCCCTACACCACACACACAGCGCCCAGGCAGTCGTACCCCTCTGCTCCTCCTCCTCCCTGTACCATGCAGAGCGCCCAGGCAGCTGCACCCCTCTGCTCCTCCTCCTCCCTGCACCACACATAGCGCCCAGGCAGCTGCACCACTCTGCTCCTCCTCCTCCCTACACCACATACACAGCGCCTGGGCAGCCGCACCCCTCTGCTCCTCCTCCGTGCACCACACACACATCACCCGCCCGGGCAGCCGCACCCCTCTGCTCCTCCCTGCACCGCACACCCAGCGCCCAGGCAGCTGCACACCTCGGCTCCTCCTCCCTGCACCACACACACAGCGCCCACCCGGGCAGCCGCACCCCTCTGCTCCTTCTCCTCCTTGCACCACACATAGCGCCCAGGCAGCTGCACCCCTCTGCTCCTCCTCCTCCCTACACCACACAGAGCGCCCAGGCAGCTGCACCCCTCTGCTCCTCCTCCTCCCTGCACCACACATAGCGCCCAGGAAGCTGCACCCCTCTGCTCCTCCTCCTCCCTACACCACACACACAGCGCCCGGGCAGCCGCACCCCTCTGCTCCTCCTCCTCCCTGCACCACACATAGCGCCCAGGCAGCTGCACCCCTCTGCTCCTCCTCCTCCCTACACCACATACACAGCGCCTGGGCAGCCGAACCCCTCTGCTCCTCCTCCGTGCACAACACACACAGCGCCTGCCCGGTCAGCCGCACACCTCTGCTCCTCCCTGCACCGCACACCCAGCGCCCAGGCAGCTGCACACCTCTGCTCCTCCTCCCTGCACCACACACACAGCGCCCACCCAGGCAGCCGCACCCCTCTGCTCCTCCTCCTCCCTACACCACACACATTGCTCCCGGGCAGCTGAATCCCTCTCCTCCTCCTCCCTGCACCACACACACAGCGCCCGGGCAGCTGCACCCCTCTGCTCCTCCTCCCTGCTCCGCACACCCAGCGCCCACCCAGGCAACCGCACACCTCTGCTCCTTCTCCCTACACCACACACAGCGCCCCGGCAGCCGCACCCCTCTGCTCCTCCTCCTCCCTACACCATACACACAGCGCCCGGGCAGACGCACCCCTCTGCTCCTCCTCCTCCCTACACCACACACACAGCGCCATTACTACTACTGTCATATACCTCTCTGACCCAGATCTGTGTGGGACCTTTTCAGTGCACCAGGGAGCCCTGTGCTTTGTACAGTAACATAGTAGTAGTCACTTCCTGCACTTATAAAAGTAACAATAACTCAGAGATGAATAGAAACAACTGCTGAATAATGCAAAACAATGGGCCAAACTGCAGGGAATATTTTGCCCACCCCAGGTCTGGATTAGCACTTTCAGTGAGTTTTTTCCCCCCTGACTTATGTAGTCATTAATACAGAGCAATTCCTCCTTAGTGCATGTCCAGTATAACTAAAGGGCAGCAATATCTGATTTATATATCCGCTCACCAGCCTTCAGCAGCACACACCCCACACCGACCAACAGGAGCACTGGGACTAGCAGGACCAGTAGAGACCATGGAACCATCCGGGTAAGTAACATTGGGGTAGATGTACGAAGCCCAGAAACGGTGCGCTGATACCGCTGCTCCCCGATGTATGATTGGGGGTCTGGGCAGTAAATGACAGGGGAGCTATGCTCATTATCGGCCGGCTGCAGCTGTCGTTATCCATAGCTACAGCCTGGCGCTAGCCTATCCCCACAGCAGGGACAGCGCTGTCCCTGCTGTGGTGGCTGCCAGCTCCAGAACTGCACACGGGGATCTCGCGATACTTGCGAGATCCCGCGCATGCTCTATGGATGCGCTGCTGTCTGTAGCGGGTAGCGCCGGAGGCGGGAGTTAACGCTCCCCCTCTCTGGCTGATGAGATGTTCTTACATCTCATCAGTAGTGCTTCCTGCTGCGCCTCGGTAAGTGACGTTAAGTGCCGCTATCATACATCTACCCCAGTATCTTACCTTACTCTGTATACTACCGTGCTGTTAAGTTACTGATATTGGGCCTGATTCAGCACGGATCTCTAATGCAACCGCGTATGCACCGCAGTGTGCGTAATAACATTGCGATCGCACTGCGATCATGCACCCAGAAAGAAAGCCATCGCAGAGTGAGTGATTGGACGTCAGCGTTTGGGGGTGGTGATGGGGGAGTGGTCGGAGAAATGCAGGCGTGCCTGTTTATTTGAACGCAGTTACATGGCCGTGCATAAATTAGCCACTGCGGCGGCATACGCGGCCTGAGTATGCAACGTGTGACGAGACTTGTAATTTCTGAGACAGGTTAGGTCTGCTGTAATTGTGCGTGAGAGTCCGATGTTAATCAATTTTACCAATGTGTACACAGGACTGCGAGGTATTACGGATGTGAGATAGCAGTAGTTGGTGTCAAGATTCTGGCTGTGCAGTTGCAAACATTAGCATATTTTCACAGCAGACGAGTATGCGATTATGCAGCGGCGATCGCATTAGCAATCCGTGCTGAATCAGGCCCGCTGTGCAAATTTGATGGAGAGACAGTGAGGGAGTGACATAAGAGCTTGTAAGAATGGATTCACAATTGTAACACTATACAGGATTTGATACATTTGGAATTTGTGGCATTTAACAACACCCCACTTACAGATTTCAAAGTCTTATTCAACCTACCGACTGGAGACTTTACAAAATACTGACATTTGTCTTTTGCCAACCTTCAGCACAAAGTGGACATAATTTGCATAAAAATTGAGCATATGACACTGGAACTGCAAGTACCCTAGAGCGCACCAGTTCCCAAATATTGCACGGCAATTTTTACACTTATTATTTTTTTATTTGATTTCACTTATTCTTTACAAACACTGGGGATGGCCATGGGGACCAAATATGCACAAAGTCTTGCTGATTTCTAAATGGGCCATTTCAAGGATGATTTAGTTTTGAATGGCCTATATATAATGATAATCTGGCCCTCTGAGGACATTTTATTGATGATTTAGTTTTCATTTGCAAAGGAGGCAAGCAATTGAATTTGTTAATCATTTGAATAGAAATCATATCATTTTACTCACACTTCCAGTTATCACAGTAATATCTAACTATGTAAAAAATGTAAATAATTACCTTCATTTTCAAGTTGGTTATTTTATCGGTCTTGGCTTAATATATTTACCTAAGAGCCAGGTAAGAAGGCTAAGGAGAAATTGCTCAAATAATGTAGATTTCCAAACCCAAATGACAATAATGTTAATTTTAAAACAAGAGGGCATCTTCAGTCATTATTAACAGAAGTCAAAATGTTTGAAGAAGCTCCAGAGAAAGCCTCTTATAAAATAAACTCAAAGACGGTGTGAATAAGAACACTAAAACCGAAATTAGATACCATAATTCCTTAACTTCAACCTTCAATAGTAAATCATAAAACACTAGGAAAATTTTGAACTAATTGTAACATTTTGAAAAAAAATCCAACTGTGTCTAAAGTTATTGGACCAAAGGAAAGGGCAATGTAACCTATATATTAGCACCAAGTGAGCTGAAAACAGTAAGCGGAAGAAACATGTCTAGTTGGTTACCATTATAACCCTCTGGTAGCTTTAGATATAATAAATTGGTGCGTTTAACATGCAGATATATGAAACATAACACAAAAGAGGTTTGTTCAAGTAGTAGAGGAAGGATTTTCCCTATCAATTAATTTTTTAATTGTGAATCTTCTTATTGCATTTATGTATTAGAGAACCTAATTCAGAGATGGATGCAAGAAGGCGGCTATGCAATATCATCCAGCTCAAAGGCAGCAGCAGCAGTCTATAGGTGATAGACATCCCATTGCTGCATCTGCGATCCTTGGATCATCGGTCTTGATGGTTGCTCCTTTGCCCGGGCAGTGTAAGGTGAGACTTACTCAGCTTGGCCATTTTCGAGGCCAGGAAATCTGCATCCACCGACGCAGACTCTGGCCTCGTCCCTCCCGGAAAACAGGGTAACACGCCCCATTTCTGGGAACGCTGGACAGCCACGTCTCCATTCCGCCCCCAAACACCGCAGCATGTCAATCATTCTGCGGCTTGGGGGATCTGCAAGTGAGATTGCAGGAGCCGTTCTGCACATGGACAGAATGGGTCATGCGCATACACAAGCCCCAAAATATCAGGCCATTTGTCCGGGATGTAGTCGTCATCGGCGTGCAGGATGCCGACGGTCTGAATACCGGCACTGAAATCCGACAGGTCGGAATCCCGGCACCAGTATCCCGATCACCGGCATCCTGAAGGTAAGTAGCGGGGTGTTAGGGGAGGTTAGGGATAGGTAGCGGGGTTAAGTTTAGGCATTAGGGGGGAGGTTAGCTTTAGGCACCGGTGAGGGAGAGTTAGGATTAGGGTGCGGGGAGGTTAGATTTAGGCACTAGGGGGTTAGGTTAGGTTTAGGCACCAGGGAGGGGGTGTTAGGATTAGGCTGTGGGGAGGGGGAGGTTAGGCTTATGCACTAGGGGGAGGTTAGGTTTAGGCATTGGGGAGGGAGGATTAGGGTGCGGGGAGGGGATGGGGAAGTTAGGTTTAGGCACTAGGGTGGGAGATTAGATTTAGGCACCAGGGAGGGGGTGTTAGGGTATGGGGAAGGGGAGGATAGGCTTAGGCACTAGGGGGAGGTTAGGTTTAGGCACCGGTGAGGGGGTGTTAGGTTTAGGGTGTGGGGAGGTTAGACTTAGAAAATAGGGGGAGGTTAGGTTTAGGCACTGGGGAGAGAGGGTTAGGGTAGGGGTTAGGAAAACGCTTACCTGTGTTTCCTATGGGTGTCAGTATTCTGACCAGCAGCATCCCGACAGCTGGGATTTCATAGCCAACCCATTTGTCCATATTCTTGTCAATATGTAGGTACTGTAAAACTACTAGGTCTATTGTGTATTAAATAGGTTCAGGGAACAACGGTGCAACATTCTGCTTAAATTTGAGCAACACCATGTTTCTAAACACTTTGTCCAGTGTCACGGCCAGGGTATTTCAGCATGGCGCTAGGCGGGTGTTACCTGTGAGGTCATTGTGGCGTGGGCTGTCTGGTGGAGGTGCTGGTGTCTGGCGGGGGGCTTTGGCTGCGCGCGTTGTGCGGGCCTGTTGTCACTCTGCGCTGGTAAGGCCTGGCGGCATCTCCGTTACGTTTGGCATGGGCGCCGCCATCTTGCCTTCTGGCCATGTGATGCGGCTGGCCAATCCTGATGAGTCACATATTCCCTCCGGCCAGTAACAGCATGGCATGGGGTATTTAGGAAGGGTCAGTGCCTTCCTTCTTTGCCAGTGCAACGTGTATCTCAGCCTAACTGAGAGGGAGTTCTCTGTGCTTATCCTGTTCCTGTGAATTCACTGTTTGCCAGTCTGCCTGTCAGCTCCTAGCTTCCGCTGGACTACCCCGCTTCCTCCATCACCCTTGCCAATACCTGAGTGCCTGAGCCTGCTGACATCCTGCTCTTTGCCTTAGTTCACTACCTGCATACCTGGCTATTATTTTCCTGCATCACTACCTGCATACCTGGTTGATTATTTTCAGTCTCACTACCTGCACACCTGGACAGCTCTAATTGTTTCTACTTGGACATTAACCCATTACTTCCACCACAGAACTCTTGTGCACATTTATATATTCCTGGACTTTTATTTACTGCCATATTTTATGTCTTCTCAAGCACTTATTAAAAAACCTTGTTTTTTATTCAAATCCGCTTCTGTGATCGCTCCTGCTACCACCTCGGGTCCACAAACAACCCAGAACATAACAGTTTGCACTGGCCCCATGGAGCCGGCCACAGATCAGGAGTCAGGAGTGGATTTGTTCCAGTGCATTTCTGGTCGTTTAGAAAATCTGGAAAACATGCAGCATCAGATGGCTCAATTTCTGCAAGAGATGTCCAAGCGACAGGATAGTTTGCAAACTTCCTTTTCTACCCCTGTAGTACCAGCATCTACATCCGCATCAGCGTCTGGGAATACAGGAGGAAGATCATCTCCCCGCTTACATCTTCCTTTACCAAGTAAATTTGACGGCAATCCTAAACTCTGCCGAGGATTCCTAAATCAGTGTGACATACATTTTACCCTGCAGCCTGACAACTTTCTAACTGCAAGAACTAAAGTGGCTTATATAGTCTCTCTGTTATCCGGCCAGGCCTTAGAATGGGCTTCCCCACTCTGGGAGCGTTTAGATCCGCTGCTGGATAATTACGCAGGCTTTGTGTCATCTTTCAGGAGGATTTTCGATGAACCTGGGCGTACTGTATCAGCATCATCAAACATCATGACACCGAGACAAGGGGTCCGTCCTGTCAGTCAATATGCCGTGCAATTTCAAATTTTAGCATCAGAACTCAAATGGAATGAGGAAGCCCTCACCTCTACCTTCTGGCATGGGTTGTCAGACCGACTAAAGGATGATCTAGCACTCAAGAGCTTCCTACTAATCTGAACGACATGATTTCGTTATGTATTAAAGTTGACCTACACTTCAGGGAACGTCAGGCTGAAAAACACAGAACTGACCGGCAATGGTCATTTGCCCCCTCCATTTCTACCCGTCCCATTCCTTCTCCTATTGAAGAGGAGCCTATGCAGGTGGATCATACACACCTCTCCAAAGAAGAACGTCAGAGAAGAATGCAAAAAAACCTCTGTCTGTACTGCGGAGAGTCCGGACACCTGCTGATCTCCTGGTCCCGCAAACCGGGAAATGCCAAATCCTAACTGACCCTGGAGACATCAAGTTAGGAGTTATGAGCCCGTCTCCAAAAATTCAAGATTACCCTAGCATTGGATCTTAAACCCAAACCTGTCTTTGTTACTGCTCTACTTGTCTCGGGAGCAGCCGGAAATTTCATAACGTCTAGTTTCATAGATAAATTTCAGATTCCCTGTTCGTCTCTCAACCATGCCATCTCTCTGACCTCTATAGACGGACGCCCTCTAACTAACGGGATAGTCACCAAGGAGACTCAACCAGTATTGGTCCGAATTGGGGCACTTCATTCTGAGTCCTTAAAATTTCTGGTGATATCAGAGGCCTCTCAAGAAATTGTTCTTGGTCTACCCTGGTTGCGTCAACATAATCCCAGGATTGATTGGAGTTCTATGCAGATTCTGTCATGGGGTATGGACTGTCAGAAATCCTGTCTTCCAAAAATTCGACCTGTAAGAAAGACAGTTCCATTAGTTTCTTCTGCCATTCCCAAGGAATATCAGATGTTTGCTGACGTGTTCTCTGAGCAGCAAGCAAATACCTTACCTCCTCATAGGGAATGGGACTGTCCAATTGAATTGATACCTGATAAGACACCACCTCGTGGTCGTACCTATCCACTGTCCTTGCCTGAGACTCAAGCCATGACCGAGTACATCCGGGACAACCTGGCAAAGGGGTTCATTCGCCCCTCTACCTCACCTGCCGGAGCTGGGTTTTGCTTCGTTGGCAAGAAGGACAGTGGTCTAAGACCATGTATCGATTATCGAGGCCTTAATGACATTACTGTAAAGAATCGATACCCTCTTCCCCTGATTACTGAGTTGTTTGATAGGGTCAAGGGCTCTGTCATTTTTTCAAAATTAGATCTGAGAGGGGCTTACAACCTCATTTGTATCCGAGCTGGCGATGAATGGAAGACCGCTTTTAATACCAGAGATGAGCATTTCGAATATTTAGTAATGCCTTTTGGATTGTGCAATGCCCCTGCTGTCTTTCAGAGTTTCGTTAATGAGATTTTCCGGGATCTGTTATATGTTTCGGTTGTTGTCTATCTGGATGACATACTGATTTTTTCACCCTCCGTGGCTAAACATCAAGAACATGTTAAAGAAGTTTTGACCCGTTTGAGAGAAAACCACCTTTACTGCAAACTGGAGAAGTGCGTCTTTGGTGTGCCCAGTGTACCTTTTCTTGGCTACGTAATTTCTGGCTCCAGTTTGGAAATGGACCCCAAGAAGGTACAAGCAATTCTGGATTGGACCCGACCTCAGACACTGAAAACCATCCAGAGATTGTTGGGCTTTGCCAATTATTATAGACGCTTCATCAAGGGATTTTCTACATTGCTGGCTCCCATTACAGCCTTGACCCGCAAAGGTGCTAATCCTTCCCAATGGTCACCTGAGGCAGAGTCTGCCTTTCATTTTCTAAAACAGGCCTTTATCACAGCACCAGTTCTTCGACAACCAGATCTGGACAGGCCTTTTTTGTTGGAAGTAGACGCATCATCTGAAGCTGTGGGAGCAGTCTTGTCTCAACGTTATGAGGACAACCGAGTCCATCCTTGTGGGTTCTTTTCTAAAAAATTCTCACCTGCCGAAAGGAACTACGCCATAGGTGAGCAAGAGCTACTAGCTGTTAAGTTGGTGATGAAGGAATGGAGATATTTACTAGAAGGTGCTAAGTTCCCATTTACTGTATTTACGGACCATAGAAATCTCCTATTTCTCAAAAACCTTCAATGTGTGAGTCCTTGTTTAGCCCGCTGGGCAATATTCTTTGCCAGGTTTCAGTTCACCCTGACCTTCCGGTCTGGAGCACTTAATCAGAAGGCTGATGCCCTATCAAGATCTTTCCTCTGTGATGATCAATCTGAAAATCAAAGCAATACCCCTGTCTTGGAATCAAGAGTCTTTGCCGCATTACAGCTTCAGCCTCCTACGGGAAAATCATTTGTGGCCCCGGAATTAAGGAAGCGACTTCTCACTTGGGCACATTCCTCTCGCTTCGCAGGGCACTCAGGCACTCGGAAGACCTTGGAGTTCCTGAAAAGACACTATTGGTGGCCTTCTATGAAGGCAGATATAATGGAGTTCATCTCTTCCTGCTCCTCTTGTGCCCAGCATAAATCATCACGACAAGCTCCATCTGGGGAATTGCTTCCACTACCTACTCCATTACGTCCATGGACGCATCTCTCCATGGATTTCGTCACAGACCTGCCAGTCTCTCAAGGCTCCAACACTATCTGGGTTGTAATAGACCGATTCTCTAAGATGGTCCACTATATACCGTTGAAGAAGTTACCTTCTGCGCCTGACCTGGCACAGTTGTTTGTCCAACACATATTTCGTCTACATGGCCTTCCTGCTGAAATTGTCTCTGACCGTGGTGTGCAGTTTACTGCAAAATTCTGGAGGGCTTTGTGTTCTGTTCTTCAAGTGAAGTTAAACTTTTCCACGGCCTACCATCCGCAAAGCAACGGCTCCACCGAGAGAGTTAATCAAGATCTAGAGACTTTCTTTTTTTTTTATGTCATCTTCCCAGGACAATTGGGCTGCCGTGGGCCGAGTTTGCACACAATGCTTCCTACCACTCGTCAACTAACCAAACGCCATTTCAGGTTGTTTATGGCCTTCATCCTCGTGTTCCCGAATTCTAAAGCCTACCTGTTTTTGATGTTCCGGCCGTAGAGGACACGGTGCGGAATTTTGCTGCCATCTGGACTCAAGTACGGTCTGATTTGTTGAAGGCATCCTCTCGCTATAAGACCCAGGCCGATAAGAAGCGTAGAATAGTTCCACGCATGCAAGTAGGAAACCAGGTCTGGTTGTCTACGCGGAACCTTCATCTAAGAGTTCCTTCAATGAAATTTGCACCCCGCTTCATCGGTCCCTTCACCATAACAGAAGTGATTAATCCAGTGGCTTACCATTTACAGTTACCCCCATACCTAAAAATTCCTAATTCCTTCCATGTTTCCTTATTAAAGCCCCTGGTCCTGAATAAGTTCCATAATGCTCTACCTGCTTCTCCTCGAGTCCAGACGGAGAGAGGAGTTGAGTTTGAAGTCGCCCAGGTCTTGGACTCTCGTCTGCGAAGAGGTCATCTACAGTATTTGCTGGACTGGAAAGGTTACGGTCCAGAGGAACGTTGCTGGACCGATGCTCGTGATATCCATGCTCCCACGCTCATCAGGAGATTCCATTCTGCCCATCCGGAGAAGCCTGATGAGTGTCCTGAGGCCACCCCAAAAGGGGGGGTACTGTCACGGTCAGGGTATTTCAGCATGGCGCTAGGCGGGTGTTACCTGTGAGGTCGTTGTGGTGCGGGCTGTCTGGTGGCAGAGCTGGTGTCTGGCGGGGGGCTTTGGCTGCGCGCGTTGTTGTGCGGGCCTGTTGTCACTCTGCGCTGGTAAGGCCTGGCGGCGTCTCTGTTCCGTTTGGCATGGGCACCGCCATCTTGCCTTCTGGCCATGTGATGCGGCTGGCCAATCCTGATGAGTCACATGTTCCCTCCGGCCAGTAACAGCACGGCATGGCCGGAGGGACGTGTATCTCAGCCTAGCTGAGAGGGAGTTCTCTGTGCTTATCCTGTTCCTGTGAATTCACTGTCTGCCTGTCAGCTCCTAGCTTCCGCTGGACTACCCCGCTTCCTCCATCACCCTTGCCCATACCTGAGTGCCTGAGCCTGCTGACATCCTGCTCTTTGCCTTAGTTCACTACCTGCATACCTGGCTATTATTTTCCTGCATCACTACCTGCATACCTGGTTGATTATTTTCAGTCTCACTACCTGCACACCTGGACAGCTCTAATTGTTTCTACTTGGACATTAACCCATTACTTCCACCACAGAACTCTTGTGCACATTTATATATTCCTGGACTTTTATTTACTGCCATATTTTATGTCTTCTCAAGCACTTATTAAAAAACCTAGCTTCTGTGATCGCTCCTGCTACCACCCCGGGTCCACAAACAACCCAGAACATAACAGTCCAGTACTGTGGAGGAAACCCAGGGGGTATTTCTGTTGTTGTGAGTGTTGAATAGGGTCAGTTAAATGTGGGGGGGGGTATCCGATCAGCTAGTCGACATTCACAATGACGACAGGTTATGAATGTCTACAGTCAGAATGTCAACATGGACATTAGGTCGACAACCAATGTCATACAATTACATTGACATGGTTACAATGTTGACACATTCAGAATGTTAAGAAAAAAGACAATATGTCTCTGCGCTAATGAAAAAGTGGGCACAATGTGTGAGTTGCAGACAAAGACACAAAAAAAATTATATTTATAAAATATTCAGGACTCGACCAAAAATGCATGTATACAAATTTTAATTAAATGATAGTACATACATAATTACCTCCCCCCCCCGTGCCTAACATTAACCCTCCTCCCGGTGCCTAATCCTGACCCCTAGTGCCTTAACCCCTAACCCTCCCCCTAGTCCCAATACTTGCCATCAGGATGCTGCTGGTCTGGATGCTGGCGCTGAAGTTTTGAGCCCCGGCTTCCCAACTGTCAGGATATGTACTGCATCCCGAATATACATCCTGAAAGCAAAATAGTTCCTAAAGACTATTTTGTGGGTGACCATTGATGTGCATTATTATGCTTTGCTTTTGTTAACAGAGGAAGGTTCCCAGTTGCTAATTTGTTATGCTGTCCTGCATGTTATATATAACACTAAGTAAGGGCCGTATTCAATTAGGAGCGAAAAGTCCGTGACATAATTTTCGCCATTTTCACATATCCCCTTATTCAATTTCAAAGACTTTTCGCAGGTGCGAAAAGTCTTTGTCGAAAAAACGGGGATAAGTTTTCACCATGGAATTGCTGGCGAAAAAAAGTGCAGAATTGGGGTTTAGGGGTGCAAACTTTAAAAAAGTGCCCTGCAGTCTTTGGAATGTCCCCTAAAAGTAATCTGTGTCAATTTTTTTTTTTAAAAAAGTAGCCTAGGACACCCCAAAAAAGGTGGTTTAGTTTCGGGGGTGAAAAAAAAAAAGTTGGGGGACAAACTTAAAAACTAGCAAAATAGAGTCAGGGGGGGGGGGGGTCCCCAAGTATGCGGCAAGTGTTTCCTAGAATGTGGGTGGTTGCAGCAGGTGGATTTTTTAAGAATTTTAAAACTTCACTTTAGGGACTTAAAAATGTGCTTGCACCCATTTTCCTGTACCCTAAATTTGATGGGACTAGTTATTTTTCCAAAAAATGAAGCTAAGTGTTATTCTTCACCACTTCTTTAAAGGCGCATTAATGCACCTGCCGCATCCGTTTAAAAACCCCAATTACCTTCAGCAGGCCAATTCGGAGGTACCAATAGTGATCTCCTGTGTCAGACCATCTTTTGGGGGGTGACAGGCTGATTTCCCCAAAAGTGACAGGACTTTTTGATACTTATCTTTCCGTCGAGTCCCATTTTCGACGATCCCTAATTGAATACGGGGATACGCGGGCACGCGCCCGATACTTTATCCCCTGAAAAAATGGCGATGATGGCGAAAAGTCTGACCTCAGACTTTTCGCCTCTAATTGAATATGGCCCTAATAAGGTAAAATTACTGATACCATAACTTGAACCCCATAATTGTACATACATTTTTATGTCATTGGTTGTAATTGTGCACCTGATTCAGAGGTGGACGGTAATGAGAGCCGCAACGGCACCTTCTTACGCAACGCTATTGCGTCTTTAAGCTAATGCTGCAGCCGACAGGATTCAGAGGTGTCCACCGGCTGCAACTGAAATCTGCTGCGTTGCGTAATAATTCACACCATTGGCACCATCGGATGCACATCAATCACATGGTCGCCCAGAATGTCCGTGGAAACATGGCTACCAGTGCCATGTTCAACACTGAATAAAGGAAAAAATAAAAACATTTTGTAATAAATTACAAATTAAAGACATGGCAGATTCCTCATCAGCCAATGAAGGGCGATCAGTAACTAAAGGTATTCCTATAATAATGACACAACAGATAACAGCTCGCTGAGGAAATGGGGGATTTCTAAACCTCTTAATGAGTAAATAGAAAAATTAGCTCTTAAACCTGTAATATACTGTATATTCATTCGTGGGTGTTATTGACAATTGTATTTTGTATATGTAATAGTGTATATTGTACTGTATAGGCTTTCCTACCTACAGTATATATCTGTGTGTTATTACCCAGTTTTGTTCTATTAATGTATACAATTGTCAAGCGCAACGGAATGAATATACTGCGCTATATAAGAAACTGTTAATAATAAATGCATTTAATCTTTCTAATAAAAACTTTCCTTCTCTCTTTCCTGGCCAATTTAGTTCTCTCTCGCTCTCTCTCTCGCTCTCTCTCGCGCGGTCTCTCTCATGCTCTCTCGCGCGCTCTCTCTCTTCTCTCATGTGCTCTCTCTCTCTTGCTCTCTCTCATGCGCTCTCTCTCTCTCTCATGTACTCTCTCTCATGCACTCTCTCATGCGTTCTCTCTCTCATGCACTCTCATGCACTCTCTCTCTCATGCACTCTATCTCACACACTCTCTCGCTCTCTCTCATGCTTTCTCTCTCTCTCCTGGGATCCTCATTACTCTTGTGGGATCTTCCCCTCTCTTTCCTAGTATCCTCCCCTGAGACCTTCCCCCTCTCTCTCTTGGGACCTAACCCTTTATCCTCTTCCCTCTTCATGGAGCGTTCTGTGGACGTTCCAGATAGGCATTCTGCACAGTATATGAAGTCGAATGGGCATCCCGAGGATGCCCGGTCAGCGCTGCACTTATGGAGAAGCCGTTCACTTCCCCTTCTGCTTCACATAATGAGGGCCGGGACGCAGAGAGGGCAGAGCAACCATGCCCTCTAGCAGCTCTGTCTGTTGCATTCCCTGGGGCCCTGCTTTCTCCTACACAGGGGAGTAGTGAGAGTTGTTCCAGTGGAGCATGAGCTCTGGGCACCAAAATGTACAGAGGGCGCCATCCAGAGTTCTAGAATTCATGGAGCGCTGCACAGTATGACAGCCACCTGTTAGTTTTATCTCCGTTTGTTTGCTGTATATTCTAAATACGTTATGGATCTGAGATCTGTTTATACATTTCATGCTCCCTCAAGCTGCCCAGATCACCTCCCCTCCGGCCCTCCCTCCTCTGTGATCATCTTCTGCCACCTCCCCTCCGGCCCTCCCTCCTCTGTGATCATCTTCTGTCACCTCCCCTCCGGCCATCCCTCCTCTGTGATCATCTTCTGCCACCTCCCCTCCGGCCCTCCCTCCTCTGTGATCATCTTCTGTCACCTCCCCTACGGCCCTCCCTCCTCTGTGATCATCTTCTGTCACCTCCCCTCCGGCCCTCCCTCCTCTGTGATCATCTTCTGTCACCTCCCCTCCGGCCC
This sequence comes from Taudactylus pleione, assembly GCA_031769625.1. Taxonomy (NCBI): domain Eukaryota; kingdom Metazoa; phylum Chordata; class Amphibia; order Anura; family Myobatrachidae; genus Taudactylus; species Taudactylus pleione. The sequence goes on along the minus strand of JAUIMM010000894.1, from coordinate 104,582 downwards.
TCCCTCTTCTGTGATCATCTCCTGTCACCTCCCCTCCGGCCCTCCCTCCTCTGTGGTCATCTTCTGTCACCTCCCCTCTGGCCCTCCATCATCTGTGATCATCTTCTGTCACCTCCCCTCTGGCCCTCCCTCCTCTGTGATCATCTTCTGTCACCTCCCCTCCGGCCCTCCCTCCTCTGTGATCATCTTCTGTCACCTCCCCTCCGGCTCCCCCTCCTCTGTGATCATCTTCTGTCACCTTCCCTCCGGCCCTCCCTCCTCTGTGATCATCTTCTGTCACCTCCCCTCTGGCCCTCCCTCCTCTGTGATCATCTTCTGTCACCTTCCCTCCGGCCCTCCCTCCTCTGTGATCATCTGCTGTCACCTCCCCTCCGGCCCTCCATCCTCTGTGATCATCTTCTGTCACCTCCCCTCCGCCCCCCCTCCTCTGTGATCATCTATCACCTTCCCTATGGCCCCCCCTCCTCTGTGATCATCTTCTGTCACCTCCCCTCCGGCCCTCCCTCCTCTGTGATCATCTTCTGTCACCTCCCCTCCGGCCCTCCCTCCTCTGTGATCATCTTCTGTCACCTCCCCTCCGGCCCTCCCTCCTCTGTGATCATCTTCTGTCACCTCCCCTCCGGCCCTCCCTCCTCTGTGATCATCTTCTGTCACCTCCCCTCCGGCCCTCCCTCCTCTGTGATCATCTTCTGTCACCTCCCCTCCGGCCCCCCCTCCTCTGTGATCATCTTCTGTCACCTCCCCTCCGGCCCCCCCTCCTCTGTGATCATCTTCTGTCACCTCCCCTATGGCCCTCCCTCCTCTGTGATCATCTTCTGTCACCTCCCCTCCGGCCCTCCCTCCTCTGTGATCATCTTCTGTCACCTCCACTCCGGCCCTCCCTCCTCTGTGATCATCTTCTGTCACCTCCCCTCCGGCCCTCCCTCCTCTGTGATCATCTTCTGTCACCTCCCCTCCGGCCCTCCCTCCTCTGTGATCATCTTCTGTCACCTCCCCTCCGGCCCCCCCTCCTCTGTGATCATCTTCTGTCACCTCCCCTCCGGCCCTCCCTCCTCTGTGATCATCTTCTGTCACCTTTCCTCCGGCCCTCCCTCCCTCCTCTGTGATCATCTTCTGTCACCTCCCCTCCGGCCCTCCCTCCTCTGTGGTCATCTTCTGTCACCTCCCCTCCGGCCCTCCCTCCTCTGTGATCATCTTCTGTCACCTCCCCTCCGGCCCTCCCTCCTCTGTGGTCATCTTCTGTCACCTCCCTTCCGGCACCCTCCCTCCTCGGTTATCCTCTTCTGTCACCTCCCCTCTGGCCCTCCCTCCTCTGTGATCCTCTTCTGTCACCTCCCCTCCGGCCCTCCCTCCTCTGTGATCATCTTCTGTCACCTCCCCTCCGGCCCTCCCTCCTCTGTGATCATCTTCTGTCACCTCCTCTCCGGCCCTCCCTCCTCTGTGGTCATCTTCTGTCACCTCCCTTCCGGCACCCTCCCTCCTCGGTGATCCTCTTCTGTCACCTCCCCTCTGGCCCTCCCTCCCTGGCCCTCCCTCCTCTGTGATCATCTTCTGTCACCTCCCCTCTGGCCCTCCCTGCTCTGTGATCATCTTCTGTCACCTCCTCTCCGACCCTCCCTCCTCTGTGATTATCTTCTGTCACCTCCCCTCTGGCCCCCCTCATCTGTGATCATCTTCTGTCACCTCCCCTCTGGCCCTCCCTCCTCTGTGGTCATCTTCTGTCACCTCCCTTCCGGCACCCTCCCTCCTCGGTGATCCTCTTCTGTCACCTCCCCTCTGGCCCTCCCTCCTCTGTGATCATCTTCTGTCACCTCCCCTCCGGCCCTCCCTCCTCTGTGATCATCTTCTGTCACCTCCTCTCCGACCCTCCCTCCTCTGTGATTATCTTCTGTCACCTCCCCTCTGGCCCCCCTCCTCTGTGATCATCTTCTGTCACCTCCCCTCTGGCCCTCCCTCCTCTGTTGTCATCTTCTGTCACCTCCCCTCCGGCCCTCCCTCCTCGGTGATCATCTTCTGTCACCTCTCCTCCGGCCCCCCCTCCTCGTGATCCTCTTCTGTCACCTCCCCTTCGGCCCTCCCTCCTCTGTGATCATCTTCTGTCACCTCCCCTCCGGCCCCCCCTCCTCTGTGATCATCTTCTGTCACCTCCCCTTTCCTGTCACATTGATTACATTCACTTCTCACCTCTTAAATTCCCTCCCCTCTCTACCCTGTGATCGGCTCTTTGCCCCTCCCCTCTCCTTTCTTATTGTCTACTGTCACCACCCCAGTCTGATCAACTCTTTGCCCCTCACCTCTCCTTTTCTTATTGGCCTCTGTCACCTCCCCTGTCTGATCGGCTCTTTGCCTTTGGCTTCTGCCACCGTCCCTCTCTGATCGGCACTTTCCTCTCCCTTCTCCTCTTTGATCCCCTCTCTCCTTCTCTCCTAATTCTGTGCTTCAATGAACTTAAAAGTGACACATCTGAGATAAAATCCTAAACTTCAATTATAGGACCTCATTCAGTGGCGCTCGCAAAAAGCGAGCGCTTGCTCTGAATGAGGACGGCCGCTTTTTTTCTTTAAACCGGCCTCCTGGCCGCTCGGTAAGCTGTGAGTGACCACCCACAACTTTTGCAAGCGACCAGGTGATGGTCGCGATTATCGCGACCATCGGGCTTGCGACGAGACCCTTGTGGTAGGGTCTCGTCCACCGCAAACCCCAGTGAACTTCCTGCTCTAATAGAGCAGGAATTTCACTACTGACATCACGAGTGATGTCAGTAGGGCCGCCCAAAAACGGCAGGCGTTCCTTCAGGAACGCCTCCATTTGTCCAGCCACCCCCCCCTCCCCGCCTTCAAAACGGGGCGAGCTGTCGATCAACATCGACAGCCGCCCCGTTTGTAGCGAGCTCCTCAGCGAGTGAATTTCTCACTCGCTACGGGGCTTGCACGCGGCACGTGCGCAGTGCCCCACCATCAACCCGCTTGTCAGCGGGTCTGAATGAGGTCCATAATGTGTGAGTTTAAAAAAAAAAGTCACTGATTTGCTATGCAAAGTAATGAGGTTCCCAGGCAGGACCACACAGTGTTATTTGAAAGGTCTTTTAAAAAATATATTCGGAGACCTAGAAAAATTATAATGGTGGTAGATATGACATGGTTCGTAGTACTCACATAGAGGCAATGTATATTTGTGATGTAGGAGCATAGCTGAGAATGGAGCTTCCCATAGGTGTCCCCACTCCAGTGACAGCTGCCTGGGGCAGTAATTGCAGTAATAAGCTGTGTACCCTGTGTAATCTCACTCTAGCACATGTACTCTGTCAGTTTAAGTAAAATGATCAGAATATATAATACAATCTCCTCTAGTGACTGATAATGATTAAAATGAGATAAAAGTCAGATCCTAGGTGCTATATACATAAGTAAAGCAGCTACCCCTTAATGTCAGACAGTGTATCAGCGAAGCATCCTATTCCCCCAATGGGACCTCAATGCCCAGCGTGATACTGACACTGCTGTTTTTCTCTTCAATTCAGTATCCCCCTGCAGGCTGGCCATACCCCACTGGCACAGTTCTGTACAGGAAGGGGGAGGGGAGGGGGCGCTATGACCTACACTTTCTCTGGACGCCATGGTTCCACTCTGCTCCTACAGTATGTTTACATGTCACGTTTATGTGGAGTTTTTCTATTTCTTATGGTATAGTTATATATTTATTTACGTAACACATGCATAATAATAAACCCTGAATTCCCAAATGAATAAATACAGTACAACTAGACCCCTACTTATACTACATGTAAAATTCAGCTCATAAATACATTCAATTACTAAATAGTTAACTATAGTTATTTAACAATTTGTTATTTCGTTTTTTTTTTTTATTGCAAGGTGGTTAATAATATGAAGACGTCAAAGATGGCTGTTCTGCTCATACACGAGCACATGGTTCATTTTTATCTCTTCTCCTGTCCCCTCTTCCGAACTGTCAATTATAACACAGCCACTTGGGGGCAGTAGAGTCTCATCATTGTCTTACTGAGACCACATGCACAAAAAAAAAAAAGATTCCAGTATTCCTCGAAAGCATTCATCAGAATATGCATTTAAATATGTATTTAATTTTGTGCTTAAGATACAGCCTGGAAGGCAAACGCCTCTTTCTTAGATTTAACCCCCAGTTCATATGCAAATTTTGCCTTATGTTTGCAGATTGGCATGGAATAATAAGCGATCCTTTCCCGTCGTGTTACCTTGGAGGGTAATCCTTAACAAAAGGCAGCACGTGTTCTTAAAGTCATTTCTGCCTAGTTTAGTTGCGTGCACGGGGGACATGCAGAGACTGCTAATCGGGTGAGAAGTGCGCCAGAAATGAACATATTGTTTCCAGCATTTAAATATGGCAATAATATTAAATGCAAAACACGCCTGTGTGTGCTTGGAGCCAGGTCTTTGGCTTTCAGGAAAGGCTTCATATTACACGGTGATGAAACCGTATGCAAGGCTCAGTCTGCGTCAGCGCCCCACGATCCCTCATCAACCTGTATGACAGATCTTCTGCCAGTTGGAACTCCTGCAGTGTCTTTCCTTTGTCAGATGGAGAAATAGCTGTTACAGTTACAGGGCCTGATTCGGAGTTGTACGCCATGCCGAATTTTACACAAATGGAGGGATTTACTGCCGCTGCTCATGCGTTATAGTCACACTGCGCTCGCGCTAAGGTGCATTACCATAGTCGTAAGTCTTTATTTGCAGCGTGATTGGCAGGCAGGGAGCATTTCAGGGTGGCAGCGAGAAGTCTTGGCTAAAAATGAGGAGTGTCTCGACTGCTACGGCGGCGTGACACACCCTGCGCCTGCTATCCCGTACGTAGGAAACATGGCTCCGGCGTCTCAGTTACGGCTGCCATTTAGAGTGACCATAGACCCGCTCAGGAAGTCGATGTTTGCATGATCTGTGTCCGATGCAGCGTATGTGAACGCCGTTGGGGACAGCTGCGATGGCTCAGGTGGGCATCTCGCCTACTGTTACCTTGGCAGATTTTTGCACATCTGGCCCATAGTTGTGGTTTTTCGTGTTTTTTCCGTTTAAGTGACTAACCCTATATTCACTGTATTATCTGGAAAAATTAGATTTAGCATCAGAGATGCCTGAAACCCCAAAATCTCTATTTCCACCAGTTTGCTTGAATTCACCCTGAAAATTAAAAAATTGTGCCGGATTTTGCACCAGTGCCCTTGATGCCAGTGAATCTGTAATTTGCTTATATTCCCGTGTTAAAAATCAGGGAATTCTGATCCGCATTTGCTGCCTCGCTGTGGGCCGAATTCAGACCCGCTCGCGAGCGCAGGACGCTCGCAAGCGGGTCGATGGTGCCCTAATGCGCATGCGCACGACGGAGGGAGCTCCGTCATGCGCATGCGCGAGACCCGGCGAGCGACAGGGTAGCCGTCGCTCGGGGTCTCGCACCAAAGGGGGCGTGCTGTCGATGGTGACTGACAGCACGCCCCCTTTGGTGGGCGTGCCGGAGGCGTGGCTCCCAGACGGAGGCGTTCCCATGGGAACGCCTACCGTCTGGGTCCGGCCCCACTGACATCAGTAGTGATGTCAGTGGGAGTGAATTTGGCTCTGATAGAGCCAAAATTACTCCAGGGCTTGCGGCAGCGAGACCCTACCGCAGGGTCTCGTCGCAAGCCCGATGGTCGCGATGGTCTTGACCATCGCGACCATCATCATGGACGCTCGCATAAGCTGTGGGTGGTCACCCACAGCTATACGAGCATCCAAGAGGCCGCTCCAAGTTGAGGTAGGAGGGCCCTGATTCAGAGCGAGCGCTCTGGTCAGAGCGTCTGGCTCTGAACAGGCCCTGTGTACGCTGTACTGTATCATTGTCCAATTTATCTTGGTTTTGTCTTTTTTTATATATGTTAATTAAAATAAGCTCGGACCCCTGTCTTTCTCACGGTGCCGAGTGTGAGAGCTCTTCCAGCGCCACCTGCCCCCTGTTTCTTTCACCAATGACGGTCCTGCAGGGAGCCAGGAACTGTAGAAGGGGTCAGAAACGCACAGGCGCACAATCGGTGTAGACTGTATAAATGCCCTCACCTGCCTCAGTCTCTAATGTTACAAACAACGCATAAGCTAAACTACACAGACCTGGATTTGCACAAAGGCTGCCCTTCCTCCACCTAGGTGCCCCCTGACGCCTGGTGCCCCCTGACGCCTGGTGCCCCCTGACTCCTGGTGCCCAGAGTCACGTTTCCTTAGCCTCCAGGAATTACGCCACCGTAACAATCTACTGCAGTAAATTAGATTTCTGATTTCCATCTTAATAATGGCCCTTATCATCACCTTTATCATTTATAATATCAATGCTGAATGTTCCCCCTGTTCTATTGAAGTAGAGACTTCTGTCTATTACCAAAAATATACTCCTATGGGTAATAGTACTCAGACAGTGTACACGGCACTATTGAGGCATTAATGGTTGTCCCTGCTAGCGCGGTTCCCTTTCCCAACCATCTTTTAGTTCTTTATTCATTACATTATTCGCGTCTCGGCTGACATACAAAGACTTAGTACATCAAGTGCTCCATTTATTTTTTAAAGCACACCGCTCTCTGCAAAATGCACATTATCTTCTGTATATCAATGCCACTAGCTACCTAAGTGTAGAATACGCTGGCAATTCCTTCTGATATCCACCTGGGAATTTTGCCAAACACGATTTTTTTTTTTACCTTTGTCATTAGCACTAGTAGCTAAATCGCTGTACAAAATACACAGGTAATACCTTGTAATATCAACCAGTGCATTTATTTACAACGCAATGGCTACAGCAAAATATAATTACATTTATCCCTGTGCTGATCCCCACTAATTAAAGTCCTTGAGAACACGATATCCAGCGTATTTATTGTACGGGCATCGTAAAATACAAACGTAGCCTAAAAAATGATGACAAAACTTCTTTTTAGCCAAAGCAGTGGTTTTCAGACAAACAAATGGGCGCAGTACACCTTGTATAAATGAAACGCCAATTAAATGTACATTACTTGGTTTAAAGCTCTTATGAAGATTTGCTGCTGGTTGTTAGAAATTAATTCTAGATGCGCAAGAAAAAAAGAGAAAAATACCCTGTTCTTCTCCACTAAGGAGACAATTACAATGTGACAGAAACAAATATACAAACAAAATATTTATTCAAACAGATAATCAATAAAAAAAAAATTGATTTTACCAGAAAGTATATAAAGGTTGTTATAAACAACTCATAAAGCGCTCTAGCTCCAATGCAATGAGGTCTAATGGCAGTCTTCTCTAGAAGCACAAATATCACATCTCTATTGAACCTAATGCAGATTGTATGTCAGGTAAAGGTGTCACCAGGTTTCGTCTACAAACGGTAAAGTATTAGACAATCTTATGGGGCTCCTGCTGACATGAGACGGAAGTAACCAGCCCAGTGTGCATCAGCGTCCCTCCGGAGAACAGAAGCTCTGGTCTGGTTGTCTATAAGTAGAACCTTCCAAATTAAGTAAAAGTGCAGTTGCTCCAGGTAAGTGCGACAAGACCACCTAGCGATGACAAAGCGACAAATCTTATATATAAAATTGATTGCTCTGTTTGTTCGTCTGTCCAGTTATGAATTCAGACAACCCCGGCACTGATTGGGATGAAACCAACAAGAGATGATCCACTTGGATCCCGGGCAGGTTTCAGAGGGGTTAGGTTCCCAGTCGGACTTCCCGTCGATGTACGCTGAGACTTCCACTGAATGGATTTGGACGAAAATGTCACAGAGTGGTAACATTGGATCCCAGAAGACATACTAGGGGGGGTTGAGGTCCCGGTCGGTCCTCCCATTGGTGTACGCCGGGCAGAACTTTGACCCGGGGGCGCTGGGCAGAACTTTGACTCATGGAGCCTGTTCTGGGCCTTCCACCGGATGGATTTAAATGAGAACTTCACAGAGGGGTGGCAATTGGTCTGGGATGCCTAACAGAGTGGTTGGGATCTCGGGCAGACCTGACTGCGGAATGTGCCGGGCAGAACTTTGACCCAGGGAGTCTGATCTGGGCCTTCCACTGGATGGATTTAGATGAAACTTCATAAAACTTTATAACTTGAAGATTTAAAGCAGGTACTTCAGCTAGTAATAATTATATGTGAAAAAGCACAATTGCCTCATCCCATTATTAGAGAAGTGCTAGTGTTCGTTCCCTTATTGCTAAAGCAGTGGTTTTGTGAACTGTACTTAGGGGGCTTTCCAGTTGTCAACCCCCCCCCCCCCAATATTGGAATTGGAATCTCCAACTCCTGAAGCCGCTGGCAATTCCTTTTTGTAACTCTTAGTAAAAGGGCAGCAGCTAATTACTGCAGCAGGCTCCCCCAATATCAGAGGACCACCTTCTCCACACCAAGGAGCTCACTGTGATCAAACATGGCAGAATTTGCAGCAACAGGAGACTATGATACCGGAGAGCAATTGACTGTAGATGGCATTAGACTCGCATCTTGGCCAGCCTAAGGAAACCTACTTATCATGGAGAACAGTAAATAGCAACTATGATTTTTGTTTTTGTCCATTTCTTTTTTTACTACTGCTATTCCTTATACGTCCTCTTTGTTTCACTGTTTCTTTATGAATGTTTTTTGCAGGAAGACAGACAAGTGCCGCCATTTGCAGTGTTATAGTCATCGCTAATTATTATTTGCTTTGCTCATTTATTTAAGAAATAGGTTGTTTCAAAACAAGTTATATACAGCATCATTGTCAGCTTTTATCGTCTTACCCCCTCTGTGCCCCGGTCGCACGCTGGTCTACCACTGCCTCGGTGCAGATGACATTTCTTGAAACATTTTTTGAATGTATAAAAACTCATTAAAAAAAATGCTTTTGTAAAAAAAATGTCGCTTACACGAATCTGAGGTGACAATAATAAAACAGATGCACTTATATTGCCACAATACTTGGTAAGTTGATTTCACCAAAAAAGCATTCGGAAGCCCCTCCCCTAGAACCCCCGTTATGGACTGGCCTGCCCTTGTGGTCAGTTCCTCCCCTTCAGCGATTTGTGACATAGGTTTTGTTATTTAGTCACACCTTTGCGGACAGGGGGTCTGATTCAGAGATGCACGTTCATTTGATGGTGAATGTACATCTCCGATGTTTCCGTGTCTGCGCCTGTGCTGCCTGACTAAAGGAGCAACCATGGTTGTTATGGCGCTCACAAATGCAGCATGAAGGGGTCTGACACCCCCTTTTACACAGTACCTCAGGCCCTGAGCACAGTACATGATCAGACCCGGAGCAGAGAACCTCAGACCCGGAGCACAGTACATCAGACCCTGAGCACAGTATGATCAGACCCTGAGCACAGTACATCAGAACCGGAGTACAGTACATCAGACCTTGAGCACAGTATGATCAGACCCTGAGCACAGTACATCAGACCCGGAGCACAGTACATCAGAACCGGAGTACAGTACATCAGACCCTGAGCACAGTATGATCAGACCCTGAGCACAGTACATCAGACCCGGAGCACAGTACATCAGACCCTGAGCACAGTACACAGTACATCAGACCCTGAGCACAGTATGATCAGACCCTGAGCACAGTACATCAGAACCGGAGCACAGTACATCAGACCCTGAGCACAGTATGATCAGACCCTGAGCACAGTACATCAGACCCGGAGCACAGTACATCAGACCCTGAGCACAGTACGTCAAGCCCTGAGCACAGTACATCAGGCCCTGAGCACAGTACATCAGGCCCGGAACACAGTACATCAGACCCTGAGCACAGTACATCAGACCCGAAGCACAGTACATCAGGCCCTGAGTACAGTACATCAGGCCCTGAGCACAGTACATCAGGCCCTGAGCACAGTACATCAAACCAGGAGCACAGTACATCAGACCCGGAGCACAGTACATCAGACCCTGAGCACAGTACATCAGACCCTGAGCACAGTACATCAGACCCTGAGCACAGTACATCAGACCCTGAGCACAGTACATCAAACCAGGAGCACAGTATTTCAATCAGGCCCTGAGCACAGTACATCAAACCTGGAGCACAGTACACCAAACCCTGAGCACAGTACATCAGACCCGGAACACAGTACATCAGACCCGGAGCACAGTGCATCAGGCCCGGAGCACAGTGCATCAGGCCCGTAGCACAGTACACAGTGTATCAGGCCCTGAGCAGGGTGCATCAGACCCGGAGCACAGTACATCAGACCCTGAGCACAGTACATCAGACCCGGAGCACAGTACATCAGGCACGAGCACAGTACAGCAGGCCTGGAGCACAGTACATCAGGCCCTGAGCACAGTACATTAGGCCCAGAGCACAGTACATCAGACCCTGAGCACAGTACATCAGACCCTGAGCACAGTACATCAGGCCCTGTGCACAGTACATCAGGTCCTGAGCACAGTACATCAGGCCTAGAGCACAGTACATCAGGCCCTGAGCACAGTACATCAGGCCCGGAGTACAGTACATCAAACCCTGAGCACAGTACATCAGGCCCTGAGCACAGTACATCAGACCCTGAGCACAGTACATCAGACCCAGAGCACAGTACATCAGGCCCGGAGCACAGTACATCAGACCCTGAGCACAGTACATCAGGTTCGGAGCACAGTACATCAGGCCCTGAGCACAGTACACCAAACCAGGAACACAGTACATCAGACCCTGAGCACAGTACACAGTGTATCAGGCCCTGAGCAGGGTGCATCAGACCCGGAGCACAGTACATCAGACCCTGAGCACAGTACATCAGACCCGGAGCACAGTACATCAGGCACGAGCACAGTACAGCAGGCCTGGAGCACAGTACATCAGGCCCTGAGCACAGTACATTAGGCCCAGAGCACAGTACATCAGACCCTGAGCACAGTACATCAGACCCTGAGCACAGTACATCAGGCCCTGTGCACAGTACATCAGGTCCTGAGCACAGTACATCAGGCCTAGAGCACAGTACATCAGGCCCTGAGCACAGTACATCAGGCCCGGAGTACAGTACATCAAACCCTGAGCACAGTACATCAGGCCCTGAGCACAGTACATCAGACCCTGAGCACAGTACATCAGACCCAGAGCACAGTACATCAGGCCCGGAGCACAGTACATCAGACCCTGAGCACAGTACATCAGGTTCGGAGCACAGTACATCAGGCCCTGAGCACAGTACACAGTACATCAGACCCTGAGCATAGTACATCAGGCCCTGAGCACAGTACATCAAACCAGGAACACAGTACATCAGACCCTGAGCACAGTACATCAGACCCTGAGCACAGTACATCAGGCCCTGAGCACAGTACATCAAACCCTGAGCACAGTACATCAGGCCCTGAGCACAGTACATCAGACCCTGAGCACAGTACATCAGACCCTGAGCACAGTACATCAGACCCTGAGCACAGTACATCAAACCCGGAACACAGTACATCAGACCCGGAGCACAGTGCATCAGGCCCGGAGCACAGTGCATCAGGCCCGTAGCACAGTACACAGTGTATCAGGCCCTGAGCAGGGTGCATCAGGTTCGGAGCACAGTACATCAGGCCCTGAGCACAGTACACAGTACATCAGACCCTGAGCATAGTACATCAGGCCCTGAGCACAGTACATCAAACCAGGAACACAGTACATCAGACCCTGAGCACAGTACATCAGGCCCTGAGCACAGTACATCAAACCCTGAGCACAGTACATCAGGCCCTGAGCACAGTACATCAGACCCTGAGCACAGTACATCAGACCCTGAGCACAGTACATCAGACCCTGAGCACAGTACATCAGACCCTGAGCACAGTACATCAAACCAGGAGCACAGTATTTCGATCAGGCCCTGAGCACAGTACATCAAACCTGGAGCACAGTACACCAAACCCTGAGCACAGTACATCAGACCCGGAACACAGTACATCAGACCCGGAGCACAGTGCATCAGGCCCGGAGCACAGTGCATCAGGCCCGTAGCACAGTACACAGTGTATCAGGCCCTGAGCAGCGTGCATCAGACCCGGAGCACAGTACATCAGACCCTGAGCACAGTACATCAGACCCGGAGCACAGTACATCAGGCACGAGCACAGTACAGCAGGCCTGGAGCACAGTACATCAGGCCCTGAGCACAGTACATTAGGCCCAGAGCACAGTACATCAGGCCCAGAGCACAGTACATCAGGCCCTGTGCACAGTACATCAGGTCCTGAGCACAGTACATCAGGCCCTGAGCACAGTACATCAGGCCCTGAGCACAGTACATCAGGCCCGGAGTACAGTACATCAAACCCTGAGCACAGTACATCAAACCCTGAGCACAGTACATCAGGCCCTGAGCACAGTACATCAGGCACTGAGCACAGTACATCAGACCCTGAGCACAGTACATCAGGCCCGGAGCACAGTACATCAGGCACTGAGCACAGTACATCAGACCCTGAGCACAGTACATCAGGCACTGAGCACAGTACATCAGGCCCGGAGCACAGTACATCAGGCACTGAGCACAGTATGATCAGACCCTGAGCACAGTACATCAGGCACTGAGCACAGTACATCAGAACCTGAGCACAGTACATCAGGCCCTGAGCACAGTACATCAGACCCGGAGCACAGTACATCAGGCACGAGCACAGTACACAGTACATCAGGCCCAGAGCACAGTACATCAGGCCCTGTGCACAGTACATCAGGCCCTGTGCACAGTACATCAGACCCGGAGCACAGTACATTAGGCACGAGCACAGTACATTAGGCACGAGCACAGTACATCAGGCCCGAGCACAGTACACAGTACATCAGGCCCGAGCATTGGTGAAAATAAAGTATTTGTGAAATTCCTATTCAGTGCCGGTGACGTAGTTATTACTGCAGCTGGAGGATGCGGATTGTGCAAGAGTAATGCTCCGATTTCATAGTCATCCTCAGAGGGATTAAGTGGATAAAAAAATGACCGTGGAGAAAGGAACTTGACCTTTGTGTAATAAACTCATAGTATCTGATATGGGTAAAAAAGGGCAAAGGTGCTTAGACAACCCCTAATCATTAAGTACATTGGGCCTGATACAGATACCCAGTGCCGATATCTATGCAACTGAGCGATTATCGGCTGACTGTGCAATCTTTCTATCCACAATGCGCACCTGCGGCAATTGAATTGCAATCAAATTTGACTAAGGATGTAATGAGGATTTATTCACAAGTGATTAACAGACAGGGGCCATTTTCAAGAAAGAAAGCTGGCGTGTCGTGCCCATGTTCTGGGTGTGTATCTGCCTACATCTGCGGCCATGCTGTGTGATCATAGAATTACTCAGATGGTCAATTATATCGAAGTGTCTGCTGCAAGCCCCGCTGCGTGTTTGTACACCCATGCCTGGGTCTGCGAGCTGCGCTGCGTGTTTGTACACCCATGCCTGGGTCTGCGAGCCCCGCTGCGTGTTTGTACGCCCATGCCTGGGTCTGCGAGCCCCGCTGCGTGTTTGTACGCCCATGCCTGGGTCTGCGAGTCCCGCTGCGTGTTTGTACGCCCATGCCTGGGTCTGCGAGCCCCGTTGCGTGTTTATGACCTTATTGCAATCACTTTACTTCCCAAGCAACATGATGTCTTATGTGGAACAATAGGCCTGATTCCGATATGTACGCTAATGCAATCGCAGCTGCTGTGCGAAATGATGCTAATGCCGCAGCCGGCTGCGAATGTATAGAGACGCCCACCTACGGCTTTGCAGATCCTAGCAAGGGCGTACAAACACGCAGCGGTGTCTGCGAGCCCCGCTGCGTGTTTGTACACCCATGCCTGGGTCTGCGAGCCCTGCTGCGTGTTTGTACGCCCATGCCTGGGTCTGCGAGCCCCGCTGCGTGTTTGTACGCCCATGCCTGGATCTGCGAGCCCCGCTGCGTGTTTGTACGCCCATGCCTGGGTCTGCGAGCCCCGCTGCGTGTTTGTACACCCATGCCTGGGTCTGCGAGCCCCGCTGCATGTTTGTACGCCCATGCCTGGATCTGCGAGCCCCGCTGCGTGTTTGTACTCCCATGCCTGGGTCTGCGAGCCCCGCTGCGTGTTTGTACGTCCATGCCTGGGTCTGCGAGCCCCGCTGCGTGTTTGTACGCCCATGCCTGGGTCTGCGAGCCCCGCTGCGTGTTTGTACGCCCATGCCTGGATCTGCGATCCCCGCTGCGTGTTTGTACGCCCATGCCTGGGTCTGCGAGCCCCGCTGCATGTTTGTACGCCCATGCCTGAGTCTGCGAGCCCCCGCTGCGTGTTTGTACGCCCATGCCTAGGTCTGCGAGCACCGCTGCGTGTTTGTACGCCCTTGCTAGGATCTGCAAAGCCGTAGGTGGGCGTCTCTATACATTCGCAGCCGGCTGCGGCATTAGCATCATTTCGCACAGCAGCTGCGATTGCATTAGCGTACATATCGGAATCAGGCCTATTGTTCCACATAAGACATCATGTTGCTTCGGAAGTAAAGTGATTGCAATAAGGTCATAAAGTAACGGAAAGTTCTGCTGATGAATATTCCACAAAGCTAATATAAAAGATTACAATGGACGGTAAACGTGTCTGTTGTGCTGTAGTGTCAGCTGCTCAGAGCACTAATAACCAGACATCATGGCAGCCTCTTTCCCTTACAGCTGGATATGACCGTCAGCACCCTGTGGCACCATCGGATCATCTGCGCAGTGTTATTGGCGCTTACTTCGGGGTAAGAATGGAAGAGGCCAGGTGAAATGATCCAGGTAAGCACAAGCTCAGCGGCAGAGGCAGGGTCAGGAGCAGCATGATGTCAGGGCTGGCGCGGATCGATCAGAGCGGAAGGGTCAGTGCCCAGATAAACAATAAAACACAAGCACCCAGGTAACAGCAATATAACCTGCTAGTGACAATCTGCAACTGGGAGGCAGCAAACACCTATTAGACCGCATAGGGGCACCTTCGCAGCATACCCACCTAGACACCATACCCAATGAGATACATAAGTAACAGCCAAATGGGGCATAAGTGTGCCAAAGTGTTTGTATACTCCTGATGTGACCCAGGGACTTTTAAATGGTTTTCTGGAAGACTACACAAAACTGCTGCTTAGTAAATACTTATCTCTTCCTCTTTACCAGATGATTTAATTAACTTGAAGGAAGAATGTGTAAGTCAGGGCTGTATGGGTGAGCGAGAGGTGCCGCTGCTTGGGCTGCAGGGCCTAGGGGGCAGCACCAACGCATCCCTGTGGCACCTTTATCAGACATGCAGGGTGCCTTGAACGCCAAACCCTGCAGCCTAGAAAGCCGTCACCTGTTAAGCTTCTCCCTAGGATGCTACAGGGAGCTCAGCTTCTCACTGGTCCCCCTTGTTATGACATCACATGTTCGGAGGGCTTGGCCAGCACAGGGCCTGGTGACAATAGCATAGAAACAATTGCATTTGTTTGGTAAAAAGTTATGTTTTCTGGTTCCAGGACCACAGCTGGAGATGGAGGTTGGAGTTAGTTGGAATCATTCTCAGCGTCTGCTCTAATACAAAGTTCTTGGACCATCTGTAGCAGAACTTGGAGTTGCACTTGCATCCTTAGCAGAGGGTTTTGTTTTGGTCCATGGTAATGTAATGTAAGCCTACTCAGATCCCTTGCCAATAACCAGACTACTCATGGTCTTCACCTATAGCTGCTCTTCCCTTATAGTTAGTTAGTTATTGGTAGTAAATGTTAAACCATCGGTAGACAAGCTAACCAAGCACAGGTGAGAATTCAGATCAGACACAATGAGCAGGTAAAGGCAGACGTCACAAAAGTTAAGAGCTGGTGGAGGACATGAAAGATGGTTCAAGCAAGGTCAAAATGTAGATAGACAACAGAGATACAAGCAACCAGGTAACTGCAACTATTAATGGCAATGAGTAACTGTGAGGGTATCTATTATCCCCGAGAGCATAAAAGTTACATGGCACAGAGCAATAATAGAGGACACCCTCCCACCTACTCGCAGGCACCTACATAGATGTCATGCCCAATGAGATGCATAGCCAAAACAGCTGTATGATTGGTTAGGAACCTCTCATATAGGCATATATCTAGGCATACAGGACGTTCTTGTGCATGCACAGTTCACTCAATGATGGTTTTGTATGTAAGGCTTCAGCACTAGGCAACAGTCTATGCTTATAAATAATGGTGACAATGCCTCACAAAATGAAACCATTTTCTAGAAACTGCATCGTGTCAACTGCTAGTGATGGTGAAAATGAAGTAGTAGACACAGCCACCATTGTAAAGACACATGAGAAGTATCATAAAAATTAGCTTTCATCTGTGCAAACTTGGAGCTTCCACAGCACAGGGGGGTGAATACTGTTAAGTCCGTATTTTTCTGTTTTTTTTTTTTTTTATTATGAAGATAATTTATTTATTTTAGTATAAACATTTTCTTTGAGCCAATAAAAAATACTGTCTGGAACAATATCTGTGTCATTGTACATAATACAGGGAAACCTTTTGACTTTTTGTTGACTTTTTTTTCTGTAGTAGATCATATTGGTAAACAAGCAATGTTGCAGATTTTGTGGCCGCATTAGACCCCATTGCAGTTCCCTGTAATGAATGGTGAAAGGAATCCTCAAAAAGAAAACAATTTTTTATAAAGAATGACATCAGTAAGTAAGATAAGAATATCAACAGCAGAACCAACGTATTGTGGATGGGCAGTAATCAAACCTCTCACAGCGCTCGTCCCTTTCCCAACGTTTGTGTATAAACTGGTTACATCCCACATACATCAGCAATCAATTGGGGCAATTCTGTGCTTTGCAGATTATTGTGCAAACATCTGCAATGTGTGGGGCTACAGATCGCCCACTCCGACCAATCAGTGATAGGAATCGGTAAATCAGGTTGTCCAACATGTTGGATTTCACAGACCTATCGGGGCTGTAGATTGCTAGTGTATGGTGACGATCAGCTGATTTACTGACTGTTACTAGTAAAATTATGAGCTTTTCGAGATTGGCAGACCTGTCTTTCCTGTAAAAATGATCTGCAATGATCACTGATCACTATCTGCAATGTATGTGCACAGATTGTGGATGGGGAAAAACAATCACAGAATCTATGAATCGTCTTTTGTGATTGCTGATGTATGAGCCCGTTAAGGTGAGAAGACACCCTGTGTCAGGGAGAGGAAAGGAGAGAAGTAATTTATTACTTTGTACAGCGGGTTGCAATAAAAAAAATCAACACATTGAGACAGGTTTGCAAAGGGAATCAAAGCAACTGTGTTATATGTATTGTCATGCAAAACTAGGCACAGTACGCAGATATTTTCATTTTGGACATATTACCTCAAGTGTTTTATATACTACATTGTAAGTGCCTTCCTGCCGTGCTTGTTAATATTTTTAATTTTATATCTTCTACATTCTTAGTGAGGTGAGGGAGGGAGGAATGTTGCAGAGTGGGAGGAATTGCTTTTACCAAATATATACACACTTCATTTTAGTCCATGGATGCCACTTGTTTTAAGTGCTCCGGGCCCCTTGGAGCCTTAATTCTGACCCTGGATGCCCAATACATATGAGAGTACCCCTCCCTACATGCACTTACAGTAGTTTAATTTAATAGACTCCAAGGGCAAAATTTACTAAGCGATGGTTTGACGGCGGTTTCTATTCTATTCTAAACCCCGGGGGTTTGGTGGCGGTTTCTATTCTGTTCTAAACCCCGGGGGTTTGGTGACGGTTTCTCTAAATGACAGCCCTGTTCTATTCTATTCTAAAATGTGTTTTGACTGTGGTTTGGCGGTGGTTTTGCTCTCTGCAGATTCACTAAGGCCAAAACCGCTGCAAGATTGCCATCAAAACTCATTTTAGAATAGAATAGAACAGGGCTGTCATTTAGAAACCGCTGCACATTTTAGAATAGAATAGAAACCGCCGTCAAACCGCCGCTTAGTAAATTTTGCCCCAAGACACGAAAGACAGAATATTCTAATTAATTTCCAGCAGCAGAAGTGTAATGCCGGGTACACACTGGCCGACATAGCGGCCGTTCAATTGAACGGCCAATATATCGCGTGCGCGTCAGCCAGTGTGTACCAGCGATATGTCCTGCACAGCCGATGCCCAATATATCTGCAGACTGCCCATGATTGACAGCTCAACTGGGTGGGCGCATATAAATGACCGCCCCGTTGTGACTCACGTTGAATCGGGCATTCTGCAGATATATCGGTCAGATGTGTAGCCACCTTTACTTCTTGTTTGATCCTAGTGTAAAAGGTAACACTAACTAGAACATCACAGTATAACATACTGTAGCCATTACAGTATAACAGCACACTCGTATAAATAATGTAATGCTACACATAGGGGAGTTTTTACCTTAATTATTTCAATGCATTGTAGTTTTGTTTCAATTCAGGTTCAATTGATAAAAAAGTGCTTTCATGATCCACGTACTTTTTATTTTGTTTCTAAGAAAAACAAAACACAGAACAATTCAATAAAATAAGAATGTCCCTTTGTGTGATTCTCTCTTTATCCCTTAGATCCTCTTTACAGCTGAGACCGAAATATTGGTGACAATTACAGAGCCTTTGCGAGGCTTTTGTCATATCATTGTCACCCGCTGTCCTCCTTTCCGCAGAGCGGTTTCTCCACGGATTTTGCAGAATCCCAGCTATGACTTTGGCTTAACAAAGAAAACCATTTAATTTCATCCCTCATGTGTAGGTTTTTTTTTATTTTTTGTGAAGATAAATACATTTTCCTACTCATGTCGTATCTCTTCTGATGTTCTCCTTTGTCTATGTCTATCCTGGGTTTAATACTATGAAGGGTTATCACAATGCTTTGATGTTTTTATAGAAAGGGAACACTGTACACAAATCTTTCTGCAACTTTCCATTCAGGTTTACAGTGTGCTACATAGTGCCCCTTGAGTAGGCTGAGAGCCTGATATAACTCCTGTGTCCTGGGTACCTTGTCATAGTGGGGGAGATGTACCAAACCTTGGAAAGAGGTAAAGTAGAGAAGTTGCCCGAACCAACCAATCAGCTTCTAACAGTAATTTCGAAGACTGTGAAGCTTTGCGATGCTCTGACCTCTGCTGCTGTTTCCCTTTTGCTCGCTTAGGGGTAAATGTATCAAGCGGTGATAACCTCTTTTTTCAAAAAAGGGTTTAATATCGCCTCTAAAATAAATGAAATGGCTGATCATGGAAAAATGGAAGATGGAACAAGGCGGCCCGGTCTGATGTATCACATTTTCTTTACATCATGTGGACGGCCGGGTGCGTTATCCTGGGGAAGAGATGGCACCAGGATGCATTATGGGAAGAAGGCAGCTGGCGGAGGCAGTTTGATGCCCTGGGCAATGTTCTGCTGGGGAACCTTGGGTCCTGCCATTCATGTGGATGTTACTGTGACACGTACCACCTACCTAATCTTTGTTACAGATGAAGTACAGCCCTTCATGGCAGCGGTATTACCCAATGGCAGTGGCCTCTTTCACATGACAAAAACTGTCCAGGAATGGTTTAAGGAATGTGACAAAGTGTTCTGGGTATTGACTTGACCTCCAAATCACCCAGATCTCTTGTGGGGTCCATGCCACATTTAAGCGATGGCGATGACTGTTGCTGACTATAAGGAGGGCTGGCAGTAAGTAATATAAGGGATATATAGTGTTTTCAGTTGTATCTCCTTCATTGGGTGTCACTTCTGGTCCCGGGGGGGCACGCTGGAGGAGGAGTTACGGGCTGGATTAATTGGCCTGGATATATAGGGTGGCTCTGGGTGATAGGTGTTTGTATGTCCTGTGCTCAGTGGTGGTGTCCTGAAGAAGACCGTGTTTATGTGGTGGAAACGTCGACTTGGAACCCTGAACCTATGATGTGATAAATAAAGTATGTTTTATCTTTGAAACTTGAGAAGCCCTGGTGAGTGCTTTCTGTTTACTGCAAGTATGAAATATATATATAGTGTGGCAGGGACAGCAGTAACTGGTTTACATGTGGAACAGCAGTTGAACATCGATCCAGTCCAGGATTTCTTTAAGGTCAGAGATGAACTACGGCTAGGCTGATTAGTAGCACCAGCTAGCTGATGATGGTCCTGACGGTGAAATAGGCGCCCAGGTTATAGGCCCCGGGTGACTAGTGTTAGGGATCCTGGACTCACTAAAGAATTATATTCCTGTTTGGAAGGTTCTGTGCACCAACCTGTACCCTCTTGCCATGAGAGCACTGCACTTTCCTGTATTCCTGCCCGTGAGCACTGCACTGTCCTGTATTCCTGCCCGTGAGCACTGCACTGTCCTGTGTTCCTGCCCGTGAGCACTGCACTGTCCTGTATTCCTGCCTGTGAGCACTGCACTGTCCTGTATTCCTGTCCGTGAGCACTGCACTGTCCTGTATTCCTGCCCGTGAGCACTGCACTATCCTGTATTCCTGCCCGTGAGCACTGCACTGTCCTGTATTCCTGCCCGTGAACACAGCACTGTCCTGTATTCCTGCCCGTGAGCACTGCACTGTCCTGTACTCCTGCCCGTGAGCACTGCACTGTCCTGTATTCCTGCCCGTGAGCACTGCACTGTCATGAAATCCTGTCTGTGAGCACTGCACTGTCCTGTATTCCTGTCTGTGAGCACTGCACTGTCCTGTATTCCTGCCCGTGAGCACTGCACTGTCCTGCATTCCTGCCGGTGAGCACTGCACTGTCCTGTATTCCTGTCCGTGAGCACTGCACTGTCCTGTATTCCTGTCCGTGAGCACTGCACTGTCCTGTATTCCTGCCCGTGAGCACTGCACTGTTCTGTATTCCTGCCCGTGAACACAGCACTGTCCTGTATTCCTGCCCGTGAGCACTGCACTGTCCTGCATTCCTGCCCGTGAGCACTGCACTGTCCTGCATTCCTGCCCGTGAACACTGCACTGTCCTGTGTTCCCGCCCGTGAGCACTGCACTGTCCTGTGTTCCCGCCCGTGAGCACTGCACTGTCCTGTGTTCCCGCCCGTGAGCACTGCACTGTCCTGTGTTCCCGCCCGTGAGCACTGCACTGTCCTGTGTTCCCGCCCGTGAGCACTGCACTGTCCTGTGTTCCCGCCCGTGAGCGCTGCACTGTCCTGTGTTCCCGCCCGTGAGCGCTGCACTGTCCTGTGTTCCCGCCCGTGAGCGCTGCACTGTCCTGTGTTCCTGCCCGTGAGCGCTGCACTGTCCTGTGTTCCTTCCCGTGAGCGTTGCACTGTCCTGTGTTCCTGCCCGTGAGAGCTGCACTGTCCTGTGTTCCTGCCCGTGAGCGCTGCACTGTCCTGTGTTCCTTCCCGTGAGCGCTGCACTGTCCTGTGTTCCTGCCCGTGAGCGCTGCACTGTCCTGTGTTCCTGCCCGTGAACACTGCACTGTCCTGTGTTCCTGCCCGTGAGCACTGCACTGTCCTGTGTTCCTGCCCGTGAGCACTGCACTGTCCTGTGTTCCTGCCCGTGAGCACTGCACTGTCCTGTGTTCCTATCTGTGAGCACTGCACTGTCCTGTGTTCCTGCCTGTGAGCACTGCACTGTCCTGTATTCCTGCCTGTGAGCACTGCACTGTCCTGTATTCCTGTCTGTGAGCACTGCACTGTCCTGTATTCCTGTCTGTGAGCACTGCACTGTCCTGTATTCCTGTCTGTGAACACTGCACTGTCCTGTATTCCTGTCTGTGAACACTGCACTGTCCTGTGTTCCTGTCTGTGAGCACTGCACTGTCCTGTGTTCCTGTCTGTGAGCACTGCACTGTCCAGTATTCCTGCCCGTGAACACAGCACTGTCCTGTATTCCTGCCCGTGAGCACTGCACTGTCCTGTATTCCTGCCCGTGAGCACTGCACTGTCCTGTGTTCCTGCCCGTGAGCACTGCACTGTCCTGTGTTCCTGCCCGTGAGCACTGCACTGTCCTGTGTTCCTATCTGTGAGCACTGCACTGTCCTGTGTTCCTGCCTGTGAGCACTGCACTGTCCTGTATTCCTGCCTGTGAGCACTGCACTGTCCTGTATTCCTGCCTGTGAACACTGCACTGTCCTGTATTCCTGCCCGTGAGCACTGCACTGTCCTGTATTCCTGCCTGTGAGCACTGCACTGTCCTGTATTCCTGTCCGTGAGCACTGCACTGTCCTGTATTCCTGCCCGTGAGCACTGCACTGTCCTGTATTCCTGCCCGTGAGCACTGCACTGTCCTGTATTCCTGCCCGTGAACACAGCACTGTCCTGTATTCCTGCCCGTGAGCACTGCACTGTCCTGTACTCCTGCCCGTGAGCACTGCACTGTCCTGTATTCCTGCCCGTGAGCACTGCACTGTCATGAAATCCTGTCTGTGAGCACTGCACTGTCCTGTATTCCTGCCCGTGAGCACTGCACTGTCCTGTATTCCTGCCCGTGAGCACTGCACTGTCCTGCATTCCTGCCGGTGAGCACTGCACTGTCCTGTATTCCTGTCCGTGAGCACTGCACTGTCCTGTATTCCTGTCCGTGAGCACTGCACTGTCCTGTATTCCTGCCCGTGAGCACTGCACTGTCCTGCATTCCTGCCCGTGAACACAGCACTGTCCTGCATTCCTGCCCGTGAGCACTGCACTGTCCTGCATTCCTGCCCGTGAGCACTGCACTGTCCTGCATTCCTGCCCGTGAACACTGCACTGTCCTGTGTTCCCGCCCGTGAGCACTGCACTGTCCTGTGTTCCCGCCCGTGAGCACTGCACTGTCCTGTGTTCCCGCCCGTGAGCACTGCACTGTCCTGTGTTCCCGCCCGTGAGCACTGCACTGTCCTGTGTTCCCGCCCGTGAGCACTGCACTGTCCTGTGTTCCCGCCCGTGAGCACTGCACTGTCCTGTGTTCCCGCCCGTGAGCACTGCACTGTCCTGTGTTCCCGCCCGTGAGCGCTGCACTGTCCTGTGTTCCCGCCCGTGAGCGCTGCACTGTCCTGTGTTCCTGCCCGTGAGCGCTGCACTGTCCTGTGTTCCTTCCCGTGAGCGTTGCACTGTCCTGTGTTCCTGCCCGTGAGAGCTGCACTGTCCTGTGTTCCTATCTGTGAGCACTGCACTGTCCTGTGTTCCTGCCTGTGAGCACTGCACTGTCCTGTATTCCTGCCTGTGAGCACTGCACTGTCCTGTATTCCTGTCTGTGAGCACTGCACTGTCCTGTATTCCTGTCTGTGAGCACTGCACTGTCCTGTATTCCTGTCTGTGAACACTGCACTGTCCTGTATTCCTGTCTGTGAACACTGCACTGTCCTGTGTTCCTGTCTGTGAGCACTGCACTGTCCTGTGTTCCTGTCTGTGAGCACTGCACTGTCCAGTATTCCTGTCTGTGAGCACTGCACTGTCCTGTGTTCCTGCCTGTGAACACTGCACTGTCCTGTATTCCTGCCTGTGAGCACTGCACTGTCCTGTATTCCTGTCTGTGAGCACTGCACTGTCCTGTATTCCTGTCTGTGAGCACTGCACTGTCCTGTATTCCTGTCTGTGAACACTGCACTGTCCTGTATTCCTGTCTGTGAACACTGCACTGTCCTGTGTTCCTGTCTGTGAGCACTGCACTGTCCTGTGTTCCTGCCTGTGAGCACTGCACTGTCCTGTATTCCTGCCTGTGAGCACTGCACTGTCCTGTATTCCTGTCTGTGAGCACTGCACTGTCCAGTATTCCTGTCTGTGAGCACTGCACTGTCCTGTATTCCTGTCTGTGAACACTGCACTGTCCTGTATTCCTGTGAGCACTGCACTGTCCTGTATTCCTGTCTGTGAGCACTGCACTGTCCTGTATTCCTGTCTGTGAACACTGCACTGTCCTGTATTCCTGTCTGTGAACACTGCACTGTCCTGTATTCCTGCCTGTGAGCACTGCACTGTCCTGTGTTCCTGCCCGTGAGCACTGCACTGTCCTGTGTTCCTGCCCGTGAGCACTGCACTGTCCTGTGTTCCTGCCCGTGAGCACTGCACTGTCCTGTGATCCTGCCCGTGAGCACTGCACTGTCCTGTATTCCTGTCTGTGAGCACTGCACTGTCCTGTATTCCTGCCTGTGAGCACTGCACTGTCCTGTATTCCTGCCTGTGAGCACTGCACTGACCTGTATTCCTGCCCGTGAGCACTGCACTGTCCTGTATTCCTGCCTGTGAGCACTGCACTGTCTTGTATTCCTGTCTGTGAGCACTGCACTGTCCTGTATTCCTGCCTGTGAGCACTGCACTGTCCTGTATTCCTGCCCGTGAGCACTGCACTGTCCTGTATTCCTGCCTGGGAGCACTGCACTGTCCTGTATTCCTGTCTGTGAGCACTGCACTGTCTTGTATTCCTGACTGTGAGCACTGCACTGTCCTGTATTCCTGTCTGTGGTGAGGAAATAAACATCTGTTGGATTTTACCCGGTCTATGTGATTCTTGTCATATATATATATATATATATATATATAATATATACATACGATTACGTACATGGACGTAACATCTGTTTACACTTTATCACAGTTTCCTGCCTCCTCGCAATCCTAGGTGTTGTTATAGTTAGTGGAAGTGTCTAGCACTGTAGCAAAGTCGGTTGTGCCCAAGTTTTACCTTCGCGCGGGGGTATTATAAAAGACATCGCTGGGGTATTATTATAGACATCGCTGGGGTATTATTATAGACATCGCTGGGGTATTATTAAAGACATCGCTGGGGTATTATTATAGACATCGCTGGGGTATTATTATAGACATCGCTGGGGTATTATTAAAGACATTGCTGGGGTATTATTATAGACATCGCTGGGGTATTATTATAAACATCGCTGGGGTAGTATTAAAGACATCGCTGGGGTATTATTATAGACATCGCTGAGGTTTTAATATAGACATCGCTGGGGTATTATTAAAGACATCGCTGGGGTATTATTAAAGACATCACTGGGGTATTATTAAAGGCATCGCTGGGGTATTATTAAAGACATCGCTGGGGTATTATTATAGACATCGCTGGTGTATTATTAAAGACATCGCTGGTGTATTATTAAAGGCATCGCTGGGGTATTATTATAGACATCGCTGGTTTATTATTAAAGACATCGCTGGTGTATTATTAAAGGCATCGCTGGGGTATTATTATAGACATCGCTGGGGTATTATTAAAGAAATCGCTGGGGTATTATTAAAGACATCGCTGGGGTATTATTAAAGACATCGCTGGGGTATTTTTATAGACATCGCTGGAATATTATTAAAGACATCGCTGGGGTATTATTAAAGGCATCGCTGGGGTATAATTAAAGGCATCGCTGGGGTATTATTATAGACATCGCTGGGGTATTATTAAAGAAATCGCTGGGGTATTATTAAATTAATCGCTGGGGTATTATTAAAGGCATCGCTGGGGTATTATTAAAGACAGCGCTGGGGTATTATTAAATGCATCGCTGGGGTATTATTAAAGGCATCGCTGGGGTATTATTATAGACATCGCTGGTGTATTGTTAAAGACATCGCTGGGGTATTGTTAAAGACATCGCTAAAGTGTTATTAAAGACATCGCTGGGGTATTATTAAACACATTGCTGGGGTATTATTAAAGACATCGCTGGGGTATTATTAAAGACATCGCTAAAGTATTATTAAAGACATTGCTGGGGTATTATTAAAGACATCGCTGGGGTATTATTATAGACTTCGCTGGGGTATTATTAAAGACATCGCTGGGGTAATATTATAGACATCGCTGGGGTATTATTAAGGACATCGCTGGGGTATTATTAAAGACATCGCTGGGTTATTATTATAGACATCGCTGGGGTATTATTATAGACATCGCTGGGGTAGTATTATAGACATCGCTGGGGTATTATTAAAGACATCGCTGAGGTATTATTAAAGGCATCGCTGGGGTATTATTAAAGGCATCTCTAAGGTATTATTAAAGGCATCGCTGGGGTATTATTAAAGACATCGCTGGGGTATTATTATAGACATCGCTGGGGTATTATTATAGACATTGCTGGGGTATTATTAAAGACATCGCTGGGGTAATATTATAGACATCGCTGGGGTATTATTAAAGACATCGCTGGGGTATTATTATAGACATCGCTGGGGTATTATTATAGACATCGCTGGGGTATTATTAAAGACATCGCTGTTGTATTATTAAAGACATCGCTGGGGTATTATTAAAGACATCTCTGGGGTATTATTAATTGCATCGCTGGGGTATTATTAAAGACATCGCTGGGGTATTATTAAAGACATCGCTGGGGTATTATTATAGACATCGCTGGGGTATTATTAAAGACATCGCTGTTGTATTATTAAAAACATCGCTGTTGTATTATTAAAGACATCGCTGGGGTATTATTATAGACATCGCTGGGGTATTATTATAGATATCGCTGGGGTATTATTAAAGGCATCGCTGGGGTATTATTATAGACATCGTTGGGGTATTATTAAAGACATCGCCGGGGTATTATTAAAGACATCGCTGGGGTATTAAAGGCATCGCTGGGGTATTATTAAGACATCGCTGGGGTATTATTATAGACATCGCTGGGGTATTATTATCGACATCGCTGGGGTATTATTAAAGACATCGCTGAGGTATTATTTAAGACATCGCTGGGGTATTATTAAAGACATCGCTGGGGTATTATTAAATACATCGCTGGGGTATTATTATAGACATCGCTGGGGTATTATTAAAGACATCGCTGGGGTATTATTAAAGACATCGCTGGGGTATTATTAAAGATATCGCTGGGGTATGATTATAGGCATCGCTGGGGTATTATTATAGACATCGCTGGGGTAGTAGTATTGGCATCGCTGGGGTATTATTAAAGACATCGCTGGGGTATTATTGTAGACATCGCTGGGGTATTATTATAGACATCGCTGGGGTACTATTATAGACATGGCTGGGGTATTATTATAGACATCACTGGGGTATTATTATAGACATCACTGGGGTATTATTATAGACATCGCTGGGGTATTATTATAGACATGGCTGGGGTATTATTATAGACATCGCTGGGGTATTATTATAGACATCGCTGGGGTATTATTATAGACATCTCTGGGGTATTATTATAGACATCGCTGGGGTATTATTATAGACATCTCTGGGGTATTATTATAGACATCGCTGGGGTATTATTATAGACATCGCTGGGGTATTATTATAGACATCTCTGGGGTATTATTAAAGACATCGCTGGGGTATTATTAAAGACATCGCTGGGGTATTATTATAGACATCACTGGGGTATTATTATAGATATCGCTGGGGTATTATTAAGACATCGCTGGGGTATTATTATAGACATCACTGGGGTATTATTATAGACATCGCTGGGGTATTATTAAAGACATCGTTGCGGTATTATTAAGACATCGCTGGGGTATTATTATAGACATCGCTGGGGTATTATTATAGACATCGCTGGGGTAATATTAAAGACATCGCTGAGGTATTATTAAAGACATCGCTGGGGTATTATTAAAGACATCGCTGGGGTATTATTATAGACATCGCTGGGGTATTATTAAAGACATCGTTGGGTTATTATTATAGTCATCGCTGGGGTATTATTGTAGACATCGCTGGGGTATTATTATAGACATAGCTGGGGTATTATTAAGACATCGCTGGGGTATTATTATAGACATCACTGAGGTATTATTAAAGATATCGCTGGGGTATTATTAAAGACATCGCTGGGGTATTATTTAAGACATCGCTGGGGTATTATTAATTGCATTGCTGGGGTATTATTGTAGACATCGCTGGGGTATTATTATCGACATCGCTGGGCTATTATTAAAGACATCGCTGGGGTATTATTTAAGACATCGCTGGGGTATTATTAAAGACATCGCTGGGGTATTATTAAATACATCGCTGGGGTATTATTATAGACATCGCTGGGGTATTATTAAAGACATCGCTGGGGTATTATTAAAGACATCGCTGGGGTATTATTAAATACATCGCTGGAGTATTATTAAAGACATCGCTGGTGTATTATTAAAGGCATCGCTGGGGTATTATTATTGGCATCGCTGGGGTATTATTATAGACATCGCTGGGGTAGTTGTATTGACATCGCTGGGGTATTATTAAATACATCGCTGGGGTATTATTGTAGACATCGCTCTGGTACTATTATAGACATCGCTGGGGTACTATTATAGACATCTCTGGGGTATTATTAAAGACATCGCTGGGGTATTATTATAGACATCGCTGGGGTATTATTAAAGACATCGTTGGGGTATTATTATAGTCATCGCTGGGGTATTATTGTAGACATCGCTGGGGTATTAATAAAGGTATCGCTGGGGTATTATTAAAGACATCGCTGAAGAATTATTAAAGACATCGCTGGGGTATTATTATAGACATCGCTGGGGTATTATTATAGACATCGCAGGGGTATTATTAAAGACATCGCTGGGGTATTATTAAGACATCGCTGGGGTATTATTATAGACATCGCTGGGGTATTATTAAAGACATCGTTGGGGTATTATTATAGTCATCGCTGGGGTATTATTGTAGACATCGCTGGGGTACTATTATAGACATCGCTGGGGTATTATTGTAGACATCGCTGAAGTATTATTATAGACATCGCTGGGGTATTATTATAGACATCGCTGGGGTATTATTATAGACATCACTGAGGTATTATTAAAGACATCGCTGGGGTATTATTAATTGCATCGCTGGGGTATTATTAAAGACATCGCTGGGGTATTATTAAAGACATCGCTGGGGTATTATTATAGACATCGCTGGGGTATTATTAAAGACATCGCTGTTGTATTATTAAAGACATCGCTGGGGTATTATTATAGACATCACTGGGGTATTATTATAGATATCGCTGGGGTATTATTATAGACATCGCTGGGGTATTATTAAAGACATCGCTGGGGTATTATTAAAGACATCGCTGGGGTATTAAAGGCATCGCTGGGGTATTATTAAGACATCGCTTGGGTATTATTAATGCATCGCTGGGGTATTATTATAGACATCACTGGGGTATTATTATAGACATCGCTGGGGTATTATTATAGACATCGCTGGGATATTATTATAGACATCGCTGGGGTATTATTATAGACATCGCTGGGGTATTATTAAGACATCGCTTGGGTATTATTAATGCATCGCTGGGGTATTATTATAGACATCGCTGGGGTATTATTATAGACATCGCTGGGGTATTATTAAATACATCGCTGGGGTATTATTGTAGACATCGCTGGGGTATTATTATAGACATCGCTGGGGTATTATTAAAGACATCGTTGGGGTATTATTATAGTCATCGCTGGGGTATTATTGTAGACATCGCTGGGGTATTAATAAAGGTATCGCTGGGGTATTATTAAAGACATCGCTGAAGAATTATTAAAGACATCGCTGGGGTATTATTATAGACATCACTGGGGTATTATTATAGACATCGCAGGGGTATTATTAAAGACATCGCTGGGGTATTATTAAGACATCGCTGGGGTATTATTATAGACATCGCTGGGGTATTATTAAAGACATCGTTGGGGTATTATTATAGTCATCGCTGGGGTATTATTGTAGACATCGCTGGGGTATTATTATAGACATAGCTGGGGTATTATTATAGACATCACTGAGGTATTATTAAAGACATCGCTGGGGTATTATTGAAGACATCACTGGGGTATTATTAATTGCATCGCTGGGGTATTATTAAAGACATCGCTGGGGTATTATTAAAGACATCGCTGGGGTATTATTATAGACATCGCTGGGGTATTATTAAAGACATCGCTGTTGTATTATTAAAGACATCGCTGGGGTATTATTATAGACATCACTGGGGTATTATTATAGATATCGCTGGGGTATTATTATAGACATAGCTGGGTTATTATTAAAGACATCGCTGGGGTATTATTAAAGACATCGCTGGGGTATTAAAGGCATCGCTGGGGTATTATTAAGACATCGCTGGGGTATTATTAATGCATCGCTGGGGTATTATTATAGACATCACTGGGGTATTATTATAGACATCGCTGGGGTATTATTATAGACATCGCTGGGGTATTATTAAATACATCGCTGGGGTATTATTGTAGACATCGCTGGGGTATTATTAAAGACATCGCTGGGGTATTATTATAGACATCGCTGGGGTAATATTATAGATATCGCTTGGGTATTATTAAAGACATCGCTGGGGTATTATTATAGACATCGCTGGGGAATTATTAAATACATCGCTGGGGTATTATTATAGACATCGCTGGGGTATTATTAAAGACATCGCTGGGGTATTATTAAAGACATCGCTGGGGTATTATAAAATACATCGCTGGAGTATTATTAAAGACATCGCTGGTGTATTATTAAAGGCATCGCTGGGGTATTATTATAGACATCGCTGGGGTAGTAGTATTGACATCGCTGGGGTATTATTAAAGACATCGCTGGGGTATTATTATAGACATCGCTGGGGTAGTAGTATTGACATCGCTGGGGTATTATTAAATACATCGCTGGGGTATTATTGTAGACATCGCTGGGGTATTATTAAAGACATCGCTGGGGTAATATTATAGATATCGCTGGGGTATTATTAAAGACATCGCTGGGGTATTATTAAAGACATCGCTGGGGTATTATTAAAGACATCGCTGGGGTATTATTACAGACATCGCTGGGGTATTATTAAAGACATCGCTGGGGTATTATTAAAGACATCGCTGGGGTATTATTATAGACATCGCTGGGGTATTATTATAGACATCGCTGGGGTATTATTAAAGACATCGCTGGGGTATTATTAAAGACATCGCTGGGGTATTATTATAGACATCGCTGGGGTATTATTATAGATATCGCTGGGGTATTATTAAAGACATCGCTGGGGTATTATTAAAGACATCGCTGGGGTATTATTATAGTCATCGCTGCGGTATTATTAAAGACATCGCTGGGGTATTATTAAAGACATCGCTGGGGTATTATTATAGACATCGCTGGGGTATTATTAAAGACATCGCTGAGGTATTATTATAGATATCGCTGGGGTATTATTAAAGACATCGCTGGGGTATTATTATAGACATCGCTGGGGTATTATTATAGATATCGCTGGGGTATTATTAAAGACATCGCTGGGGTATTATTATAGACATCGCTGGGGTATTATTATAGATATCGCTGGGGTATTATTAAAGACATCGCTGGGGTATTATTATAGACATCGCTGGGGTATTATTAAAGACATCGTTGGGGTATTATTATAGTCATCGCTGGGGTATTATTAAAGACATCGCTGGGGTATTATTATAGTCATCGCTGGGGTATTATTGTAGACATCGCTGGAGTATTATTATAGTCATCGCTGGGGTATTATTAAAGGCATCGCTGGGGTATTATTAAAGACATCGCTGGGGTATTATTAAAGACATCGCTGAAGATTTATTAAAGACATCGCTGGGGTATTATTATAGACATCGCTGGGGTATTATTAAAGACATCGCTGGGGTATTATTAAGACATCGCTGGGGTATTATTATAGACATCGCTGGGGTATTATTAAAGACATCGCTGAGGTATTATTAAAGACATCGCTGGGGTATTATTAAAGACATCGCTGGGGTATTATTAAAGACATCGTTGGGGTATTATTATAGTCATCGCTGGGGTATTATTATAGACATCGCTGGGGTACTATTATAGACATCGCTGGGGTATTATTGTAGACATCGCTGGGGTATTATTAAAGGCATCGCTGGGGTATTATTAAAGACATCGCTGGGGTATTATTAAGACATCGCTTGGGTATTATTAATGCATCGCTGGGGTATTATTATAGACATCGCTGGGGTATTATTATAGACATCGCTGGGGTATTATTAAATACATCGCTGGGGTATTATTGTAGACATCGCTGGGGTATTATTATAGACATCGCTGGGGTATTATTAAAGACATCGTTGGGGTATTATTATAGTCATCGCTGGGGTATTATTGTAGACATCGCTGGGGTATTAATAAAGGTATCGCTGGGGTATTATTAAAGACATCGCTGAAGAATTATTAAAGACATCGCTGGGGTATTATTATAGACATCACTGGGGTATTATTATAGACATCGCAGGGGTATTATTAAAGACATCGCTGGGGTATTATTAAGACATCGCTGGGGTATTATTATAGACATCGCTGGGGTATTATTAAAGACATAGTTGGGGTATTATTATAGTCATCGCTGGGGTATTATTGTAGACATCGCTGGGGTATTATTATAGACATAGCTGGGGTATTATTATAGACATCACTGAGGTATTATTAAAGACATCGCTGGGGTATTATTGAAGACATCACTGGGGTATTATTAATTGCATCGCTGGGGTATTATTAAAGACATCGCTGGGGTATTATTAAAGACATCGCTGGGGTATTATTATAGACATCGCTGGGGTATTATTAAAGACATCGCTGTTGTATTATTAAAGACATCGCTGGGGTATTATTATAGACATCACTGGGGTATTATTATAGATATCGCTGGGGTATTATTATAGACATCGCTGGGTTATTATTAAAGACATCGCTGGGGTATTATTAAAGACATCGCTGGGGTATTAAAGGCATCGCTGGGGTATTATTAAGACATCGCTGGGGTATTATTAATGCATCGCTGGGGTATTATTATAGACATCACTGGGGTATTATTATAGACATCGCTGGGGTATTATTATAGACATCGCTGGGTATTATTAAATACATCGCTGGGGTATTATTGTAGACATCGCTGGGGTATTATTAAAGACATCGCTGGGGTATTATTATAGACATCGCTGGGGTAATATTATAGATATCGCTTGGGTATTATTAAAGACATCGCTGGGGTATTATTATAGACATCGCTGGGGAATTATTAAATACATCGCTGGGGTATTATTATAGACATCGCTGGGGTATTATTAAAGACATCGCTGGGGTATTATTAAAGACATCGCTGGGGTATTATAAAATACATCGCTGGAGTATTATTAAAGACATCGCTGGTGTATTATTAAAGGCATCGCTGGGGTATTATTATAGACATCGCTGGGGTAGTAGTATTGACATCGCTGGGGTATTATTAAAGACATCGCTGGGGTATTATTATAGACATCACTGGGGTAGTAGTATTGACATCGCTGGGGTATTATTAAATACATCGCTGGGGTATTATTGTAGACATCGCTGGGGTATTATTAAAGACATCGCTGGGGTAATATTATAGATATCGCTGGGGTATTATTAAAGACATCGCTGGGGTATTATTAAAGACATCGCTGGGGTATTATTAAAGACATCGCTGGGGTATTATTACAGACATCGCTGGGGTATTATTAAAGACATCGCTGGGTATTATTAAAGACATCGCTGGGGTATTATTATAGACATCGCTGGGGTATTATTATAGACATCGCTGGGGTATTATTAAAGACATCGCTGGGGTATTATTAAAGACATCGCTGGGGTATTATTATAGACATCGCTGGGTATTATTATAGATATCGCTGGGGTATTATTAAAGACATCGCTGGGGTATTATTAAAGACATCGCTGGGGTATTATTATAGTCATCGCTGCGGTATTATTAAAGACATCGCTGGGGTATTATTAAAGACATCGCTGGGGTATTATTATAGACATCGCTGGGGTATTATTAAAGACATCGCTGAGGTATTATTATAGATATCGCTGGGGTATTATTAAAGACATCGCTGGGGTATTATTAAAGACATCGCTGGGGTATTAAAGGCATAGCTGGGGTATTATTAAGACATCGCTGGGGTATTATTAATGCATCGCTGGGGTATTATTATAGACATCACTGGGGTATTATTATAGACATCGCTGGGGTATTATTATAGACATCGCTGGGGTATTATTAAATACATCGCTGGGGTATTATTGTAGACATCGCTGGGGTATTATTAAAGACATCGCTGGGGTATTATTATAGACATCGCTGGGGTAATATTATAGATATCGCTTGGGTATTATTAAAGACATCGCTGGGGTATTATTATAGACATCGCTGGGGAATTATTAAATACATCGCTGGGGTATTATTATAGACATCGCTGGGGTATTATTAAAGACATCGCTGGGGTATTATTAAAGACATCGCTGGGGTATTATAAAATACATCGCTGGAGTATTATTAAAGACATCGCTGGTGTATTATTAAAGGCATCGCTGGGGTATTATTATAGACATCGCTGGGGTAGTAGTATTGACATCGCTGGGGTATTATTAAAGACATCGCTGGGGTATTATTATAGACATCGCTGGGGTAGTAGTATTGACATCGCTGGGGTATTATTAAATACATCGCTGGGGTATTATTGTAGACATCGCTGGGGTATTATTAAAGACATCGCTGGGGTAATATTATAGATATCGCTGGGGTATTATTAAAGACATCGCTGGGGTATTATTAAAGACATCGCTGGGGTATTATTAAAGACATCGCTGGGGTATTATTACAGACATCGCTGGGGTATTATTAAAGACATCGCTGGGGTATTATTAAAGACATCGCTGGGGTATTATTATAGACATCGCTGGGGTATTATTATAGACATCGCTGGGGTATTATTAAAGACATCGCTGGGGTATTATTAAAGACATCGCTGGGGTATTATTATAGACATCGCTGGGGTATTATTATAGATATCGCTGGGGTATTATTAAAGACATCGCTGGGGTATTATTAAAGACATCGCTGGGGTATTATTATAGTCATCGCTGCGGTATTATTAAAGACATCGCTGGGGTATTATTAAAGACATCGCTGGGGTATTATTATAGACATCGCTGGGGTATTATTAAAGACATCGCTGAGGTATTATTATAGATATCGCTGGGGTATTATTAAAGACATCGCTGGGGTATTATTATAGACATCGCTGGGGTATTATTATAGATATCGCTGGGGTATTATTAAAGACATCGCTGGGGTATTATTATAGACATCGCTGGGGTATTATTATAGATATCGCTGGGGTATTATTAAAGACATCGCTGGGGTATTATTATAGACATCGCTGGGGTATTATTAAAGACATCGTTGGGGTATTATTATAGTCATCGCTGGGGTATTATTAAAGACATCGCTGGGGTATTATTATAGTCATCGCTGGGGTATTATTGTAGACATCGCTGGGGTATTATTATAGTCATCGCTGGGGTATTATTAAAGGCATCGCTGGGGTATTATTGTAGACATCGCTGGGGTATTATTATAGACATCGCTGGGGTATTATTAAAGACATCGTTGGGGTATTATTATAGTCATCGCTGGGGTATTATTGTAGACATCGCTGGGGTATTAATAAAGGTATCGCTGGGGTATTATTAAAGACATCGCTGAAGAATTATTAAAGACATCGCTGGGGTATTATTATAGACATCACTGGGGTATTATTATAGACATCGCAGGGGTATTATTAAAGACATCGCTGGGGTATTATTAAGACATCGCTGGGGTATTATTATAGACATCGCTGGGGTATTATTAAAGACATAGTTGGGGTATTATTATAGTCATCGCTGGGGTATTATTGTAGACATCGCTGGGGTATTATTATAGACATAGCTGGGGTATTATTATAGACATCACTGAGGTATTATTAAAGACATCGCTGGGGTATTATTGAAGACATCACTGGGGTATTATTAATTGCATCGCTGGGGTATTATTAAAGACATCGCTGGGGTATTATTAAAGACATCGCTGGGGTATTATTATAGACATCGCTGGGGTATTATTAAAGACATCGCTGTTGTATTATTAAAGACATCGCTGGGGTATTATTATAGACATCACTGGGGTATTATTATAGATATCGCTGGGGTATTATTATAGACATCGCTGGGTTATTATTAAAGACATCGCTGGGGTATTATTAAAGACATCGCTGGGGTATTAAAGGCATCGCTGGGGTATTATTAAGACATCGCTGGGGTATTATTAATGCATCGCTGGGGTATTATTATAGACATCACTGGGGTATTATTATAGACATCGCTGGGGTATTATTATAGACATCGCTGGGTATTATTAAATACATCGCTGGGGTATTATTGTAGACATCGCTGGGGTATTATTAAAGACATCGCTGGGGTATTATTATAGACATCGCTGGGGTAATATTATAGATATCGCTTGGGTATTATTAAAGACATCGCTGGGGTATTATTATAGACATCGCTGGGGAATTATTAAATACATCGCTGGGGTATTATTATAGACATCGCTGGGGTATTATTAAAGACATCGCTGGGGTATTATTAAAGACATCGCTGGGGTATTATAAAATACATCGCTGGAGTATTATTAAAGACATCGCTGGTGTATTATTAAAGGCATCGCTGGGGTATTATTATAGACATCGCTGGGGTAGTAGTATTGACATCGCTGGGGTATTATTAAAGACATCGCTGGGGTATTATTATAGACATCGCTGGGGTAGTAGTATTGACATCGCTGGGGTATTATTAAATACATCGCTGGGGTATTATTGTAGACATCGCTGGGGTATTATTAAAGACATCGCTGGGGTAATATTATAGATATCGCTGGGGTATTATTAAAGACATCGCTGGGGTATTATTAAAGACATCGCTGGGGTATTATTAAAGACATCGCTGGGGTATTATTACAGACATCGCTGGGGTATTATTAAAGACATCGCTGGGGTATTATTAAAGACATCGCTGGGGTATTATTATAGACATCGCTGGGGTATTATTATAGACATCGCTGGGGTATTATTAAAGACATCGCTGGGGTATTATTAAAGACATCGCTGGGGTATTATTATAGACATCGCTGGGGTATTATTATAGATATCGCTGGGGTATTATTAAAGACATCGCTGGGGTATTATTAAAGACATCGCTGGGGTATTATTATAGTCATCGCTGCGGTATTATTAAAGACATCGCTGGGGTATTATTAAAGACATCGCTGGGGTATTATTATAGACATCGCTGGGGTATTATTAAAGACATCGCTGAGGTATTATTATAGATATCGCTGGGGTATTATTAAAGACATCGCTGGGGTATTATTATAGACATCGCTGGGGTATTATTATAGATATCGCTGGGGTATTATTAAAGACATCGCTGGGGTATTATTATAGACATCGCTGGGGTATTATTATAGATATCGCTGGGGTATTATTAAAGACATCGCTGGGGTATTATTATAGACATCGCTGGGGTATTATTAAAGACATCGTTGGGGTATTATTATAGTCATCGCTGGGGTATTATTAAAGACATCGCTGGGGTATTATTATAGTCATCGCTGGGGTATTATTGTAGACATCGCTGGGGTATTATTATAGTCATCGCTGGGGTATTATTAAAGGCATCGCTGGGGTATTATTAAAGACATCGCTGGGGTATTATTAAAGACATCGCTGAA
Source organism: Taudactylus pleione (assembly GCA_031769625.1). Classification (NCBI taxonomy): domain Eukaryota; kingdom Metazoa; phylum Chordata; class Amphibia; order Anura; family Myobatrachidae; genus Taudactylus; species Taudactylus pleione. Next base: position 67,076 of record JAUIMM010000894.1, on the reverse strand, counting down.
GATTTATTAAAGACATCGCTGGGGTATTATTATAGACATCGCTGGGGTATTATTAAAGACATCGCTGGGGTATTATTAAGACATCGCTGGGGTATTATTATAGACATCGCTGGGGTATTATTAAAGACATCGCTGAGGTATTATTAAAGACATCGCTGGGGTATTATTAAAGACATCGCTGGGGTATTATTAAAGACATCGTTGGGGTATTATTATAGTCATCGCTGGGGTATTATTATAGACATCGCTGGGGTACTATTATAGACATCGCTGTGGTATTATTGTAGACATCGCTGGGGTATTATTAAAGGCATCGCTGGGGTATTATTAAAGACATCGCTGGGGTATTATTATAGACATCGCTGGGGTATTATTAAAGGCATCGCTGGGGTATTATTATAGACATCGCTGGGGTATTATTATAGACATCGCAGGGGTATTATTATAGACATCACTGGGGTATTATTATAGACATCGCTGGGGTATTATTAAAGACATCGCTGGGGTATTATTAAAGACATCGCTGGGGTAATATTATAGACATCGCTGGGGTATTATTAAAGACATCGCTGGGGTATTATTAAAGATATCGCTGGGTTATTATTATAGACATCGCTGGGGTATTATTATAGACATCGCTGGGGTAGTATTATAGACATCGCTGGGGTATTATTAAAGACATCGCTGAGGTATTATTATAGACATCACTGGGGTATTATTATAGACATCGCTGGGGTATTATTAAAGACATCGCTGGGGTATTATTAAAGACATCGCTGGGGTATTATTATAGACATCGCTGGGGTATTATTAAAGACATCGCTGGGGTATTATTATAGTCATCGCTGGGGTATTATTATAGACATCACTGGGGTATTATTATAGTCATCGCTGGGGTACTATTATAGACATCGCTGGGGTACTATTATAGACATCGCTGGGGTATTATTGTAGACATCGCTGGGGTATTATTAAAGGCATCGCTGGGGTATTATTAAAGACATCGTTGGGGTATTATTATAGTCATCGCTGGGGTATTATTATAGACATCGCTGGGGTACTATTATAGACATCGCTGGGGTATTATTGTAGACATCGCTGGGGTATTATTAAAGACATCGCTGGGGTATTATTAAAGGCATCGCTGGGGTATTATTATAGACATCGCTGGGGTATTATTAAAGACATCGCTGGGGTATTATTAAGACATCGCTGGGGTATTATTATAGACATCGCTGGGGTATTATTAAAGACATCGCTGAGGTATTATTAAAGACATCGCTGGGGTATTATTATAGACATCGCTTGGGTATTATTAAAGACATCGCTGGGGTAATATTATAGACATCGCTGGGGTATTATTAAAGACATCGCTGGGGTATTATTAAAGACATCGCTGGGTTATTATTATAGACATCGCTGGGGTATTATTATAGACATCGCTGGGGTAGTATTATAGACATCGCTGGGGTATTATTAAAGACATCGCTGAGGTATTATTAAAGGCATCTCTAAGGTATTATTAAAGGCATCGCTGTGGTATTATTAAAGGCATCGCTGGGGTATTATTAAAGGCATCTCTAAGGTATTATTAAAGGCATCGCTGGGGTATTATTATAGACATCGCTGGGGTATTATTATAGACATCGCAGGGGTATTATTATAGAAATCGCTCGGGTATTATTAAAGACATCGCTGGGGTATTATTATAGACATCGCTGGGGTATTATTATAGTCATCGCTTGGGTATTATTAAAGACATCGCTGGGGTATTATTAAAGACATCGCTGGGGTATTATTAAAGACATCGCTGAGGTATTATTAAAGACATCGCTGTGGTATTATTAAAGACATCGCTGGGGTATTATTATAGACATCGCTGGGGTATTATTATAGACATCGCTGGGGTATTATTAAAGATATCGCTGGGGTAAAATTATAGACATCGCTGGGGTATTAATAAAGACATCGCTGGGGTATTATTAAAGACATCGCTGGGGTATTATTATAGACATCGCTGGGGTATTATTATAGACATCACTGAGGTATTATTAAAGACATCGCTGTGGTATTATTATAGACATCGCTGGGGTATTATTATTTGCATCGCTGGGGTATTATTAAAGACATTGCTGGGGTATTATTAAAGACATCGCTGGGGTATTATTATAGACATCACTGAGGTATTATTAAAGACATCGCTGTGGTATTATTATAGACATCGCTGGGGTATTATTATTTGCATCGCTGGGGTATTATTAAAGACATTGCTGGGGTATTATTAAAGACATCGCTGGGGTATTATTATAGACATCGCTGGGGTATTATTAAAGACATCGCTGTTGTATTATTAAAGACATCGCTGGGATATTAATTTAGACATCGCTGGGGTATTATTATAGATATCGCTGGGGTATTATTAAAGGCATCGCTGGGGTATTATTATAGACATCGTTGGGGTATTATTAAAGACATTGCCGGGGTATTATTAAAGACATCGCTGGGGTATTAAAGGCTTCGCTGGGGTATTATTAAGACATTGCTGGGGTATTATTATCGACATCACTGGGGTATTATTAAAGACATCACTGGGGTATTATTAAAGGCATCGCTGGGGTATTATTATAGACATCGTTGGGGTATTATTAAAGACATTGCCGGGGTATTATTAAAGACATCGCTGGGGTATTAAAGGCTTCGCTGGGGTATTATTAAGACATTGCTGGGGTATTATTATCGACATCACTGGGGTATTATTAAAGACATTGCCGGGGTATTATTAAAGACATCGCTGGGGTATTAAAGGCTTCGCTGGGGTATTATTAAGACATTGCTGGGGTATTATTATCGACATCGCTGGGGTATTATTAAATACATCGCTGGGGTATTATTATAGACATCGCTGGGGTATTATTAAAGACATCGCTGGGGTATTATTAAAGACATCGCTGGGGTATTATTAAAGACATCGCTGGAGTATTATTAAATACATCGCTGGAGTATTATTAAAGACATCGCTGGTGTATTATTAAAGGCATCGCTGGGGTATTATTATAGGCATCGCTGGGGTATTATTATAGACATCGCTGGGGTAATATTATAGACATCGCTGGGGTATTATTATAGACATCGCTGGGGTAATATTGTAGACATCTCTGGGGTATTATTAAAGACATCGCTGGGGTGTTATTAAAGACATCGCTGAAGAATTATTAAAGACATCGCTGGGGTATTATTATAGACATCGCTGGGGTATTATTAAAGACATCGCTGTTGTATTATTAAAGACATCGCTGGGGTATTATTATAGACATCGCTGGGGTATTATTATAGATATCGCTGGGGTATTATTAAAGGCATCGCTGGGGTATTATTATAGATATCGCTGGGGTATTATTAAAGACATCGCTGGGGTATTATTAAAGACATCGCTGGGGTATTAAAGGCAACGCTGGGGTATTATTAAGACATCGCGGGGGTATTATTATAGACATCTCTGGGGTATTATTATAGACATCGCTGGGGTATTATTAAAGACATCGCTTGGGTAATATTTAAGACATCGCTGGGGTATTATTAAAGACATCGCTGGGGTATTATTAAATACATCGCTGGGGTATTATTATAGACATCGCTGGGGTATTATTAAAGACATTGCTGGGGTATTATTAAAGACATCGCTGGGGTATTATTATAGACATCGCTGGGGTAGTAGTATTGACATCGCTGGGGTATTATTAAATACATCGCTGGGGTATTATTATAGACATCGCTGGGGTACTATTATAGACATCGCTGGGGTACTATTATAGACATCGCTTGGGTAATATTATCAATATCGCTGGGGTATTATTATAGACATCGCTGGGGTATTATTAAAGACATCGCTGGGGTATTATTAAAGGCATCACTGGGGTATTATTAAAGACATCGCTGGGGTATTATTAAAGACATCGCTGGGGTATTATTAAAGACATCGCTGGGGTATTATTAAAGACATCGCTGGGGTATTTTTATAGACATCGCTGGGGTATTATTAAAGACATCGTTGGGGTATTATTATAGTCATCGCTGGGGTATTATTGTTGACATCGCTGGGGTATTATTAAAGGCATCGCTGGGGTATTATTAAAGACATCGCTGAAGTATTATTAAAGACATCGCTGGGGTATTATTATAGACATCGCTGGGGCATTATTAAAGACATCGCTGGGGTATTATTAAGACATCGCTGGGGTATTATTATAGACATCGCTGCGGTATTATTATTGACATCGCTGGGGTATTATTATAGACATCGCTGGGGTATTATTATAGACATCGCTGGGCTATTATTAAAGACATCGCTGGGGTATTATTAAAGGCATCGCTGGGGTATTATTAAAGACATCGCTGGGGTATTATTAAAGGCATCGCTGGGGTATTATTATAGACATCGCTGGGGTATTATTAAAGACATCGCTGGGGTATTATTATAGACATCGCTGGGGTATTATTAAAGACATCGCTGGGGTATTATTAAAGGCATCGCTGGGGTATTATTAAAGACATCGCTGAAGAATTATTAAAGACATCGCTGGGGTATTATTAAGACATCGCTGGGGTATTATTATAGATATCGCTGGGGTATTATTAAAGGCATCGCTGGGGTATTATTAAAGACATCGCTGGGGTATTATTAAAGGCATCACTGGGGTATTATTAAAGACATCGCTGGGGTATTATTAAAGACATCGCTGGGGTATTATTATAGACATCGCTGGGGTATTATTAAAGACATCGCTGGGGTATTATTAAAGGCATCGCTGGGGTATTATTAAAGACATCGCTGAAGAATTATTAAAGACATCGCTGGGGTATTATTAAGACATCGCTGAAGAATTATTAAAGACATCGCTGGGGTATTATTATAGACATCGCTGGGGTATTATTATAGACATCGCTGGGGTATTATTAAAGACATCGCTGGGGTATTATTAAGACATCGCTGGGGTATTATTATAGACATCGCTGGGGTATTATTAAAGACATCGCTGGGGTATTATTAAAGACATCGCTGGGGTATTATTAAAGACATCGCTGGGGTATTATTAAAGACATCGCTGGGGTATTATTATAGACATCGCTGGGGTATTATTAAAGACATCGTTGGGGTATTATTATAGTCATCGCTGGGGTATTATTGTTGACATCGCTGGGGTATTATTAAAGGCATCGCTGGGGTATTATTAAAGACATCGCTGAAGTATTATTAAAGACATCGCTGGGGTATTATTATAGACATCGCTGGGGCATTATTAAAGACATCGCTGGGGTATTATTAAGACATCGCTGGGGTATTATTATAGACATCGCTGCGGTATTATTATTGACATCGCTGGGGTATTATTATAGACATCGCTGGGGTATTATTATAGACATCGCTGGGGTATTATTAAAGACATCGCTGGGGTATTATTAAAGGCATTGCTGGGGTATTATTATAGACATCGCTGGGGTATTATTAAAGGCATCGCTGGGGTATTATTATAGATATCGCTGGGGTATTATTAAAGACATCGCTGGGGTATTATTATAGACATCGCTGGGGTATTATTAAAGACATCGCTGGGGTATTATTAAAGGCATCGCTGGGGTATTATTAAAGACATCGCTGGGGTATTATTAAAGGCATCGCTGGGGTATTATTATAAACATCGCTGGGGTATTATTAAAGACATCGCTGGGGTATTATTATAGACATCGCTGGGGTATTATTAAAGACATCGCTGGGGTTTTATTAAAGACATCGCTGAAGAATTATTAAAGACATCGCTGGGGTATTATTAAGACATCGCTGGGGTATTATTATAGATATCGCTGGGGTATTATTAAAGACATCGCTGGGGTATTATTAAGACATCGCTGGGGTATTATTATAGACATCTCTGGGGTATTATTATAGACATCGCTGGGGTATTATTAAAGACATCGCTGGGGTATTATTAAATACATCGCTGGGGTATTATTATAGACATCGCTGGGGTATTATTAAAGACATCGCTGGGGTATTATTAAAGACATCGCTGGGGTATTATTATAGATATCGCTGGGGTATTATTATAGACATCGCTGGGGTATTATTAAATACATCGCTGGGTATTATTAAAGACATCGTTGGGGTATTATTATAGTCATCGCTGGGGTATTATTGTTGACATCGCTGGGGTATTATTATAGTCATCGCTTGGGTATTATTAAAGACATCGCTGGGGTATTATTAAATACATCGCTGGGGTATTATTAAAGACATCGTTGGGGTATTATTAAATACATCGCTGGGGTATTATTAAAGGCATCGCTGGGGTATTATTAAAGACATCGCTGGGGTATTATTATAGACATCGCTGGGGTATTATTAAAGACATCGCTGGGGTATTATTAAAGACATCGCTGGGGTATTATTATAGATATCGCTGGGGTATTATTAAAGACATCGCTGGGGTATTATTATAGACATCGCTGGGGTATTATTAAATATATCACTGGGGTATTATTAAAGACATCGCTGGGGTATTATTATAGACATCGCTGGGGTATTATTATAGACATCACTGGGGTATTATTAAAGACATCGCTGGGGTATTATTAAGACATCGCTGGGGTATTATTATAGACATCGCTGGGGTATTATTATAGACATCGCTGGGATATTATTATAGACATCGCTGGGGTATTATTATAGACATCACTGGGGTATTATTATAGACATCGCTGGGGTATTATTATAGACATCGCTGGGGTATTATTAAAGACATCGCTGGGGTATTATTAAAGACATCGCTGGGGTATTATTAAAGACATCGCTGGGGTATTATTATAGACATCGCTGAGGTATTATTATAGACATCGCTGGGATATTATTAAAGGCATCGCTGGGGTATTATTATAGACATCGCTGGGATATTATTAAAGGCATCGCTGGGGTATTATTATAGACATCGCTGAGGTATTATTAAAGGCATCGCTGGGGTATTATTAAAGGCATCGCTGGGGTATTATTATAGACATCGCTGGGATATTATTAAAGGCATCGCTGGGGTATTATTATAGACATCGCTGAGGTATTATTAAAGGCATCGCTGGGGTATTATTATAGACATCGCTGGGATATTATTATAGACATCGCTGGTGTATTATTAAGACATCGCTGGGGTATTATTATAGACATCGCGGGGGTATTATTATAGACATCGCTGGGGTATTATTATAGACATCGCTGGGGTATTATTAAAGACATCGCTGGGGTATTATTATAGACATCGCTGGGGTATTATTATAGACATCGCTGGGGTATTATTATAGACATCACTGGGGTATTATTATAGACATCGCTGGGGTATTATTAAAGACATCGCTGGGGTATTATTATAGACATCGCTGGGGTATTATTAAAGACATCGCTGGGGTATTATTATAGAAATCGCTGGGGTATTATTAAAGACATCGCTGGGGTTTTATTAAAGACATCGCTGAAGAATTATTAAAGACATCGCTGGGGTATTATTAAGACATCGCTGGGGTATTATTATAGATATCGCTGGGGTATTATTAAAGACATCGCTGGGGTATTATTAAGACATCGCTGGGGTATTATTATAGACATCTCTGGGGTATTATTATAGACATCGCTGGGGTATTATTAAAGACATCGATGGGGTATTATTAAATACATCGCTGGGGTATTATTATAGACATCGCTGGGGTATTATTAAAGACATCGCTGGGGTATTATTAAAGACATCGCTGGGGTATTGTTATAGATATCGCTGGGGTATTATTATAGACATCGCTGGGGTATTATTAAATACATCGCTGGGGTATTATTAAAGACATCGTTGGGGTATTATTATAGTCATCGCTGGGGTATTATTGTTGACATCGCTGGGGTATTATTATAGTCATCGCTTGGGTATTATTAAAGACATCGCTGGGGTATTATTAAATACATCGCTGGGGTATTATTAAAGACATCGTTGGGGTATTATTAAATACATCGCTGGGGTATTATTAAAGGCATCGCTGGGGTATTATTAAAGACATCGCTGGGGTATTATTATAGACATCGCTGGGGTATTATTAAAGACATCGCTGGGGTATTATTAAAGACATCGCTGGGGTATTATTATAGATATCGCTGGGGTATTATTAAAGACATCGCTGGGGTATTATTATAGACATCGCTGGGGTATTATTAAATATATCACTGGGGTATTATTAAAGACATCGCTGGGGTATTATTATAGACATCGCTGGGGTATTATTATAGACATCACTGGGGTATTATTAAAGACATCGCTGGGGTATTATTAAGACATCGCTGGGGTATTATTATAGACATCGCTGGGGTATTATTAAAGACATCGCTGAGGTATTATTAAAGACATCGCTGGGGTATTATTATAGACATCGCTTGGGTATTATTAAAGACATCGCTGGGGTAATATTATAGACATCGCTGGGGTATTATTAAAGACATCGCTGGGGTATTATTAAAGACATCGCTGGGTTATTATTATAGACATCGCTGGGGTATTATTATAGACATCGCTGGGGTAGTATTATAGACATCGCTGGGGTATTATTAAAGACATCGCTGAGGTATTATTAAAGGCATCTCTAAGGTATTATTAAAGGCATCGCTGTGGTATTATTAAAGGCATCGCTGGGGTATTATTAAAGGCATCTCTAAGGTATTATTAAAGGCATCGCTGGGGTATTATTATAGACATCGCTGGGGTATTATTATAGACATCGCAGGGGTATTATTATAGAAATCGCTCGGGTATTATTAAAGACATCGCTGGGGTATTATTATAGACATCGCTGGGGTATTATTATAGTCATCGCTTGGGTATTATTAAAGACATCGCTGGGGTATTATTAAAGACATCGCTGGGGTATTATTAAAGACATCGCTGAGGTATTATTAAAGACATCGCTGTGGTATTATTAAAGACATCGCTGGGGTATTATTATAGACATCGCTGGGGTATTATTATAGACATCGCTGGGGTATTATTAAAGATATCGCTGGGGTAAAATTATAGACATCGCTGGGGTATTAATAAAGACATCGCTGGGGTATTATTAAAGACATCGCTGGGGTATTATTATAGACATCGCTGGGGTATTATTATAGACATCACTGAGGTATTATTAAAGACATCGCTGTGGTATTATTATAGACATCGCTGGGGTATTATTATTTGCATCGCTGGGGTATTATTAAAGACATTGCTGGGGTATTATTAAAGACATCGCTGGGGTATTATTATAGACATCACTGAGGTATTATTAAAGACATCGCTGTGGTATTATTATAGACATCGCTGGGGTATTATTATTTGCATCGCTGGGGTATTATTAAAGACATTGCTGGGGTATTATTAAAGACATCGCTGGGGTATTATTATAGACATCGCTGGGGTATTATTAAAGACATCGCTGTTGTATTATTAAAGACATCGCTGGGATATTAATTTAGACATCGCTGGGGTATTATTATAGATATCGCTGGGGTATTATTAAAGGCATCGCTGGGGTATTATTATAGACATCGTTGGGGTATTATTAAAGACATTGCCGGGGTATTATTAAAGACATCGCTGGGGTATTAAAGGCTTCGCTGGGGTATTATTAAGACATTGCTGGGGTATTATTATCGACATCACTGGGGTATTATTAAAGACATCGCTGGGGTATTATTAAAGGCATCGCTGGGGTATTATTATAGACATCGTTGGGGTATTATTAAAGACATTGCCGGGGTATTATTAAAGACATCGCTGGGGTATTAAAGGCTTCGCTGGGGTATTATTAAGACATTGCTGGGGTATTATTATCGACATCACTGGGGTATTATTAAAGACATTGCCGGGGTATTATTAAAGACATCGCTGGGGTATTAAAGGCTTCGCTGGGGTATTATTAAGACATTGCTGGGGTATTATTATCGACATCACTGGGGTATTATTAAATACATCGCTGGGGTATTATTATAGACATCGCTGGGGTATTATTAAAGACATCGCTGGGGTATTATTAAAGACATCGCTGGGGTATTATTAAAGACATCGCTGGAGTATTATTAAATACATCGCTGGAGTATTATTAAAGACATCGCTGGTGTATTATTAAAGGCATCGCTGGGGTATTATTATAGGCATCGCTGGGGTATTATTATAGACATCGCTGGGGTAATATTATAGACATCGCTGGGGTATTATTATAGACATCGCTGGGGTAATATTGTAGACATCTCTGGGGTATTATTAAAGACATCGCTGGGGTGTTATTAAAGACATCGCTGAAGAATTATTAAAGACATCGCTGGGGTATTATTATAGACATCGCTGGGGTATTATTAAAGACATCGCTGTTGTATTATTAAAGACATCGCTGGGGTATTATTATAGACATCGCTGGGGTATTATTATAGATATCGCTGGGGTATTATTAAAGGCATCGCTGGGGTATTATTATAGATATCGCTGGGGTATTATTAAAGACATCGCTGGGGTATTATTAAAGACATCGCTGGGGTATTAAAGGCAACGCTGGGGTATTATTAAGACATCGCGGGGGTATTATTATAGACATCTCTGGGGTATTATTATAGACATCGCTGGGGTATTATTAAAGACATCGCTTGGGTAATATTTAAGACATCGCTGGGGTATTATTAAAGACATCGCTGGGGTATTATTAAATACATCGCTGGGGTATTATTATAGACATCGCTGGGGTATTATTAAAGACATTGCTGGGGTATTATTAAAGACATCGCTGGGGTATTATTATAGACATCGCTGGGGTAGTAGTATTGACATCGCTGGGGTATTATTAAATACATCGCTGGGGTATTATTATAGACATCGCTGGGGTACTATTATAGACATCGCTGGGGTACTATTATAGACATCGCTTGGGTAATATTATCAATATCGCTGGGGTATTATTATAGACATCGCTGGGGTATTATTAAAGACATCGCTGGGGTATTATTAAAGGCATCACTGGGGTATTATTAAAGACATCGCTGGGGTATTATTAAAGACATCGCTGGGGTATTATTAAAGACATCGCTGGGGTATTATTAAAGACATCGCTGGGGTATTTTTATAGACATCGCTGGGGTATTATTAAAGACATCGTTGGGGTATTATTATAGTCATCGCTGGGGTATTATTGTTGACATCGCTGGGGTATTATTAAAGGCATCGCTGGGGTATTATTAAAGACATCGCTGAAGTATTATTAAAGACATCGCTGGGGTATTATTATAGACATCGCTGGGGCATTATTAAAGACATCGCTGGGGTATTATTAAGACATCGCTGGGGTATTATTATAGACATCGCTGCGGTATTATTATTGACATCGCTGGGGTATTATTATAGACATCGCTGGGGTATTATTATAGACATCGCTGGGCTATTATTAAAGACATCGCTGGGGTATTATTAAAGGCATCGCTGGGGTATTATTAAAGACATCGCTGGGGTATTATTAAAGGCATCGCTGGGGTATTATTATAGACATCGCTGGGGTATTATTAAAGACATCGCTGGGGTATTATTATAGACATCGCTGGGGTATTATTAAAGACATCGCTGGGGTATTATTAAAGGCATCGCTGGGGTATTATTAAAGACATCGCTGAAGAATTATTAAAGACATCGCTGGGGTATTATTAAGACATCGCTGGGGTATTATTATAGATATCGCTGGGGTATTATTAAAGGCATCGCTGGGGTATTATTAAAGACATCGCTGGGGTATTATTAAAGGCATCACTGGGGTATTATTAAAGACATCGCTGGGGTATTATTAAAGACATCGCTGGGGTATTATTATAGACATCGCTGGGGTATTATTAAAGACATCGCTGGGGTATTATTAAAGGCATCGCTGGGGTATTATTAAAGACATCGCTGAAGAATTATTAAAGACATCGCTGGGGTATTATTAAGACATCGCTGAAGAATTATTAAAGACATCGCTGGGGTATTATTATAGACATCGCTGGGGTATTATTATAGACATCGCTGGGGTATTATTAAAGACATCGCTGGGGTATTATTAAGACATCGCTGGGGTATTATTATAGACATCGCTGGGGTATTATTAAAGACATCGCTGGGGTATTATTAAAGACATCGCTGGGGTATTATTAAAGACATCGCTGGGGTATTATTAAAGACATCGCTGGGGTATTATTATAGACATCGCTGGGGTATTATTAAAGACATCGTTGGGGTATTATTATAGTCATCGCTGGGGTATTATTGTTGACATCGCTGGGGTATTATTAAAGGCATCGCTGGGGTATTATTAAAGACATCGCTGAAGTATTATTAAAGACATCGCTGGGGTATTATTATAGACATCGCTGGGGCATTATTAAAGACATCGCTGGGGTATTATTAAGACATCGCTGGGGTATTATTATAGACATCGCTGCGGTATTATTATTGACATCGCTGGGGTATTATTATAGACATCGCTGGGGTATTATTATAGACATCGCTGGGGTATTATTAAAGACATCGCTGGGGTATTATTAAAGGCATTGCTGGGGTATTATTATAGACATCGCTGGGGTATTATTAAAGGCATCGCTGGGGTATTATTATAGATATCGCTGGGGTATTATTAAAGACATCGCTGGGGTATTATTATAGACATCGCTGGGGTATTATTAAAGACATCGCTGGGGTATTATTAAAGGCATCGCTGGGGTATTATTAAAGACATCGCTGGGGTATTATTAAAGGCATCGCTGGGGTATTATTATAAACATCGCTGGGGTATTATTAAAGACATCGCTGGGGTATTATTATAGACATCGCTGGGGTATTATTAAAGACATCGCTGGGGTTTTATTAAAGACATCGCTGAAGAATTATTAAAGACATCGCTGGGGTATTATTAAGACATCGCTGGGGTATTATTATAGATATCGCTGGGGTATTATTAAAGACATCGCTGGGGTATTATTAAGACATCGCTGGGGTATTATTATAGACATCTCTGGGGTATTATTATAGACATCGCTGGGGTATTATTAAAGACATCGCTGGGGTATTATTAAATACATCGCTGGGGTATTATTATAGACATCGCTGGGGTATTATTAAAGACATCGCTGGGGTATTATTAAAGACATCGCTGGGGTATTATTATAGATATCGCTGGGGTATTATTATAGACATCGCTGGGGTATTATTAAATACATCGCTGGGTATTATTAAAGACATCGTTGGGGTATTATTATAGTCATCGCTGGGGTATTATTGTTGTCATCGCTGGGGTATTATTATAGTCATCGCTTGGGTATTATTAAAGACATCGCTGGGGTATTATTAAATACATCGCTGGGGTATTATTAAAGACATCGTTGGGGTATTATTAAATACATCGCTGGGGTATTATTAAAGGCATCGCTGGGGTATTATTAAAGACATCGCTGGGGTATTATTATAGACATCGCTGGGGTATTATTAAAGACATCGCTGGGGTATTATTAAAGACATCGCTGGGGTATTATTATAGATATCGCTGGGGTATTATTAAAGACATCGCTGGGGTATTATTATAGACATCGCTGGGGTATTATTAAATATATCACTGGGGTATTATTAAAGACATCGCTGGGGTATTATTATAGACATCGCTGGGGTATTATTATAGACATCACTGGGGTATTATTAAAGACATCGCTGGGGTATTATTAAGACATCGCTGGGGTATTATTATAGACATCGCTGGGGTATTATTATAGACATCGCTGGGATATTATTATAGACATCGCTGGGGTATTATTATAGACATCACTGGGGTATTATTATAGACATCGCTGGGGTATTATTATAGACATCGCTGGGGTATTATTAAAGACATCGCTGGGGTATTATTAAAGACATCGCTGGGGTATTATTAAAGACATCGCTGGGGTATTATTATAGACATCGCTGAGGTATTATTATAGACATCGCTGGGATATTATTAAAGGCATCGCTGGGGTATTATTATAGACATCGCTGGGATATTATTAAAGGCATCGCTGGGGTATTATTATAGACATCGCTGAGGTATTATTAAAGGCATCGCTGGGGTATTATTATAGACATCGCTGGGATATTATTATAGACATCGCTGGTGTATTATTAAGACATCGCTGGGGTATTATTATAGACATCGCGGGGGTATTATTATAGACATCGCTGGGGTATTATTATAGACATCGCTGGGGTATTATTAAAGACATCGCTGGGGTATTATTATAGACATCGCTGGGGTATTATTATAGACATCGCTGGGGTATTATTATAGACATCACTGGGGTATTATTATAGACATCGCTGGGGTATTATTAAAGACATCGCTGGGGTATTATTATAGACATCGCTGGGGTATTATTAAAGACATCGCTGGGGTATTATTATAGAAATCGCTGGGGTATTATTAAAGACATCGCTGGGGTTTTATTAAAGACATCGCTGAAGAATTATTAAAGACATCGCTGGGGTATTATTAAGACATCGCTGGGGTATTATTATAGATATCGCTGGGGTATTATTAAAGACATCGCTGGGGTATTATTAAGACATCGCTGGGGTATTATTATAGACATCTCTGGGGTATTATTATAGACATCGCTGGGGTATTATTAAAGACATCGATGGGGTATTATTAAATACATCGCTGGGGTATTATTATAGACATCGCTGGGGTATTATTAAAGACATCGCTGGGGTATTATTAAAGACATCGCTGGGGTATTGTTATAGATATCGCTGGGGTATTATTATAGACATCGCTGGGGTATTATTAAATACATCGCTGGGGTATTATTAAAGACATCGTTGGGGTATTATTATAGTCATCGCTGGGGTATTATTGTTGACATCGCTGGGGTATTATTATAGTCATCGCTTGGGTATTATTAAAGACATCGCTGGGGTATTATTAAATACATCGCTGGGGTATTATTAAAGACATCGTTGGGGTATTATTAAATACATCGCTGGGGTATTATTAAAGGCATCGCTGGGGTATTATTAAAGACATCGCTGGGGTATTATTATAGACATCGCTGGGGTATTATTAAAGACATCGCTGGGGTATTATTAAAGACATCGCTGGGGTATTATTATAGATATCGCTGGGGTATTATTAAAGACATCGCTGGGGTATTATTATAGACATCGCTGGGGTATTATTAAATATATCACTGGGGTATTATTAAAGACATCGCTGGGGTATTATTATAGACATCGCTGGGGTATTATTATAGACATCACTGGGGTATTATTAAAGACATCGCTGGGGTATTATTAAGACATCGCTGGGGTATTATTATAGACATCGCTGGGGTATTATTATAGACATCGCTGGGATATTATTATAGACATCGCTGGGGTATTATTATAGACATCACTGGGGTATTATTATAGACATCGCTGGGGTATTATTATAGACATCGCTGGGGTATTATTAAAGACATCGCTGGGGTATTATTAAAGACATCGCTGGGGTATTATTAAAGACATCGCTGGGGTATTATTATAGACATCGCTGAGGTATTATTATAGACATCGCTGGGATATTATTAAAGGCATCGCTGGGGTATTATTATAGACATCGCTGGGATATTATTAAAGGCATCGCTGGGGTATTATTATAGACATTGCTGAGGTATTATTAAAGGCATCGCTGGGGTATTATTATAGACATCGCTGGGATATTATTATAGACATCGCTGGTGTATTATTAAGACATCGCTGGGGTATTATTATAGACATCGCGGGGGTATTATTATAGACATCGCTGGGGTATTATTATAGACATCGCTGGGGTATTATTAAAGACATCGCTGGGGTATTATTATAGACATCGCTGGGGTATTATTATAGACATCGCTGGGGTATTATTATAGACATCACTGGGGTATTATTATAGATATCGCTGGGGTATTATTAAAGACATCGCTGGGGTATTATTATAGACATCGCTGGGATATTATTATAGACATCGCTGGGGTATTATTATAGACATCGCTGGGGTATTATTAAAGACATCGCTGGGGTATTATTATAGATATCGCTGGGGTATTATTATAGACATCGCTGGGGTATTATTATAGACATCGCTGGGATATTATTATAGACATCGCTGGGGTATTATTATAGACATCACTGGGGTATTATTACAGACATCGCTGGGGTATTATTATAGATATCGCTGGGGTATTATTACAGACATCGCTGGGGTATTATTATAGACATCGCTGAGGTATTATTATAGACATCGCTGGGGTATTATTATAGACATCGCTGGGGTATTATTATAGACATCGCTGGGGTATTATTATAGACATCGCTGGGTTGTTATTAAAGACATCGCTGGGGTATTATTATAGATATCGCTGGGGTATTATTATAGTCATCGCTGGGGTATTATTATAGACATCGCTGGGGTATTATTATAGACATCGCTGGGGTATTATTATAGACATCGCTGGGGTATTATTAAAGACATCGCTGGGGTATTATTATAGACATCGCTGGGATATTATTATAGACATCGCTGGGGTATTATTATAGACATCGCTGGGGTATTATTAAAGACATCGCTGGGGTATTATTATAGATATCGCTGGGGTATTATTATAGACATCGCTGGGGTATTATTATAGACATCGCTGGGATATTATTATAGACATCGCTGGGGTATTATTATAGACATCGCTGAGGTATTATTACAGACATCACTGGGGTATTATTACAGACATCGCTGGGGTATTATTATAGATATCGCTGGGGTATTATTACAGACATCGCTGGGGTATTATTATAGACATCGCTGGGGTATTATTAAAGGCATCGCTGGGGTATTATTATAGACATCGCTGGGGTATTATTATAGACATCGCAGGGGTATTATTATAGACATCACTGGGGTATTATTATAGACATCGCTGGGGTATTATTAAAGACATCGCTGGGGTATTATTAAAGACATCGCTGGGGTAATATTATAGACATCGCTGGGGTATTATTAAAGACATCGCTGGGGTATTATTAAAGACATCGCTGGGTTATTATTATAGACATCGCTGGGGTATTATTATAGACATCGCTGGGGTATTATTAAAGACATCGCTGGGGTATTATTAAAGACATCGCTGGGGTAATATTATAGACATCGCTGGGGTATTATTAAAGACATCGCTGGGGTATTATTAAAGACATCGCTGGGTTATTATTATAGACATCGCTGGGGTATTATTATAGACATCGCTGGGGTAGTATTATAGACATCGCTGGGGTATTATTATAGACATCGCTGGGGTAGTATTATAGACATCGCTGGGGTATTATTAAAGACATCGCTGAGGTATTATTAAAGGCATCGCTGGGGTATTATTATAGTCATCGCTGGGGTACTATTATAGACATCGCTGGGGTACTATTATAGACATCGCTGGGGTATTATTGTAGACATCGCTGGGGTATTATTAAAGGCATCGCTGGGGTATTATTAAAGACATCGTTGGGGTATTATTATAGTCATCGCTGGGGTATTATTATAGACATCGCTGGGGTACTATTATAGACATCGCTGGGGTATTATTGTAGACATCGCTGGGGTATTATTAAAGACATCGCTGGGGTATTATTAAAGGCATCGCTGGGGTATTATTATAGACATCGCTGGGGTATTATTAAAGACATCGCTGGGGTATTATTAAGACATCGCTGGGGTATTATTATAGACATCGCTGGGGTATTATTAAAGACATCGCTGAGGTATTATTAAAGACATCGCTGGGGTATTATTATAGACATCGCTTGAGTATTATTAAAGACATCGCTGGGGTAATATTATAGACATCGCTGGGGTATTATTAAAGACATCGCTGGGGTATTATTAAAGACATCGCTGGGTTATTATTATAGACATCGCTGGGGTATTATTATAGACATCGCTGGGGTAGTATTATAGACATCGCTGGGGTATTATTAAAGACATCGCTGAGGTATTATTAAAGGCATCGCTGGGGTATTATTAAAGGCATCTCTAAGGTATTATTAAAGGCATCGCTGGGGTATTATTAAAGGCATCGCTGGGGTATTATTAAAGGCATCTCTAAGGTATTATTAAAGGCATCGCTGGGGTATTATTATAGACATCGCTGGGGTATTATTATAGACATCGCAGGGGTATTATTATAGTCATCGCTTGGGTATTATTAAAGACATCGCTGGGGTATTATTAAAGACATCGCTGGGGTATTATTAAAGACATCGCTGTGGTATTATTAAAGACATCGCTGGGTATTATTATAGACATCGCTGGGGTATTATTATAGACATCGCTGGGGTATTATTAAAGATATCGCTGGGGTAAAATTATAGACATCGCTGGGGTATTAATAAAGACATCGCTGGGGTATTATTAAAGACATCGCTGGGGTATTATTATAGACATCGCTGGGGTATTATTATAGACATAGCTGGGGTATTATTATAGACATCACTGAGGTATTATTAAAGACATCGCTGTGGTATTATTATAGACATCGCTGGGGTATTATTATTTGCATCGCTGGGGTATTATTAAAGACATTGCTGGGGTATTATTAAAGACATCGCTGGGGTATTATTATAGACATCGCTGGGGTATTATTAAAGACATCGCTGTTGTATTATTAAAGACATCGCTGGGATATTAATTTAGACATCGCTGGGGTATTATTATAGATATCGCTGGGGTATTATTAAAGGCATCGCTGGGGTATTATTATAGACATCGTTGGGGTATTATTAAAGACATTGCCGGGGTATTATTAAAGACATCGCTGGGGTATTAAAGGCTTCGCTGGGGTATTATTAAGACATTGCTGGGGTATTATTATCGACATCACTGGGGTATTATTAAAGACATCGCTGGGGTATTATTAAAGGCATCGCTGGGGTATTATTATAGACATCGTTGGGGTATTATTAAAGACATTGCCGGGGTATTATTAAAGACATCGCTGGGGTATTAAAGGCTTCGCTGGGGTATTATTAAGACATTGCTGGGGTATTATTATCGACATCACTGGGGTATTATTAAAGACATTGCCGGGGTATTATTAAAGACATCGCTGGGGTATTAAAGGCTTCGCTGGGGTATTATTAAGACATTGCTGGGGTATTATTATCGACATCACTGGGGTATTATTAAATACATCGCTGGGGTATTATTATAGACATCGCTGGGGTATTATTAAAGACATCGCTGGGGTATTATTAAAGACATCGCTGGGGTATTATTAAATACATCGCTGGAGTATTATTAAAGACATCGCTGGTGTATTATTAAAGGCATCGCTGGGGTATTATTATAGGCATCGCTGGGGTATTATTATAGACATCGCTGGGGTAATATTATAGACATCGCTGGGGTATTATTATAGACATCGCTGGGGTAATATTGTAGACATCTCTGGGGTATTATTAAAGACATCGCTGGGGTGTTATTAAAGACATCGCTGAAGAATTATTAAAGACATCGCTGGGGTATTATTATAGACATCGCTGGGGTATTATTATAGACATCGCTGGGGTATTATTAAAGACATCGCTGGGGTATTATTAAAGACATCGCTGGGGTATTATTAAAGACATCGCTGGGGTATTATTAAAGACATCGCTGGGGTATTATTATAGACATCGCTGGGGTATTATTAAAGACATCGTTGGGGTATTATTATAGTCATCGCTGGGGTATTATTGTTGACATCGCTGGGGTATTATTAAAGGCATCGCTGGGGTATTATTAAAGACATCGCTGAAGTATTATTAAAGACATCGCTGGGGTATTATTATAGACATCGCTGGGGCATTATTAAAGACATCGCTGGGGTATTATTAAGACATCGCTGGGGTATTATTATAGACATCGCTGCGGTATTATTATTGACATCGCTGGGGTATTATTATAGACATCGCTGGGGTATTATTATAGACATCGCTGGGGTATTATTAAAGACATCGCTGGGGTATTATTAAAGGCATCGCTGGGGTATTATTATAGACATCGCTGGGGTATTATTAAAGGCATCGCTGGGGTATTATTATAGATATCGCTGGGGTATTATTAAAGACATCGCTGGGGTATTATTATAGACATCGCTGGGGTATTATTAAAGACATCGCTGGGGTATTATTAAAGGCATCGCTGGGGTATTATTAAAGACATCGCTGGGGTATTATTAAAGGCATCGCTGGGGTATTATTATAAACATCGCTGGGGTATTATTAAAGACATCGCTGGGGTATTATTATAGACATCGCTGGGGTATTATTAAAGACATCGCTGGGGTTTTATTAAAGACATCGCTGAAGAATTATTAAAGACATCGCTGGGGTATTATTAAGACATCGCTGGGGTATTATTATAGATATCGCTGGGGTATTATTAAAGACATCGCTGGGGTATTATTAAGACATCGCTGGGGTATTATTATAGACATCTCTGGGGTATTATTATAGACATCGCTGGGGTATTATTAAAGACATCGCTGGGGTATTATTAAATACATCGCTGGGGTATTATTATAGACATCGCTGGGGTATTATTAAAGACATCGCTGGGGTATTATTAAAGACATCGCTGGGGTATTATTATAGATATCGCTGGGGTATTATTATAGACATCGCTGGGGTATTATTAAATACATCGCTGGGGTATTATTAAAGACATCGTTGGGGTATTATTATAGTCATCGCTGGGGTATTATTGTTGACATCGCTGGGGTATTATTATAGTCATCGCTTGGGTATTATTAAAGACATCGCTGGGGTATTATTAAATACATCGCTGGGGTATTATTAAAGACATCGTTGGGGTATTATTAAATACATCGCTGGGGTATTATTAAAGGCATCGCTGGGGTATTATTAAAGACATCGCTGGGGTATTATTATAGACATCGCTGGGGTATTATTAAAGACATCGCTGGGGTATTATTAAAGACATCGCTGGGGTATTATTATAGATATCGCTGGGGTATTATTAAAGACATCGCTGGGGTATTATTATAGACATCGCTGGGGTATTATTAAATATATCACTGGGGTATTATTAAAGACATCGCTGGGGTATTATTATAGACATCGCTGGGGTATTATTATAGACATCACTGGGGTATTATTAAAGACATCGCTGGGGTATTATTAAGACATCGCTGGGGTATTATTATAGACATCGCTGGGGTATTATTATAGACATCGCTGGGATATTATTATAGACATCGCTGGGGTATTATTATAGACATCACTGGGGTATTATTATAGACATCGCTGGGGTATTATTATAGACATCGCTGGGGTATTATTAAAGACATCGCTGGGGTATTATTAAAGACATCGCTGGGGTATTATTAAAGACATCGCTGGGGTATTATTATAGACATCGCTGAGGTATTATTATAGACATCGCTGGGATATTATTAAAGGCATCGCTGGGGTATTATTATAGACATCGCTGGGATATTATTAAAGGCATCGCTGGGGTATTATTATAGACATCGCTGAGGTATTATTAAAGGCATCGCTGGGGTATTATTATAGACATCGCTGGGATATTATTATAGACATCGCTGGTGTATTATTAAGACATCGCTGGGGTATTATTATAGACATCGCGGGGGTATTATTATAGACATCGCTGGGGTATTATTATAGACATCGCTGGGGTATTATTAAAGACATCGCTGGGGTATTATTATAGACATCGCTGGGGTATTATTATAGACATCGCTGGGGTATTATTATAGACATCACTGGGGTATTATTATAGACATCGCTGGGGTATTATTAAAGACATCGCTGGGGTATTATTATAGACATCGCTGGGGTATTATTAAAGACATCGCTGGGGTATTATTATAGAAATCGCTGGGGTATTATTAAAGACATCGCTGGGGTTTTATTAAAGACATCGCTGAAGAATTATTAAAGACATCGCTGGGGTATTATTAAGACATCGCTGGGGTATTATTATAGATATCGCTGGGGTATTATTAAAGACATCGCTGGGGTATTATTAAGACATCGCTGGGGTATTATTATAGACATCTCTGGGGTATTATTATAGACATCGCTGGGGTATTATTAAAGACATCGATGGGGTATTATTAAATACATCGCTGGGGTATTATTATAGACATCGCTGGGGTATTATTAAAGACATCGCTGGGTTATTATTAAAGACATCGCTGGGGTATTGTTATAGATATCGCTGGGGTATTATTATAGACATCGCTGGGGTATTATTAAATACATCGCTGGGGTATTATTAAAGACATCGTTGGGGTATTATTATAGTCATCGCTGGGGTATTATTGTTGACATCGCTGGGGTATTATTATAGTCATCGCTTGGGTATTATTAAAGACATCGCTGGGGTATTATTAAATACATCGCTGGGGTATTATTAAAGACATCGTTGGGGTATTATTAAATACATCGCTGGGGTATTATTAAAGGCATCGCTGGGGTATTATTAAAGACATCGCTGGGGTATTATTATAGACATCGCTGGGTATTATTAAAGACATCGCTGGGGTATTATTAAAGACATCGCTGGGGTATTATTATAGATATCGCTGGGGTATTATTAAAGACATCGCTGGGGTATTATTATAGACATCGCTGGGGTATTATTAAATATATCACTGGGGTATTATTAAAGACATCGCTGGGGTATTATTATAGACATCGCTGGGGTATTATTATAGACATCACTGGGGTATTATTAAAGACATCGCTGGGGTATTATTAAGACATCGCTGGGGTATTATTATAGACATCGCTGGGGTATTATTATAGACATCGCTGGGATATTATTATAGACATCGCTGGGGTATTATTATAGACATCACTGGGGTATTATTATAGACATCGCTGGGGTATTATTATAGACATCGCTGGGGTATTATTAAAGACATCGCTGGGGTATTATTAAAGACATCGCTGGGGTATTATTAAAGACATCGCTGGGGTATTATTATAGACATCGCTGAGGTATTATTATAGACATCGCTGGGATATTATTAAAGGCATCGCTGGGGTATTATTATAGACATCGCTGGGATATTATTAAAGGCATCGCTGGGGTATTATTATAGACATCGCTGAGGTATTATTAAAGGCATCGCTGGGGTATTATTATAGACATCGCTGGGATATTATTATAGACATCGCTGGTGTATTATTAAGACATCGCTGGGGTATTATTATAGACATCGCGGGGGTATTATTATAGACATCGCTGGGGTATTATTATAGACATCGCTGGGGTATTATTAAAGACATCGCTGGGGTATTATTATAGACATCGCTGGGGTATTATTATAGACATCGCTGGGGTATTATTATAGACATCACTGGGGTATTATTATAGACATCGCTGGGGTATTATTAAAGACATCGCTGGGGTATTATTATAGACATCGCTGGGATATTATTATAGACATCGCTGGGGTATTATTATAGACATCGCTGGGGTATTATTATAGATATCGCTGGGGTATTATTATAGATATCGCTGGGGTATTATTACAGACATCGCTGGGGTATTATTAAAGGCATCGCTGGGGTATTATTATAGACATCGCTGGGGTATTATTATAGACATCGCAGGGGTATTATTATAGACATCACTGGGGTATTATTATAGACATCGCTGGGGTATTATTAAAGACATCGCTGGGGTATTATTAAAGACATCGCTGGGGTAATATTATAGACATCGCTGGGGTATTATTAAAGACATCGCTGGGGTATTATTAAAGACATCGCTGGGTTATTATTATAGACATCGCTGGGGTATTATTATAGACATCGCTGGGGTATTATTAAAGACATCGCTGGGGTATTATTAAAGACATCGCTGGGGTAATATTATAGACATCGCTGGGGTATTATTAAAGACATCGCTGGGGTATTATTAAAGACATCGCTGGGTTATTATTATAGACATCGCTGGGGTATTATTATAGACATCGCTGGGGTAGTATTATAGACATCGCTGGGGTATTATTATAGACATCGCTGGGGTAGTATTATAGACATCGCTGGGGTATTTTTAAAGACATCGCTGAGGTATTATTAAAGGCATCGCTGGGGTATTATTATAGTCATCGCTGGGGTACTATTATAGACATCGCTGGGGTACTATTATAGACATCGCTGGGGTATTATTGTAGACATCGCTGGGGTATTATTAAAGGCATCGCTGGGGTATTATTAAAGACATCGTTGGGGTATTATTATAGTCATCGCTGGGGTATTATTATAGACATCGCTGGGGTACTATTATAGACATCGCTGGGGTATTATTGTAGAAATCGCTGGGGTATTATTAAAGACATCGCTGGGGTATTATTAAAGGCATCGCTGGGGTATTATTATAGACATCGCTGGGGTATTATTAAAGACATCGCTGGGGTATTATTAAGACATCGCTGGGGTATTATTATAGACATCGCTGGGTATTATTAAAGACATCGCTGAGGTATTATTAAAGACATCGCTGGGGTATTATTATAGACATCGCTTGGGTATTATTAAAGACATCGCTGGGGTAATATTATAGACATCGCTGGGGTATTATTAAAGACATCGCTGGGGTATTATTAAAGACATCGCTGGGTTATTATTATAGACATCGCTGGGGTATTATTATAGACATCGCTGGGGTAGTATTATAGACATCGCTGGGGTATTATTAAAGACATCGCTGAGGTATTATTAAAGGCATCGCTGGGGTATTATTAAAGGCATCTCTAAGGTATTATTAAAGGCATCGCTGGGGTATTATTAAAGGCATCGCTGGGGTATTATTAAAGGCATCTCTAAGGTATTATTAAAGGCATCGCTGGGGTATTATTATAGACATCGCTGGGGTATTATTATAGACATCGCAGGGGTATTATTATAGTCATCGCTTGGGTATTATTAAAGACATCGCTGGGGTATTATTAAAGACATCGCTGGGGTATTATTAAAGACATCGCTGTGGTATTATTAAAGACATCGCTGGGTATTATTATAGACATCGCTGGGGTATTATTATAGACATCGCTGGGGTATTATTAAAGATATCGCTGGGGTAAAATTATAGACATCGCTGGGGTATTAATAAAGACATCACTGGGGTATTATTAAAGACATCGCTGGGGTATTATTATAGACATCGCTGGGGTATTATTATAGACATAGCTGGGGTATTATTATAGACATCACTGAGGTATTATTAAAGACATCGCTGTGGTATTATTATAGACATCGCTGGGGTATTATTATTTGCATCGCTGGGGTATTATTAAAGACATTGCTGGGGTATTATTAAAGACATCGCTGGGGTATTATTATAGACATCGCTGGGGTATTATTAAAGACATCGCTGTTGTATTATTAAAGACATCGCTGGGATATTAATTTAGACATCGCTGGGGTATTATTATAGATATCGCTGGGGTATTATTAAAGGCATCGCTGGGGTATTATTATAGACATCGTTGGGGTATTATTAAAGACATTGCCGGGGTATTATTAAAGACATC
Organism: Taudactylus pleione; assembly: GCA_031769625.1. Lineage (NCBI taxonomy): Eukaryota > Metazoa > Chordata > Amphibia > Anura > Myobatrachidae > Taudactylus > Taudactylus pleione. Next base: position 41,410 of record JAUIMM010000894.1, on the reverse strand, counting down.
GCTGGGGTATTAAAGGCTTCGCTGGGGTATTATTAAGACATTGCTGGGGTATTATTATCGACATCACTGGGGTATTATTAAAGACATCGCTGGGGTATTATTAAAGGCATCGCTGGGGTATTATTATAGACATCGTTGGGGTATTATTAAAGACATTGCCGGGGTATTATTAAAGACATCGCTGGGGTATTAAAGGCTTCGCTGGGGTATTATTAAGACATTGCTGGGGTATTATTATCGACATCACTGGGGTATTATTAAAGACATTGCCGGGGTATTATTAAAGACATCGCTGGGGTATTAAAGGCTTCGCTGGGGTATTATTAAGACATTGCTGGGGTATTATTATCGACATCACTGGGGTATTATTAAATACATCGCTGGGGTATTATTATAGACATCGCTGGGGTATTATTAAAGACATCGCTGGGGTATTATTAAAGACATCGCTGGGGTATTATTAAAGACATCGCTGGGGTATTATTAAATACATCGCTGGAGTATTATTAAAGACATCGCTGGTGTATTATTAAAGGCATCGCTGGGGTATTATTATAGGCATCGCTGGGGTATTATTATAGACATCGCTGGGGTAATATTATAGACATCGCTGGGGTATTATTATAGACATCGCTGGGGTAATATTGTAGACATCTCTGGGGTATTATTAAAGACATCGCTGGGGTGTTATTAAAGACATCGCTGAAGAATTATTAAAGACATCGCTGGGGTATTATTATAGACATCGCTGGGGTATTATTAAAGACATCGCTGTTGTATTATTAAAGACATCGCTGGGGTATTATTATAGACATCGCTGGGGTATTATTATAGATATCGCTGGGGTATTATTAAAGGCATCGCTGGGGTATTATTATAGATATCGCTGGGGTATTATTAAAGACATCGCTGGGGTATTATTAAAGACATCGCTGGGGTATTAAAGGCAACGCTGGGGTATTATTAAGACATTGCGGGGGTATTATTATAGACATCTCTGGGGTATTATTATAGACATCGCTGGGGTATTATTAAAGACATCGCTTGGGTAATATTTAAGACATCGCTGGGGTATTAGTAAAGACATCGCTGGGGTATTATTAAATACATCGCTGGGGTATTATTATAGACATCGCTGGGGTATTATTAAAGACATTGCTGGGGTATTATTAAAGACATCGCTGGGGTATTATTATAGACATCGCTGGGGTAGTAGTATTGACATCGCTGGGGTATTATTAAATACATCGCTGGGGTATTATTATAGACATCGCTGGGGTACTATTATAGACATCGCTGGGGTACTATTATAGACATCGCTTGGGTAATATTATCAATATCGCTGGGGTATTATTATAGACATCGCTGGGGTATTATTAAAGACATCGCTGGGGTATTATTAAAGACATCGCTGGGGTATTATTAAAGACATCGCTGGGGTATTATTAAAGACATCGCTGGGGTATTATTAAAGACATCGCTGGGGTATTATTATAGACATCGCTGGGGTATTATTAAAGACATCGTTGGGGTATTATTATAGTCATCGCTGGGGTATTATTGTTGACATCGCTGGGGTATTATTAAAGGCATCGCTGGGGTATTATTAAAGACATCGCTGAAGTATTATTAAAGACATCGCTGGGGTATTATTATAGACATCGCTGGGGCATTATTAAAGACATCGCTGGGGTATTATTAAGACATCGCTGGGGTATTATTATAGACATCGCTGCGGTATTATTATTGACATCGCTGGGGTATTATTATAGACATCGCTGGGGTATTATTATAGACATCGCTGGGGTATTATTAAAGACATCGCTGGGGTATTATTAAAGGCATCGCTGGGGTATTATTAAAGACATCGCTGGGGTATTATTAAAGGCATCGCTGGGGTATTATTATAGACATCGCTGGGGTATTATTAAAGACATCGCTGGGGTATTATAATAGACATCGCTGGGGTATTATTAAAGACATCGCTGGGGTATTATTAAAGGCATCGCTGGGGTATTATTAAAGACATCGCTGAAGAATTATTAAAGACATCGCTGGGGTATTATTAAGACATCGCTGGGGTATTATTATAGATATCGCTGGGGTATTATTAAAGGCATCGCTGGGGTATTATTAAAGACATCGCTGGGGTATTATTAAAGGCATCACTGGGGTATTATTAAAGACATCGCTGGGGTATTATTAAAGACATCGCTGGGGTATTATTATAGACATCGCTGGGGTATTATTAAAGACATCGCTGGGGTATTATTAAAGGCATCGCTGGGGTATTATTAAAGACATCGCTGGGACATTAATTTAGACATCGCTGGGGTATTATTATAGATATCGCTGGGGTATTATTAAAGGCATCGCTGGGGTATTATTATAGACATCGTTGGGGTATTATTAAAGACATTGCCGGGGTATTATTAAAGACATCGCTGGGGTATTAAAGGCTTCGCTGGGGTATTATTAAGACATTGCTGGGGTATTATTATCGACATCACTGGGGTATTATTAAAGACATCGCTGGGGTATTATTAAAGGCATCGCTGGGGTATTATTATAGACATCGTTGGGGTATTATTAAAGACATTGCCGGGGTATTATTAAAGACATCGCTGGGGTATTAAAGGCTTCGCTGGGGTATTATTAAGACATTGCTGGGGTATTATTATCGACATCACTGGGGTATTATTAAAGACATTGCCGGGGTATTATTAAAGACATCGCTGGGGTATTAAAGGCTTCGCTGGGGTATTATTAAGACATTGCTGGGGTATTATTATCGACATCACTGGGGTATTATTAAATACATCGCTGGGGTATTATTATAGACATCGCTGGGGTATTATTAAAGACATCGCTGGGGTATTATTAAAGACATCGCTGGGGTATTATTAAAGACATCGCTGGGGTATTATTAAATACATCGCTGGAGTATTATTAAAGACATCGCTGGTGTATTATTAAAGGCATCGCTGGGGTATTATTATAGGCATCGCTGGGGTATTATTATAGACATCGCTGGGGTAATATTATAGACATCGCTGGGGTATTATTATAGACATCGCTGGGGTAATATTGTAGACATCTCTGGGGTATTATTAAAGACATCGCTGGGGTGTTATTAAAGACATCGCTGAAGAATTATTAAAGACATCGCTGGGGTATTATTATAGACATCGCTGGGGTATTATTAAAGACATCGCTGTTGTATTATTAAAGACATCGCTGGGGTATTATTATAGACATCGCTGGGGTATTATTATAGATATCGCTGGGGTATTATTAAAGGCATCGCTGGGGTATTATTATAGATATCGCTGGGGAATTATTAAAGACATCGCTGGGGTATTATTAAAGACATCGCTGGGGTATTAAAGGCAACGCTGGGGTATTATTAAGACATTGCGGGGGTATTATTATAGACATCTCTGGGGTATTATTATAGACATCGCTGGGGTATTATTAAAGACATCGCTTGGGTAATATTTAAGACATCGCTGGGGTATTATTAAAGACATCGCTGGGGTATTATTAAATACATCGCTGGGGTATTATTATAGACATCGCTGGGGTATTATTAAAGACATTGCTGGGGTATTATTAAAGACATCGCTGGGGTATTATTATAGACATCGCTGGGGTAGTAGTATTGACATCGCTGGGGTATTATTAAATACATCGCTGGGGTATTATTATAGACATCGCTGGGGTACTATTATAGACATCGCTGGGGTACTATTATAGACATCGCTTGGGTAATATTATCAATATCGCTGGGGTATTATTATAGACATCGCTGGGGTATTATTAAAGACATCGCTGGGGTATTATTAAAGACATCGCTGGGGTATTATTAAAGACATCGCTGGGGTATTATTAAAGACATCGCTGGGGTATTATTAAAGACATCGCTGGGGTATTATTATAGACATCGCTGGGGTATTATTAAAGACATCGTTGGGGTATTATTATAGTCATCGCTGGGGTATTATTGTTGACATCGCTGGGGTATTATTAAAGGCATCGCTGGGGTATTATTAAAGACATCGCTGAAGTATTATTAAAGACATCGCTGGGGTATTATTATAGACATCGCTGGGGCATTATTAAAGACATCGCTGGGGTATTATTAAGACATCGCTGGGGTATTATTATAGACATCGCTGCGGTATTATTATTGACATCGCTGGGGTATTATTATAGACATCGCTGGGGTATTATTATAGACATCGCTGGGGTATTATTAAAGACATCGCTGGGGTATTATTAAAGGCATCGCTGGGGTATTATTAAAGACATCGCTGGGGTATTATTAAAGGCATCGCTGGGGTATTATTATAGACATCGCTGGGGTATTATTAAAGACATCGCTGGGGTATTATAATAGACATCGCTGGGGTATTATTAAAGACATCGCTGGGGTATTATTAAAGGCATCGCTGGGGTATTATTAAAGACATCGCTGAAGAATTATTAAAGACATCGCTGGGGTATTATTAAGACATCGCTGGGGTATTATTATAGATATCGCTGGGGTATTATTAAAGGCATCGCTGGGGTATTATTAAAGACATCGCTGGGGTATTATTAAAGGCATCACTGGGGTATTATTAAAGACATCGCTGGGGTATTATTAAAGACATCGCTGGGGTATTATAGACATCGCTGGGGTATTATTAAAGACATCGCTGGGGTATTATTAAAGGCATCGCTGGGGTATTATTAAAGACATCGCTGAAGAATTATTAAAGACATCGCTGGGGTATTATTAAGACATCGCTGAAGAATTATTAAAGACATCGCTGGGGTATTATTATAGACATCGCTGGGGTATTATTATAGACATCGCTGGGGTATTATTAAAGACATCGCTGGGGTATTATTAAGACATCGCTGGGGTATTATTATAGACATCGCTGGGGTATTATTAAAGACATCGCTGGGGTATTATTAAAGACATCGCTGGGGTATTATTAAAGACATCGCTGGGGTATTATTAAAGACATCGCTGGGGTATTATTATAGACATCACTGGGGTATTATTAAAGACATCGTTGGGGTATTATTATAGTCATCGCTGGGGTATTATTGTTGACATCGCTGGGGTATTATTAAAGGCATCGCTGGGGTATTATTAAAGACATCGCTGAAGTATTATTAAAGACATCGCTGGGGTATTATTATAGACATCGCTGGGGCATTATTAAAGACATCGCTGGGGTATTATTAAGACATCGCTGGGGTATTATTATAGACATCGCTGCGGTATTATTATTGACATCGCTGGGGTATTATTATAGACATCGCTGGGGTATTATTATAGACATCGCTGGGTATTATTAAAGACATCGCTGGGGTATTATTAAAGGCATCGCTGGGGTATTATTATAGACATCGCTGGGGTATTATTAAAGGCATCGCTGGGGTATTATTATAGATATCGCTGGGGTATTATTAAAGACATCGCTGGGGTATTATTATAGACATCGCTGGGGTATTATTAAAGACATCGCTGGGGTATTATTAAAGACATCGCTGGGGTATTATTAAAGACATCGCTGGGGTATTATTATAGACATCGCTGGGATATTATTATAGACATCGCTGGGGTATTATTAAAGACATCGCTGGGGTATTATTATAGACATCGCTGGGATATTATTATAGACATCGCTGGGGTATTATTATAGACATCACTGGGGTATTATTATAGATATCGCTGGGGTATTATTATAGACATCGCTGGGGTATTATTATAGACATCGCTGGGATATTATTATAGACATCGCTGGGGTATTATTATAGACATCGCTGAGGTATTATTATAGACATCGCTGGGGTATTATTATAGACATCGCTGAGGTATTATTATAGACATCGCTGGGGTATTATTATAGACATCGCTGGGGTATTATTATAGACATCGCTGGGGTATTATTATAGACATCGCTGGGGTATTATTATAGACATCGCTGGGGTATTATTAAAGACATCGCTGGGGTATTATTACAGACATCGCTGGGGTATTATTATAGATATCGCTGGGGTATTATTATAGACATCGCTGGGATATTATTATAGACATCGCTGGGGTATTATTATAGACATTGCTGGGGTATTATTATAGACATCGCTGGGGTATTATTATAGACATCGCTGGGGTGTTATTAAAGACATCGCTGGGGTATTATTATAGATATCGCTGGGGTATTATTATAGATATCGCTGGGGTATTATTAAAGACATCGCTGGGGTATTATTATAGATATCGCTGGGGTATTATTAAAGACATCGCTGGGGTATTATTATAGATATCGCTGGGGTATTATTATAGACATCGCTGGGGTATTATTATAGATATCGCTGGGGTATTATTAAAGACATCGCTGGGGTATTTTTACAGACATCGCTGGGGTATTATTATAGATATCGCTGGGGTATTATTATAGACATCGCTGGGATATTATTATAGACATCGCTGGGGTATTATTATAGACATTGCTGGGGTATTATTATAGATATCGCTGGGGTATTATTATAGACATCGCTGGGATATTATTATAGACATCGCTGGGGTATTATTATAGACATTGCTGGGGTATTATTATAGATATCGCTGGGGTATTATTATAGATATCGCTGGGGTATTATTAAAGACATCGCTGGGGTATTATTATAGATATCGCTGGGGTATTATTATAGATATCGCTGGGGTATTATTAAAGACATCGCTGGGGTATTATTATAGACATCACTGGGGTATTATTATAGATATCGCTGGGGTATTATTAAAGACATCACTGGGGTATTATTATAGATATCGCTGGGGTATTATTATAGACATCGCTGGGGTATTATTATAGACATCGCTGGGATATTATTATAGACATCGCTGGGGTATTATTATAGACATTGCTGGGGTATTATTATATACATTGCTGGGGTATTATTATATACATTGCTGGGGTATTATTATAGACATCGCTGGGATATTATTATAGACATCGCTGGGGTATTATTATAGACATTGCTGGGGTATTATTATAGACATCGCTTGGGTATTATTATAGTCATCGCTGGGGTATTATTATAGATATCGCTGGGGTATTATTAAAGACATCGCTGGGGTATTATTATAGACATCGCTGGGGTATTATTATAGACATCGCTGGGGTATTATTAAAGGCATTGCTGGGGTATTATTAAAGACATCGCTGGGGTATTATTAAAGGCATCGCTGGGGTATTATTATAGACATCGCTGGGGTATTATTAAAGGCATCGCTGGGGTATTATTATAGATATCGCTGGGGTATTATTAAAGACATCGCTGGGGTATTATTATAGACATCGCTGGGGTATTATTAAAGACATCGCTGGGGTATTATTAAAGGCATCGCTGGGGTATTATTAAAGACATCGCTGGGGTATTATTAAAGGCATCGCTGGGGTATTATTATAAACATCGCTGGGGTATTATTAAAGACATCGCTGGGGTATTATTATAGACATCGCTGGGGTATTATTAAAGACATCGCTGGGGTATTATTAAAGACATCGCTGAAGAATTATTAAAGACATCGCTGGGGTATTATTAAGACATCGCTGGGGTATTATTATAGATATCGCTGGGGTATTATTAAAGACATCGCTGGGGTATTATTAAGACATCGCTGGGGTATTATTATAGACATCTCTGGGGTATTATTATAGACATCGCTGGGGTATTATTAAAGACATCGCTGGGGTATTATTAAATACATCGCTGGGGTATTATTATAGACATCGCTGGGGTATTATTAAAGACATCGCTGGGGTATTATTAAAGACATCGCTGGGGTATTATTAAATACATCGCTGGGGTATTATTAAAGACATCGTTGGGGTATTATTATAGTCATCGCTGGGGTATTATTGTTGACATCGCTGGGGTATTATTAAAGGCATCGCTGGGGTATTATTAAAGACATCGCTGAAGTATTATTAAAGACATCGCTGGGGTATTATTAAAGACATCGCTGGGGTATTATTATAGACATCGCTGAAGTATTATTAAAGACATCGCTGGGGTATTATTATAGACATCGCTGGGGTGTTATTATAGACATCGCTGGGGTATTATTAAATATATCACTGGGGTATTATTAAAGACATCGCTGGGGTATTATTATAGACATCGCTGGGGTATTATTATAGACATCGCTGGGGTATTATTATAGACATCACTGGGGTATTATTACAGACATCGCTGGGGTATTATTAAAGACATCGCTGGGGTATTATTAAGACATCGCTGGGGTATTATTATAGACATCGCTGGGGTATTATTAAAGGCATCGCTGGGGTATTATTATAGACATCGCTGGGGTATTATTATAGACATCGCTTGGGTATTATTAAAGACATCGCTGAGGTATTATTAAATACATCGCTGGGGTATTATTAAAGACATCGCTGGGGTATTATTATAGACATCGCTGGGATATTATTATAGACATCGCTGGGGTATTATTATAGACATCGCTGAGGTATTATTATAGACATCGCTGGGGTATTATTATAGACATCGCTGGGGTATTATTATAGACATCGCTGGGGTATTATTATAGACATCGCGAGGGTATTATTATAGACATTGCTGGGGTATTATTATATACATTGCTGGGGTATTATTATAGACATTGCTGGGGTATTATTATAGACATCGCTGGGGTATTATTATAGACATCGCTGGGGTATTATTATAGACATCGCTGCGGTATTATTAAAGTCATCGGTCGCAGGACAGCCGGATCCCCTTCCGAACTATTGAACCACTGCTTGTGTAGCCCGAGAATGATGTTAGTTATAGAAGTAGTGTAAGCCGCCCGCCAGATGGCGCAATATCGCGGTGTATCTATGGGCCATAAAACACCTGAAATGACAGAGGGTTACACATATTCTCTGTGAATTATGTGCTGACATAAATAAATACCATATCTTTCAGTGCAGTCACATTTATTTAGTAGCCTCCCAGCGTCTCCATATTTACAGCACATCTGTTAGTGAGACGCTGGCGTTTCCCCACAGAGTAACATATGGGCGCTTTGGTACATTCATAGCTGTAATTATTATAATCTGTACAATATTTCATGATAAACCAACTTTTTTAATTAAACCAATAAATGAGCAGAAAAGATGAAGACAGGGAAGTGACAGTAATAGTGATACATGCCATCGCAGCATATAGTATAGGAGAATAGGCTGTCATCATTAGTGGGCAGAGACGGATTTGTAGTCAGGCCACGGAGTCCTGGGTGGCAGCACTGTACTGGCGACCGGCTGCCCGATGCCACCTTTTCTGATTATTTTATTTTGCTTCTGTTTTAGGAACTGACCCAAGGGTATTCGATATGCGACCTTGCAGCAGCTGTGGAACTATGCATCCCAGCATGCCCTGCCACTGTACTGCTATTACGGCACACTAAAACATTGGCACGGAATGCTGGGATGTGTAGTTCCACAGCAGCTGGAAAGCCGCATGTTGAATACCCCTTTGAATTTTGCAAGATCACTTGTCAGATTCACCTACACATGACACTGAGGGGACATAAACTCCCTATCGGCAGATAATGCGTGCAACCACAAAGTTATTAAACCAAGCTTAAATATAATAAAGAGACAGACCAAGTATATATGCGATCAAAAATATATGGTCAGCTTTATTTATTTTACAATCAGAGTATGGTGGCATAAGAAAGAACGGCCAGTAACCTGACGCCCCACACTTGACTTATGCAAGGATGTAAAACACTCACTGAATGGGCCAATATCCCTCTCTGGCAAGTGAGACGGTATCCAGCCCTATCCCAATGCACTATTTTAGCCCTCTCCGACGAGAGGTGCCGCTGACCCCAGTAGGGTAAAATCAGCCTAACCAATGCATAGAAGGGGGCGCACCGCTCATACTGCAGCAAGGTGGATGCTTTATAGATACTGCCGTTCTTTCCCACCCTTGAAATAAAGCCGACACAAGACACAAGAGGAAAAAAGTGGGAGGGAGGGTGGGAGATCAGATTCCAAAGAGGCAGAGTAACAGTGCTGACCTACCCACACTCCTATTAACCACACCCCTTACACAACACTCCACCAATCCTAACCTAATGTCAATCTGACCATAAAAACACTAACACTCCTCTACCTACTGTAACTTTATTAACCCCACGCATCCCTGCCTAGGGGTTTATGTGCCCTCTGTTCTATCCGAACCTCGGTTATCTTAAACTCCCTATCGGCAGATAATGCGTGCAACCACAAAGTTATTAAACCAAGCTTAAATATAATAAAGAGACAGACCAAGTATATATGCGATCAAAAAAATATGGTCAGCTTTATTTATTTTACAATCAGAGTATGGTGGCATAAGAAAGAACGGCCAGTAACCTGACGCCCCACACTTGACTTATGCAAGGATGTAAAACACTCACTGAATGGGCCAATATCCCAATTCAAGTGTAATAGTGATATAAAACTTGCAAGGGCGATATCCCTCTCTGGCAAGTGAGACGGTATCCAGCCCTATACCAATGCACTATTTTAGCCCTCTCCGACGAGAGGTGCCGCTGACCCCAGTAGGGTAAAATCAGCCTAACCAATGCATAGAAGGGGGCGCACCGCTCATACTGCAGTAAGGTGGACGCTTTATAGATACTGCCGTTCTTTCCCACCACGCAAGTTCCCAATGATGGAACGTGCCCGCCACCATACAACCTACTCTCTAAAACCTCCCCACACCAAACAAAAAACAGTCTATAAATGAAATTTGTCCCTGCTAGGCATCTTGTACCCCATTAAAGGGTGATGCTCCACAAATCTACCCCCCCCAACCATGCACCTACATCAACAGGAAAAAACTAGCACAATATCGGACAAAATATCACGACATCTGGCCAAAGCCAAGCAACCCACCCAAATCATGACAAATAGTGTGCCACAAGTAAAGCGACAATTGCTGGCACAAATCATTCTCACCCAGGTGAATTGCTAAGACCAAAGGAGAAACCAAAGTCCTCCCCTGACATCCGTATACAGGGCACTAATGACTCCCAACCCAAACTAGTAAAGCGGGATGACCTGCCGAAAATATAAACAAGTGTCTGATAAACAAATGAGCTATAATCCTGTAAACCACCTGCAATACATGAAATACACATGAGTACCGTAACTATGGCATATTGCAGAGGGAGGTGATGGGGGGGAGGGAAAGGGGGGGAAGGAGGACTTGACCCGAGGTAAAAACCTTCAAAAAACCTGCTGGATCTTTTTATTTTCGTTAGTAATGTCATTCTCATATTCATGTTGTTATTTGTCATTCAGTTTAACTATTGGTGTTAGCCAAACGTTGTCCTGCGCAGGGCAAAAAATAGGGCAAAATCCCTCGAGACCCCCACCGGAAAGGTGGCAAGTTGGCCGGAGCACTCAAGTCCACAAACAAACATTACACATCATTAGTCCACATGAACATAGGCATAGGACTTCCATCATCATAGAGCCTGTATCTCTTGCCGAGCTGAGACTGCCAGAAAGACTCTCAATGCTGCCAGAAAGACTCTCAATGTCTGATAGGCAATCAAAGGACTGAGGAGCAAAGGACCAACATGCGAAAACTCTCCATGGCGGCTTGAGAATTGAACAGGGTATCATCTGCGCTGATGACTCCATTCCTGGCAACAGAAGCGACAATATCGATCCCTGGGGTGGCGGTAGGAGGGGATCCGGCCACATCGATGTCTGAAACAAAAGAAAAACAGGGGCAGTATCGAAATTCAGGGTCCTTTGCATTAGGCAATGAACCGTATGCGCAGGCACAGCAGTGTAAAGAGCAAACGAGACACAAGGAACAACAGCCTCAAATCATACCTAGCTGCTTAATTAGTGGACTCAGCACGCCGACATATCGGATGCTGGGGGAGCAAACAATGCCAACCCTTGTTGTAAACAGAGCCCCCGACTGTTATGACAGCAGGGGCCTCAAAAAAAACCCCCACTGACACAAGCAACACAGCGATGGCTCCTGAATCCAGGGATGTAGTATTCCCCGATATATGCAACCCCGCATAAACACTGACCGAGCTTCTACAAACCATTAGGAGACCACAACCCATGGCCCAGGGAAACCCAAGCCAGGGGCATGTCCCGTTATTACATAGGGCTGTGTATAAGATATGGGGCCAAAATGGAACAGGGCGAGAGCCCAGAGAAGCGAGAGCTTCTGACACTTTTTGTTAATGTAATAGAGTCCAAAAACAAAGTAACAGAGCGAACTTGCATGTTTTTTTGACTTAGAAAACTCTCACGATTTAAAATCTCATTCAGATGTTTTTCCATTTTGAAGATAAAACTCAACCAATGTGAGAGCTCACTGCTAAACTCTCACACCTTCCAAACTCTCACCCTTTCACACTCGGCCCCTGGTGTGCTTAGAAGAAAGTTGTATATGGGTGTGGTGGACTCGGGTCAAACCTGTTTCCCAATATAAGATTTATATATAAATATATGATTAGGTATATATGAATGGGGATCAGATGAAATGTAAGCTGTGTAGCTCACCTAAATCCTATGAACATGTATTTGTAAAATAAAAAGGGGGGTGTGCGTGTATAAGATATGGAGTACTTTGAAGAGCGTTGCATGTGGGGGTGGACTCGGGTCGAACCTGTATCTGTATATAAAATAAATATATATGATTAGGTCTCAATTGGAATAGGGATGAGACTACCATGCAAAAATGTGTAGCTCGCCTAAATCCTATGAACCATATTTGGCATAAACATTTTCAACACCAAAATGTAAAGTATAAAACAAATATTCCCAAAGGCCAGATACTGAATCTGAGGAGTAACTGGACCACCGAGGGGATAATTGAAATCACACCAGCAGTTATCGCATAAATGTACCTTATGTATGACCTCACAATGTATTAGACAAAGTGCTCAAATTAAAACGGTATGGAAAAGCACCCACTCATGGGTAAGAAAAACCAACCGCAGGCGCCGGCTATAGGGAAAGGGCCAGAAAATCCTATGTGAATAAAATGTAATCAACTACCGAAAGTATAAATGAAATTATACGGACAAAAGAAAAATTACCCCAGAACTAAGTGGTCCTATGCATGCACGAGCACCGGCTACAGGTAAAGAGCATAAATTACTATACAGGGATTAATACAATTCAACTACAGAAAGTATAAGGTTAAATCATATGGGCAAAAGAAAAATAACGCACTGACACGTGGTGTTCCTATGCATGCACACTTATGACCAAAAAGGGGTGGTCCAAACATTTTATAACAGAGAAAGAGCGTAAACAAGTGAAGAATAACAGAAGAGGAGATGATAGGCTCCTAATACTTGATTTTAGACTATGAGCCAGTGATACCATTCACAAGCTGACTCCAACTTGAGCGCATGGTGGGAGGGGGAGCGGCACACGCTTCAAGTCCCTACGTGGTCATAGGGTCCCAAGACACTCCCAAACTCTATGAAACTTAGGGATACCCATGTAATGTAATTTAGTACATTTATGAAATAGAAAGTATGTAATAGCGTGATATTAGTAATAGTGTGCAAGAACACATTTGTGATTGATTAGCTGATGAATAGTCCATGATACATATGTTCCTTATCCACACTTCTCTGCCGCACTTATTTTCTTATCCATGTGCATGACTAAACATGAATGTTTTGCTGTAATAAATGAGTTTAATGGATGATACGGTCTTAATAAGATTGAGGTAATGAATTACTTGTATTAATATTAAATCAATATAACTTCATTGTGCGTACTGACTTATAATTTTCGAAAGTCAACCATGTGCATGACTATAACATGAATGTTTGTTGTAATAAATGAAGGTCATATGACAACATCTTAACGCAATAATCTAATAAGGAACCGTGCAGAAGAACCACAGAACAAAGGGCCAACGGCACCGTGGTTTCTGACATGCTGGCTTACGGTCCTACATGTGTGGAGCCCGAACAATCTCCCTGTGCCCGCGTGGGCCTCCACCGGGCACTCTGGTTTCCTCCCACACACCAAAAACATACTTTTAGGTTAATTGGCTCTAAACATAAATTAACCCTAGTGTGTATTAGGGGTGTGCACCGGCCACTTTTCGTGTTTTGTGTTTTGGTTTTGGATCTGGATCTTTCTTCGTGTTTTGGATCTGGATTGGTTTTGCCAAAACCACCCTTCCGTGTTTTGGGTTCTGGGTTTTGTGTTTTGGATCTGTATTTTTTTTTAAAAAAGCATAAAAACAGCTAAAATCACAGAATTTGTAGGTTTTTCTGCTCCTATGCTATTATTAACCTCAATAACCTTAATTTCCACTCATTTCCAGTCTATTCTGAACACCTCACACCTCACAATAGTGTTTTTATGTCCAAAACGTTGCACCGAGGTAGCTGGATGACTATGCTAAGCGACACGAGTGGGCGGCACAAACACGTGACCCATCTAGGCGTGAAACTGCAGTGGCAGACAGGATGGCAGTTTGAAAAACTAGGCCCCAAACTGTACATAATGCAAAGAAAAAAAAGAGGTGCAAGATGGAATTGTCCTTGGGCCCTCCCACCCACCCTTATGTTGTATAAACAGGACATGCACACTTTAACAAACCAATCATTTCAGCGCCAGGGTCTGCCACACAACTGTGGCTGAAATGATTGGTTCGTTTGGGCCCCCACAAAACAAGCTGGCAATTAATGTGTCCCTGCACAAACTGGCTCTATGGAGGCAAGATGTCATCCTCATCCTCCTCATCCACCGATTCCTCACCCTCTTCAGTGTGTACATCCTCATCCTCACAAAGTATTAACTCGTCCCCACTTGAATCCACCACCACAGGTCCCTCTGTACCTTCTGGAGGCTGGTCTCCCTGGAAGAGCTGATAATTCATTTTGATGAACATCATCTTCTCCACATTCTGTGGAAGCAACCTCCTATGCCTTTCGCTGACAAGGTTCCCGGCTGCACTAAACACTCTTTCGGAGTACACACTGGAGGGGGGGCAACTCAGGTAAAATAGAGCCAGTTTGTACAGGGGCCTCCAAATTGCCTCTTTTTCCTGCCAGTACAGGTATGGACTGTCTGCCATGCCTACTTGGATGCTGTCACCGATGTAATCCTCCACCATTCTGTCAATGGTGACAGTATCATATGCAGTGACAGTAGACATGTCAGAAATTGTTGCCAGGTCCTTCAGTCCGGACCAGATGTCCAAACTTGGTCCTGCCTGCCCTGCATCACCGCCAGCGGGTTGCTTAGGATACCTAAGTTTTTTCCTGGCAGCCCCAGTTGCAGGAGAAAATGAAGAAGGAGCCGTTGACGTGTCACGTTCCGCTTCAGCTGACAGTGTGTTCACCAGCAGGTCTTTGCACCTCTGCAGGCTTGTGTCGGCCGGAAAGAGAGACACCACATAGGCTTTAAACCTAGGATCGAGCACGGTGGCCAAAACGTAGTGGTCTGATTTCAACAGATTGACCACCCTGGAATCCTGGCAAAGCGAATGAAGGGCTTCATCCACAAGTCCCACATGCCGAGCGGAATCGCTCCTTCTTAGCTCCTCCTTCACTTTCTCCAGCTGCTTCTGCAAAAGCCTGATGAGGGGAATGACCTGACTCAAGCTGGCAGTGTCTGAACTGACTTCACGTGTGGCAAGTTCGAAGGGCTGGAGAACCTTGCACAACACGGAAATCATTCTCCACTGCGCTTGAGTCAGGTGCATACCCCCTCCTTTGCCTATGTCATAGGTGGATGTATAGGCTTGTATGGCCTTTTGCTGCTCCTCCATCCTCTGAAGCATATAGAGGGTTGAGTTCCACCGCGTCACAACCTCTTGCTTCAGGTGATGGCGGGGCAGGTTCAAGAGTGTTTGCTGGCGCTCCAGTCTTCGGCACGCAGTCGCTGAATGGCGAAAGTGGCCAGAAATTTTTCGGGCCACCCAAAGCGTCTCCTGCACGCCCCTGTCGCTTTTCAGAAAATTCTGCACCACCAAGTTTATTGTGTGAGCAAAACATGGGACGTGCTGGAATTTGCCCAGATGTAATGCCCGCACAATATTGGTGGCGTTGTCAGATATCACAAATCCCCAGGAGAGTCTAAGTGGGGTAAGCCACTGGGCGATGATTTCCCTCAGTTTCTCTAAGAGGTTGTCGGCGGTGTGCCTCTTACTGAAACCGGTGATACACAGCGTAGCCTGCCTTGTAACGAGCTGGCATTTCTGAGATGCTGCTACTGGTGACGCTGCTGCTGTTGCTGCGTAAGGTGATACATCTACCCAGTGGGCTGTCACAGTCATATAGTCCTTAGTCTGCCCTGTTCCACTTGTCCACATGTCCGTGGTTAAGTGGACATTGTGTACAACGGCATTTTTCAGGACACTGAGGACACTTTTTCTGACGTTTCTGTACAGTCTCGGTATCGCCTGCCTAGTGAAGTGGAATCTAGACGGGATTTGGAACCGGGGACACACTACCTCCATCAATTGTCTAAATCCCACTGCACTAATGGCGGATACCGGACGCACGTCTAACACCAACATAGCGGTCAAGGCCTCAGTTATACGTTTTGCTTCAGGATGACTGCTGTCGTACTTCATCCTCCTCGCTAAGGACTGTTGGAGGGTCAATTGTTTAGTAAAAGTAGTGATGTTCCTACTTCCTCTCTGGGATGATGAACGACTCCCAGCAGCAGCAACAGCAGCAGCGGCAGCAGTAGGCGTAGCAATGCAGGATCCTCCAGAGGAATCCCGGATAGGAGAGTCAGTCATGCCAGTGACATGGCCTGCAGGACTACTTCCGATCCTGACTAAGGAGGAAATTGACGAGGAGGGAGTTGACGGTGTGGTTTGCAGGCGCTTGGATACAACAGGACAACGGGATTTAGGTGTCCCTGGACTGCTTACGGTCTTAGCCAAAGTTTCTGAACTTGACAGTAACTTTTTATGAACGCGCTGCAGGTGCCGTATAAGGGAGGATGTTCCTAGGTGGTTGACGTCCCTACCCCTACTTATTTCACCTTTACATATGGTACATATGGCAAGACAGTTGTTGTCCGGATTTGGATAGAAATATTGCCAGACCAAAGAGGTGGAATGTTTGGTCTTCTGCCCAGGCATGACCGTGATGGGCTTTTTCATCCCACGGACAACAACTGTCTCCCCCGGAGCCTGATTTAAACAAACCACATCACCATCAGAATCCTCCTCGCCAACTTCCTCCTCAGCGCCAGCTACACCAGTATCCTCATCCTGTTGTACTTCAACAGTGACATCTTCAATTTGCATATCAGCAAGTGGACTGTGGGTGCTCCTTTCAGCACTTGCAGGGGGCGTGCAAATGGTGGAAAGAGCCACCTCTTCCCGTCCAGTGCTGGGAAGGTCAGGCATCGCAACCACCACCACACTTGGACTCTCCTTGGGGATTTGTGATATCTTCTTAGAAAGCACAGTTCTTCGCTGTGCTTTTGCCAGCTTAACTCTTTTGATTTTTTTAGTGGGAGGAGGGCTTCCATCGTCATGTGAAGCTGAACCACTAGTCATGAACATACTAGGGATCGACCTTAGCCGTTCCTTGCCACTCCGTGTCGTAAATGGCATATTGGCAAGTTTACGTTTCTCTTCAGCTGATTTAAATGTCTTTTTCAAGGTCATTTTCCTGAACTTTGCCATTTGGGATTGTATGTGCCCTCTACTATGACATTGGGCATCGGCCTTGGCAGACGACGTTGATGGCATGTTATCATCTATGTCATGACTAGTGGCAGCAGCTTCAGCACTAGGAGGAAGTGGTTCTTGATCTTTCTCTATTTTATTTTTATCGGAGAAAGTTTGGTCCTCCATTTATGTTATATCGATTTGATATATACGTGCGGCTAAACACAGAAAATAATTTTTTTTTTGGTTTGGACTGGAGTGTACTTTGTGGGTTACAGCACCCTTTAACGGTCAAGCCAGCCGGCCCTTTACTTATGACACAGGCGCACGCTTGGCACTACTTTGTTGATGCACGTGCGGCTACTGCGCACACAATTCACAAACACAGAAAATAATTTTTTTTTGGTTTGGACTGGAGTGTACTTTCGGGGGTTACAGCACCCTTTAACGGTCAAGCCAGCCAGCCCTTTACTTATGACACAGGCGCACGCTTGGCACTACTTTGTTGATGCACGTGCGGCTACTGCGCACACAATTCACAAACACAGAAAATAATTTTTTTTTGGTTTGGACTGGAGTGTACTTTCGGGGGTTACAGCACCCTTTAACGGTCAAGCCAGCCGGCCCTTTACTTATGACACAGGCGCACGCTTGGCACTACTTTGTTGATGCACGTGCGGCTACTGCGCACACAATTCACAAACACAGAAAATAATTTTTTTTTTGGTTTGGACTGGAGTGTACTTTCGGGGGTTACAGCACCCTTTAACGGTCAAGCCAGCCGGCCCTTTACTTATGACACAGGCGCACGCTTGGCACTACTTTGTTGATGCACGTGCGGCTACTGCGCACACAATTCACAAACACAGAAAATAATTTTTTTTTTGGTTTGGACTGGAGTGTACTTTCGGGGGTTACAGCACCCTTAACGGTCAAGCCAGCCGGCCCTTTACTTATGACACAGGCGCACGCTTGGCACTACTTCGTTGATGCACGTGCGGCTACTGCGCACACAATTCACAAACACAGAAAATAATTTTTTTTTGGTTTGGACTGGAGTGTACTTTCGGGGGTTACAGCACCCTTTAACGGTCAAGCCAGCCGGCCCTTTACTTATGACACAGGCGCACGCTTGGCACTACTTTGTTGATGCACGTGCGGCTACTGCGCACACAATTCACAAACACAGAAAATAATTTTTTTTGGGGTTTGGACTGGAGTGTACTTTGGGGGTTACAGCACCCTTTAACGGTCAAGCCAGCCGGCCCTTTACTTATGACACAGGCGCACGCTTGGCACTACTTTGTTGATGCACGTGCGGCTACTGCGCACACAATTCACAAACACAGAAAATAATTTTTTTTTTGGTTTGGACTGGAGTGTACTTTCGGGGGTTACAGCACCCTTAACGGTCAAGCCAGCCGGCCCTTTACTTATGACACAGGCGCACGCTTGGCACTACTTTGTTGATGCACGTGCGGCTACTGCGCACACATTTCACAAACACAGAAAATAATTTTTTTTTTGGTTTGGACTGGAGTGTACTTTCGGGGGTTACAGCACCCTTAACGGTCAAGCCAGCCGGCCCTTTACTTATGACACAGGCGCACGCTTGGCACTACTTTGTTGATGCACGTGCGGCTACTGCGCACACAATTCACAAACACAGAAAATAATTTTTTTTTTGGTTTGGACTGGAGTGTACTTTCGGGGGTTACAGCACCCTTTAACGGTCAAGCCAGCCGGCCCTTTACTTATGACACAGGCGCACGCTTGGCACTACTTTGTTGATGCACGTGCGGCTACTGCGCACACAATTCACAAACACAGAAAATAATTTTTTTTTTGGTTTGGACTGGAGTGTACTTTCGGGGGTTACAGCACCCTTAACGGTCAAGCCAGCCGGCCCTTTACTTATGACACAGGCGCACGCTTGGCACTACTTTGTTGATGCACGTGCGGCTACTGCGCACACAATTCACAAACACAGAAAATAATTTTTTTTTTGGTTTGGACTGGAGTGTACTTTCGGGGGTTACAGCACCCTTAACGGTCAAGCCAGCCGGCCCTTTACTTATGACACAGGCGCACGCTTGGCACTACTTTGTTGATGCACGTGCGGCTACTGCGCACACAATTCACAAACACAGAAAATAATTTTTTTTTGGTTTGGACTGGAGTGTACTTTCGGGGGTTACAGCACCCTTTAACGGTCAAGCCAGCCGGCCCTTTACTTATGACACAGGCGCACGCTTGGCACTACTTTGTTGATGCACGTGCGGCTACTGCGCACACAATTCACAAACACAGAAAATAATTTTTTTTTTGGTTTGGACTGGAGTGTACTTTCGGGGGTTACAGCACCCTTAACGGTCAAGCCAGCCGGCCCTTTACTTATGACACAGGTGCACGCTTGGCACTACTTTGTTGATGCACGTGCGGCTACTGCGCACACAATTCACAAACACAGAAAATAATTTTTTTTTGGTTTGGACTGGAGTGTACTTTCGGGGGTTACAGCACCCTTTAACGGTCAAGCCAGCCGGCCCTTTACTTATGACACAGGCGCATGCTTGGCACTACTTTGTTGATGCACGTGCGGCTACTGCGCACACAATTCACAAACACAGAAAATAATTTTTTTTGGGGTTTGGACTGGAGTGTACTTTGGGGGTTACAGCACCCTTTAACGGTCAAGCCAGCCGGCCCTTTACTTATGACACAGGCGCACGCTTGGCACTACTTTGTTGATGCACGTGCGGCTACTGCGCACACAATTCACAAACACAGAAAATAATTTTTTTTTTGGTTTGGACTGGAGTGTACTTTCGGGGGTTACAGCACCCTTAACGGTCAAGCCAGCCGGCCCTTTACTTATGACACAGGCGCACGCTTGGCACTACTTTGTTGATGCACGTGCGGCTACTGCGCACACAATTCACAAACACAGAAAATAATTTTTTTTTTGGTTTGGACTGGAGTGTACTTTCGGGGGTTACAGCACCCTTAACGGTCAAGCCAGCCGGCCCTTTACTTATGACACAGGCGCACGCTTGGCACTACTTTGTTGATGCACGTGCGGCTACTGCGCACACAATTCACAAACACAGAAAATAATTTTTTTTTTGGTTTGGACTGGAGTGTACTTTCGGGGGTTACAGCACCCTTTAACGGTCAAGCCAGCCGGCCCTTTACTTATGACACAGGCGCACGCTTGGCACTACTTTGTTGATGCACGTGCGGCTACTGCGCACACAATTCACAAACACAGAAAATAATTTTTTTTTTGGTTTGGACTGGAGTGTACTTTCGGGGGTTACAGCACCCTTAACGGTCAAGCCAGCCGGCCCTTTACTTATGACACAGGCGCACGCTTGGCACTACTTTGTTGATGCACGTGCGGCTACTGCGCACACAATTCACAAACACAGAAAATAATTTTTTTTTTGGTTTGGACTGGAGTGTACTTTCGGGGGTTACAGCACCCTTAACGGTCAAGCCAGCCGGCCCTTTACTTATGACACAGGCGCACGCTTGGCACTACTTTGTTGATGCACGTGCGGCTACTGCGCACACAATTCACAAACACAGAAAATAATTTTTTTTTGGTTTGGACTGGAGTGTACTTTCGGGGGTTACAGCACCCTTTAACGGTCAAGCCAGCCGGCCCTTTACTTATGACACAGGCGCACGCTTGGCACTACTTTGTTGATGCACGTGCGGCTACTGCGCACACAATTCACAAACACAGAAAATATATTATTTTTTTAGCACTTGGGGGGAGCACCCCTGATGGACAGAGCACCCCCTGGACAACACTACAGCACCTCTTTAGGACTGGGCCACTGCACAGGACTTTGGAGTGGACACAGCCCCTATGGAGAACTGACTGCACAACACAGTCCAGCCAGCCCCTATGGACTTTGAAGTAGTGGACACAGCCCCTATTAACAACAGCAGCACAGCACAACACAGCCAGCCCCTATGGACTTTGAAGTAGTGGATAACAGCAGCACTACACTACACTACACTACACAGCCCTAACTCCCACCCTCCCTCTTCACTGTCCACAGCCGAGTGAGAAAATGGCGCCGACGTGGGTACCTTATATAGGATCCAAAACCCGCGAGACTCGGAAGGCGGGAAGATGACGTTTTGCCTCGATTTCAGAATCCGAGTCAGGCGGGAAAAGTCGAGCCTGACTCGGATCGGACTCGGATCGGGGGGGCTCGGTGGGGTTCGGATTTCAGAAATCCGAACCCGCTCACCCCTAGTGTGTATGTGTGTGAGCATGTGGTAGGGATCATAGATTGTCAGCTCCACTGGGGCAGGGACTGATGTGAATGGCCAAATATTCTCTGTAAAGCGCTGTGGAATATGTGTGCGCTATATAAATAACTGATAATAATAATAACTGGTAATAATGATAACGTGCTGTAACGCATTTAACATGTATAAAAAATGCACTGCATTTATTTATGAAATAAGTGCTCTACTAATAGTATTGATTAATAAAACTGTTTTGTATGACTAGATGAATAAAAACTGGTTTGTTGACAATGACCAGCAGCTGTGAATAGACCAAATAAAAAGATGTGCGGAGGTGGGCTGGTAAGCTTCTGAGGAAACGGCATATGGCCGAGAAACGAGATACGCCACGGCCTTGTAGTCGTGGGTTATGTATGAAATGAGCCCTCACAATAACACAAACAACAAGCGAGCATAAGACCGCCGTCTCCTGACGCAGAGCAGCGAGGGAACCTCCCAGCCCTGTACATTACATATTCCCACAGCCCACGAGCTGCGGCTGACATGAGCGCTGGAGAACTGCTTTTTGCCCGCAACCAGATATGAATACAACTGCCTCCCTACAGTCATTTTTTAATATATCAAACTGTTGGCTTACCGATACATAACTTACCACATTCATAACCATATACCTAATGCCCGAAAGGACCAACTTAATAGCGCCCTTACCACTGGGCGTGTCATTCAGCCTGTTATTACTGAATATGCATGCACTGCTAATAGTTTTTGCTTTGTATAAAAGAAAAGGAGGGAGAGGCCGCACACATTTTCTAACTGCTGAGCCCGTGTGACGTATGCCGCAGGTGCAGCCAAGGTGCTAAATCTTACCCCCACACCCTCAGACTGCAAAGACCATAGGGGTGTCAGAGCACCCCCACTTCCACCAGCTGTCCGGCAATAGACCCAGAATCCAGTGTGGCAGCACCAGCGCGACCAGCTGGAAATATATTACAATTGAAGGCAATGGGAAACCCATGGCAGCAATCATGCCTTGCTGTGATGTTGTGCTGTGAGGGGTACAGGGCTGTAATAGCTCACATAAACATAGCTCACACAGAGATAGATCAAGCTGAGAACCCATGCAGTAATAGCTCATCTAAAGTAGGGGTGAGCGGGTTCGGATTTCTGAAATCCGAACCCCCCCGAGCCCCCCCGATCCGAGTCCGATCCGAGTCAGGCTCGACTTTTCCCGCCTGACTCGGATCTGACATCGAGGCAAAACGTCATCATCCCGCCTTCCGAGTCTCGCGGGTTTTGGATCCTATATAAGGTACCCGCGTCGGCGCCATTTTCTCACTCGGCTGTGGACAGTGAAGAGGGAGGGTGGGAGTTAGTGCTGTGTAGTGTAGTGTAGTGTAGTGCTGCTGTTGTCCACTACTTCAAAGTCCATAGGGGCTGGCTGTGTTGTGCTGTGCTGCTGTTGTTAATAGGGGCTGTGTCCACTACTTCAAAGTCCATAGGGGCTGGCTGGACTGTGTTGTGCAGTCAGTTCCAAAGTCCTGTGCAGTGTCCCAGTCCTAAAGGGGTGCTGTAGTGTTGTCCAGGGGGTGCTCTGTCCATCAGGGGTGCTCCCCCCAAGTGCTAAAAAAATAATATATTTTCTGTGTTTGTGAATTGTGTGCGCAGTAGCCGCACGTGCATCAACAAAGTAGTGCCAAGCGTGCGCCTGTGTCATAAGTAAAGGGCCGGCTGGCTTGACCGTTAAGGGTGCTGTAACCCCCGAAAGTACACTCCAGTCCAAACCAAAAAAAAAATTATTTTCTGTGTTTGTGAATTGTGTGCGCAGTAGCCGCACGTGCATCAACAAAGTAGTGCCAAGCGTGCGCCTGTGTCATAAGTAAAGGGCCGGCTGGCTTGACCGTTAAGGGTGCTGTAACCCCCGAAAGTACACTCCAGTCCAAACCTAAAAAAAAATTATTTTCTGTGTTTGTGAATTGTGTGCGCAGTAGCCGCACGTGCATCAACAAAGTAGTGCCAAGCGTGCGCCTGTGTCATAAGTAAAGGGCCGGCTGGCTTGACCGTTAAAGGGTGCTGTAACCCCCGAAAGTACACTCCAGTCCAAACCAAAAAAAAATTATTTTCTGTGTTTGTGAATTGTGTGCGCAGTAGCCGCACGTGCATCAACAAAGTAGTGCCAAGCGTGCGCCTGTGTCATAAGTAAAGGGCCGGCTGGCTTGACCGTTAAGGGTGCTGTAACCCCCGAAAGTACACTCCAGTCCAAACCAAAAAAAAAATTATTTTCTGTGTTTGTGAATTGTGTGCGCAGTAGCCGCACGTGCATCAACAAAGTAGTGCCAAGCGTGCGCCTGTGTCATAAGTAAAGGGCCGGCTGGCTTGACCGTTAAGGGTGCTGTAACCCCCGAAAGTACACTCCAGTCCAAACCTAAAAAAAAATTATTTTCTGTGTTTGTGAATTGTGTGCGCAGTAGCCGCACGTGCATCAACAAAGTAGTGCCAAGCGTGCGCCTGTGTCATAAGTAAAGGGCCGGCTGGCTTGACCGTTAAAGGGTGCTGTAACCCCCGAAAGTACACTCCAGTCCAAACCAAAAAAAAATTATTTTCTGTGTTTGTGAATTGTGTGCGCAGTAGCCGCACGTGCATCAACAAAGTAGTGCCAAGCGTGCGCCTGTGTCATAAGTAAAGGGCCGGCTGGCTTGACCGTTAAGGGTGCTGTAACCCCCGAAAGTACACTCCAGTCCAAACCTAAAAAAAAATTATTTTCTGTGTTTGTGAATTGTGTGCGCAGTAGCCGCACGTGCATCAACAAAGTAGTGCCAAGAGTGCGCCTGTGTCATAAGTAAAGGGCCGGCTGGCTTGACCGTTAAAGGGTGCTGTAACCCCCGAAAGTACACTCCAGTCCAAACCAAAAAAAAATTATTTTCTGTGTTTGTGAATTGTGTGCGCAGTAGCCGCACGTGCATCAACAAAGTAGTGCCAAGCGTGCGCCTGTGTCATAAGTAAAGGGCCGGCTGGCTTGACCGTTAAAGGGTGCTGTAACCCCTGAAAGTACACTCCAGTCCAAACCAAAAAAAAATTATTTTCTGTGTTTGTGAATTGTGTGCGCAGTAGCAGCACGTGCATCAACAAAGTAGTGCCAAGCGTGCGCCTGTGTCATAAGTAAAGGGCCGGCTGGCTTGACCGTTAAAGGGTGCTGTAACCCCTGAAAGTACACTCCAGTCCAAACCAAAAAAAAATTATTTTCTGTGTTTGTGAATTGTGTGCGCAGTAGCCGCACGTGCATCAACAAAGTAGTGCCAAGCGTGCGCCTGTGTCATAAGTAAAGGGCCGGCTGGCTTGACCGTTAAGGGTGCTGTAACTCCCGAAAGTACACTCCAGTCCAAACCAAAAAAAAAATTATTTTCTGTGTTTGTGAATTGTGTGCGCAGTAGCCGCACGTGCATCAACAAAGTAGTGCCAAGCGTGCGCCTGTGTCATAAGTAAAGGGCCGGCTGGCTTGACCGTTAAGGGTGCTGTAACCCCCGAAAGTACACTCCAGTCCAAACCAAAAAAAAAATTATTTTCTGTGTTTGTGAATTGTGTGCGCAGTAGCCGCACGTGCATCAACAAAGTAGTGCCAAGCGTGCGCCTGTGTCATAAGTAAAGGGCCGGCTGGCTTGACCGTTAAGGGTGCTGTAACCCCCGAAAGTACACTCCAGTACAAACCTAAAAAAAAATTATTTTCTGTGTTTGTGAATTGTGTGCGCAGTAGCCGCACGTGCATCAACAAAGTAGTGCCAAGCGTGCGCCTGTGTCATAAGTAAAGGGCCAGCTGGCTTGACCGTTAAAGGGTGCTGTAACCCCCGAAAGTACACTCCAGTCCAAACCAAAAAAAAATTATTTTCTGTGTTTGTGAATTGTGTGCGCAGTAGCCGCACGTGCATCAACAAAGTAGTGCCAAGCGTGCGCCTGTGTCATAAGTAAAGGGCCGGCTGGCTTGACCGTTAAAGGGTGCTGTAACCCCCAAAGTACACTCCAGTCCAAACCAAAAAAAAATTATTTTCTGTGTTTGTGAATTGTGTGCGCAGTAGCCGCACGTGCATCAACAAAGTAGTGCCAAGAGTGCGCCTGTGTCATAAGTAAAGGGCCGGCTGGCTTGACCGTTAAAGGGTGCTGTAACCCACAAAGTACACTCCAGTCCGAACCAAAAAAAAATTTATTTTCTGTGTTTAGCCGCACGTATATATCAAATCGATATAACATAAATGGAGGACCAAACTTTCTCCGATAAAAATAAAATAGAGAAAGATCAAGAACCACTTCCTCCTAGTGCTGAAGCTGCTGCCACTAGTCATGACATAGACGATAACATGCCATCAACGTCGTCTGCCAAGGCCGATGCCCAATGTCATAGTAGAGGGCACATACAATCCCAAATGGCAAAGTTCAGGAAAATGACCTTGAAAAAGACATTTAAATCAGCTGAAGAGAAACGTAAACTTGCCAATATGCCATTTACGACACGGAGTGGCAAGGAACGGCTAAGGTCGATCCCTAGTATGTTCATGACTAGTGGTTCAGCTTCACATGACGATGGAAGCACTCCTCCCACTAAAAAAATCAAAAGAGTTAAGCTGGCAAAAGCACAGCGAAGAACTGTGCTTTCTAAGAAGATATCACAAATCCCCAAAGAGAGTCCAAGTGTGGTGGTGGTTGCGATGCCTGACCTTCCCAGCACTGGACGGGAAGAGGTGGCTCTTTCCACCATTTGCACGCCCCCTGCAAGTGCTGAAAGGAGCACCCACAGTCCACTTGCTGATATGCAAATTGAAGATGTCACTGTTGAAGTACAACAGGATGAGGATACTGGTGTAGCTGGCGCTGAGGAGGAAGTTGGCGAGGAGGATTCTGATGGTGATGTGGTTTGTTTAAATCAGGCTCCGGGGGAGACAGTTGTTGTCCGTGGGATGAAAAAGCCCATCACGGTCATGCCTGGGCAGAAGACCAAACATTCCACCTCTTTGGTCTGGCAATATTTCTATCCAAATCCGGACAACAACTGTCTTGCCATATGTACCATATGTAAAGGTGAAATAAGTAGGGGTAGGGACGTCAACCACCTAGGAACATCCTCCCTTATACGGCACCTGCAGCGCGTTCATAAAAAGTTACTGTCAAGTTCAGAAACTTTGGCTCAGACCGTAAGCAGTCCAGGGACACCTAAATCCCGTTGTCCTGTTGTATCCAAGCGCCTGCAAACCACACCGTCAACTCCCTCCTCGTCAATTTCCTCCTTAGTCAGGATCGGAAGTAGTCCTGCAGGCCATATCACTGGCATGACTGACTCTCCTATCCGGGATTCCTCCGGAGGATCCTGCATTGCTACGCCTACTGCTGCCGCTGCTGCTGTTGCTGCTGCTGCTGGGAGTCGTTCATCATCCCAGAGAGGAAGTAGGAACACCACTACTTTTACTAAACAATTGACCCTCCAACAGTCCTTAGCGAGGAGGATGAAGTACGACAGCAGTCATCCTGAAGCAAAACGTATAACTGAGGCCTTGACTGCTATGTTGGTGTTAGACGTGCGTCCGGTATCCGCCATTAGTGCAGTGGGATTTAGACAATTGATGGAGGTAGTGTGTCCCCGGTTCCAAATCCCGTCTAGATTCCACTTCACTAGGCAGGCGATACCGAGACTGTACAGAAACGTCAGAAAAAGTGTCCTCAGTGTCCTGAAAAATGCCGTTGTACACAATGTCCACTTAACCACGGACATGTGGACAAGTGGAACAGGGCAGACTAAGGACTATATGACTGTGACAGCCCACTGGGTAGATGTATCACCTTACGCAGCAACAGCAGCAGCGTCACCAGTAGCAGCATCTCAGAAACGCCAGCTCGTTACAAGGCAGGCTACGCTGTGTATCACCGGTTTCAGTAAGAGGCACACCGCCGACAACCTCTTAGAGAAACTGAGGGAAATCATCGCCCAGTGGCTTACCCCACTTAGACTCTCCTGGGGATTTGTGATATCTGACAACGCCACCAATATTGTGCGGGCATTACATCTGGGCAAATTCCAGCACGTCCCATGTTTTGCTCACACAATAAACTTGGTGGTGCAGAATTTTCTGAAAAGCGACAGGGGCGTGCAGGAGACGCTTTGGGTGGCCCGAAAAATTTCTGGCCACTTTCGCCATTCAGCGACTGCGTGCCGAAGACTGGAGCGCCAGCAAACACTCTTGAACCTGCCCCGCCATCACCTGAAGCAAGAGGTTGTGACGCGGTGGAACTCAACCCTCTATATGCTTCAGAGGATGGAGGAGCAGCAAAAGGCCATACAAGCCTATACATCCACCTATGACATAGGCAAAGGAGGGGGTATGCACCTGACTCAAGCGCAGTGGAGAATGATTTCCGTGTTGTGCAAGGTTCTTCAGCCCTTCGAACTTGCCACACGTGAAGTCAGTTCAGACACTGCCAGCTTGAGTCAGGTCATTCCCCTCATCAGGCTTTTGCAGAAGCAGCTGGAGAAAGTGAAGGAGGAGCTAAGACGGAGCGATTCCGCTCGGCATGTGGGACTTGTGGATGAAGCCCTTCATTCGCTTTGCCAGGATTCCAGGGTGGTCAATCTGTTGAAATCAGACCACTACATTTTGGCCACCGTGCTCGATCCTAGGTTTAAAGCCTATGTGGTGTCTCTCTTTCCGGCCGACACAAGCCTGCAGAGGTGCAAAGACCTGCTGGTGAACACACTGTCAGCTGAAGCGGAACGTGACACGTCAACGGCTCCTTCTTCATTTTCTCCCGCAACTGGGGCTGCCAGGAAAAAACTTAGGTATCCTAAGCAACCCGCTGGCGGTGATGCAGGGCAGGCAGGACCAAGTTTGGACATCTGGTCCGGACTGAAGGACCTGGCAACAATTTCTGACATGTCTACTGTCACTGCATATGATACTGTCACCATTGACAGAATGGTGGAGGATTACATCGGTGACAGCATCCAAGTAGGCATGTCAGACAGTCCATACCTGTACTGGCAGGAAAAAGAGGCAATTTGGAGGCCCCTGTACAAACTGGCTCTATTTTACCTGAGTTGCCCCCCCTCCAGTGTGTACTCCGAAAGAGTGTTTAGTGCAGCCGGGAACCTTGTCAGCGAAAGGCGTAGGAGGTTGCTTCCACAGAATGTGGAGAAGATGATGTTCATCAAAATGAATTATCAGCTCTTCCAGGGAGACCAGCCTCCAGAAGGTACAGAGGGACCTGTGGTGGTGGATTCAAGTGGGGACGAGTTAATACTTTGTGAGGATGAGGATGTACACACTGAAGAGGGTGAGGAATCGGTGGATGAGGAGGATGAGGATGACATCTTGCCTCCGTAGAGCCAGTTTGTGCAGGGACACATTAATTGCCAGCTTGTTTTGTGGGGGCCCAAACGAACCAATCATTTCAGCCACAGTTGTGTGGCAGACCCTGGCGCTGAAATGATTGATTTGTTAAAGTGTGTATGTCCTGTTTATACAACATAAGGGTGGGTGGGAGGGCCCAAGGACAATTCCATCTTGCACCTCTTTTTTTCTTTGCATTATGTACAGTTTGGGGCCTAGTTTTTCTAACTGCCATCCTGCCTGCCACTGCAGTGTCACTCCTAGATGGGTCACGTGTTTGTGCCGCCCACTCGTGTCGCTTAGCATAGTCATCCAGCTACCTCGGTGCAACCTTTTGGACATAAAAACACTATTGTGAGGTGTGAGGTGTTCAGAATAGACTGGAAATGAGTGGAAATTAAGGTTATTGAGGTTAATAATAGCATAGGAGCAGAAAAACCTACAAATTCTGTGATTTTAGCTGTTTTTATGCTTTTTTAAAAAAAAATACAGATCCAAAACACAAAACCCAGAACCCAAAACACGGAAGGGTGGTTTTGGCAAAACCAATCCAGATCCAAAACACGAAGAAAGATCCAGATCCAAAACCAAAACACAAAACACGAAAAGTGGCCGGTGCACACCCCTAATCTAAAGATAGATCAGGCAGTTATAGCTCACACAGAGATAGCCCATGCAGTAATAGCTCACACAGAGATAGCCCATGCAGTAATAGCTCACACAGAGATAGCCCATGCAGTAATAGCTCACACAGAGATAGCCCATGCAGTAATAGCTCACACAGAGATAGCCCATGCAGTAATAGCTCACACAGAGATAGCCCGTGCAGTAATAGCTCATCTAAAGATAGATCAGGCAGTTATAGCTCACACAGAGATAGCCCATGCAGTAATAGCTCACACAGAGATAGCCCGTGCAGTAATAGCTCACACAGAGATAGCCCATGCAGTAATAGCTCACACAGAGATAGCCCATGCAGTAATAGCTCACACAGAGATAGCCCGTGCAGTAATAGCTCATCTAAAGATAGATCAGGCAGTTATAGCTCACACAGAGATAGCCCATGCAGTAATAGCTCACACAGAGATAGCCCATGCAGTAATAGCTCACACAGAGATAGCCCATGCAGTAATAGCTCACACAGAGATAGCCCATGCAGTAATAGCTCACACAGAGATAGCCCATGCAGTAATAGCTCACACAGAGATAGCCCATGCAGTAATAGCTCATCTAAAGATATATCAAGCAGTTATAGCTCACACAGGCCCTCATTCAGACCCACTCGCAAGCGGGCGCACGTACGTTAGGCGTACGTACAAAAATATTTAAATTCAATGGCTCGCTCGTATTTTCGTTCGCATCTAAAATTCCTCCCAAAACTCTGACGACCCCTCCTCTAACTAACGAGCGTACAAAATAGCGAGCGTACATCCCCGAAATGGCTTGAAAGGAACGCACGCACAAGTATAAACAGGAAGTGGCCTTGTCAGATGTCGATTACCTGCTCCTTAATTCTGCCTACCTCCATCAATCGTATCATGCCAATCAATGTATCAATTAGCTTAATTGTTTGTTTTTTTCAACACAATGCAAGAAACTTTACTCTTGTCCGTGTTTGTGTTTACCCGCAGAATACGTACGGATGAAACATTCGCTTTTATTGTTCAAAAAACATGTGAACCACAATTAAACAATTGTACTATTGCTGTGGATCCCCGCATATTTCCCTGGGTTCATTTCTTTATTTAAATTTGCTTACGCATGTCACTGCATCAAGCCTATCATAACTCTCCAGAGATTTCTGGCCCTGTCGAACACATGACTCATACACTAACCAATAAAATTGCTCCTGTTAATTTCCAAAATACATTAGCCAATCAGAAAATTTTTACACACTTTATCAAAAATGATTTTTAAGAAAAACACCATTGCCATCATGAGAGCCTCCGCATTCACCAGGCGCGAGCTGCTGGTGCTTACGGAGGTCATGGATCGCCGGATCACCAGCCAACCTCAACCCATCACCAACCGGCAGAAGCGCTCCGCGTATGCGGAGGTACGGTCCCGCCTGCGGTCCTTCGGCTCACGCCGCAACATCGGGCAGCTGGAGCGCAGGTGGTCCGACCTGCAACGGCGAACGCCCCGCTTGCTGGCATGCTTTCGCATGCAGATCCTGGCAAGTAAGTGTTATGTATTGTGGTTTTAATGTTTGTGTTTGTGGGGCAAACTGCGTGTGCATGTTTTCCTGTCTGTTCTATTTATTATTTGTACTCATATCTGCGTGTGCATGTTTTCCTGTCTGTTCTATTTATTATTTGTACTCATATCTGCGTGTGCATGTTTTCCTGTCTGTTCTATTTATTATTTGTACTCATATCTGCGTCTGCATGTTTTCCTGTCTGTTCTATTTATTATTTGTACTCATATCTGCGTGTGCATGTTTTCCTGTCTGTTCTATTTATTATTTGTACTCATATCTGCGTCTGCATGTTTTCCTGTCTGTTCTATTTATTATTTGTACTCATATCTGCGTCTGCATGTTTTCCTGTCTGTTCTATTTATTATTTGTACTCATATCTGCGTCTGCATGTTTTCCTGTCTGTTCTATTTATTATTGGTACTCATATCTGCGTGTGCATGTTTTCCTGTCTGTTCTATTTATTATTTGTACTCATATCTGCGTCTGCATGTTTCCCCTCTATTTCTGATTTTGTAATTCTACTGCTATTTGTTTTTTTTTTTTTTTTTTTTTTAGTTTTGTTGCCCGGATTTGTCCATAAACTAAACGCAATTTCTTTGACATATTTTAGGGGGACAGCCAAGACTCCGCCGTCACCGTCCGTCCAGACGGCGTTCCCGCCCACTATCCCCAACCCCCAGCCAACACTCCACCCCAAATCTTTCCCCTATTCCCCACTCCTCCCCATCCTTCCCAGACCCTCTCCCGGAAATGTCGGGCCTCCTTCCCCTCCGTCCCACTTCCCCCTCTCCTCCACCCACCCCTCTTCCAATTACCCCCTCCCCGGAGTCCATCATAACTCCGCCCCATTCTTTGGGGAATGACGGATCCTCCGAGGAGGATCATGGAGGTTTGCCCGGAGCTCCCGTTTTGTCTCCCGGTATGTTTTTTTTTTTTTTTTTTTAAAGCACAAACTGTTTGTATGTAATCATGTGTCGTGCCTTTCTTCGTGTTTTTGTGGCTTGACTTTTGTTGATTGTGAAGGTTTGCCTTTACCTCTTCCTGGTGATTTAAACATACACATATCATACCTGTGGGAATTTGTACCTAGGCCTTGTATTTTTGCCAGCCCACCCTTTTTATTTTTGTTTTTGGGTTTAGGAGTGATTTGGTTGTTTTTTTTAATTTTTCTGTGGATTCCCTATTGTTGTATTAACCCACACACTTTTCTCACCCACAGAGGAACAGAGGCGTCGGCAAGAGGTGGCGGATGTTGTGGGGCAGATGCGCCAACATGTCATCGGCATTCTGGTGGCCCTCGACCGGCTGTCTGGCCTCCTTCGGCATTAGTTTTTTTATTTTTGTTCTATTTTCCAATTAAATTTATTAAGACAAATATACGTTGTGGCTCATTTTTAAAAACCAAAACCAAGATAGTTTAGCCTGACATAAGTAGACTGTTCCTGCAAGGATTTCCCTTTTTTAAAAGTTAGATTGTGTTTTGTCTTTGTATGTCAAACAGACACAAGAAACACATAACAGTAACAATGTCATTTCCCTTTTTGGGTGTAGTGTCAATTACATATTTCTACATTTTCCAGGTTCCTACTTGGTGCGCAAGCTGCTTAGGCCAATCTTACAAATCCCAAGGTTGGGCCAGGCTTCCTTTTGGTGTGGATTGGGAAGCTGAAAACATATTTCAGTTTAGCTCAACTGGCGTCAGTACTGGTTTACCCCTTAGTCAAATGTAACTTGTGTTAACCTGGTTACACTTGCTGTTAACGTTCCAAAAAAGGAAGACCATTTCACTCTTCAAACATTTATTCACAACATAACAGAGAAAACAAAGTGGTCACTCCCAAAAAAAATACACAGTGATAAATTCAAATACAACACATACCAAGAAATAATTAAATAAAAACACAAAATCAAGAATTGGTTGACGAAGGACCATGCCAACATGATTCCACAAACATGGCGTTGCGATATGGGTTCCAGAATATATGCCCAAAAGGACCAGATCCAGGTTTGGTAAGGGTAGCAGGAAGTAGTGAGCGTTGGAGTGCCAAAGATTATAAGAACAAACAGAAGATGGTGAGAAAAATAAAAATAAATTAGATGTTCGCCAAAAAACACAAACACATTAGGTATAAACACTGGAGTTTTGTTCAAACTTACCTAAAAAATCTGGCCACCACATCATCGCGTATGGCCCCCCCACATACTGACCTTCGACCAACCTCGGGGGGGCCATCCTCAGGTAAGGCATCCTCTGGCTGCATTGGGACACCACTCCTTATGGCAATGTTGTGAAATATCCCACACAGGACCACAATTTTCGACACCATATCCGGCACATACATGAGCTCGCCACCAGAGCGGTGGAGGCATCTGAATCGGCCTTTTAAAAGGCCGATACAGCGCTCCACCACTTGCCTGGTGGCTGTAAGTGCGGAATTATACGCACTTTGTGGCCCTGGTGTGGGAGCCAAATAAGGAGTGAGCAGCCAGGACATGCAAGGGTATCCACTGTCTCCTGTGAACAAAAATAGACCACATCAGGAACACTGTGTATCAAGCTTAACATTGTTATGTACTAAAGGTCTCCACTTACCCAGAAGCCACGCATCACCAGCTTGTAGGTTGGTTAATTTCTGCCATATCCCTGATTGCCGGATGACGAAGGAGTCATGAGCACTTCCGGGTAATTTAGCATTCAGGGACAGGATCTGGAGGGAGGCATCACATACCACCATTACATTCAGGGAGTGATAGTGTTTCCTGTTTCTAAATATTGCCTCCAGCCGTGCTGGAGGCTGAAGTGGTATGTGAGTACCATCCACAACCCCTATGATGTGTGGGAAGCCAGCTATTTGGTAAAAATTGGCCTTGGCCACACTAAGGGCACCCATATCCAAAGGCATTTTAATAAAATGATGGAGGTGCTTGAAAAGTGCCTCCATCACTGCCCTCGGGATCCTGGAAAAGGAGGATTGGGAGATGCCCGCCACTATTCCCACCGTTGTTTGAAACGATCCTGAGGCACAGAAATGTAACACCGCCATAAATTGCGTCAGTGGTGGTATTGCTGTTGGACTGTCAATTTGCCGCTCAAGATCACTTTCTATTAATGAGAGAGTGTCTATGATGATTTTGGGAGGTAGACGGTAGCGTCTTAAAACCTCATCATCGGGCATTCCAAAAAGGGTGACACGTGTTCGAAATATCTGGGGCCTTGCATGCCTACGATGCCTACGCCTGGGACGAGTTTGAGGTTGGTCGTCTTCCGGGAGCAGGGCCAGAACAATTCGCCCCAGATCTACCTGAAATTCAAAGTTTACAATGTAAGGCTTTTGACCCACCCCAAAAGTAACAAAAAACAACTTAGCTTTCTGATACCATCCATAGCTGCTTACATGCCGGGGTATTGTCATGATACGTATAAACTGTAAAAAAGCCAACAATGAGACTTCAAAAATTTAGAGGGTGTTTTTTTTTTATTCAAATTGTTGCAAGCCAACACAGAAAATAGCGGAAACACACATTTGGCCATCGATGAAAACGACATTGCACACCGTACGTCAAATAGGGTTCAAATGGACCCAAAAAATGGAAAAGGGAAAAGCAAAACTGGATTACATGATGAATAAGCCGCCAAAAATGCGTTAATTATTTCGCAAATGCAAGTCACTACACCAACAGTCAAAAATGCGGTAATTAATTCGCAAATGCAAGTCACTACACCAACAGTCAAAAATGCGGTAATTAATTCGCAAATGCAAGTCACTACACCAACAGTCAAAAATGCGTAAATTATTTCGCAAATGCAAGTCACTACACCAACAGTCAAAAATGCGGTAATTAATTCGCAAATGCAAGTCACTACACCAACAGTCAAAAATGCGTAAATTATTTCGCAAATGCAAGTCACTACACCAACAGTCAAAAATGCGGTAATTAATTTGCAAATGCAAGACAAAAAATGGACTTACCCAACTCGAATATATAAGATTTCCCAAAAAAACTTCTTTGGGTCCGAAAACCAAAAAAAACTAAAAAAGATGAAATGAGTGTTAAAAAAATTAACTAACCACAAAACAGAAGAAGACACCAATTGGCCACAAATTTGACTGCACAAAACTTAGCAAATCAGGAAAGGATGTGGAAAAAATGAAAAAAATGCGAACGGAAAAACAAAAGAAATGTAGCAAAAACAAACAAAAAACCAACTCTGCCAAATCCTCCAACCGCAAACAACCAAATCCAAACAACTTAACCGACAACACTCCAACAACCCCACCTCGACTCCACACACACCAAGCCATAAATAGTGTTTATTTTCCCGCACAAATTAAGGATGAATCATAGGGACGCACAATCAATGATGCGGCCGCAAACAAAGGACGCATGTATAAATACGTCACGAAATCACATTGAATTTCTGGTTGTTTTCATTCTGGAAGCAGAAACATGACTTCAGACCAGGGAAACAATGGCCAAAAATCCGGCGGTAAGGCCTTCATGCATTTTGTCTCCATGATTATTTTCAAACAAATATATTGGTCAAGTTGTGAAGTGGCTAAATCGGAATATTTACCCAAATAGGTGAGGAGGATGACATGGATGAGACTGCTGGCCCCAGTCAACCCGCCAAAGCTGCCAAAAAAAAAAGGCAGCCACATTTCACAAGCAAGGAGATGGAGGTTTTGATCCAGAAGTGCGTTGACATCCTGCCCCAGGCAGCCAGGAATATGAGCCAAAGCCAGAAGTGGAGAATGTGGGAGGAGGTCGCCGTTGCTGTCAATAGGGTGGGTGATTATGTCCGTCTAGCCCGGGATGTCAAACGGCGGTAAGTAAACACTTTCCCATCCTATAAACAAACCCCATTGTAAAAAAAAGGATAATGGTTCCAAATTCATTCCACAGATGGGCAGACTTCAAATATCGTCTCAAACAAAAACTTGCCGACAGGGCTAGGCATGCAAGGGGGACAGGTGGGGGTCCCACCCCTGTGTCATTGGAGTTGACAGACTTAGAAGAGATGGCACAGGGGTGTGTGCAGGCTGTGGAGGTGTTTGGCGTGTCCAACATGGATACGGACATGCCAGACTTTGCGGCTCCTCATGTTGGCCAAGGTAAGTCTTGTGATGTCACCAACTCTGAAATGCTATTGTGCCAATATGTAGATTCTAATGTGAGTCTTTTCTCCAATTTCCTAACAGAGACAGAGGCGGATGAGTCTGCTCCAGAGGGGAGCCTTGGCCGCAGAATTTCTGCTGGCTCTGCAGGGGAGGAACCAGTACATCCGGCTGAGGACCCTGCAGAAGCCAGTCCAGGGCGTGCCCCCTCGCAGGCAGTGGGCCTCCTCACAGAACTCAATTTTAAATTGGATTGCCATACGGAGATTCTGCAGAGGATGGACGCCAGTCTGATACGGGTGGCTGAGGCCCTGGAGCAAAATGCTGCGGCCAACGTGACCATTGCTCAGGCCCTGGCGGAAAATACCAGGGCCAACATCCGCATCGCCGATGCCCTGGAGCAGCTCGTTCGCCAGCACATGGTGGAGCCGACCTCCCTTCCTGCCGGAACATCCGGATCCTCCACCTCTGGCACAACATCAGGCAATCCTCCAAATGTGCCTAGCCCTGTGCCTAGTCCAGAGGCCACAACATCTGCCTCTGGACAGGCCAGCCCGATGGCATCCCGGACCCGGTCTGGCGCCCACCCTCACCCAGCCAAACGGGCGAGAAAACGGTGACAGCAATGGCGACTTTTCCCACACTCCTTCTGTGCTTGGCTCATATTCCTTTCTGGTCAAAACTTCCCTCTCCTTTCTTGTGAAATGTTTTTAAATTTTGTATTTACGCTTATGTTAGCAGTTATGGTTTTTTTTTTTTTGGATCAAATATCTTGGCCACAAAAAAAGGCAACAAAATATTAGGCCAATTTGTTTGTGTTTAAACAATAAATTAAAAACAAAAAACTGACATTGTATTGTGACATTATTGTACAAATGGGTTACATTTAATCCTGGCCCTAAAGGCAAAAACTGACCCTCTTAAAAAAAAAAAAAGGCCTCTTTAAGGAACGTTTCAAAAATCACATAGCGATGCAAATTCCACAGTAAACCAAAAAAAAGGGGAGCTAATTAAAAGATGATGACATTATTGTTACAATAGGCCATAACCAACAAATTGTGACCAAAATAAAACCCCAAAAATGTACGCTAATTGATTGTGTAATCATGACATTAGCAGCTCTGATTTCCACCTGCGTACGCTTTTGTGCTATCCCAATAAACTGCTTTCCAAACACATACCAAGCCGGATTTCAATCCAACACTAATTACTTTACTGACCAGCCGCGATTAATCGCTGCACCATCGTGGAGTCCCGGGACGGAGGAGAAGGCCATCGCCAATGTGGTCGAGTAATCCTGACCCTAAGCTGTGCGAGCATTTTGAAGGGAAAGCGGATGTTTCAGTGACGTATGAGACGGTCCGAACACATTTGACGTTCGCATCTGCTAATGTATGTACGCCCCAAAAACGCCTCGCCACGCCTGCGTTTTTTCATCTCCACCCCCGTCAACACCCAAAAACGCCCTGTTCTGTCAATCACATTTGACATGTCACTTCCTGTACGCTATTTTAGGAACGAGAGAAAAAAAGCTCGCAATCTGCCGTACGCACATGCGCAGTGTAACACCGACGCATGCGCGGTTAGTCAACATCGGAACGCAACGAGCGTACTGTTGTTAACGTGCGGCTCTGAATGAGGGCCACAGTGAGGAGGGAAGGTGGGGGGGAACTATGAAACCCAGATCTGCAGCATCATCCAGGGAGAAAAAACGGGCGTGCCAGGGGCAAGGTATACTGTAGAGAGGAATGGATAGGATATAGAAACAGCAAAGCAGGAAAGAACAGATCAGAATAAGAAGAATAAGAGATAAGGATGAAAGCAAGAAAGACATGTATGAGAAGAAAAAGGGTGAAAAATACCAAAAACAAAGACCAGAGTATTACACCCTTGTGACTGTACAGCTTGCAGATCAGATTCCAAAGAGACAGAGTAACAGTGCTGACCTAGCCACACTCCTAATAACCACACCCCTTACACAACACTCCTACTAACCACACCCCTTACACAACACTCCACCAATCCTAACCTAATGTCAATCTGACCATAAAAACACTAACACTCCCCTACCTACTGTAACTTTATTAACCCCACGCATCCCTGCCTAGGGGTTTATGTGCCCTCTGTTCTATCCGAACCTCGGTTATCTTTAGGGCTGTCTTCACTACATGTCAGTTTTGTGCTGGAATATTTTTATTACACAGGTATTTGTGTGAACATAACTGCAAGTACATATATGTGACTGGCTGGTAAGAAGGTTCTACAATGAAAGCAGAGGGTGACTTCAGATACCCAGCAGCAGCACCACCAGCACCTCCTGAGTTCCTGTTACAATTAGGTCCTTTCCCACGTGAGGATGAGATTCAGCAACTGCCCTTAAACCATAAAACACCCCCATACAGGTCCCTTCTGATTCCTTGGGGTGACAGTACATAATCTGGTTTTGCATATGGCACATTGTGTGGCATACTCATTCAACAAGCCTGCAATTAGCTAGGAAGACCCCGATCCGCCCACCGCTATCATAAGATACACATTTTACACTTGGCTGATTCAGTAGATTGTGTGATCTTACGTGCGCGCCTGTGTACATCTATCTACAGCGCCTCTATCATTTGTTTTTTGTTTACTTTTCTTACTGGTTTCCTCCCTTTTATGCTGCCATTAATACATAATGCAAATAAGAGGAGACACACAGACCCACACTAATGGCGCATACTTACTTATTTTGCAATTATAACTTTAAGGATAGGTAAATATTGGTATTAATTAAATAACTTATTCAACGTGGGGTGTTCAGGCTACCGCTGGTAATGTCCACACCTTGTAGCCCTTCTCTTTCCTAAAATGCAGCACATAAGAGGCGGAACCCTTCTCTTTCCTAACACGCAGCATGTAACTAGAGGCGGAACCCTTCTCTTTCCTAACACGCAGCATGTAACTAGAGGCGGAACCCTTCTCTTTCCTAACACGCAACATGTAGCTAGAGGCGGAACCCTTCTCTTTCCTAACATGCAGCATGTAACTAGAGGCGGAACCCTTCTCTTTCCTAACACGCAGCATGTAACTAGAGGCGGAACCCTTCTCTTTCCTAACACGCAGCATGTAACTAGAGGCAAACCCTTCTCTTTCCTAACATGCAGCATGTAACTAGAGGCGGAACCCTTCTCTTTCCTAACACACAGCATGTAACTAGAGGCGGATCCCTTCTCTTTCCTAACACGCAGCATGTAACTAGAGGTGGAACCCTTCTCTTTCCTAACAGAATGGGTATGAAGTCCCGACTGGTTCATATCCCAACGCCGGCAGCCTGAAGGGAGAAGAACCCTACAGGGCAGGTAAGTACCCTATCCCACTCCCCCCTCCCACAACCCTAACCCTCCCTTAGTGGTGCCTAATCCTAACCTTCCCCCCTAGTGCCTACCCCTAACATCGCCCCGGGGAAGCCTATCCCTAACCCCCCATACCACAACCTAAACCTAACCCTCCCAGGGAGGTGCCTAACCATAATCTCCTCCACCCAAATTCCTAAGCCCACTACGCTTCCTAAACCTAACCCCCCCCCTGGCTAACGCTAAGGTTGTCCTGGACTTACCTCGTTCGTGCATCCTTTGGCATTCCAGCGTCGGGATTAAGATAGGCGTCGGTATTTAAGCAGGAGATATCTGTGATACTAGTGTATGGGGACAGCGGCCTTTCCGGGAGAGGAAGATAAGCAGGAGATATCTGTGATACTAGTGTATGGGGACAGCGGGTCATTCCGGGAGAGAAAGGTAAGCAGGAGATATCTGTGATACTAGTGTATGGGCACAGCGGGCCATTCCAGGAGAGGAAGGTAAGTAGGAAATATCTGTGATACTAGTGTATGGGGACAGCGGGTCATTCCGGGAGAGAAAGGAAAGCAGGAGATATCTGTGATACTAGTGTATGGGCACAGCGGGCCATTCCAGGAGAGGAAGGTAAGTAGGAGATATCTGAGATACTAGTGTATGGGGACAACGAGTCATTCCGGGAGAGAAACGTAAGCAGGAGATATCTGTGATCCTAGTGTATGGGGACAGCGGTCCATTCCGGGAGAGAAAGGTTTGCAGGAGATATCTGTGATACTAGTGTAAGGGGACAGCACCCATTCCGGGAGAGGAAGGTAAGTAGGAGATATCTGTGATACTAGTGTATGAGGATAGTGGGCCATTCCAGGAAAGGAAGGTAAGCAGGAGATATCTGTGATGCTAGTGTATGGGGACAGCGGCCATTCCGGGAGAGGAAGGTAAGCAGGAGATATCTGTGATGCTAGTGTATGGGGACAGCGGCCATTCCGGGAGAGGAAGGTAAGCAGGAGATATCTGTGATACTAGTGTATAGGTACAGCGGCCATTCCGGGAGAGGAAGGTAAGCAGGAGATATCTGTGATACTAGTGTATGGGGACAGCGGGACATTCCGGGAAAGAAAGGTAAGCAGGAGATATCTGTGATACTAGTGTATGAGTACAGCGGCCATTCCGGGAGAGAAAGGTAAGTAGGAGATATCTGTGATACTAGTGTATGGGGACAGCGGCGATTCCGTGAGAGGAAGGTAAGCAGGAGATATCTGTGATACTAGTGTATGGGGGTAGCGGCCATTCCGGGAGAGAAAGGTAAGTAGGAGATATATGTGATACTAGTGTATAGGGACAGTGGGCCATTCCGTGAGAGGAAGGTAAGCAGGAGATATCTGTGATACTAGTGTATGGGGACAGCGGCCTTTCCGGGAGAGG